>JAIVEN010000006.1:34682500-35307500 GCA_026686845.1 Adenanthera pavonina
AGAGAATAGATTCTCCAACTCATTGCCTGTCATAGCACTAGAGCCTTCACCTAAAAAAAAGGGAAATCATAAGGGTGAGAATATTATTTCAGTAACTAAGGAAAACACTTTGTGTTTGACTAAGAATATTCTAAATACAAGCATATGCATAAAACTTAAAACCCCAATCATGTACTAGTTCAAAAGAACATTCATAGGTAACATGTACAAGGCTCATCAAAAAGATTAAAAACAACACAAGCTTCAAATTAATAGTGATCACGACATAGTATCATTAATACATTGCCCTAAACTAAAGGCTACACATCACATAAGCTTGGCGGCACACTACTCAGAGGTACTACATCTCAAGTAGCTCACTTGGCAGTACATACATCCTTGAGTAGTACTACATTCCAAGGTGGCATAGTTCATATTCAAAAGATTTGCCTTGGTAGCATTGACATTTTCAATACTGTTAGGAATATTTTAAATTATATGACATGATAACATAATAGATTTATGGATAATATAATAGATAAATTTTTATAATTAAATTGATTATGGGATATATGCAATTATCTACTTTTAAATTTTAAAAGTTTATCTTTATAGTATAATTAATTCTAATCCATTTATCTGAGTATTTGATGAACATACTAGATTAAATCTCATTAATTATAAATTGTTCTTCTCCCTGACCATTAAGCACACACTGTCCATCAAATAATGTGACTTAAATTTGAGAGTTAGGGTAAAGGGAGAGAAACAAATTTTTAAAGAATAATGGTATGGATGGAGGTTCTTCATCTATGTCTTTCATTTCAGGTACGCGCAATTAAATTTACATGTGATATCGAAGTCTACCTAATCTTTGCCTACTGCATATCCTAATCTTTCTTATATGATTAGCAGTATGCTATTTCTAATAAAGTTGTAGATCTACAACTTTCTTTCCATTATGTTGGATGTACTTTATGAACTCATGATCTTTAATTAATAGAATATGAAATTGTTTTATTTCATTACTATTGCTTGACTACCCAAATATGAGATCTTTGGATTTGTCTTATGTTTATGCAAAATTGAAGAATTATGGGTGTCAAAAGTATACTCTTGTTTTTGAACTATGTGCAAACTCTCTTGTCCACATAACGTTTGAAACTGAATATCAGTAAGAAAGGAAAATTTATCGAATTTTAGTAATGATTGGTAAATATATAATGGAATTTAATGTATTTTTATGATGTTTCTTTAAAATTGTGAAATGCTTAAGAATTTCGCAGTGTGAGAACACATGGGTTTTTTATCACTGTACATTGATTTTTTTGTTGAATTAAGAGTTTTGATGATTCCAAAGCAACAATCAAGAGCTTGGATTGAAGATGTCAAAGGAGATCAAAGTGTTTCAAGTGAAGAATTTTTGAGTAATAACTGTTAGATCTTCTGTAGGATCTTTTGTTATGTTTTAATGAGGGTAAAAAATTTTGATTTGAAGAAAAAATGTTTTCAAACCATGATTTTTATGTTAAATCTTCACTTATTTGAAAAACACCCACAAACAGACGAAGTTTGAGAAGTTTAAACTGAACTGTCATATGGAAATTCGAACTTTGCCTTTGGAAATTCGAATTTCGAGCTAAAACTGAATAAGTCTGAAGAGATGTCTCTCTGACAGACGAATTTTAATTCTCCAAAATTCAAATTTTCATCTAAGTCTGAAAGAAGCCTTTTTGAAACAGACGAACTTCGCATATTCAAAATTCGAATTTCAGACAAAATATAATTTGTGAAAACTAAAGAAATTCGTCTGAAAAATATTGAAGTTCATCTGAAATCAAGAAGAAATTGAGTTTCAAAAAATACTATCTGACAGACGAACTTTGGCTTTCCAACATTCGAATATCCATACAAGTCTGAAAGAAGCTTCTTTGAAATAGACGAACTTTGAGTCTTCAAAATTCGAATTTAAGACAAAACACAACTTATGAAAATGGAAGAAATTCGTCTGAAACAATGTTGAAGTTCATCTGAGATCAAGAATAATTTAAGTTTCAAAACTGTTTTCTGACAGATGAACTTTAAACATTAAAATTTGAATTTCAGAAGCTAAGATTGTGAGTCTGTTGGAATGAAATATTGACATACGAATGACAGAGTTTTGTAACTTCGAATATTGAAGTTAGTCTGAAAAGATTCTCTCTGACAGACGAACTTCACTCTTTCAACATTCAAATTTTGAAGAAAGTAAACTACTGTGCTTCCTTGAACGTACTGGGAACAGACGAATTTTGGGCTTCCAAAATTCGAATTTCGAGGGCACTGTAGAAAATTGAAAACACTGTTCATACTTATCAGAAAAACTTTCTTCTTGAAAATTCGTATGTCACAACGTGAAAACACTTTACAAGTTTCAAAATTTGAATTTCACTTCATGAACAGATGAACTTCGTGCTGTAACGTTGGAAGCCTTAACCTTCGGTTCCTTCGAAATTCATCTGTTGACCAACCAAAATTCGAATTTCAGTATGTCAGAAGCATTAAATGCAGTTGGTTAACGGATAGTTTTTCAGAGTAACCGTTGGATAACTTTTCCAACGGATAGATTTTGTCTCTAACGAATAGTTGGGACCTAAATCTATAAATACAACATCATTTGAAGTTATGGATAATGAATCAAACTTGTATATACTGAATTTCTGCTAAATCATCCTCTCAAAAGCTTTTACCCTCTAACTTCAATATCTGTACTTTAACCTTCATATCTACTCTATTCAAGAGAGTTATATCTTTGTAAACAATCTACACTTTATCTGGAAGATAGATTTACTTGTGAGGGGAAATCACAAGGGGATTGGGAAGCACATTGTAGAAGTGCTTAGAGAGATTGAGAAAGCTCCAGAAAATAGAGCATACTCGTTGTACTGAGGCATTAGCAAGAAACCCGTTGAATTCTTGCTGTATAGTGGAAAAATCTCAAGAGGTGTCTTGGAGACTAGACGTAGGTCAAGTGGATAGACCGAACCAGGATAAATCATTGAGTGTTCTTCTCTCTATTAATACTTTTCAATTTACTCTGTTTTTACATTGCTTGGTTACCCTTTACTTTCTTCACCCATTTGACTTTGTGCAGAAAAATTTCAATCTTCCCAATTCACCCCCCCTCTTGGGAAGTCAGCCTTGCTAACATTTTTATCTAAAGTTTATGCCTAAATAATCTTTGTTTAATGCATGAAAAATGAAAGGTCGATATTTTTTTGAATGTTCTCATCATTGGAAGCACCAAAAACAGTGTCTTGAATTGCCATAGAGCATCAAGTATGGTGGCAGGCTGCATCAAGTAATGGGTCGGGTCTTCAAACTTGACAGAGGTTGAAGATGACGTAAACGATGCGGCATTTTGTAAGGTTATGAAAATGACATGTCATTTTGTCATTTTGAATGAACGTCTTTTCCTCCACATGAAATGACATCATCCCTTTGCCTACTGAAACGTTGCGTTTCATTTATGTTACAAACTAGGCATTCTGTGCTTTGGGGCTGATTTTGCTTTCAATCTTAATAAAAAAAAAGGAAAAGAAGGTCTAGGCTTGTGTGAGTAGGCTCACAATTTTATTATTTATGTTTTGACCTAATGGTGTTTTATTATTTCAGTTTCTGCCCACTAGCCTTTAAGAATTTACAATTAGACCCAATTGTTTTTGAAATAATGATTTAGTCCCTAATAGTTTCTAAAATTAAATTATGTTCTGGAAGTTTTCAGAAATTTTGTTATGATCCAAATTTTTTGGAAATTTTACTTTGATCCCAATTTTAAAAAAATCACGTTTATACCACATTTTTTCAAAAATCATGTTTTATCTCTATTTTTCTAAAAATTATGTTTTGCCTTATGAAAATTTGGGCCAAAGCCAAATATGAAAATTTATGATATGAGAATTATTTTCAAATTTTAAATTAATGATTATATGCATAATTACAAAATAAATGGATAGATTGACATTTATTAATTACTAGAATTTCTAGATTTGCTTAAATGTAAATTATTATTTTATAATTAGTGAACAAAATGAAAGTGAATTATTATTTTAGTTAGATGTATGTGTATATCCAAAGATAGCTTGTATATTTTGCCTAAAATATTTAACTATCTCATGAAGATAATTTTGTAGCATTTATTTAATGACGATATAGTATAGCTTATACCTAAAGGAAGGATATAATATACACTAATGTTGTGTTTGTCTTAATCTATTATTTCGATTTTAATGAGCATTTATGTGTTTATTGCAGCTATAACACTTCATTTGCAAGCTTTGTCTATGACTGTGTTTAATGAGTTAAACTTTTTTGAATGGTGCGAACAAGTTAATTACGACTTAAGCATAAACGTCCTGCTATTATGGATTTAAGTAGTAAGAAGGAAAAGTTACACCATAAGGGGTGGATACTGTCTAATAGACTTAGCCTGATATTTATGCGGATGACTACTTCCCCTAACATTAAGTCTACTCTTCCATTAACAGAAAGAGCTAAGGAATACTTTAAGTTTGTGGAAGAAAGGTTTCATTCTGCAAATAAGTTACTCACTAGTACATTAATGGTAAAACTCATGACCATGAAGTTTACTAGATCATGGAGTATGCAAGAAAGTATCATCAAGATGACTAATATTGCAGGAAGGCTAAAGGCCTTGGAATACAAGTGGAAGAATCCTTCCTAGTGCAATTCATTCTCAATTTACTACCACCTGATTATGGATAATTCTAAATAAATCATAACACTACTAAAGAAAATTGGAATGTTAATGAATTGTCCATTATACTTACTTAGGAGGAACTAAGACTTAAGAAACTAGGAAGCCATTCTGTTCACCTTGTAAGTTAAGGAGTTGGTAAAGCACTTAAATTGGAAGCCAATAAGTATAAGAAAAAGAATAAGAAGCCTATACAAGCAGCACCTACTGGTGCTTCTCAGGTTGCTAAAAAGGAACGGAAGGAAAATAGTTGTTACTTTTGTAGCAAGGAAGTACACCTTCAAAAAGATTGCCCAAAATGTAAGGCTTGGTTCAAAAGAAAGGGATTCCTTATGATCCAAACCATAAACCCAGATGAGAACTTCTTGCTTATGGGAAATCAAGTGAAGGCTCCAATTGAAGGCATAGGAACTTATCATTTAATCATAGATACTAACCATCATTTGGATCTATTTTAAACTCTTTATATCCCTACAATGTCTAGGAACTTGGTTTCTGTTTCAAAACTTGATATTTCTGGATTTTGTTCTAATCTTGGGAATCAATATTTTAGTATGTTTAAGAGTACTAGTTTAATTAGTTCTAGTATTCTTTTTGATGGTTTATATAAATGAAAACTAGATTATGTTTTTGCTAAATCCTTACTTACTGTATATTATGTTGTTGGAAGTAAACGTAGCATTCATAATGGAAGTTTTGCTTTCTTTTGGCATAAACGCTTGGGCCATATATGCAAATAAAAATTGGAAAGATTAGTAAAAAATGAAATCCTTCCAAATTTGGATTTTACAGACCTTGGCATATGTGTGGATTATAATAAGGGTAAGCAAACTAGACATAGCAAGAAAGGAGCCACAAGAAGCACATAGCTTCTTGAAATAATACACACTGATATATGTGGACCTTTTGATGCTCCATCTTTTGGTGGAGAAAAGTATTTTACTACTTTTATCGATGATTATTCACATTACAAACATATTTATTTGCTTCATGAAAAATATCAACCATTCAATGCTCTTGAAATATATGTTAATAAAGTTGAAAGGCAATCAAATAGAAAAGTAAAAATCATTAGGTTCAATAGAGTTGGTGAGTGCTATGGGAAACATGATGAAATAGGACAATGTCCTGGTCCATTGGCAAAATTCCTCGAGACACTTGACATATGTGCACAATATACTATGTCAGGCACACCACAACAAAATGGTGTGGCAAAGAGGTGAAATTGAACGTTAATGGATATGGTTAGGAGTATGATGAGTAATTCATCATTACCAAAATCATAATGGATATATACATTAAGAACTGCTATGTATACGTTGAATAGGGTTCTTAGTAAGGCAATTTCCAAAACTCCTTTTGAGTTATGGCCTAGTAAGAAGCCTAGCATAAGACACTTGCATGTTTGGGGTTGTCAAGTAGAAGACACTTTTATAATCCACACGAAAAGAAATTAGATTGTCGAATGATTAGTGGTTACTTCATTAGTTACCTGATCGGGATCCTGCAAGTATATAGGGTCGATTACAGTAATAAAAAGTGTCTGGAGCATTCTAGAGGTCGAACCCAAGAGAGGTAGTAAATTTATCAGTCCAAACTTTTAGTCTCAAAAGCAAGTGATAATCAAATTGAGAATTCAAATTAAAAAGAGAAGAAATAGAAAACAAAATAATGTCTGAGTTTTGATTCAGTTTTAAAAGCGTCAAAGGATTAGGATTTACCTTATGAGATAACTAGATTTTATTTCTTAGTTAGACTCTGCATAATTATAGTGATTGTTGTTTCTAAAGTGTCATAATTACCTCTCGATCAATTAGTTCTTATTTAATTAGGATTCATTTCGTTCTCACGCAACTAAAATTCCTAATTAAATCTTGAAAACTACAAGGTATATCATCACGAATTCCTAATTCTATCTCTAAATTAATTATTCATGTTCACCTCTCTAAATCTATGATTACTCTTCTCCTGTCAATCCATCAAGCTTACCCATTAATTAGATTCTATGGTCATCAAGCATAAAATCCACATGAACGAAGAAAACAGATCAATATAATAAAAAAATAAATTAATTATGAAGGAAGAACAAATCAACAGTCTTAACTAGAGAAATAAATCCAATATATCCCTGATCGGCTACATCCCTACCTCGATTGGGAAATTTAGCTACTTATAGAATTAGAAATCAACACAAAACTAAAATCCTAAACCATGGTAAGAATAACAAGGAAGAGTTATAAAGGAAAATATAATTTTACTTCAATACTCCCCAGATTTTCTTGCTTTCTCTATATATATTACTCCTAGTTACTCTCAGATGCATTTGAACCATGTTCTTTTGCCTCTGAGTGTGTTTTTGAATGTCTCCTTTGTGTTTCTACCATGTCTCCTTATGAAGAGAAAGTCTAGAAGCCTATAAAAGCCCAAAATATCACAAAAACACATCAAAAACATGTTTTTATGGACTTCAAATGTTTGACTCGGTGCCAGGTGGCCATATAATCATCCAATATGGTATCGGGTGCTTCTAAAAGCCTAAAAAATGTTAAAACATGTTGACTTAGTGTCGGATGAGTTTGACCTGGCATCGGGTGCTTCTGTGGTATAGATAGCTACTTCGTTCAACTTCAAAAAGTCACCAGCTCGTGTTGACACTTTGAGTTTGATTTTCACCATAATAACGTTGGAATTTAGGAAAAGTCAAAACATTTGTAACTCTATGTCTTAACTTTCCAACGCAACTTAAATCACCTCAATCGAAGTTCAGATGTGAGAGTTATGATCAAAATACCGATCAATGTCACAACTTTTCAGTTTGAACGATTTGCAACGTTTTTACTCTGAATGCATCCAAATGAGCCTATAATACCATGAAATACAAAAATATGTCAAATCATACTAAAATACATTAATATAAACATATTTAGATATAATTTAGAGCTTAAATGTGGATATTTTACATGTATAAAATGGACACATCATTACCCTAAGAAATCTAAAGGATAGAGGTTTTATTGCCCTTACCATAGTGCAAGAATAGTTGAAATTGGAAATGCTAGATTTATTGAAAATGGTGAAGTCAGTGGGAGTACCAAAAGACAAAATGTAGATATTAATGAGATAAAGATAGACATCCAGCTACCCTTACGTTTTCCCTCATCCATATGTGTTCCAGGTGAAGTTCCAATTGTTGAACAACAGTTTGACAATATAGAACAAAACTTGGATAATGATACACGAAATGACATAGCTAATTTAGAATCAACTCATGCAAATGATGCACAAGGGATGCCATTAAGAAAGGAGATCAGCTATTCCGGATGACAATGTAGTTTATTTACAAGAGCATGATTTTGATGTAGGAATTAATAAAGATCCGCTCACATACTCACAAGCTATAGAAAGTGTTGAGTCTTATAAGTGGACTAATGTCATGAAAGATAAGTTGAATCCATAGAATAGAATAAAGTTTGGGATTTTGTTGAGTTGCCAAAGAATTGTAAACAAGTTGGATGTAAGTGGGTCTTCAAGACCAAGTGTGACTCCAATGGCAACATCGAACTATATAAAGCTATACTTGTTGCTAAGTGTTATACTCAAAAGGATGGTATTGATTATAAAGAAACTTTTTCTTTAGTCTCAAAGAAAGATTCATTAAGAATAATTATGGCTTTAGTAGCTTATTATGATTTAGAGTTGCACCAGATGAATATGAAAACAACGTTTTTTAATGGTGATCTTGAGAATGAAGTTTACATGGACCAACCTAAAGGTTTCTTAGTTGAAGGAAAGTGCCACATGGTATGTAAACTTAAGAACTTAATATATGGACTTAAGCAAGCTTCCCAACAATTATATATTAAGTTCAATAATATCATAACATCTTTTGGTTTTGAAAAAAATATCGTTGATAGATGTATATACTGAAAGATCAATAGGAGCCAATTCATATTTTTAGTCCTATATGTTAATGATATCTTACTTACAGCTAATGACTTGGGCATATTATGAGATTAAAAATTATTTCTCTAAGAATTTTGAAATGAAAGATATGGGAGAGGTATTCTATGTGATAGGAATAGAAATATTCCATGATAGATCACAAGGATTGTTGGGTTTGTGTCAGAAATCCTATATTGAAAAAATTCTTTAGAGGTTTCACGTGGAAAGATGTTCAGCTAGAATTGTGTTAATCCAGAAAGTGGACATATTTAGTCTCAATCGTTGTCCAATGAATGATGTAGAATGAAGGGAAATGGAATCCATTCCATATGCTTCTGTTGTAGGTAGTCTGATGTATGTTCAAACATGCACGAGACTAGACATAAGTTTTGCCATCGGGATGCTAGGAAGATACCAAAGCAACCAGGCATGGATCATTGGAAGGTTGTGAAGAAAGTACCGAGGTATCTACAAGTCACAAAGGATTATATGCTCACATATAGGAGATCTAACCATCTTGAAGCAATTGGATATTTAGATTTGGATTATGGTGGATGTTTTGACAGCAGAAAATATACTTTTGACTACCTATTTCTTTTATCTAAAGGAGTAGTTTCATAGAAAAGTGCCAAGCAATCTGTCATTGCTTCATCCACAATTAGCAAGCCATTGAAAATTTAGTTTATAGTATGTTTTGGAAGCTACAAATCATGTATTATGGCCGTGAAACTTTATTTCAGGACTCGGGATAGTTGACACCATTAGCAAGCCACTGAAAATTTGTTGCGACAACTCTACTGCAGTTTTCTTCTCTAAGAATGATAAATACTCTAAAGGTGCCAAACACATGGATATGAAGTATTTATTCACATGAAGGATGTTTAGAAATAAAAAGTGTATGTTCAACATATCAGGACTGATCTTATGATGGTTAATCCCTTAACAAAGGGTTTGTCATCAAAGACATTTAAAGAACATATGCACATGATGGGTCTTAGCAATAATGAATGATGTTTATGATTATGATATTTATGTTTTTTAACACTCTGAGCTCACATTTTGTGTTTCTGATTTATAATTAATTTTCCTATTTATTATGATTGTGTACACATCATGCTTGAATTATTATAGGAAAAGATTATGTGAAGCATGGCGAAATTTAAATGACCTATTTTAATAGGTTTTGTAGTATATGGAAGGGAGTGTGTTGAAAAAATAAATAGTGGATGAACACCATAACTTGCATTTGCAAAATATCAAAGTTAGGTATCTATGATGCATGAATGGATTAGTTTACTTATGCGCACATATGATAGTGCTGTTAAGAATTAAGGCCATATAATTATCAGGCCAAGTTAGAGAATATTAGAAATATTTTAAATTATGAGGCTTGATAATAGATTTATATATAAGATAATAGATAGATTTTCCTAATTAAGTTGATTATGGAATATCTGCAATTATTTACATTTAAATTTTGAAACTTTATCTTAATAGTATAATTAAATCCAACCTGTTCATCTAAGTACTTGATGAACATGTCAAATTAAAGATAATTAATTATAAAGTGGTCATCTCCCCGCCCATTACATGCACGTTCTCTATCAAACAATGTGACATAAAGTTAAGAGTTTGAGATAAGGGATAGAAACTAATTTTAAAAGGATAATGGTAAGGTTGGAGATTTTCCATCTATTTCTTTCACTTTAGGTGCACGCAATTAAATTTACAATTACATCCCAAGATAGCATATTTCACATTCAAAAGACTTAGCTTGGTGGTAAGCACATTTTCTAGTAATACTACATCTCAAGATAACATAATTCACATTCAAAAGACTCACCTTGGTGGCACACACATTCTCAAGTAGTATTACATCTCAAGGTAGTCTAACAATCTATATTTCATATATCCACAAAAAGGTTGGTTACGGGTCCTATATGTGCACATATAAAAGGTTTTTAAGATAGTTAACTAGTTCATGGTCATATACCTCAATGGGTTATCACAAGTTCATTATAATACTAATAATCAAGTAAAACATCCATGCATTTTTTTGTAATCATGTTAAGAGCTATAAAGGAAGTGAAAATAGATAGGTGTTGCCTCCATTTTATTTGAAAATTTTGAATTCATAAGAATTCATTTTTGGCCCAAAAAAATTACAAAAAAAGAATTCATAAATGTATGTAAGAGTCATATGTCATTGCTACAAAAACCCAATGGTTTGGTTGTTGCGTAAGATGTTCAAATTCATCCATATTTGTTGTTAGAGCTAATGGTGTGCGCCCTTTATCAATATGACTTGCTTTGTGCATCAATCTTTGTTCTATGTACTAATTCTCCTAGGCTTTGAGGGATTATCTAGAAGTGATTGAAAAATGGGATGGTATATTTGATTTTGAGAATTATGAAGACGAAAGATTGAGGAATTAGTTTGCTAAAAAAAAGATAGAAATTAATGCATCCAGCTAATTCAAGCATACTATCAAGAAAAAGAATGGCAAGAGAAAAAGTAACTGGTGGGTATGTTTAGAGAAAATTTGGTTTTGTCAGAAACAAGCATAAACTAGGATGTGGCTGGTTGTCAGCACTGAGTGGGTTGAATAAGGTTGTAGTTTGGTACTGACATGCTTTAAAATTGTGTGGCTACTAATTAGTTATAAGGGGCAGAATACTGGAATCAGGATAGGGCAGAGGCAATGTTGTCAGTAATTGTTTTAGTAGGATTTCTAGTGTCTAAGAAGGTTGATTTAGGTTACTGCATTTTGATTTGTTACATTTTATTAAACCAAATGGGATAAAATATGGAATAAGTTTTAGAAGTTTCTTTTATCAGAATTTTTGAGCTTTGATGCATCATGATTATATTCATTTAGTTAGTTATTTTATGGAATTGTTGTTTTTGGACCTAACAAAGACATAGCTTTCCATTATTCAAGTATTTTCGAAGGCTAGAGAGGTTGGTGATTTTGTAAGTGGGCACTAGCAAGGGCTAATTAAAGCTATACTCTTTGTTTCATTTTCACTTGGCTTTAGTAAGTCATTTTTGTATATAAGAGGGACATTAACCATTTTAATAAGGAAGCAAGCTTATAAAACTGCTATTCAATTTGTGAATATCTAAAGAAGGTACAAGATCAAAAGTTAACTTTGGTCAAATGAATGGACATTATCTTTGTCCCAAAAAAAAAAGATGGACATTATTGTTTTTAATATGGAGCTTAATATTATTCACTAAAATCTTATTATCAAGATTTTATTTGTGTAATATGTTATGGATTTGTTTATTTGTTAGGTTAATATATCCCTTTTTATTATTGTTTATTTAGCTACTCAATTTAGCGAATGGACAAACAATCTTTTTTTTGTAGATAGCTAAAGAAAATGTGCAGGGAAATTTTGTAACTATGTATAATGGAGAGGCCATCCTTTTTGTTGCCAGGGTATATTCTTTGTTTTGTTATTTTCTTTATGCATGTTAAGGTTGTTCTTTGTAATATCTTTTGGTCCTTATAGTTTGTTTGTATTTTGAAATTAATCCCTATAGTTCTAATTTTTTTAATCAACTCCTCATACATACACTCCATTAAAACGTTGCTCCCTATAGTTTGTATCAGTTTTTAATTGACTCCCTAACTTGTACACGTCTACTAACAGAGGGTGACAATATATGACATGGAAAATGAACATGGAGGGGATATTGACACGTCAACAGGTGACATGGATGGCTTGGAAAGTAAAACTCCACATTCTATTTATTTGTCCTTTACATTGTAGAGAACATTGACAAGAGAGCAGGCTTTAGATTCAGCATTTTTCTTCGATGGTGGGGCTTCAATAGGAGAGCTTTGAGCACGGTCCTCAAATGAAAATTTCCAATGTTGCTCGAAATCCTATTCCCTAAATTCACCAAGCAAGCTTCTGATTTCCTACTATTGATGTTGAATGCTACAACGAGAGAATATGGTTCATGGATAATGGAATTGATTGAAGTAAGGAGTCAAATGAATTGAAGGAGTGGGAATCATGCATCAAACATTGAATATGGTGTAAAACTTCATTAAAATTCGGCTTATTCGTTGAATAGGCTTTCATCAGTTTATCTTTTGGTTACACTACAAGGCTTTGTTGCTTGATTTGAGATTGTTGTAACAGGAGTGGTTGGGTGAGTTCAATGCAAGGAGAATGTCAATTGTATTTTGATCTTTGAATATTGTTCTATTTACAAGGTATGCATCTATTCAACCCTATGCCAAAGTATTGTATCGCTACTTATGTAATGACAACGTGGTATTGTTCAACTTAAAGGATCTATACTACTATGATTTTTTTTCCAGTGGCTGGATAGACCAATTCCAAGGCAAACTCCTAATATGATTAGAAGAATGGAGATGGGCATTGAAAGTGTGAAAAAGAGGATCAAAGCTTCCAAAAAGATGGGAAAGGGTGAAAACTTGTTATTTAGGTTCTCATAATCTCTGTTGGCTCCACAATGTCAAGCTCTGCAAATGGTTTAAAAACAGAGTATATAAGAGTATTGCTTAAGGTGATAATAGCGACCTTCTAAGCTTTTAATAATGACTCAGGATTTCTATATCTTCAATTTATGGCTTTGTCATAGTGACGCATGGTCCATTACTTACATATATGTGAGAACATTGTTCCTGGGATTTTTTTTTCTTACTTTTTGCTGTCGTGGTATCCTTGATTGACTTATGTTATAGCCATATGATATCATTAATTAACTTGAATAATAAAAAGGAAATCAAAATAAAAAGACAACACTAAATAAAGCATTTATATAATATCATAAAATAAACTTTTTGTAATCTATACAAAACATTTTGCTTCCAAAACTAAGGTCGGAAGCAATAGCAAGCTTGAAAGTTCTTGAGCCTACAAAGTTCATTTTTGCTATCCTTATACACCGATCCTCCTGAAGCTAAGGAGGATGATTCCTCCCATATACCTCCTCCAGAAATTATCATGCTCAGTCTTCCCTTTTCCTTATTTTACTTCAATTCTAACTTTCTCACCTGTGAACTATAGCTTGTATGTTTTATTCTCTTCCTCCTCTCATTTTGGATTTTGCATTTCCTTTTCTTCCTCCATTGTTTATGGCTTCTATGTTTTGTTCTCCTTATCCTCTTGTTATGGTTTCTTTTCCCGTCTTCTTCCTTCCATCTTGTGCAAAACCCCTTCATTATTGCTGTATTTTCTTCTTGTTGATGAAGCAGGATCGGTCCAAACATAAACTCTCTATCGTGATGTGGCACCTTGTGTGTCATTTTGGTTGATGTTATTATGTCATTTAGGCTCCCATTAGCCACTCATCACTTCTGTTAACTCCATGCAACCATGTCATCACTTCAGGGACGGGGAAACAAACAATTGATATGAGGAGAATTAACATTCTAACTGTTGCAAACTTTAAGGATGTGTTTAAAAAATTTAAACTACAAGGACCAATTTACAAATTGGTACAAACTATAGGGACTAATAAATAAATTTTCCCCTAAAACTTTTATCTATGTCTAACATATTATAAGTTTATTATTACATTTGATGTATGAATGAAAAATGACATAAAATATGAATAAATAAAATTTTTGGATCTTTATTATATTAAGGAAAATTTAAAATAAAATTTAGAATATTTGAGAATGCTATATGTGTTTTTGGGCCAAAAAGTTAGCTTTGTTATATTTATTGGATCATAATCTAATAATATTGTGCCTTTATTTTCTTACAGAAAAGCCTAAAAAGGGTCCTTATATGTGATCATAATCCCATAAAGAGGAATTAGAGATGTTAATCCAGACGTTTTGATTATTCTAAAATAAATTAGCTTGGAGATCCAATATCAAAGGAACACAAGTGAAATGAAGAACAAAGTTGGAGTTTCCTAAAAATTGAAGAGCTATTTCACATGCTTTAGGAAATTATTTGTAAAAGAAAGTAGTTGAACTTTGAATTTCAATTAACCCAATATTAAATGAGATAATTAATTGAATGATTAATGATTAGCTTATAATTTCAAAAATAGTTTTCATGAAAAGAGCTATATTATGAGGATAAAGCCTCAATTTCAATATATTTCTAAGTGTTCATTTTGTTTTCATGAAAATGTTTCACCTTATGGGGATAAGCTCTTAACTTTAAAGATGTTTTCTAAGTATTTACCTATTTTTCATGAAAATAATTTACCTTATGCGCATAACCATTGAAGGTGATAAGGATAAAGACTCAATCTCAAAGATTTTTCAAAATCTATTCTTCAATTTCATGAAAATTGATTAAGGTTATCCACATAATACAACTTGAGGATCAAGTTCTCAAGTTTGTCCAGGTAGTTATCCTAACAAGGTAAACACTTTATTCGCATAAGGGAGTGAATAGTGAAGGCAAGTGATACTGTACAGCCCATTATTCGCATAACCTAGGGAGGTTGTCAGCATAACGTGTGTCACAGAGCACTTGGATTTTTCTCTGTTAAAAGGTTATCCGCATAACCCATGAAGATTATCCGCATAACCTATATTTCAAAGAACTTAATTTTCCTTGGGTAAACAGGTTGTCCGCATAACCCATGGAGGTTATCCGCATAACCTATATTTCATAGTACTGAACTTTCCTTGGGTAAACAGGTTATTCGCATAACCTAGGGAGGTTATATGCATAACCTATATTTTAGAGTACTTAAATTTTCCTCGGATAAATAGGTTATCTATATAACCTTATGAGGTTATCCTGATAACCTAAGCTTTACAAAAACTGGGTTTGTGAAAAACTTAACGTTATCCTAATAACTGAGTGGATTTTCATGAATATGATTTTGAGCTAAAATATAGTCATTATAGGTAGTACGTTATTTGCATAACCTAGCTAGGTTATCCCATAATAAAAACTCTATGCTGAAAATAAAGACAAATAGTTATCCATTATTCGCATAACTTGAGGAGGTTATCCGCATAACCCCTATCAGATGCATTTAATGCAGTAGGTGAACTGCTATTTTATTGAGAATAATGGCTAATCTTTGTTTCCAATGGATAGTTCTGCCCCAAAACTATAAATAGGACCTCATTTAAGTTATTGGGTAATGAGAAAAATAATAAATACGCCAAAACTCTACTGATTTAATTTCTGATTCATTCAAGACTTACCTACCCTCTGTTTTACTCATTCATTGTATCTTAACTTTCATATCCACTATTTTGAGAGAGTTTTCATTCTATATACATCTACACACTTGTAGAGATTACTTAGCATGAGATTACACTAAGGAGATATTCTTACTCTTGAGTGAGAAAAGTGAGAGAGCTTGTTTCAGTCTAAAGTTCAGACTGGTATTGTACTGTAATCATTGCAAGAACTCATTCAAATCTTGCAAGAAATAGTAGAGAAATCTCAAGTGGTGACTTGAGGACTGGATGTAGGTCAAGTGGAGTATATCGAACCAGGATAAATTAGAGTCTTCTTCTCATTACTTTTTATTTCTTATACTTTGTTTTTCAGTAAATTTTTAGTGTCACCACTGTATTTCATTTTTGTTGAAAAATTTTAATCTTCCCAATTTACTCTTCCTCTTAGAAAGCCAGCTAAAATAACAAGAGAACTGTGCCTATTTAAATAAAGTTACTAAGCCCAAGAAATGAATTCCATAGGGAAGCCCACAAGTCTAAAGGTTACTGGGCCCAATTTGCTCTCACTAGGCCTAATAATATAAAAGATAATTTTATTGGTCTGAGATCAATACTCTTGGCCCAATTGTATTTGAGACAACCTTGATGGTAGGTGAAATGCTTGGTAGAGATGAAGTCAAGTCTCACCACAAGAAATAGATGAAAGAAAGAGAGGAGATGATGCCAAGTCTCTCCATTAGGTTGGAAGATGAAATGAAGGAAGGAGCATGTGCCAAGTAGCTCCATAAGATTTAACATGGAAAGAAGATGATGTGGAGTGGTCGGGTCTCACCACAAAATTAAAGGAGAAGGTAGATGAAGGAGATAGAACCAAATTGCACCATTGAGACTGAAGGTGATTGGTGAGATGAATGGGAAAAATTGTACCAAGTTATACCATCTTGGTTGAAATTTAGAAAGAAAGAATAGAAAGAGAGGAAGTTTGAGAGCTCTATAAGAAATCCTAGTAGGAAAGAACCATTCCCATCATCTATAATCACCTTCCCCCGCTAGATTTCTTTTTAACAGAGTGACTTCCATCTAAGCGCTCCATTTCTAAGGCTTTGAAACTTTGGAAGGAGAAGAATTGAGAAGCTTGTACAAGGTTAGAATACAAGAAGGTTGAGTAATTGATATGAATATTGCATTGCCATGTTTTGGAAAAGTATATTTGAGTTGTTGCCATGGCTATGTTTATTTAAGTCTATATATGATTATGAACATGCCTTGAATCTTGAAAGTATTGGCAATACCATGAGTTTTGTTAGAATATTATGTTTATCAGTTGCTTGAATTATGTAGTGGAATGTTTGAATGGAATTAAGTTGCTATTGAAATTTTTTTCAAATCTCATTCCCTAAAGTTCCAACCATTCATAGGTCCAAGCAATATAAAGGAGAAAGAAAAGAAAGTGGAGTAATGAAGACAAAATTATGGAACTTGAGTTGTATATCATGACGTGAAGTACAATATGTATGATAGGGTTTCTAATATGTAATATTATGTTTTGGATTGGTTATTGCAGAAATTAAAGCCTTAGAGTATGCATAATAACATATATAAACTTCTGGAGGAATAAAGTACTAATTATGTACCTGTGTTAATGAAAGATAGCAACTTAGTAGAAGTAAGGGAAAGTGGCAAACCATTCATAAAAACAAGTAGAGAATACATTAAGCTTCAAAATAAGATCAAAATCACCCCAATTGGTTAAGTGTAGAGGAAAATATGAAGTTTCAAAATGAAGGAATTGAAATTTGGAAAAATTATATGACCAAATAAGTAGTAATTTTTTATCAAAAAACCATATCATTTGATGCAATGAAATTCCGGTTTAATATTTTTCCTTTGTAGAGGATTTAAAGAACCTCAAATAGAAATTTTAACTGATCCAATATAATTCTTCTAGAATTAATTATGAAATTTTTAGAAGCCAAACTAGTCAATTTAAATTTTTCGCCTATTCTTACTTCCAAATACATCTAATTGGCACCTAAGACATCCCTAATGAATAGGTAATGGTCCTCTAAGTAAGATGTGAAAATCTTCTCTAATTATGTTTATATGCCTAATTTTTATTTGAATTTTTACAAGATTTGAATAATGGTGGGTAAAAATAGGTTTTCATGGTTAATTTTATTGTGTGTAATCATTTATATTTTGAGTGATTAATGACTTTGTGAAACTTGGATGTTGATATAGAATAAAGATATTCGATAACTTGATTAAATTTTATTAATAATAATGTTTTCTTAAATCAAAATACAATTAAATGATATAATATTGTAAATTGTTTGAAATTTCTATTAGATGGTTTTATCTTATTTGTTTTTGTCTACTTTATTATTTTTTATATAAGGGAAGAGTGGAGAAATCTAAGTTTAAAGAGCATAACTACAATCAACAGTGTAACAATTCATTTATGAGTGAGAATCTATTCCTCCAATTTCTTATGTATAGATACTACTATACTTTACTTTTTAGAGGGCAATTAGCATTCAAGAGATTTAGTTTTGAAGTCAGGGGTGGCAAACAGTTTTTATAGCACACCCTTATACTTAGATATTGGCTTTTCACAAGAGCCTCATTACAATGACAAGGCAGGTGTGGAGAAGCAATTAAATAGCATTCCATGGTGTTGGCCACGTATGAAAGAGGAGAGGAATTGGAAAACACTAAAGCTTAGCAATCTTAATAGCTTTTCTTGTAAATGTAGCTTATTGAGGAAAAATGTGGAGGTAAGCTATTGTTTATTAGTTTGATAGGAATGTTATAGAGATTTCTATTAGTCTACCCTTTCAATTTATGTTCTTTAAATGTAGTAGATGAAGAAGATTATTGGTGATGAGTTATGACGCAATCTAAATTACACTATGCCAAAAATCACATTTATTAGCATTTAATTTTGGCTTTTAACGACATTTCTAAAACGTGATGTAATCCAGCGCCGAAAAAAGGGGAAATTTTTTTTTGGCAAACGCCATCTAAACTTGATTTAAGTTGGCATTTGTGTACAAACACCAACTATTCTTATTTTTTAAAAAAAATAGTTGTTCGTCTAATTCATCCCCCCAGGTAATTTGCAAGCAAAAAAATCTTATCTGTTCCAGACAATTTGCAATAAGAAATTCCAGAAATCAACAATCTCTGTAATGGAAGAAGAAAAAAGCATGTCCAAGGATTAAATTTAATTACAGGCCAAGAACAAGACAACAACAAATACAAAAAAGAATCAACCACTAAATATCGAATGATCAACCAAGCAGAAGCATTATAAACATTGCAAAAAAGTTACAGGATAATGTTGCAATGGCATTGATCAATGAGAAGTTTCATGGTGGAGTTTAGCATCTAGAGGACACACTTGAAGATGAAGATCAGAGCCGATTTGTTCAAAAGCTTCGTTGCCCACATAAATCAGCATAATCCCTGCACGATGCCATCGATTCTTCTTTTGCGGCAGTCATCACTCAACATGAATGCCAGCTCTGCGAATCCGATGTGTGGAAGGAGATGTAAGGAAGGAGAAGATTTGAGAAGATATGAACGATGTGAGGAAGGAGATCAGCAAAATCCTTGCGCAAAGCACTTGGTACATATGCTAACTCAAATCCAATTACGTTTACAGATCTGTGGAAGGAGAGCATTTAAGGAGATTTGTAGCTGCTCAATCCCGCATCCCTTCCTCACTTAGGCAAAGACAAGCATGGTTGGTTACTTGATCCTATTTCTCTCGCTCGAGCTTTCAGCATCCCAATCCAGATCTGATATATATGAAGAAGCCATAATAGAGAGAGAGGAGAGGGAGAGAAAGAAGAGGTCAACTCTAAATAAAGAGGATAGAAACGTGATGCATCATATGAAAAGGCAAAAATAAAGTAAGAGAGAGAGAGAGAGAAGTAAGGAAGAAAAAGTGTAAATAATCTGATATGTTTATTTTTCTCTAATCTAACGGTTGAAACAATCAATTCGTGCCTTTCTATTTTTTAAAATAAAATTTTTAAAAGTTTTAGATGGCATTTCTTGAATAAATGACACCTAAAGCTCAGTCTTTAGTTGGCGTTTCTTCTAGAAACGCCAACTAAAATATTTTAAGAAATGCCAATTAAGTATTTTTTTTAATTTTTAAATCATTTTAGTTAGCGTTTCCTGAAGAAACACCAACTAAAGTAACCTGTTTTAGTTGGCGTTTCCCCTAAAAATGCCAACTAAAGTATTTTTTTTAATTTTTAAATATTTTAGTTGGCGTTTCTTCAGGAAACGCCAACTAAAGTAACTTGCTTTAGTTGTCGTTTCTTCTGGAAATGCCAACTAAAGTATTTTTCTTTTTTTTTTTAATTTTTAAATCATTTTAATTGGCGTTTCCTAAAGAAATATCAATTAAAGTATTCTCCACCTATGTGAGTTAGCATTTCTTTTGGAAACACCAACTATTTAGCGCTATTAAAGCCCAAAATTAGCATAGTGTTACAACACTTATTAAAAGTAAATATTCACAATAAAATTATATTATAAGATATTTGTTTTAAATATGCTTTTAAACTTACATCTTAAATATACTTTCCTACTAATTAATGAACTAATGTCACAAATTACATTTTCAACTCATACCATAATTTTTAACAATGAAAACTACCCCATGTAATGTGCTGGGAGAACAATTGGCACTTTTAATCACATTCATGAACTTCAATTATATATGAATGGTTACTAAAAATTAACCAAAAATTATTTTAAAAACCATGCAATCCATGAGGTTGTTCCATTTGAATTGAACATGAGAGTGCAGCCAGGAACAAATTTCTTTTTTATTTTTTTTTGGTACTTTAAAAAATTAATATTAACTTTAACAAAAAGTTATAAAAATAATGTCAGTTGTATATTTTATGATTATTACCTAATAATATTTTTTAATATTGTTTATATAAAAGCACAAAAGTCACTTCACTATATTTTTTCTCATTCAATTCTAAATATTTTGTATACCAAATGTATAATACTGTGTTTGTCTATTTTTTTTAACATAGCATATGTGATAACGGATAACCATAAAGTTTTTGTCCACACGGAAAGAAAGACCTAGTTGACTATATAATCCTAGTCACAACAATTAATGTACAAAATTTTTTATGGCATTGTGCTAAGGGTGTCTTGGTGTCTTCATGTGTATAAATAGTGAGTAGGACTTCACACATCTTTTTCTGAATAAATCTTAGCGATGAAAATGAGTAAGTGTTTTTTAATATGAGAAATTATACTTTGTTAATTCTTTAAAGATATATTATAACTACATTTTTTCATGGGGTGCACAGCCACAAAATATATAAATGCTTGAGAGTTTTCAGAAGTTTGTACTTATTGTTTTAATGTTTAAACTTTTGCCGAAATGTATAATAAAAGAATGGAAAGATTAAAAAAAAAAAGGTTATACAGAATTCAATGAAATGTGTTGAGAAATATTAAAAGAATAAAAAAATGCATGAAATGTAAAAAGATCTATAAATTTTGGTCATGTATTGATTTAATATATTTATTGTGAGAAACGAAATTCACTTTGCCGAAATGTATAATAAAATAATCATTATTATTATTTATCAAAAATTAACATAATATTTAAATTTTATCATTTATACATAACTAATTAATAAAATAATATGTATTTCTAATATTTGAAAAAAAAAATGAGGCTAAACAGGATGGGCCTAAAAAAATCTGTGTTCTATTCGGGCTCACATTTTTTAAGTTTAACTCGTCTATTTTATTGGATTAAATGGACTGATCTGTCAGATTTAATCTATATCATCAGCTCTAGTTAAGATACCCTTGATACTAAAAATAAATTAATATTAATTAGTTGATTTTTAAATGATTGAAACATGCTATTTAGTCCATACCAAATTTAAATCCATTACTTTTTAATTGGTTCGTTTAAACATGTATAAATAGCGATTATGCCATGAGTAGGGAGTCGTGAATTTTGGATCATTGAATAATATTTTTTGAGAGATGGTGTATTTGTTATTATATTATTTGTATTATAAATTGTATTTATCTTTTTTACACTTATCAAGAAAATTGGTTAAAGTTAGTTGGAAAATTTGATGTTGTAAAAAAATTTCATAACTTTCCAAAATTACAGCATTAAATTATTAATCAATTTTAATTATATATCTCATAATCTCTCAACCATAACTGTTTTAATTATTCTCAATAAATATAAAAATTGAAAGCTAATATTAAATGCTAGATATATTTTGCAAAGTCACTTATATTTTAAAAGTTTAATCTTTTAAAAAATATCTTATATTTTGAAATGGAAGGAGTAACTTTTTATAAAATTATTTTTTTTTTCAATTGAACATCTCACAAATAAAATATTCTTTAATTTGAGTTCTCACGTTTTTGGGGCTTTCCTTTAATCTTGCTTCATAAAACTATTTTTTAACGGATATCTTTAATTGTAAGTTACTTCAGCCCGATCCTTTATCAATAAAATCATTTTCAGCAAAGTCTTTTCTACCAATTTGATATATATTCATACCTGGAGAACTATCATTGGTAACGATTTTATTTGTGAATGATTAAAATGAAAAATACTTACATCTAAATGAATAAAATGAGAGAACAATTGCATTAACAAATAACAATCAAATTAAAAGATTATTTATTTATGAAGAATTTAATTAAAAAGACCATTTTATGTAAGATTAATTTGATAGATACTAAATTTTTTTATTCACTAAAGTAGAGTTTTATATTATATTTTTCAGATTAAAGGCTGAAGGGTGAAAATATTTATTTTTTAAGCACAAAACTATACTTTATTTCTGAAATTCTAAGTGAGACTTTGCCCAGATTAAATAAATAGACCAGTCTTAACCAATGCTCTCGTGTTTGAGCTATGTGTACGCGACTCTATTACAAATTTTTTGGGAGAGTTTTATAGTCTTTATAATTATTTCTGACTCAATTTAAATTAGTTTAAGTTTAAAATAACTATTGAATATCAAATTATTTAATAAAAAAAACTTGTTGATATGGCCAATATTTATTGTAACACTAGCTCTTTGGAATAAAACAAAAAAAAAATGTCGAAGTCACATTTTAAATGCTGGCTAAAAAAAATTAAAAAGCTGTCACAATTTAAATTAAATAAACTGAATCATAGATTCTTTTTTTTTCTAGCTCCCTCTATTCTTGGGTCAGAATTTAATCTCAACGTCTTCTAGACTGAACTTATTGGTATGATAGCCCACAAACCTTTGTTAAAAAAAAAAAGGTAGCCCAGAAAGCAGGAAGGGCAAACGCATAAACTAAAAGGAGCCCAGAACAAAGAACAACAAAGGCCTATTAAAATTAGTATTGAGCTAATTAAAATTGTCCAGCCCATATTTGTATTGGGCCACAAGATCAATTAGTGCCCACAACTATTACCAAACGACACGTGTCTTTTCTCTGAGGCTGTTCTCGTATCTGCAGAATAAAATTCACTGTACAAAAACCCTCTTTCAAAATGCCTTCCCTCTCTGTTTCTCTCTTCACTTTCCCTCTCTAGACGTGCACACGCACATCCTCTCTCTATCTTCTCTGTCTACTTCCTCTTTCCTTCAAGCTTTGATCCATTTCCATTTATTCCAGTGATTGTAGTGATCACTGAACGATCTAGAGTAGCCAACTTTTGACGTAAACCCTAGCTGCGATTTCTGTCTCACAATCATGGAATGGAACCCACAAACACTCCAATTCCTCTCCGAATGCTTCCTTCATACTCTATCTCCGGCGCCGGAGCCTCGCCGTCGTGCTGAATCCTCCCTTGCTGAGGCAGCTGATCGCCCCAACTACGGTCTCGCTGTACTCCGCCTCGTTGCCGAGCCCTCCATCGATGATCAGATCCGTCAAGCCGCTGCTGTCAACTTCAAGAACCATCTCCGTGTTCGTTGGGTTCCAGCTGCTTCGGATGTCAGCAATGTGCCCACTTTATCCCCTATACTTGACCCCGAGAAGGAGCAGATTAAATCCCTGATCGTTCCGCTAATGCTCTCGGCCACTCCTAAGATTCAAAGCCAACTAAGCGAAGCTCTTGCTGTTATTGGTAAGCATGATTTTCCGAAATCGTGGCCTGCATTGCGTCCTGAACTCGTTTCAAATCTTCAGAAAGCCTTGCAAACCTCTGATTATGCTTCTATTAATGGTATTCTTGGCACTGCTCATTCCATTTTTAAGAAGTTTCGATATGAGTATAAAACAAACGATCTTTTGCTTGACTTGAAGTATTGTCTGGATAATTTTTCGGCACCTTTACTGGAAATATTCCTTAAGACCGCTTCCTTAATCGATGTGGCCACTAATTCAGGGGGGCCTGCTGCAAACCTTCGGCCCCTTTTTGAGTCCCAGAGGCTGTGTTGTAGGATATTTTATTCACTGAATTTTCAAGAGCTCCCAGAGTTTTTTGAGGATCACATGAAAGAATGGATGACTGAATTTCAAAAATACCTTACCACTAGTTATCCTGCACTAGAGAACAGTGGTCCTGATGGTGTTGCCCTTGTTGATGAGCTTCGAGCTGCAGTTTGTGAAAATATTAATCTTTACATGGAAAAGAATGAGGAGGAGTTTCAAGGTTACTTGAATGATTTTGCACTTGCTGTATGGACTTTACTGGGTAATGTGTCCCGGTCTGCTAGCCGTGATCATCAGTTTTGTAGTAAAAACTGAGTTAGCAGGTCGAATGATCTCATGGTCAGTTGAGTTGTCAGAGTTCAGCATAAGATATAAGCCAAGAGGGCCAATTAAGGCGCAATGTCTATCTGATTTTGTCGCCAAACTTACCCCACCTGAAAATTCCAAAGACGGGGACCAATGGATACTTTATGTGGATGGCTCGTCCAATACCAAGAGGAGTGGAGCGGGAATCATTTTGGAAGGCCCCGGAGGGATAACTTTGGAGCAGTCTCTTAAGATCGACTTCCCAGTCACGAATAACCAAGCCGAGTATGAAGCTCTCATTGCTGGGTTAAATTTAGCTAGAGATGTGGGAGCGAGCCAAGTTAGGTGTCCGAGTGATTCACAGCCGGTTTCTGAACAAGTCTCGGGAGCTTACCAGGCCAAAGACCCACAGTTGGCAAAGTACTTGAACAAGGTGAAACACTTGGTTGAATGCTTTGATGAATTCGCGATTGAGCATATTCCAAGAGAAGAGAACTCCCGAGCTTATTTGCTATCCAGATTGGCTAACGTCAAAAGGCTCGGGCAACATGAGATGATCATCAGGGAGACAATATATCAGCCCAATGTTGATCTTGAGGAGGTTATGGTCGGAAGTAGCCCGTACCAGGACTGGATGACCCCTATTTGGAACTATCTGGCCGAAGGGACTTTACCCAACGACCAGAACGAAGCAAGGAGATTGAAGATGAAGTCCTCCCATTACATAATAATGGGAAAAGACTTATACAGGCGAGGATTCTCAACCCTCCTCTTAAAATGCCTCACTCCCGAACAGGCGAAATATGTTATGAGCAAAATTCATGAAGGAGTGTGTGGGATGCATACTGGTGAAAGATTTATGGCAGCGAGAGTAATCCGGGCCGGCTATTATTGGCCCACTATGCGAGCTGATTGCACCAAGTATAGTAAGAAGTGTAATGAGTGCCAAAGGTTTGGCAGTCTACGCCATGCACCGCCGGAAGAATTGCACACACTGACGTCTCCGTGGCCATTCATGATCTGGGGAATGGATATTCTCGGACCTTTCCCGATGGGTAAAGGGCAGGTCAAGTTCTTACTAGTTAGCATAGACTACTTTACTAAATGGATTGAGGCGGAATCGTTAGCTAAGATCACAGCATAGCAAGTACAGAAATTCGTATGAAGGAATATTGTCTGTCGGTATGGAATTCCTCACTCGGTGGTTACTGATAATGGGAGGCAGTTTGTTGATGGAAACCTGAAGCAATTCTATGAACAGCTCGGTATCAAGCATCGAGTGTCTTCGGTCGAGCATCCCCAAACAAATGGACAGGCAGAAGCGGCGAACAAGGTTATCCTCGGAGAACTCAAGAAGAGATTGGGAAGAGCGAAGGGGGCCTGGGCCGAGAAATTACCGAGCATCCTCTAGGCCTATCGTTGCATGCCTCAGTCAAGCACTAAGGAAACCCCTTTTAGGTTGACTTTTGGAGCTGACGCAATGATCCCAGTGGAAGTGGGAGAGCCGTCCTTTAGGCGAATACTCCCCGACCAACATATGAACCAGGAAAACATGGAAGTCGAACTAGATCTATCCGAGGAGGTCAGAGAAAATGCACGTATACAAGAAGAAGCTTGTAAGCAAAGAGCGGCTCGGCGTTATAATTCTCAGCTTAAGCCAAGGAGTTTTGTTGGTGGAGATCTCGTTTGGAGAAAGCAGAGCGAAGCAAGGAAGAACATCGGCGAGGGAAAGCTAGCTACAAATTGGGAAGGGCCTTACCGAGTTACTGAAGCGTTGGGCAATGGAGCATATAGATTAGAAAAGCTGTCAGGAGAAGCAATCCCTAGGACATGGAATGCCTCTCACCTCAAAAATTATTTCAGTTAGTTGATGTATACAAGGGGGGCGATGTACTCTTTTTCCTAACTCGGTCTTTTGTCCCAAAGGATATGCGAAAGGGGGTTTTGGCCGAGAAGGTTTTAACGAGGCACGCCTGCCTACTTCAATAAAGGAAATTCTTTGTCATGATTACATTCATTTTAAACCTCGATCAAGTATGAACCGAGAGAAACAGAATTACATCTCGGTCAAGTATGAACCGAGGTGTTAAGTTAAAATTCGGTCAAGTATGAACCGAGCACTCGAATTAAACTTGGTCAAGTTTGAACCAAAAATTTGTTAAAAACTCGGTCAAGTGTGAATCGAGAAATTGAAATTCGGTCAAGTATGAACCGAGATCTCCAACTAAAACTCGGTCAAGTATGAACCGAGAGAGTGAATTAAATCTTAGTCGAGATCGAACTGAGAGATTATGTTAAACTTAGTCAAAAAATTGAACGCGGTCAGGAACCGAGAAGTAAGGTAAAACTGTTATCATTGACTAAGAAATAAGTCTGAGCAAGACATCAAAGTAAAGAAAAGAAATAGACAATCAAGGAGGTGGGCAGTCCGCAGTAGTAGGAACATTCCCCTTTTTAGTGTCCTACAATTCCTCCTCATTCACAAGCGCACCATCTTTGACGTCTTTATTTACATCAAATGCCGAGAGCTTGATTTTCGGCAGGAAGAGATGCACCTGACGAAGTGCTTTACGGAAGCCCTCTACGTGATCTTTCATTATCTGTTGCACGGCTTCCTGAACGTCAGCCTCAAGCTCGGCCTGCTTCTTCCTCGCTTGTTCCAAATCCTTCTGCAAGTTAGCAGCGAGGGCCGAGGATTCGGCTTCAACGTTCCTTGCCCAAGCAATCTCAGTCGTCAAGGCATCCCGCTCCTTTTCGACTGCTCGTACCTTTATCTCGGCATCAGCGAGGGATCCTTTCAGCTCCTCCACCTGCAGAAGGAGAGCTGCTTGAGACTTTAAAGCATCGGCGAGCTCCGAGGAAGCCTTGTCCTTCACATTGGTTGCTTCCAGAATAACAGCTTTTAGACGACGGTCGCTCTCCTCAAACTCCTCCCCACAGAGCGAGGCCATGGTCGCTGTGCGCAGGCACATAGCCAACATGGATTCCAAAATAGCCTTGGGACCAAACCGTTGCAAAGTTTCCTTGTCCCCGACTTCCTGGATGCCACTCCCGAAAAACTTGGCAATGTTTGGATCAATGCCTGAAGGCGAGCGTCTAACGGGAGACGGGAGGGGAGATCGGTGAACCGAAGATACAAGCTCCTC
Organism: Adenanthera pavonina; assembly: GCA_026686845.1. Lineage (NCBI taxonomy): Eukaryota > Viridiplantae > Streptophyta > Magnoliopsida > Fabales > Fabaceae > Adenanthera > Adenanthera pavonina. Next base: position 34,710,217 of record JAIVEN010000006.1, read on the forward strand.
ATCGGCGGCCGGAAGTCGAGCACATTTGCTCAGGGGGCTTCGTGAAGAAGAGGGAATCTCAACAACCTCAGCTGTTGCCATTACCTCTGCACGCCCTCTCTCCTCTTTATCAGGGTGAGCCTGCAGATTCTCGGCAATAGGTCCTGATGATGGGGCCATGTTCTTTATTGAACGCCAGTCGAACTTCCCCATCACCACTGCAAAATGGAAAACATATATTAGAAGCTGAAACAAGTATGGCAGCAGAAGATAAAAGAAAATCGGCACTCACGTTTAAAAACTTTATTGGGGGTTGAAGAGTAGGGGAGCCTAAGTAAAATTTTGCAGTTCAGGGGGTGAGGTAATTTATTTAACTTGTCGACATCCGCCTTTTCGGATGCCGACATAGCCTCATAACACCAAGACTGGAACTTGATGGGAGTCCGAGTCCAGTATAGAGGAAACCTGGGTCGCCCCCCCTCATCGAAGAACATTTCCGAGTAACCCTCGGCTGGGCGCACCTTGAAGAAACTTCCTTTGAAGTCTTTGTATGACGAGGTATAAGGACCGATTATCCCCCTCCTATTCATACCACAAAGGAAAATCCAGCCGATCTTATCTCCAAATCGGATCTGGTAGTAGAAGAGGAACTTCGGAGCTGTCGGCGTCATGTTTAATTTTCTACATAAGACCTCGAAAGCCTTTAGAAACGCCCAGCTGTTGGGATGAAGCTGAGTTGGAGCGATGTTCAGCGCCCTTGAAACAGCGCACTCGAAGTCTGAGAAAGGAAGGCCAACTCCTAGTGACTCGAATAACGTCTTATACATATATGTAAAATGTGTTTGCACTGGCAACGCTGACAGGAACGCGTGCTCATCTTCAGCGCATGACTCGGCAATCACGGCCTCCTCTGTTCGTGTGCTAGCTAGAGAGATCGACTTCCTCAACTCCACAATTGATTCGGCAGTCCGAAATCTAGAGTGGTAGGATCCAACTTCTCCCTTCACCCAATAATATCCCGAAAGTCGAATGTCGGGAACTGGGTCTCTCTGAACTCTTGAAACGACATTTCGTGGCTTTTGTACGGCCACCTACACGGCAGTAGCAGAAGATGAAGCTTCCCTTTCAGCCGGAAGGTCGGCCAAACGAAAATTCAACTCCGCGCTAGAAAAGGAAGAGTTTGACGGTGAAGGTTCTTCCCCGATGCCCAGAACTTCCCTCTCAACCAAGATTCGATGAGAGGATGACCCAGCCGATGCCTCAGATCCTTGGTTTGAACTCATGATGGTTGGGAAAGATATAGAATAGTGCGTAGTAATTGAGAAAAGGGGGAAAAACAGAAGAGGGCGTACCTGGAAAAATGACGAAAGGGGCAAGGAAAAGGAGGCCAAAGACGACGGAGAGATTCAGAGGGAACAAAAAGCAAATGTAGATTGAAGTAAAGGGATGAGCACCCAAGTCCTACACGTATATAGTGAAAACTCCTCCTCGAAACGAGCAACTTAATTATGACTTTAGGGAGCAAATCGTCACCATTGGGGAACGTGTTTCTGTTGACGAAAAGGCGCAGCATTAAATAACGCCGCGCGCAACCGTACGTGTAAGTGCATTACCGTTTCAGAAACCGAAACGTCAAAGAGCCTCTGGGAAGGTTCTGGAATCCCTAGGGGACTGGAACGATTCAAATTCAAAAAACCAGTCTTTAGTCGGTCACGTGATTCAGAGCCCTCTCGTCCAAATTGGACTCGAGGCTCGGAGGGCTAGTGTGCGGGCCGAAACGAGCGTGCCGAGATTATAAGTCCGAGGTGGATGGACGCCCCTTTGAAATCCCACTTTCCAGGCTCATATACACCGAGCTATAATTCGGAGACCGAGCTTAAGAGCAACAAGCCGAGTAATACATTGGTTATCGAATGATAAGGCCGAGTAATCGTATGGCCAAATGATCGTCCGACTGAACAACATCTCAGCCATATGGTCGACTACGGGTTTCTCCACGAAAACTGTGTTGCCCCAAAAACACCCGGCTAGGAGTAACAGTTATGGAATCATAACTGTAGGACGAAAAATCAGGGATCATGCAAAAAGAGCGCGATACTACATAATGATCATTTATGAAATATCCCGATAAATTAGGGATTACAGGGAGAAGATGGTTTAACCTTAACGGTCAGAAGAAGGTCAATAAAAAGGAAAAAAGATAAGCATAAAGGGAAAGGATGGCACCGCACACCAGGAGAAGGGAATAGTCTCTCGGTCTTTTGACGGAACAAATTCCATTTTAAACAGTAACACAATATGTTTTGTTTCCAAATAATAAAAAAATTTGACACTTGTACCCGTGCATAAAAAATTATATAAACTAATATGGAACGATGATAAGCGTATTATATAAATATATATACATAGGTAAAAAGTATATTTTTAGTCTCATAATTTTATATTGGGTTTTGTTTTAGTTTCTTAATTTTATTTAGTTTTTCTAGTTCTTAAATTTTTAAAATACAATTAGAAATTTTTCTATTACTAATATCGTTACGGCTATATTAACAGAAAATATTAATAAAATATTCTCAAATGTTAATAAAACATTTTTTATTACATACTCATTTATTCAACTCATTTTTTATTACACACACGCACACACACACGTTGGAAAATTGAAAGAAGCACCAGCCTACCCTAAACTACATGTAATTTAATTTCAGCAGTAACAATGATCAAAGTTTACTATTACCAGGGGCGGACGCAGGCTTTGGTTTTGTTGGGTTTTTTTTTTTTGGGGACCAAATTTTTATAAATAAATATTTATAAATAATTTTATTATTTTTTTATTTTTAATATTTATTATTAATAATAATTTAAAATAGTTTAGTAATAAGAGATAATTGTTAGTGAGTCATTTTTTTACATTTTCTCTTGATTGTAACAAAAAAAACCTGATACATTACTTCAAAATCTCATTACTTACACCTATTATATTGGTGGATTTTAAAAAATAACGGATCCATTTTCAAGAGATTTTTTAAGTATAAAGCTAACTCATTGATGGGTTGGAAAAATTGTGTGGGTGAGGGGGCTAAACTAGCTACTCCCTCCGATCATATATATAGGATCTTTTATTATGATCCTAAATATAAGACAATTTACAATATACGAGGTAGTATTTATTATACATTTTCAAAAAATGATCATATTTAATATATCCAAAGAGAAAGAGAAAAAGATTAAATGAGGATAATTTTTGAAAAAATATTAAGATTTTTGAAAAAATTGAGGTAATTAATTAATTTTAATTTTAATTCTTAATCAACATAATTCAATTAAAAAAATCTTATATTAAGAATAAAAAAGAGTACTAATTTTTATGAAATTTAGAGGTTTCATCATACAAAATTTTCTCAACAAAAAAAATTTGGAAGGGGGGCTACGGCCCCCTCAAGCATATAACTTTGGGTCCGGCCCTGGCTATTAAAATATTGTCGCCTTTGATCACATTCAAGAATTCTTTGCATTGTTAGAACCAGAATCAACGACACATGAAACTGCTGATTCCCTAAGAAATTTATTCCATGAATATATATATATATATATATATATATACACTTCATTCATATTTGACTAATTGCACAAAAATGATTAAGATAATTTTACTCATTAAATCTACTAAAAAATATTATTTTTCAATAGTACCCCTATTTAATATATTACATTTAAAATCTGTTATTTTTTCTACATTTAATTGGAGATAAAAATAAGATAAAAAAATATTTAATGTCCTAAAAATTATCCAATAAAATTTATATTTGAGATTAAAATAAATTTTTAAAATAAAACTTATATTTTAGATCAGAGAGGAAGTATATAACTTTAATAAGTCATACTTTTCATGGATGATGATCAATGTTGTTATTCCTCACACTCCATGCAACACAGGAATCCACATTAATAATTTTAATTAAAAGAATTATATTTGAATAGTAGTGTGAACGACCATTTGACTACAGACCTTGGTAAATGATGAGGTGATGGCATCTACTTTGCAAAAAAGATTGAAGATTATAATTAACAATAATTATGTTCTGTAAGATAAAAATATCCTTACAAGTAGCTTAATTAAGACTTTTAAGAGGATAATTATCATTAAATTGAATCACGGCATCTCGATCCTCTATTGTTGCTTTTAACAAGATAGACGTGAATTGTTTGAATTTAACTGGGATGATTTAAATTAAAAAAATTAATTTGATGAGAATTGAAATATAAAATTAAATTATTTATATAGTTTTTTGGCTCGTCATAGCTATATAGTTCATGTAACATATGAATAGAATAGGATACGAAATAGTAGGACTGATAATTTTTAAAATTTCATGATTCTAATGTAGAGAATATATATATATATACACATATATATATATAATTATTTATTTGTGTAATCAATAAATCAATTCACTAACAAAATTATTATTAAAATATTTTGAAAATTATAGTATAGACATTAAAACAAAGCACATGCATGCATACATAAAATATCTGTAACAACTTACAACTAAAAAATTTTTATTCTTTTTCTTGGCAAAAAATATTGGACCAAGAACTGCATAAATATTCTATTATTATAAATTATAAATATCCATGAAACCCTTTTTTATATATCTCTCATTTTTTTCTATAAAGGTCCTATTTTACTATAAAAATTTGAAGTGGACAGGTAGGTGTAAATTAATACGAATAGATACGCATCTATAAGTATGCAACATTATTGCATCATATCATATAGTGTATCCAATATGTGTGTATCCTTTTTGAAGTATCAACACTTTATAGTATATTTTAAGTGAAAGCAAAGAAATAGAATGTGCTTTATTTTTTAACACCAAGAATTTGCCTAACAAACAGTTAAAAACTAATTCTTTCGAAGCATCAATATCACTAAAGTGGGCTTTACCTAAAATCTTTTTCATATACACAGCTAGAAATCAAATCAAAGACTACATGCTATAGAATGTGCTTTTAAAAGAATAACATTATCGACAAAATTATTTTCATATTTATATTTTATAGTTTTTTATTTCTTTTCAGTTGCATTATATATATAGTCAATTTGTAATAGAAGAATATTTAAATTTATTGAAAGATTATTTTCATCATGTATTTTGCTTTTCTCAAAATAAAAATATAAAAAATTGAGAAAAAAGATATTGTATACCAGAGAAAAAAAGTTAGATGAATGAGAATGTATATCAAACTTACATATGCTATATTTATATATCACCCATTCATGTGTTAGGAGAGGATACGTTAGATATAAAAGAATGAGAATGTATATTAAACTTACATCTTAATTTTTATAGTAATTATTTTTTTATAGTAATGAGAATGCATATCCCATGCTCATATTAAAGATTAATATGGGATGCTCTTCGTAAGATTTGGATCGCATATATAACATTAATTGGTCCAAATTATAATTTGTTTTTATTAAAATTTTAATAATTAATACTTTTTATTTTGATCAGAATATGATATAAAATAAAGATAATATGATAGTTTAAAACCACAAAAACTTATTAACTTAAAAATTTAAAAAAAAATTAAATTTGAACCATCTAAATAAAATTTGAACAGTCTAGGTCCCATTTAGAACATGAGTATTATGTATTTATTTTTGGGATAGTTGGCCCAAAAAATGTACTTGTTTTTTAGATGAGCAACCAGTTATCCATATTCAAGAAACAGAAAAATATAGCTTGCTAATGAAAATTAGAAGATCCTACTGCTATCTGTCTGAGGTGTGTGGCGCCTTTGGGATAATATGAAACCCACATTTTTATTTTGTTAGTTTTTTTTTAACCTGAAACTGTGGGGCAGTCACAGTTAAGGATTAATTAAAGGAATCAATAATAAAGAAAAAAATTTTACTAATAAAAAATAATAAAAATTGAAAGATTGAATAGTAAAATTAGAAAGGTTAATAAAAAAAGTAATAAAATAAAAAAAATAAATAATAATAGGGTTCTATTTTATAATAAACTTAATAGTTTGGTCTCAAAGTATGATTCCTCTTAAATTGTCAACAGCATAATTGGCCTTTGGCAATCCAAACTTGGGTTTGGCTCTGTTCACAAAAACTGGATTTGCCTCCCAACCTGCGTGATCCACTATTTTTTTTAATTTTTTTATCTATTCGATATCACGTAATAAACATTAATATAATATAATATATCCTTTTTAGGATATTAATAAATATTAATATTATATTATAAAACTCATACCTCCTTTCGGTAACTTTACTCATTGAAAAGTATTTTTATGTATATTATCTAAATAAGTTTCATTTTACAAATTTACTTTTGTACAAAAAGTATTCAAATATAAATTAAATTATAATAAATTTTATTTTATTCAAATTTCAATTTAAATTGAGTTTGGAAACTTCAATCCAAATACACCAACATCACCAACATCATTCGCTTCTGAAAAAAGGAAAAGCTTTTAATTAGATACTATTTGTTGACAGATATAGTTATGGTTAGCTTTCATTATCCGATCGTCACCACTCAAGCGTGTTCTCCCTTAAATTAATTACGCTTCAATTGTTTCTCTTGGTTATTAAGTCTCTTTTAGTTACATTATTAAAATAAAAAAAATTAGTTATATTAATAAAATTATTTAAAAATCATTTTGATTTTGATTTTTTATCCTTAACAAATATCATAAATTTAAAAACATATACTACTTCCTCCAATCCTTTTTATAAAAGTTTTTTTAAAATACTTTTTTAGTCCTTAATATAAAATTCTTTTAAAATTGTTTGAATCATGGATTTTTTTTTAACACAAAATGCCTTTGTCTCAAAGTCACCAATCACTAGTGACTTTGTTTTTTCATCTTTAATATAAGAGTAAAATATCATGACATCCATTCTATTTTGTCTTAATTACATAAACATCTCATTTGTTTTGAAAACCTACATTTTAATCTAATATGTTAACACTATTAAAAATATTCATAAAGGATTCTAAAATATTATTTATTAATTTAAAATTATATTAACATAAATCATATTTACTAGTTTGTCCCTCATCATATTAAATCCTAATAATTAAAAGTTATTCTTTTTTTATAAATAAGTTTAAATAAATGTAATTAAAAATTTTAAAATTAAAAAATAATAAAATTTATAATATAATAAAAAATTATAAAAATATATGTATTAAAAATATTTTTCGCTAACATGGACATTTAAATGATTATAAAATATTAATTATTTATGTTAAATAGGATATTTCAGTCCAACAAAATGTTTATTAATCTAATTTAACAGTCAATTAATAGTTGGGTGAATGGCAATTGAATTTTTAAAATAGAAAGGAGGTGTATGTGTAACATAACATTTAATTTCAATGGAGATCTCTATAAGTTTTCAAAATAAAAGAAAGATATAAGTAATTAAAGTAAAATAAAAGGGAAGTCATGATATTTTATTCTTAATATAATACTCATTGTTTGCAACTTTATTTAAGTCAAACAATTTGATAGGACTTGGCTTTGAAAAATGATTGAATGAAAGTAATTTTGAAAAATAATTAAAATTTAAGATAAATTTAATGAGGTTAACTATTTTTAACTAAATTTCTTTATATGTGTGAAGTTAGTTAAAGGACCATTATAAAAATGACGGGAGGAAACACTCTCTAAAGTAATTAAAATTTCATAAAGCAATTGATAAGAATGACATTTTCATAATAAAGCTATTAATGTATCACAAATTCTTACAAAGTTACTGTCACACCCGGAGATACGACGCGGATGGCACGGGAATAAAGAAAAAAAGGGAAACCGGCCCGCACGACGGATGCCGATTTCGGAGGGAGTCGCCACCAAAATTTTGAGGAAAATTTTGGAAAATCGAAATAAAAAAGAAAAAGGATAAGGATAATGATGGTCTGCGAATCAAAGTTGGGTTCGGAAATACAATTGTGAGTAGGGAAGGTGTTAGGCACCTCTACTACACCCGTTCCTAAGAACAATTACCTTAGGTTGATCATGCAATTTTTATGGCTTTTAAAAATTTATTTTGACTGCCCTTTTATCATTCACATGCGAAAATAAATATAAAAAGAAGAGAAATGTAAAAATGAAAATAAAGAATAAAATGAAAATATGAAAAGTTGGAAAAATAAATTAAGAGGAAAATGTTATTTATTTACAAAAGTGGACTTGACCCAGAATGAGAGTCTGGGGCCTACGTACCCTGCGATAGCGATCAAAGTCAACGTAGTTCGGACCAGAAATGCGTGTCACTGTGTTGGTATTTTTTATCATATATATTCTTGGAAAAGAGAGGTTTATAGAAATAATTTATCTTTTCACAAAGAAAATAATTTTTAGAATTGGTTGGTGTGTTTTAATTTGTAAAAGACAGATTAATTCCCATTATTTATTCTTTTCATTTACATATATTTTTTTATTTAATCAATTCCTAAATGAGAATATATATTTTTTCTCAATTTAAAAAATATGATTAAAATTATATGTGATTTGAACATTTTATTTTGGTTTGAAAAAGAAATATTTGAAAACAATTTTATTTTCACAAAATAAAATCAATTGGCTTATGGGTGACTTTATCACTCACAATACACCAATTGATACCTAAATGTCCACGGTGGTGTTACTCGAGACAAAAGGCATAAGAAGATTTCGAAAGAAAATAAATAAATTTTGTACAAATTATTATTTTTTATATTTTTTTTTATTTTCTTTAAAATAAGTAACATCCTTTTTAACACATATTTATTCAAAAAAAAAAGGAATTCAAAAATAAGATTATTACGTATATTTTGAAGAAAAATAATCAGCATATGTGGTGACTTTATCACTCACAAATTACTTATCTGTATTTAATTACTCACGGTGTTACCACTCGAGGCAGATAAGTGAAATGAATAAAAACTTGAATGAAATAAATAATTTTTGTTTAAATGAGTTTTATTTATTTATTTCAAAAAAAGCAATTAGAGAGTACCCTCTTTTTTTTAAGGAGTAATTTTATTTAAATTATTTTATTTCGTTATTTCAAATTATGAGATGTAGTCACAAAATCTCCTTTTTTATTATTTTTATTCAAAAAAAGAAACCTAAAATAAAATTGCTACATCCCATGTCCTTCTTCCTTTTTTCTTTTTATTTACAAATTATCTGTATTATTTTTTTTACTGAAAAAGAGGAAAATACAATTAAATTCTTTCTTTTTTAAACTTGAAATAATTCAAAAAGAGTTTAAGATAGAACTGCTACTTATATTTTTTTTGTTTTCCAAAATTAATTTCACAACAAAATCAAACAGCATATATGGTGACTTGATCACTCATAATTTGCTGATTTACGCTTATATGCTCACGGTGATGTCACTCGAGGCAAAAGGCAAAAAAGACTTAAAGGATAAAATTAAAAAAATGAAATCATTTTTGTATTAAATTATAGAAATAAATATGATTATGGTTATTTTAAAAAAAAGTGATAAAAGGAATTTAAAAATATGACTTTTACGTATATATTCATATATTATTTATTTTTATTTGTTTTATTTATTTATTTTTTAGAAAAAGAATCAATCAGGATCTGTGGTGACTTTATTACTCACAGCTCACTAATGAATACCTAAATGCTCATGGTATTACCACTCGAAACATAAAGGCAAAAATAAAAATTTGAAATAAAGAGCTCTCATTGAATCATTTATTTTTTACTTTTAATAAAATAAAAAAAACTATTGGTACTCATAAATATTAAAAAATAATAATAATAAAATTTAGCCAACATTTATAACATGGCAACTCCTCGTTCATGGTATAGTTGACTGACGCTCTATAGGCACACGGAGAGTTGGTCCCTCGTGGCAAACTCTAAAAGCGAAAGGAAGAAAAACCCATAATCAAGTAAAAACCAAAATCAGAAATAAAAATAAAAATCAAATACAGTTTATCAACGTGTGTGTGTGCATACTTAAATAATAATTTATTTCAACATAAGACTACAAGAAATAAAGAGAGAAAGATCAAACTGTTTTCTCCTTTTAATTGGTCGTTGCTTTGATGAAGGTGATTCATTCTTTTTCAGCTTGACTTCATGCTCCCATAATGATCAGACGGCAATCTCAGTACCTTGCAGCTTAGCCTTCCTTTCAGATCTCCTTCCCTTTTCCTCAGTTTTGCTCTTCCTGAATTCTAGCTCACCCATCCATATGGCTCACATGTCCAGGAATGCCAATGAAAGAGCAAAGAAAACATTAGTTGTTGTGATGATAATTCCCTTGAGAGCCAACTTAATTTAACAACTTCTTAATGCATAAAAAAATAGATAAAGAACTTCCTGTATCATTAAGTCTTAATGAGGTTCAGTAAACAAGTTTGATTAGTATTGGTCCCCATATTCTTGCACTATCACACGAAACATGAATGTCTTAGTAATATACCAAATGATATTCAAATTTACAATCAAACTCCACAAGAGTCTAACGTACAGGGCCGCAAAATCATCACATATAGCACCTTTTAGAGCACTGGGAGATTGTGAGAATGAAGATTAATCCAATAGGAAGCCTTCTAAGACTCCCATCAAGACATTAAGCCTACAAAATGCTCCCATAGCCCAATAATTCCAATCATGCACCGAATCGAAACTCATATGTTCAGGTTTGTACAAGATGCAAGGTCTACCATTTAGAGTAAGAGCCTAAGTCAAATAGTTTACACACACATATATTAATATGGCAGACAATGATTTCCTTCCAAGTGGTAGGTGCTACACAAACAAAAATGCAAGGCCCTTTAACAATGAAGACCCTGGTTAAACTTTATGTCCAGAAAAACATCTATACTATTTGAAGCACATCTTTTTCAAGCATTTCATGGAACATTCTGCAGGCATTTTCTCTTTTTCCAAAAATGGGGTATGGGGTTTTCTTCCTTTTTTAGAGATGATCCAAATCAGCGCTCATGGTCATATAGTAACTCGGCATTGTAAATACAAGGATTGAGTCATAAGCTTATGGGTTAGACATGTTTTCCTATCAGTATGAGGCTATATTCATTTTCTACGGTGCAGGAGTGTGAGCAATCTGACTTCATCTCAAACATCAAGCTTCATTAAAATAAACTCATGAAAATAAAAGATTTCAGTTGATAATCACTACTCCCAAAAGATAGTCAAAATAGGATCCGAGGGAAAACCCTTACTGAAGTAAACATCACCCACCATCCCCACACAAGTAGCAATAAGAATTGTTTTCTCAAACCATTAACAATAACCCCATATTTTATCAAATGGTATGTCGAACTCTTGGTCAGATAAACGTAGGCACCAAAATCAAGCTTTCAAAAAAATCAGAGTGTAAAGCCAGGACACCTTTGAAGTTATGCTTACAAACTTGCCATGATGACTGAGTCAGAAAGCAACTAAAGTTCCAACTAAATCCTTGAACCCAAAATTGAATCGCCTTTCAAGCATTTTGTCAAACATTTGCCATGCAAGCGTAGAATAGGAAACTATGCAATCTATGAAGAACCAAATGCTGAAACGATTCAGGAAAAAGCCAGCATGTGTGCAGGAAGCAAAGCATAGTTTTTCGTACACACATATAGTGCCAACCAAGAGATAGCATGCTCCGCTATTCAACTCAAGACTGCAGCCAACAGTAAAGAAAGGAGGGTGTGAAATCATTACCTGTGTGGGTATTGTCTGGATCTCTGAATTCTTTTCATCGACGCTCACCCCCCTTCTCAGATTCGCCTTCTCTTTCAAACTCTATGCTTTGTCTTCCTTCTCATTCTATTCTTCAGATTTGCCTCGGCCCTCTCTCGCGTGGATCGTGGTTGAGTCCCTATCTCTTGCTCACAAGGTTTCCTTTGCCTCATGTATGAGTCTCGTGCCTGAGCTTTCTCTCCCTCATGTTCGCTCCCTCAGTCTCCATCGTGCTCTGCCTCCCTTCCTTTCCTCTGTTTCACACCCTTACTCACTCTGCTTTTCTCTCAGTCTTCTCTTCGCTGCTCTGCCTCTCCTTCCCTTGGCTTCACAGACTCCCTCTGTCTCTGGTCTCAGCTCCTCTCTCACCTGCGACTCCCTCTGTTTCAGATCTCCCTCAGTTCCGCGGCTCCACAGTGGCTCCCTCTACTTTGTCTCACCCTTTTTCTTTCCTCAGCCGCGTCTCTCTCTGTTTCACCGTGGCTCCCTGTTCCCCTTTTCTTTTCTCGCGGCTCTCTATTCCCTCTGCCTTTCTGCTTTTCCCTCTGAGCTCCACCGCGGCTCCCTCGGTTTGGTCTCCCCTCAGCTCCACCGCGGACCCCTCTGTTTCAAATCTCCCTCGGCTCTCATCCGCGGCTCCCTCTCTTTTTCTCTGCTTGCGGTCCCCTCTCCCAGCTCTGCTCGAGCTCCTTTCGGCCTTCTCTCCTCCCTCTGCCTTTCTACTTTTCCCTCGGTTCAGACTCCTCGCGGCTCTCTCCTCCTCGCGGTTGCCTTAGCTCCCTCTGATTTTTCCTTTCTCGTGGCTAGCTCCCCCCCAGCTCCCTCTCAGCTCTCCTGCCTGCGGCCAGCCCTCGCGACTCCCTGCTCTCTCCCAGTCTCGCGTGCTCCCTCTATGTCTCACGCGGCCACCCCCCTTCTCTCGGACACCCTCCCCCTTCTCTTCTCTGTGCCCCCCCTTCTCTACAGCTCATACCTGAGCCCTAATAGGGCTCAGGTTGACTCGGGCCTGAGCCCCCAAATGGGGCTCAAGTTCACCTTGGGCTGAAATCAGCCCAAGATTAAAACTTTCCTTTTTTTTTTTTAATTTTTGTTTTGTTTCATTTTTTTGTTATATATTTTGTATTCCGACCTGAATTTTGATCCAAAGTTTTGTGTTTGGGGGAAAGAATTTGGATCATCAGTAATCTAATTCCAACACTTCTTTTTCTCTCTTTATTTTTAGGTTTTTTTTTAATTAATCCTTTTAATTAACTTGATTAATTTTTATTTTATTTTATTTTTATTTTTATCATTTTTATTTGTTTTTTTATAATTATTATTATTTTTCTTTAATTTTCATTATTTGTTGTTATTATTTTTTATCTATATTTATTATTTTTATATCTGTGTTTTTTTTTCTTTTTAACTTTTTATGTATAAAGTCCGGACAAAATACGGTGTTCATAGTTACTTACTTTATATGGTCCTTGATATAATTCACTTTTAACAACTTTATCGGAACTTGCATCAATGAAATTGTCTAAAACTTACTTTGCTTTTCATTTTTATTCCTAATAAATACTATAGATTTAAAAAAAAATGTTCTCTCAATTCTCATATATATGATAAATAAGTGATTCATACATATCAAAGAATACATTTAAAAGTAGTTGGGAGCATTAAATTTGTTAAGAAATTAAAATAGTTTCTTAAAATGCTCAAATTAAATGTTTAACACTTTTATCTTATAATTAATAAAAATTAATTATATTCACATATTTAATTAAAAGGTAAAATTGAAAAAAAAAATGCATCATACAACTATTTTTGTATTTTATATTTTGGAAAAACAAGATCTCATTTATACTTTATATATGGAAACAAAGTAAGTACTCCCTTCGTTTCGCTATACAGTGCACTTTTTTGAGAAATTAATGTTTCATAATATAGTGCACTTTACGAATTATGTAGTATAATTTTTTTCTCTTTCCAAGATTGTCCCTAATTAATAAACCCAAATATTTGTTTATTATTAAAATATTTCATTCCCAAAGCATTTAATGAGGGTAATTTGAGAAAAGATGGAAAATTTTGTTAGTTATTAATTATTGTCTTTGTCTGTGTACGGTAGTTAAAAGTGCACTATAAACTAGAACGGAGGGAGTATATAGTATTCTCTAAAGCAATTGATGCTTCATAAAACAATTCCCAATAAGTATAGTTTTTGAATAAAGTAATTAATGGTCCACATACTCTCACAAAGTAATTTATATTTGAGATCATAAAATTCTTTTAGAAAATGACTTATATGAAGAATCAAAAGAATACATTTGAGACTATAAATTTTTTTTAGAATGTGACTTACATAAAAGACCAAAAAAAATAATTTAGATGTCACTTAGTATATTTTTCAAAATGTAACTTCCCATAAAATTAACTTTCCAGGAACTGTATTTATTTCTGGAAGTTCAAATTATTTTTTAAATAAAATGTATTACATTTTCATATTATATATGTAAATACTTTTTTATTAAGAAAATGAATTAATGAATTAAGTGCTGTCTTGGAAATTAAAGGTAATTAAAGGGAATACATTAACTCAAGGGGGGCTATGGGAGTTAGAAACTCCATTATTAGGGAATTATGGAGGGGTTATGGGGGTTACATGAGTTTAATGGAGGAGAGGGGTTACATCTATTTCAAAAAGTATTGTGAGATATACTAGACGTAGAATTTTCTTAAATTTTTGCTCAAGAAGTAGAATTTTCTAAATTAAACCCAACTTTCTAAGAATTTCCAAATTTTTCTTAACCCAAGTAACACTAATTGCTTTACTTCCATTTTTAAATTTCCCTTCTCTACTTCTTATATACCAAAGTGTGGCCTAACTCTAACATAAAGAATATATTACCCTCTAGGTCAAAAAAATTTTAAAAAAATGAAAAGCCCAATACTGTTAATTGATTTATGATATCTTGTTAACATTATCTTGTGATTTTTTTTATCAAAGAAAATAATTTTTGAATTAAAAAATTAAAATTGGATAAAATAATTATAAATTATGATAAACATCAAAATTATATTTCAATTTCATTCAATGATATATTATGAAAATTAAATAAATAATATTGTAGAATAATAAATTTTATTATATACAAATGTTTTCATAAAATAGTTGGGATATTAATTTTTTATGATAAGAAAACCTTAACTGATGAACCTCGACGCTCTAAGGGCAAAGCTTGACTACCAATCAGGTAAAATCCGGGTGTAAATCAAGCCTACGATAACTCATCAAGTCAAACTAGTCATTCAATTCAATAGTTTGAGTATTTATCTTAAAACAAGTTCTCTTTACCAGATCAGGGTATCAAGTGACCTTGAACTTATGACATGTTACTTGTAATGAGACACTCCAACATAGTGGTTGACAAGCTGATTGGGATACTATTATCATTATGAAATTAGTCATTTTATATTAAGAATGAGATGCAGCAATATGGGATGGAAGAAATATAAAGTTTATGACCAAAAAGTGTGCTCTTAGAATGTATATATATATATATATACAACTATTTTTGTATTTTATATTTAGGAAAATAAAGATCTCATTTATACTTTATATATGGAAACAAAGTAAGTATATAGTATTCTCTAAAGCAATTGATGCTTCATAAAACAATTTCCAATAAGTATAGTTTTTGAATAAAGTAATTAATAGTCCACAGACTCTCACAAAGTAATTTATATTTGAGATCATAAAATTTTTTTATAAGATGACTTATATGAAAAATTGAAAGAATACATTTGAGACTATAAATTTTTTTTTAAAATGTGACTTCCATAAAAGACCGAAGAAAATAATTGAGGTGTCACTTAGTATATTTTCCAAAATGTAACTTCCCACACAATTTACTTTCCAGGAACTGTATTTATTTCCAGAAGTTCAAATTATTTTTTAAATAAAATGTATTCCCTCCGATCTTATATATAGGATCTTTTGTCTTGATTGTAAATATAAGACCCTTTACAATATACGAGGTAGTATTTATTATACATTTCTAAAAAATGCCTCTATTTAATGTATTCAAAGAAAAAGAGAAAGAGATTAAATAAGGGTAGTTTTGAGAAAATGTTGGGATTTTTGGAGAAATAGAGGTAGTTAATTAGTTTTAATTCCAATTCTTAATTCGCGTGATTCGATTAAAATGGTCTTATATTAAGGATCAGAGGGAGTATTATATTTTCATATTAAATATGTAAATACTTTTTTATTAAGAAATGAATTAATGAATTAAGTGTCATCTTGGAAATTAAAGGTAATTAAAGGGAATGCATTAACTCAAGAGGGCCTATGGGAGTTACAAACTCCATTATTAGGGAATTATGGAGGGATTACAAGGGTTACATGAGTTTAATGGAGAAAATGGGTTACATCCATTTCAAAAAGTATTGTAAGATATATTAGAAGTAGAATTTTCTTGGAGTTTTGTTCAAAAAGTAGAAATTTTTAAATTAAACCCAACTTTCTAAGTAATTTCCAAATTTTTCTTGACCCAAATAACACTAATTGCTTTACTTTCATTTTTGAACTTCCCTCCTCTGCTTCTTATATTGGGGACAGTGCCACCTGACTCTAATATAAAGAATATATTACCCTCTAGGTGAAAAAAAAAATTTTAAAAATGAAAAGCCCAATACTGTTCATTGATTTATGATATCTTGTTAACATTATCTTGTGATTTTTTTATCAAAGAAAATAATTTTTGAATTAAAAAAATTAAAATTAGATAAAATATTATAAATTATGATAAACATCAAAATTATATTTCAATTTCATTCAATGATATATTATGAAAATTAAACAAATAATATTGTAGAATAATAAGTTTTATTATATACAAATATTTCCATAAAATAGTTGGGATATTAATTTTTTATGACAAAAAAACCTTAACTTAACTAACGAACCCGACACTCTAAGGGCAAAGCTTGACTACCAATCAAGTAAAATTTGAATGTAAATCAAGCCCACAATAACTCATATCAAATCAAACAAGTCATTCAATCCAATAGTTTGAGTATCTCCCTTAAAACAAGTTCTATTTACCAAATCGGGGTATCAAGTGGGCTTGAACCCATAACATGTTACTTGTAATAAGACACTCCAATGTCAGTGTTTGACAAGCTGATTGAGATACTATTATCATTATGGAATTAGTCATTTTTCTCTCATCTTTAATTTCTCTCATTTATCTAAAGATAAAAATAGAAAATCTCTCCCCAGTTCTCCTACTTTTCTCTTATTTTCATTTTCTTTCCCCTTAATTTTTTCATCCTCTATTTTCTCATATGAGTCATTTCTTCCAAAAGGAGGTTTTTTTTTTGCCGGACATGCAAACGGAGGCTTAGTCCAAAAGGAGGAAGATTTTTTTTGGGCCAAGGAGGAAGATTAATTGCGATGAGTCTTGAGCTTTAAAGTCAACATTCTTTTTTGGCCAGACCTTAGAGTCAACAAATGGAGAAAGGGAAGTATGATATTTGATTTTATAGCTAAATACTTTCTCTGATTTTTAATATAAGATCATTTTAACTGAATCATGTGAATTAAGAATAGGAGTTAAAACTAATTAACTATCTCAATTTATCCAAAAATTCCAATATTTTTCTCAAAATACCCTTATTTAATCTCTCTCTTCTTTCTTTTGGATACATTAAATAGGGACATTTTTTAGAAATGTATAATAAATACCACCTCATATATTGTAAAGGGTCTTATATTTAGGATCAAGTCAAAAGGTCTTTTATATATAGGACCGGAGGGAGTATTAAATCTTGATTAATAATTAACGGTGACTGACGGCTTCATCAGACTAGTTTTGCTCTGTCTCCTGTCTCCATCACACACTATTGATTTGCCTCACATTCTCCATCAAATACTTGTGGTCTTATTTTTTTCATATCACTACTACAGTAACTAGTATTATTAGTTAGATTCGAGCACTATTAAATCTAATTGGAAGTAACTTTTGCAACATAATTTTATTTAAGAGGATCCCTTCCACTCGATCTAATCTTCATTAGTTTGCACTCATATCCATTTGACATCACTTAAAAGCTTCTGCCAATGAAATTCCAAAATTAAAATTTTTTTATTTAGATAAATACTACCTCTGGTCTTTATTATTTTTAATTATTTTATATAGATTAAAAAAAATAATTAAAAATATTTTCTTTTTGACTCTCTTGATAAATCCACTTCTCAAATTTAACTTTGGAAATTAAAGTCAACAAACTGACTTCCAATATAAGTGTATTTGTAAAAGAAATTTAATATACTCTAAACATTATTTTATAATATAACTTATATTTAGAATCATAAAACCTTCTAAAATACAATCTATTATAAGGATTAAAGTAATTGGAATATCTCATCCAAGTTGTAACTAGTATAACTGATATTGTTTATATATAAATTAATTTTGAATAGTATAATATATTATAAATTTTATATTTATATTAATGATTAGATATCTTTCTCATCGCTATTCTTGAGATATATAATAACTTAAAAGTTTTTAGAAGATTGTACTTATATTTTTTTTAACATTTAAACCATGTTGAAACATTAAAAAAATTATTGAATGATTAAAAAAATTGCACGGAATTTAATAAAATGCATTGAGAAAGATTAAAAGAATAAAAAAAAATTACACAAGAGATAAACTACAATATTTTTGACCTATGAATAGTGTGGAGCAGGAGATAAGTTGAATTGTTCACAATTTGTGAATATTACAATTCCCTGCACTAATTATAGTTAGAAAACTTTTGTACTTCTGTTTATATTTTGCTACGTTTTTGGCCTTTTATCAATGGAAGTATTCATTTTAAAAATTATTTACTTTTTACAACTTCATTTTTTTTATTCTTAAAGTTTGAATTCACAATTTTACTTAAAAGGATATCAAATCTATTTCTCTCTATGCAAACAGCATTGGTTGTACATGGAAAATTCTAATTATTCTAATTCCAAATATGTTTATATTTTGCATACTGTTCCAAAAATTTATTGATATAAATTATAAAATCACGTTAAATTACACATTAGTCTTGCACTTGTACAGTATCCAAAACAAAATGTTTATGAAAAAAGTGTATATTTTATGATTTATAAATAGTGCAATTTTCTATTAATTAATATGTATTTATATATTGGTTTCACATTTTTATAAATATATGAATGAGAATGACTAGAGGTGGTGAGCATTGTACGTGACACAAGGAAGTCAATAGAATAGTGACATTTAACCAATAAGATTCGACAGGTAGTTAAGTATCTTAAGTTTATTGTACATAATTTAATTTTTGATTGTATATATAAAAATATTTTATTAGAAGGGTAAAACTTAAACCTCGTGCCATGATTTTTAAGGAATTATTAGCCTTTAATTATTGGCTATGTAGCTTAGAGTAAAAAGAAAAAGGAAAAAAGACAGTTTAGGATCTCTATATAAAAATATTGACAAATGAATAGTATCAGTGCTGAATCCAGTTAATTCGAATTGACAATTCAATTTATAAGAGTACTAAATTTTTAAGCTGAATTTTTGAAAAGAAATATTTTCATTTGGGATCCTTAAATGTTTTTATTTTAAAGAAAAACGGGAACATTTAGGAAGTACGGCAATAAAGCCTTTGTGTTGGCGCCACGGTGTAAACATCCTGTGCTCGTTCTTGCCTTGTCTACCATGGGGACCATTTCCTCTCATCGTCCAATTTCAGTTTATTTTTTTCCCATTTTTATATACTAAATTTGATCTGATATTTGGCAAAAAAAAAAATCCCTCTAATCACAAAGGTAGGGGATATATAAGTAACTTAAATAGACCAAAGATAGTGGAAAAAAATATTTAATCTTCTTAAATATGTCATAAATTAAAAAAAATTTTAAAATATACATTACCAAAGTTGATACCATAAGAAAATCTTAGTAACCTACATTTTGATAAGTGGTGCAATTAAAAAAATAAATAAATGTAGAGAATAAACCATATTTTTCTTATATTTTGGATTAAAAAATAACTTATATTTATCTTTTATATTTGAGACGGGAGGTAGTAATATCCAACAAGTTGTATGTGATAATAATACACACACAAAGATTTTAGTACTAAAAATTTTAAAAATAAATAACCTTTAAAATTATGATCATTTTTAAGGATTAATAGATTTCTTACAATATTTTAAGGAACTAACTATTACACCATGAAAAAATTATTTCGCATTATAACTATAATTTACAAGATTATGATAACAGATGTCTTAAATCTTATTAATAATTTTAGTTATTAAAAATAAATATAATTTTCAACTAGTAAAATTCAAAATTTTAAAAAATTTTATGTTAAAATAATCTTAAAATTATTAAAATTTAATATTTTTTAAAATTATTCATGTTGTTTAAAATTTAAAATCTTTTAATAACAAAAATTAAACTTGAGATTGTTAATTCCTTAAGAAGGAATGAAAAACGTGGATGTGTTTGACGAGTATGATAACAACAGAACGGTTCATTAAAAAAAATGATAACAGCAGAAGGGATAGTGAAATCATCAATATCATGAGCATCAGGTGATTATCCTAAATTTGGGTTGTTTAGATTAAAATTGAATGATGCATATTTAATTTTGTTTTAGTATTATATTTTTAATATATTTTTATTTTATTAAATAAAAAATTTTAAATAAAGATAATTTTATAATTATTATTTTTAAAAAATCACTATTATCATTTAAAAATTAAAATAAAAAATTTTAAATATAACTATTCTGATTAAACTTAATTTAAATTAAAATTAGATGATCTAAATCTCTATGAAGATGAGCACGTGATGAGGATGGAATGAGGATTTTAGAGAAATCCGTTAGTTGACAGAAGTCACGATCCCCGTCACTCGTCAGTAGGTCGGCGCGACTGCATACGAGGATGTGATCCTCTGATCTCATGACACACAATAACTGCCTCCATGCCGTTATCTGACAATTGCTCTTCCCTTCTTCAACCATTTTTTTAATTACTTCCAATGCCACGTCAGGTTTTAATGAGCTCAAATTGAATCGAGTTAGATCACATGATTTAAAGATCTTTCTTAATATTTTTTACATATATGGGGTTCAAATTTAAGATTTTGCTTAAAAAAAACAAATATTGAATCATTTGAACTAAATGTCATTTATTATTCAATCAATTTTGTACTTGTAGTCTTCACATCTTTCATAAAACTTAAAACTAAAGAAATCAAATAACCGCCTAATAACCTTGTAATCCTTCCTTCGAATTAAAATAAATGTTATTTAAGATTATGCTGACACATTAAAAAAGATATTTAATATTGTAGCAAAATCTAATGGTATATTTTCTAGTATAAAAAAATTCAATAATATTTGACTAAAATACTCTTATATTAATTAATTACTTTTTTTATCTCATATTATAAGGTAATAAATAAAATTTTTTTATTTCATATTATAAGGTAATATAATTTTATTTACCAATTTTACCTCTCATTAATTAATATATAATATTATAAATTGCATTAATTAATGATATTTAAAGGGGTAAAATAGGGATTTTTAGGTTTTTTTATGAATTAAAAAATGTTATAAAATTTTCTTAATATGCATAAAATCTCATTTGTTACCTTATAATATATTACAGAGGAAGTATTTCATTTTGGCCAAATCAATGAATTATTTCAATAGATGTACTTAAATTACATCTACCAATATTTACATTAATTACAGGTGAAGTGAAATGATAAAAATAATTAATGTTTTCTTGAAATTTTAAAGTGATAATTATTTTGAAAAAAAATCAAAACTTTAAACAAACAATTATTTTAAAATGTGGGAATAACATTTTGAATTCTTTTGGATATGTTTACAATATAATAAAAATGTGGCATAAAGTATCAACAAGGTTTCAGCATAACCTGGTGCTCACAAAAAAATTGTAGCTTGAAGTAATAAAATATACATAATTTAGTTTATCTGTTTTAATAATATGTATTGTATTTTATTTATTCTAAAGAATATGAACCATAATAATAAATATTTCACAATCCCTTATATTATAATATTTTTTAAGGAGAGTTACCGTTTATAACAGTATCTTGAACAGTGCTCTTGTTTTTTTTAATTGCTTCAAATAAAACCTTTTTTTATTATTTTATAAACTTATTTTTTCCCTCCCTTCCTATCTCATTTTCCTATTTTTTCTCTTTAGCTTCTCTCTTTTGTGCTTGTTGTCTCTATAATTTTATTTTAATAACTTCTCATACATAATAGATTTATTTCTTATTTAAACTTTTTTACATATTATTTTGATATTTTTAAATTTTTATTAATTTTATGTTATTTTTCTGCAATTTTTATTATTTCTTAACTATTGATTATTAATTTCTTCAAATTAAATATCATGAGTTTCTGTTTTCTTCATATTATTATTAATATTAATTTCTTATTGTTTTCCTAACTTCTTCTTATTTTTTAAATTTTCCTTTGTTATTCTCAATTTATTTTAAGTTTTGAATTTATTCAATATTTTAACTTCTTTTGTATAATTTTGTATTGTTTCTTAATTATTAAGTATTACTCCCTCCAATCCTATTTATAAGGTAAATTTTTTCCCTTTTAATAGTTCTATTTATAAGAGAAAAAAGAGAGTTAATGTTACATTTATTTTTTTTTACCAAAATTACCTTCCTTCATTAATATTATTGAGAGTTACAAGGTGCATCTTTAGAAGAAATTGAGAGAGAGATTAATTAGGTAGGGATAATTTTGGAAATAATTGAAAATATGAGATAAATTAATTATTTTTAATTAGTTTCAATTCTCATTCTTCATACTCATAAAATAATTTTTTAGTAACTCTTTATTATTAATTCTTAATTATACTCTAAACCCACGTCTATAATGATTTGTTCCTCGCAACCCAGAATTGTCTTCCTCTTCTATCATTTTCTGCCTCCCTCTCCTATTCTCATTCATTAATTGCTGTTGGTTACAGTTTTTAATGAGCAGGTGTTGTACTATATTTTAAAAATAATATTTTATTCTTAGATTCTTAAATATTTGTAGTCATATTTCATTTAAAATTTAAATATATAATTTCTCATATCATTTTTTAATTTATTAGTGATTAGTAATAGTAATTTGATATTTTTTTATTATAGTTGTTTGGTATGATACTAGATATTTTAAAGTTATATATATATATATATATTATTTTACAACATTTTCTAAAATTTTAATATATCCAATGTTTTGAAAAAAAAAACTGCCCTGCAATGCACGGTCGGTAATCTAGTTACATAAATTCAACGATAAACAAATTCACGAGGTGAGTGTTTGATCAAAATTGGAATGCTCACTTCGTGCACATTTTTTTTTGTCAACAATGTAGTAGCATTTTGGTTCTAAACAAACTCAGGTAGTAGCATTTTGGTTCTAAACAAACTCAGGTATATAGACATGACAAATTTATATTTGGTGCACATCTCTAAAGAGTTTCATTGGATGCACATTTTATTTAAAATTGTCTGAATTTGATTCAAAAAATTCATATTTTTTATTTCTTTTTAATGAAAATCATTCTTTTTAATAAATTGATAGTGAGAACATTGGGGGACTCCAATTAAATTGGGTTAGTTTCTATGGCAAGTCCATGGGGGGCAAGAGGGAGCCCTCCTTCATTTTTCTTTTTCTTTTTTTCGCAAATGTATATAATTTGACTTATAAAAAATTTAAAATAAAATTTAGCCCCTAGCTTAATTTATTTTAAAATTTAGCCTCCCTCAATTATTGATTTCTGCATTTGCCATTTGGGTTAAGTCAAGAAGAAGCAGAAAAACGAGCAAATATTAGCAAACTAGGCAAAGCCAAACATTAGCTTGGGTGTAAAGTTAACTCCCAAAACTATTCAACTCAATCGGACCCACCCAGACTTTAATAAATTATTTGTATTCATATTCAAACATTTTAAATTTGCATAATATCATTTATATTTACATTCATACATTTTATATGCCACTTTTCTAATTTTTTACAATGAATTTTATTTTTGTTTTGTCGCTTACGTTGTGGAAATAAAGCATATATATTAGTTAAATTTAAATTACTTAAAATGGACATAAAGAACTAAAATTTTCAACTTTCCATGCTTTACAAAAATTTGGGCGCTTGACTTGGTCTGGCCTAATTCACTGGGGCTTGGCTTGACTAATAAATCTAGGGGTGTGCAGAGGAACCTGTGGCCCGGTTGGCCCGGTTCAACCAGATTCTATTGGGCCAATCGGGTCGGGTCATCAATCAGGCCGGGCCGGGCTTCAGGCACACTCTATTTTGTCGGCCCGGCCCGTACTATATATGTATGTTTCTTTTTTTATAAAAAATCTATTATTTTGTGTATATTAATAGATTTTATAAGATTTTTTCTATATATCTTATATAATACATTTATTATTTGATTACTATGAAAACCTTTTTAAAATTTTGATATTTTAATTTTATTTAAAATTTAAAATTTATTTTTTAATTTAATATTATATAAAAATAATGTATAGTTGTAAATATTTATAACTTTTAAGAAAATTAATTTCTATCATAACGTTATTTTTTTAAAGAAATCTACTTTAACATTAATAATTAAATTTTTTTATTAATATATGAAGTTAGTTTTTTAATTTATTTTTAATATTTTAAAAAACTATTTGATATCGGGCCGGCTCGGTACCGAGCCCGATTTGGACCGAGTGTGCACGGGCCAAACATCAGGCGGGGGTGAGGCCTGACCCAACCCGGCTTATGCACACCCCTAAATAAACCAGATCAAAATGGGTCACCGTCTGTCTTGGGTCAAAGACACAAACTAAACCTTTGCCAGGGTAAACTGAAGCTTTTGCTCTTTGCCCAGCCTATGCACAACTGAACTGTGTATGACTCTATTCTATCATAACTTGCTGTGGAGTTTTTGTTCAGGGAGTAGCTTATAGTTTATTTTACTTCAGGTAAGCTCAAGCCTAATTAGTGGATCCAAACCCTAACCAACATGAGCACCAATGCACCATGCCTAGTTTTCAACACGAAAAAAACCCTTAATCACAAGTATTATGCTTGCTTAATAGCAACATTTTTTGGTCAAAAATTTGGTATCTAGTACTATAAACTAAATCAAATTCAAGTATGGTTGGGCTTTAAATGGAGAATTGCTCTCCTAACATAATTTTTCATTTATAAGACTCAAATTTGAGATATTGTATAAGGAACACTAAATTCTTTCTAATTGGATTTTTTTGGGTATCAAACCATCAAATATGTAAAAGTTACATTGGATTTTGACTAATTTGATTTGAATCAGATAGAACTACAAGAGTAGCAAAATTCTCCCAATGGGTATTTAACATTAAAATTAATTTTAGAGAATCGTCTTTTGAGATTCATGAATGTGCAAACATTTATTGTAATGGATCTTAAATTATGTCAAGAACAACCCAGTTTTTGCCAACTTACAAAATCCCATATCAAATACATTAAATCAAAGTACATTAAAATTTTTAACATTAAATACGACAGTTGGAGAGAAACTTTACTCATCTTATTTAAGGAAGATTTCACTGAAAAACTATTCATTCAGAGGATTTTCACTTCTTTGAAAACTAATTCACTCCATACGAGATACTCTAACTAGGGTTTAGATTTGGGAGATCATCCTTACTCTTGCACAAGCTTTACCTTTATGAAAACCCCTAATTCAACACATTTGAGATGCTCTAGATAGGTTTCAAATTTTGGAAATCATCTGGACTATTGCACGATATTATATTGTAGAGTTTTATTTGGCATTCTTTTAAAATTTATTGTTTTTTTATTGAAAAATATATGCAAATGATTCTTAGAACGATCTAACTTAGTAGTCATTCAGCGCAAGCTTCATCGGTTTGAGGAAACCCTAATTTACCCCAATTGAGATACTATAGCTGAGAATTGGATCATCAATATCATTCATGTCATACTCACAAGGTACTATTGCATAGTTTTTTTTTTTCTATGCTTTATTTGTTTCCCTTTTTTTACTGAAAAAATATAGAAATGTCTTGAATTATCTGTTTTCAACTTTGTGTTCTTTTTCTCTAGCATATGACATCGTATCTTAATCTTAATTTTTTATTGTTTGGTGGGGTAAATATTCCTTTGTCTTTTTTTTTTGGTCACCGGGTAAATATTCCTTCAATTGTTTCATTTTGTTCTGGTATGTTGTTTTCTAAAATAATGTTTTGTGAGAGGGCTTAAGAATTGGTTTCAGGTCGTGGCCAATGAGCAAGCCGAGAACAATTTAGTGTAGGCTAGCTAGTACAAAGGCTAGAGAGAGAAAGCTTTGAGGCAAAATGATGAAGGCCAAAGGGCAGCATGAGAGAGAAAGTAAGCTGTAGAGAGAGAGAGTACCCTATAATGACTCAGATAAAGCAGCCTTGGGAATTTGGCAACGTTGATTCAGCTCTTTTGGGAGAAACAACCAAATACAAGGACAAACAGTAAAGGGAGGGAAGAAGAAGACCCGTAAGAGCTTCCAGAATTCGGGGGCTTCAAAATAAAAAAGGAGTGTTTTGGGGAGCTTAAAATTTAAGGAAAAAAGCCATCTTTGGTTACCAGCACAGAAAAGAAGAGGCAGACCTTGGCTGTGTAACCGATACTGAAGCATATGATATTTATGAAAAGGAGTAAAAGAAAGAAAAAAAAGAGGGTGTGTTTGATTGTTCACAGTCGTTACAGAAAAATCCACTCCTAACTGTCTTGCCTCCCTCCTTGGCATTGATGGGGTAATCCTATTGTGGCTGTGTGAAGGTGAAGAAGGAGTAGCTGCTCTGTAGTCTTTAGATTTTGTTTTGTGCCTTCAGATTTTGGGTTTTTCTTGTTCCAAGTGGTTCGTGTGTTGTTGTAAGGCACATCTAGAGAGTAATCTCAGGGGTCAGGCGAGTTCTCTTGGGGAAACAGGTCAATGGCTGGAAATTTCTTTATAGGATTGCTCTGTTTGGTTACTGAGAAAGCTAAGCAAGGAAAGGAAACGCTTGTGTTTTTAGCAATTACTGATGTTGGATATTCTTGTGAAATAGAAAGAGAGATTAATACTCATAATGCGATTTTTGTTTGTAAAATTCGGGTCTGCATCTATTTGGCAAGAAATTTTTGTATCCCCCTTTATGTGCTAGGCTTAACGGGAAACGTGACAAAAAAACTTCGTTTGGTTTTCCTTCACTTACTCAGAAACCATGCAGAGCATGACGCTTCCTTTCACCATCTTTCTTTCATTTTCATGCTCTCTTATAGCCATTACAGGGGGGGTTAAAGCTTGCACACTCTTATCTGTTTCAATTTGTGTTTGGTAGGTTTCAGAGGAGAAGATCTGTGTAAAGAACTATGGAAGTTGTGTGCAGGACCTCTTGTTGATGTTCCTCGAGAAGGAGAAAGGGTATTTTACTACCCTCAAGGCCATATTGAACAGGTATTTCTTTGCTCTGTGTCAAAGTTACTTTCAAATTTCGTCGAGATATCTTTCTTTTCTTATATGCAAAAACTTCCTCTTTTGGACTTTACAGATACAATGTTCAACAAATCAAGAATTAAGCCAAGAAATCCCGAATTTCAATCTTCCCTCCCAGATTCTCTGCCGGGTTATGGACATCCAGCACCTGGTAATACAGGTGTTTGATTCCTTTTGTTATTTTACCTTTCGTAAATTGTCTTATTTATGTGTAATTAACATAGAATTACTTTGTAGGCTGAGCCTGAATCTGATGAGGTCTATGCTCGTGTCACCCTGTACCCGGACACAGAGGTGAGAAATTTTTATTTCTTTCACTTTTTTCTGCTTTAAGTCCATTCGATCCGTTTGGTTATTGAGAAATGAGAAAAACTATCTAAATCGAATTCACTCGCTATAGGCAACTATAAAATGCCAAGTTTCTCATTCTTTTCTTTTCAGAGTGATCCTGCAATTCCGGATCCAGCCCCACAAGAAAGCCAGATGCAAGAAATGCACTCATTCTGCAAAATACTAACAGCTTCTGATACTAGCACACATGGAGGATTTTCAGTTCTGAGGAAGCATGCCACTGAGTGCCTGCCTCAGCTGGTATTTTTCTCTCATGGTTTCCTTTAGTCTGATCCACATTATTTGTAGAATTCAACTTTTCCTCATTTCAAATACCTCTTTCTTCTCTGTTAAAGGACATGTCTCAAACAACTCCAACTCAAGAGTTGGTTGCCATGGATCTTCATGGGTTAGAGTGGAAGTTTAAACATATATACAGAGGTGATTTATCATATTTATATCAAGATCTGTATAGAACAAGGAAGTCTAGGAACAGTGGAACACAATCCCTCCTCATCTATGTTCTCTTTCTTATGAACAATTAGGTCAACCAAGAAGGCACTTGCTCACAACTGGCTGGAGTACATTTGTAACCTCAAAAAGGTTAAGTGCAGGAGATGCTTTTTTGTTTTTAAGGTATTTAATTAACGTTATTGAAATTTGTATGTTGAACCTGATGCTGTGGATTGTTTTCTAATTCTTCTTGCTTTTGATCCTTAAAGGGGAGAGAATAATAAGGACCTGAGATGTGGTGTTAGGCGTCCGGCAGGGCAACAGAGTCCGGTTCCTTCATCTGTGATATCGAGCCAGAGCATGCATCTGGGAGTTCTTGCCACTGCTTCACATGCTGTCATGACTGGCACCATGTTTGTGGTTTATTACAAACCAAGGTTAGGATTGTGTGCAATTTGATTTGTACTATACATATCATTAGCATGTTTAGTATATAACCCATTTTGATTTCAATACCATTCAGGATTTGCCAATACATTATACGTCTGAACAAATATCTGGACGCAGTGAGCAATAAATTCACAGTTGGCATGCGTTTCAGTATGATGTTTGAAGGAGAGGACCTACCTGTGAGAAGGTATCCTTGTAAGCTGTTATCATGGTCAGAGGTTGTTATGTTTTATTCCAGATTGTGTTTTATTGTTGTATGATTCTTTTGGCCAGGTTTTCGGGTACTATTGTGGGTATTGGGGATTGCTCTCCAGAGTGGCCTGACTCTCAATGGAGGTCATTACAGGTCTAACATTGTTCTGAATTACACATTAAATGGCCCATCATTTGTGTTACCTTCATTTCAAGCATTTATAATCTATAATGTCTTCCTATGCCAGATTCACTGGGATGAACCTGCGAATATTCCGAGGCCAGAGAGGGTTTCCCCATGGGAGATAGAGCCTTTTGCAGCTTCTGGTGCTGTAAATGTTTCTCATCCTACAATAGTAAAGAGCAAAAGGTTCAGGCCTGTTGATATTCCATCTTCTTCTGGTAAGAGAGACTTTAACCCTAATTAACTCTCATGATTTGATAAATCCATTTGTCGAATATGATTCTGAATTTAATTATGTGTAGGAATTACTTCCAACTCTACTGCTTCTCAACCATTGATCACTAGCAGCAGGTCAAGAATGCGAGTGGATGGAATATGGCCAGCTTCTCCAATATTGCATGCCTCTTCAAGATTTTTTTCAGAGTCAAGAAACAACAAAGCTGGTGCATCAGCACGAGCTTCTGTCTCTAGCTATGTTCCTGGTTTAAGCAAGCTCAATGATAGCCAATATGATCAAGTGCAGAATGAGAAGAAGAGTGAGAATTCCAAGAATATCTGGATATTTGGAGTCAACTTGACTGAAAATTCAAACACTCTTTCTTCTCCTTCAGAATGCCCAACTACTATTCCCTGTGGTCCCAAAGAATCTGTCCTTCCTGCTGTTGCATGTGAAACTGAGAAGGGTCAGGATGCCAATAATAATGCAGTGTCCCAAAAGGAGCAAAAGCAAATTGATGAATCACCAAACGAGAGGCAGAACAAGCAGGCCTTTGTACCGTCCATGAGGACTTGTACTAAGGTACGTATGTCCAGCTAAGTCTAATATTCTTGGATTCCTTTCATATTTTGGAGGAAAACTCAAATAAATTAAGACTCAAAGTAGATCTTTCTTTTGATTATGTTGATGGATGAATGGATTTTTATTGTTCTTGAAGGTGAAAATGCAAGGTGTTGCAGTAGGTCGTGCAGTTGACTTGACCATGATGAAAGGGTACGATGAGCTGATAGATGAACTTGAAAAACTGTTTGATATCAAAGGAGAGCTTCGTCCTCAGAACAAGTGGGTTGTAACTTTCACTGATAATGAGAATGACATGATGCTTGTGGGTGATGATCCATGGCCGTGAGTAACTTGAACTCTATATATGGAGCTTCACTTTCAATTTCTATTTCACTCAGAACTGAATTCTGAGATTCTTTCCCTCTACCCCTTCTTGCAGGGAGTTCTGTACCATGGTTAAGAGGATCTACATTTGCTCAAGTGAAGAGGTGAAGAAGATGAACCCAAAGTTCAAGCTTCCTGCTTCATCGTCTGAGGATAAACTCGAATGAATTCAGTTTCTCCTTTTCATAGCCAATTTCTTTTTCTGTTTGGTTTATGTTTTGCTTTAGTTTCTGAATCTCACAGGGGAACATGAACGTAGTTTATGTAATATGACAAGAGAACGAGGGGAAGTTCATTTAGATTTTAGGTAGATAATAATGTGTGCGCGAATGTGAATATTTCTTTGGTGGTACCGCTCGGTTTCTAGAATGTATGTCTTTGCTTTTGTAAATTTTCTTTTCTGGGTCATTAATGTGATGTTTAGCTTCTGCATAATTTGAGGGCTCTGGTTGTTCCTGCAAAATTTCGATCATGATTTTCATACACCAAATGGAAGGTGAATTAACCAAAGGAGAAAACAAAAATGGAAAATTAACAATGTTGGCGTTTGGTTTGACTATAAATAATCAATATATCAATATCAATTAATATTAATATTAATATCAATACTTATTCAATATAATATATAAATTTTATAGTAAATTATAGTATTTCTAATTCATGATATTTATAGATTTTCACTAGCTAAGTAGCTATATATATATATATTGAAGTAGAGGGGCCTACTTTTAGTTATTTCAGTAGATGTGAATGAATTCCTTAGGATAGCTCAAGCTTAGGTGATAAGAATGTCATAAATGTAGATAGTGGTCATGAGTTCAAATATTTATGATGTGAGAAAAAATATTATTTTAAAAAAATAAATAGGACAAAGAAATCTGTTTCTTTAACACTAAATTCACGAATAATAATCTGAATATAAACTAATCACAAATAATTCAATTCAATTGAAAATTTCCAAATTTGAATGTTCACCACAATCAGTTACATAAATTTTATTTTCTATTATATATATTGTTAGGGAAGAATTGTGTTTCAAACATTCACGATCTTAGCTTTATATTGCTCAAGTAGGACACTCGAAGAGGAATCTGGAAAATAAAAAATAAATATTTATATTTGTGAAATTAATTATACAATTGAGAGTGATATAAAAAATTAAGAATATGTATACAATTTTTTTTTTTAATTTCTTGGAGTGAATTATATTTAGTTAATTTTTGGTCAGTGAACATAAGAAGTCAAGACATTGACGTGTAAGTGAGCCTGGGAGGTTGCCCCAAAAGTGGAGGCAAAGTGTTGCTGCTAATTGGTTTCCACAAACGTTGTCATAAGACTATCAGCATAGTCAAAATAAGTGTGCGCTTTTGTGTTGAGGAACTATCATTCCTTCTCATCAAACGCTATTTTTTATATACTAATTTGCAATTAAAAAACAATTAAAAAGAATCACAAAAATATATGGAAAGACATGGGGCTCACACAAAGTTTTTCTGTTTTTTAAAAATCCTGAAAAAAAGTTCACTTTCCATTACTGTATAGATGAAAAAATGTGTGGTCGACACAATTTTATGTTTCTTTTAATTCAGCAGGAAAATGTAAATATTGGTGGGAGTGAATGAGGTTATTCCAATGAAGGATCAAGGTGATGGTAGTGTAGGGGTAGCCAATAAAACATTGCCACTTGGTTGTCCTCATTGATGTGTCAACGGCTGATTGGTGGACAAAGGACGTCTTCATTTTTGAACTTTATGTCCTCTGCTGGTATTAAAAAAAAAAATTGAAACTAAGAAAAACCAAGCTGATACAGTAAATGACCTGGATGAAACTAAAACAACGTGGGCCCCACTCTACACTGTACACTTGCATCTAGTTTGATTTTTCTTTCCGATAGATATAGATATAGTATAGTATTTCATTTTACAAAAAAATCGTTGAAAATTATAAACAAAATGTGGTATTATCCATATTTGTGTTGATTGTAATGTTCTTCGTTGGATTTGTAAACTATAGCATTGGAGACTCTGTTAAGGTACTTGCCATTTTTTTTCCAAAGTAACAGATTGCGTATCAAATTTTGCTTTTCCTTTTATGTGTGTAAAAAGTAGTTTAAGTAATTTTTTTAATTATGCAATTAAATTACACTTACGCCTCCGTTTAATTATGCAAAAAAAAAAAAGTAGAAAAGTACCAGGTAATTTAATTTTCCTATATTCACCAAAGTGAAAGTATGTGCATTTGGAAAAAAGAAATAGAAAGATAAAAAAGGAGATTATGAATGTAACCATATGTGAATTCTACACATGATTACTATCTTATATACTTTTTTTTTTGACCGAAAAACCTGACAACTCCAAAGTCATGAAATGTTTATATTCAGATTAAATAAAACTGAATCTAAACTTAGCAAATCTAAAAAGAGAATGGGAGAAATAAATTCTGAATAATCGGACACATCCTCCTGTAAATAGATTTGGCTAGACGATCTGCTACCTTGTTAGCTGAACATGATATCCACTTGAAGTGAGAGTTGGAGAGCCCACACTAAGTCAAGAAATATCTGCTAAAATACAAGCACTTTGCCATTCAGGGTAGACCCCATTATATTTATGCATTGCATTAATCAGCTCCAAACAATCTGATTCAATGATAATATCACTCGAAGCCCGTTGTACAATTACTGGACTCCTTTTTGTAATGCCAATGCCTCTGCCATAAAACTAGAGTTAGCTCGTCCCTAATAATTTATCACCTCTAACACTCTTCCCAAATTATTGTGGCCTATAATCCCTCCTCCCATATTATGATTATTAATAAAACTACCATCAACATTAAGTTTCACATACTCCTATGGTGGTGGGCACCATTTATCACTAACTGTAGGACTATTATTCTCAGTAGCCCCAAATTCATTATGTCAATTATTTGCAGCCCACTATTTCCATAACAAATTAGATGTTGTCTCAATCACAAGGCTACGATCCACCTCTCCATGCTCAAATACTAACCTGTTCCTTTCTTTACAAATGTACCATATTAACATCACCACCATAACTGTATGCCATTCATTTAATTCATAATCTAACGTAATGTCTGAAAGCCATTTATCAATTCTAGAATAAAGCTGCTCATTTATGCATGTTGTTAAACCACAACCAAACCAAATCCTTTTTGTCCATTCACAGTGCAAAACTAAATGTTCTATAGATTCAGCATATTTACCACAAATTGGACATAAAGGGGAGATGTTGCACCTTTTTTTCCACAGATTTTCCTTAGTTGCAAGAGTTCCTTTACATAGCCGCCACACAAAATGTTTGATTTTGGGAGGGCCCTTCAGCTTCCTGATTTCTTTCCATAGCTGTTTTGGCACAACATCTCAAGTTCCAGATTGCTCATTCATGCTCCTCTCTACCTTGTCCTTACACAAATGATATTTATTTATCAAATCAAATCAAAACAAAACATGTGGAGTTTAAATTTAAAAATAAATTAACAATATAAATAACAAAAATTAGTTATAAAATAAATAATAGACGAAACAATTCATTTATCCTGATTATTGGATTACAAGGATATAAGTTGAAGCACATAAGTTTTTTCTAATTGTTTTATGCTACTTATATGTGTGTATTCTAATGAATAAGCGTAACAATCCCATTTATCTTGAGCACGGAAGGTTGCTGGCATAACTGTTTGGCCGTTTTTTTATTTTTATTATTATTAATATTATTTTTGGTGAAAGCATACACAGTATTGTTATGTTTGCCAGGAAGGAAGCTCATTAAAGTTGGGCTTAAAGCCCATCATATTTAGTAATGGAGTCAGTTTTGGGCCTAGAATAGATGTGATTACAAGACACATCTGCTGGGAGAGACCTTATGTAATCCGAAGAAGAGCAACACACCGCATATTAAAATCAAAGCCTTGTGCAGCTTGTTAGGCGGTTAGCACATTTATTAGCCTTTTTTTTTTTAAAACCAATTTATTAGCTTTTCTCTGTACATGATGTATGTGGAGGATAGATCTCAAAAACTATATCTTTCAAAACATGTGTTCCACGTAAATGAAAGTTTAAAATTTAAAAGAAGAAAATGATGGAGTTAGTTGTTAAAATAATGGGGGCATTAAAGTTATAACACAATTACAGTGGATAATGAAATAGAAATTTAAAAAAAGTTCTAAATGGAAAATTTAAACAATATATATATATATATGAAAGAAGTTAAATTACAAGTCTCAGTACTAATTTATTAAAATTAAAAATTGATTTTATATGCGTATGTATATTAGATTATACTTCAGAACAGGTGGCATAACTCAAGCTATACTCAAAACTAGCTACCCATCTTCCCAGATGATTACGTGTAAGTCCTTCACATCACATGCAGCATTTCCATTAGAAATGACCTAACCATATCAAGCTAGCTTCACTGTTTGCTACTTTAGTGGATAACATCTATATAAAGGCTTTTTATCTCATATACTGCAAATACAAAACTAAAATATCAGGATGTTATAACTTAAAAATTATTTCCCATAACACTATCAATTCTACATCTCAATCTTAATGTCACCAATATCAATTTTTTGCTGGCAAACATCTCAGTAAAATACATATTAGGGTTGGTTATTTTATTTTTTAATTTTTTAAAAAGAAAAGGTGCCAAGCAGGCCCCCCCCCCCCCACGCCCCACTCACCTCTTCCAACGATGATATATATAGTATTTATATTTAAAATATATTTAGTATAATATAAATTAACATTAAAATAAATCTCATCTATATGGAATTTTCAAAATTTAAAATTCTATTTAATTAAATTAAAGGGATAATTATTTTTAAAAAAGTATTTAAAATGATATTTAGTTTAAAAGACATTAAAAATTTTAATTACTTTTTTTCCTAAATATACGGTATTTTACTTTGATCCTCAATACAAGATATTTTTTTTAATATGAAGTAATATTTATTACACATTTTAAAAAAAAAAGCTCTTATGTAATTCATTTATAAAGAAAGAGAAAGAGATTAAATAAAGATACTTTTAAAAAAATATTTTGATTTTTGAAAAAATATCAAGATAGTTAATTACTTTTAACTCATATCTTTAATCCATATGATTTAATTAAAAAAACCTAATATTAAGAATATAAGGATTTTATATTAATAAAATGGAAACATTAACACCAATTGACATGATAAGATGCGGGGAGAACTTTCTAAATATTCCTTCCAATCTTTAATATAAGATCCTTTTTAACCAAATTACGCAGATTAAAAATATGAATTAAAATTAGTTAACTATCTTATTTTTTAAAAAATTAAGATATTTTTTCAAAAATACCTTTATTTAATCTCTTATTTTTTTTACATGAGCTTAAAACTAGGCCTACCTTTTTCTTTCTTACACTACTTGATATTAATCTAAAATATAATCATTGAGTGCTTTATTCAACTAGTAAATTATACTAATTTAACCAGATGTCTTGAGTTCGAATTCTACAGAAACAATCACGTCAAATATTAGTGGTAGCGCTTGCCACCCAAAAGGGTTCTATGCGATTTGATTTAGATTAGTCTAAACCGCAATAAATTTTCTAATTAAAATAGAATAAATTCATGGAAAGAAAACATTAAATTCATGAAAAGAAAACATATATATAATATAAATATAACAAGTTGTTATGAATTATGTGGTTTATTTTAAATTGTATTTAATATAAAAAACTTTTTTTTCTGAATAGAAAAAACGTGCCCAATTTAAATTAAATTGTGTAAAAAACATTTTCAACACAACTTTTGGAAGAAATGTTAACGAAACCATTATCTGTCGGATGCAATGGATAAATAAGATTCATCCACCATAGTTGATTGATGGCACAATCAACTCGCATCCCTAGGAATTTGCCCATATATATATATATATTATTGAAATGTGTCGCTAAAGTCACTTTAGGATATGGACGAAAATTACACAGAAAGTAGAAAAACAAACAAAATGGAACCATGGAAGCAGATGGCTAATACGGAAACGGAAGTGTGATTTCTTCATAGGAAGGAGGTAGCATTAGCGCTTCTTTTTTTTTCCAAAGATACTTTTTTTTTTCCTGTAATGTGCAACTAAAATATTTACTTATTAAATATTTTTCTAAATTTTATTTTTCAAATGCATTTCACATATTTACTTATTAAATACTAGTATACTACTACCCCCTCCAAAATATAGGAAATATTTTTAAATATGTTTTGTTATAAAATATAAGATGTTAATGAATTTTATTTGATAAATTAATGTTTTTTTTTAATTTTATTCTTAATTAAATTAGATTTATTATTATGAGACATGAGTTAAAAAAGAGTTACTCATTTTGATCCAAAATATAAGTTCTATTTGACTAATCACATATGAATCAAGAAATATATTTTTACTCATTAAATTTGTCAAAAAATACATTATTTTTAATAATATTCTTATTTAATGTGTTGCATTTAAAGTTTATTATCTTTTCTATATTTAATTGCAGATAAGAGCAAAATCGGAAAAGAATATTTAATACTATACAAATTACTAAATGAAATTTATATTTTGGATCAAAATAAAATTTTAAAGTATGACTTATATTTTAGATTGGATGAAGTAAATGAGAAAATTAATTGAGGACATTTGTAAAAACAAAATTTTTCTATGACATCTAATTATTTTAACTATTTATTTCTTATATTTTTAAATAAATTTTTCTCTGTGAAAAAAGAATTGTGATCGGCATACTTATAAGCCACGTTTGAAAGATTTAATGATTGTTTCTTCAAGTCAATGATGAAGGAAGAATTGATGAAGTAAAGTCTATCAACTTTGGATTTCATTTTTGTTAGGATTTGCCTTCATCCCACCGACACTTTCTTTCTTTCTTTCTTTTTTAATTTCTTCTTTTATTGTTGTTTTGGGTTTGGCCGCTTTTTATTTTTAATTGTTCAATAATTATGTTTATATATGAATATAATCGAATCCTAGTTCTACAGTTTTTTAAAATTTTTTTTGCATAACTATTCAAATTCACTTTGTTTAAATTCAAGAACAAATTTTACATAATTAAGTGTCTGTTTGATTTTTAATTTTGCTAAAAGTAAGTTAATTTGTAAAAATATAAAGTTTGGATAAAAATAATGAAATTTTTGACAAACCTATTTACGTAAAAGGGAGAAAATAATATTTAATTTACAAAATGATAAATGAAAGTGCCCTAAAACTTTCTCTAAACATGAATAATTGAATATTAACAAACTTAACGCATTTGGATTCAATTTTAATTTTCTACCATTAAAAAATTAACAATTCGATCGTTAATATTGAAAAGGACTAGATGCTTTCTACTTTTTGACTTTAGCACTTGTCAAGCTGGCCTCAGTCTTTTGTCTTGTTTTGCACTATAAAAAAAAAACTTATAAAGTTGGAAACATTTAGATTGGAAGAAACTTTCATGTATTGTTTTTTCTTTTTTAACATGAAAACTTTAATGTATGTTAAATCTATAAATATATACGATAAAATCATGATATGATAAATTCAAGAATAATATATATGTAAAATAATACATTAATTATAATAAAAAACCATGAAAAGAATTGAGTAAGACTTTATATAAATTAGTGAATATAAGTATAATAACAAAATTATCAAAATTTATCATAATTGTATCGTATTAAAAACATGTTCTCAAGTTCATAGTATCACCACATCAAGTAATTTTGTGATTTATAACGAAACTGGGCCTGATTTGGAGCTACTATAGAAGCTAAACTCTTATAAAAAAAATCTCAATAGGAGTATTATATATTGAAATAAATAATTATAAGAATATAAATTAAGCGAAAACGAAAATTAATTTTTTCCAAAGCACCGCTTATTTGACACGGGAGATAGTGGCTGTCTTGCTCAAGAGATATAAGCGTGATTTTCGTGTTCTTTACTTTTTATTTAGGGTGTGTTTGTTTAAGGAAGTGTATAAAATTCGAGATATAAAATATCTATCATATTCTTATTATTTAATAACAACCATTTCTTTTTATTATTAGTTTTTATCTCAAAATATATATGACATTTTATATTTAAAAAGTGACTTTTCTCAACTCCATTTCCTTTTCCATTCTATTTATTTTCCGTGGCAAACAATGCATTATTTCTAGAAGAGTTTGTATGATTCAATTAAAGTGATTGGAGGAGAAATTGGAAGGTCTTTTAACGAAGGAAATTAGAGAGATTTTAAAATTTTATTATTTGGTAGGATTAGAGAGTAGAGAATTAAAAATTTTTTAATAAAATCTTATTTAATTTAAAAAATGATTAGAAGAGATTGAATAATAATTTTTCAATCTCCTCCAGAAAAACCCCAATTTAGAGAAAAAAGAGATGAGAGAAGGGATTAAATTTTCTCTAATCTTTTCAAAATTTTTGAACTAAATAAGGGGAGAAATTTAATTTCCTTCAATCTCCTCCCTCCCATTAAGTACTCCCCCAAAAATTCCAATTCCTTTTCCATTTTATTTTATTTTTCGTGGCAAACAAGGCCTTATTTCTACTTGGTCAACTCCATCGAAGCAAGCTGCCAATATACAATGACAAAGCATGAGCTCACAATTGATTTCACAAAAGATTTGCATGGTTTTATTCCGTGAAAAATAAAAATCTGTTTGTGTTTTTATTTAATTATATAAATTTTGATATCCTACAACTACAAAGCAATGTAGAGACACTGTTACGGTAGCCCACAGTAGTATTACCAAATGTTTATAGGAATGACTAGCAAATATGATCCTGAGTTTAATTGTCGGCAACAAAGGAAAAATTATTTATACGAATAAATTATGCTTGTTATTACTTTATTTAAAATATCATACAAATTTTCAAATACACACACCTTTAGCTACCACCTATATGAGTTTTATATAAAAATATAAATGACTTCATAATTTATAAATTTTCTGTATATTGTCTAAAAAATATAAAATCACAGTGTTAAATACACATGAAAAATAAGTTGTTTACAATACAAAAATAAGATAAATATTATTATTTTTTATTATGATAAAAATAGTTATAACTTTGTTTATTTTTTTTGACTAACATGACCTATTTTTATATTGTTGAGACTATACAACTCTTTTGTATTTATAAGACTTTATTTACCTATTTATTTTTTGGCCACAAACTAGAAATATCTCTTGGTGCAGTAAAAATTAATTTTTCTTGGAATACTAGCAACCCGTTTAGTTTAAATTTACAGGAGTAATGTAACCTAAATAGGATTACATTACATGAGTGATTACATTTGATTCGCCAAATTACATAATTATAATTTTATGCCCGTAAATCTAAATATACTTCTAAATATAAATGATAAATCTGTTTAAAAACTATATATTTGAGGTTGAGGTTACATGACTGTAAATGAGAGTAAAAAGATAATATTACTTTTATAGAAATAAATTTTTTTATTGACAATAATATTTTAGTACTTTATTATTTATTTATACTTATTTAAATATAAAAATAATTTATTTTTTTATGTACATCATACAAAACAAACTTATATATATTTTATTTATGATCTACCTCCATTACATTTTTTTCAATTACATTCCTTCACTTCTCGAACGAAACGTGTAAGTGTAAATTGTGCACCTTTGCTATACTTTTTTTTAATTAAATCTACCACATACACAAAATATAGGAGAAAAGACTTTTTTAAATTATTTTATTATTATTCGGGACTTTTTTTTTCATTTATTTTATTATCATTTGTTATTTTTTCCCCAATGATTTGACATAAAAAAAATAATAAAAGGAGCTCGCGCTCACAGACAAACCCGCCTAAAGCCTATACGTACACACACTCGCAGAGAGAAAGCAATGGATTTCGTCTCTGAAGCAGAACCAGCAGAGCAGAGCTCCACCATCAACATCCCTATTCTACCACTCCTCTCCTTCTCCTCCTCCGCTTCACGGCCGCCGTCACCGGAGCCCTCTGGCACTCTAACTCCTCCCCTCCACTCAGCCGCCGCCGCCGTCCCCTTCCGATGGGAACAAGAGCCCGGAAAGCCCAAGCACTCCACCGCCATCATCGCCTTCTCCAACTTCACCACCTCCGCCACTGCCTATTCGTCCCCAAAATCCTTAGAACTCCCTCCCAGGCTCATCGTTTCGGAGACTCCTCATGGATTGGGTGGTAGCAACAGATTTCGCTCTCCGTCTCTGAGAATGGGTTCCGATTGCTACGGCTCTTTCCGTGTTGATAGAGGCCGCGTTCCGGTCCGGGCTGTGGTCCGGAGCAGACGGTGGGTCGGGTTCGGGCTGAGAGAGAAAGGACGGTGGTTTGGTTCTTGGAGGATGAAGAAGAGAGAAGCGAGTGGTGGTAGTTATGTGTTTCCGTCTTTAGGTGCTGATAATAGAGAGATTAGTGATGTGGAAGCCATTGGAGGCACCCAGAAGAACAAAGCGAAGGGGAAACGCTTTGGCGTCTGGGTAATAATGATTTTTGTTTTTTTTCATGCATTTGGATTTTGTTGATCCGAAAAAATTTTTAGTGTCTTTCAAGTAATGAAATAATGTAAAAAAAAAAGTGAAAAAGAATGGTCCCAAATCCTCGAACTTGGTATGTATCTGATGCCAAATAGTTATATATAAAAAAAATTGTCTTCACTAGTTACTAATATTTTTTTGAACAATAACCTACTGCTCTTATTTTTTTTAGGCTATACTTTCTCTCATTTCATAAGATAATTTAATTTAATTTAGCAGGTCTAAATTTTAATTTCACTGATTTGTAATTTTGTATTATGAAACTTGCATTCATAGTCTTAAAAAGAAGACGCATATTTGTACCGAATACATCATATTCAATATATGACATCCATATTGTAATTTAACATCTTTGATTGTTCTTTTTTTTTTTCAATATTTTGAAATGCTCTAAAAGAACTGAAAACAATAGTTTGTAAATAATTTTAGTTAAAGTCCTACCATAGATGGGATCTTTAAGCATGTTGTTGTCTATATGAAAAAGATTTGATTGGGAGTGATAAAATTTGTCTTGGTAATTTTTACACTGGGATTAATTTCTAACTATCCATGGAATATTTTTAGGCTTTTCAAATAATTTTAGTTAAAAAATTTCATACCTTATTATATGGAATGTCTCTTTATATTTGTGCCACTTTATTTTTAACATCCGGAAAGTTTGAACGTCTGGGTAGCCTTTTGGAGGGAAGGGAAGTACTTTGTCTCTTAGGCTCTGGTTGCTTGAGAGATTTTGATGGGGAAGGAAAGAAAAATATTTTATTCTATTTTTTTTTAAATTAAATAAAAAAAATATTTTCACTTATGTCTCTTTTATCTCCTTCCTATCTGGTTTCCTATCTAGTCACGGGAGGAACTTTCCTCCCCTTATTTAATTAAAAAAATAAAAAAATAAAAAATTTTCTCCTCCTTTCCCTTCTCAGTACTCTAAACTCACTCAAACCAAATGAAATATTAGTTTACTTTCCACCCATATTTGCTTACTTGAATCTTCAAAATTGTGTTGTGGCAGACTAAATTCCAGTCGCTTGGGTGATGTTTAAATTTAGAAGTGAGGATGATTGTTTGTTTCACATCATAGCATTAAAATAACTATTGGAGTACTCTGAATTTTGCAGAGAAGGATATGTGAGGGGTTGAAGCAAATGGGAGTATGGAAGAGTAAGAAACTGAAGGAAGATGAACCGTATGCTCTGAGTCTCAGGCTCTCATGAGAGTTTGAATTTGTGTTGAGGGAAATTGCATCATCGTCAGGTCAAAATCAGATATTAATGAGGTTGTCCACTCCACATCTTTTCCTTTTATTTTTCTTCATCAAATGAGAGTATGGCAGCTCTGCGAAACTTCAGGTTTGGTCCATTTTCTGCAATCTGTACCAAGTGAAATGAGTATGGCTATCAACTTGTACTTTGATGGTATCTTTAGGAACATGTAATATATTTCTATTTGAGTTTTTTAAAATCATGTTCAATTCCCTTTTTTCTTTTTAAAGAATTAAAAACACATACTGTGTTAGTTCTTATAATCAGTATATTAATATATTATATAAAATTTATAACAAAACTCATTATTTATAAGTAATGAATCTCATAATCAAATTCTATGCAGTAGACCAAAAAAATAAAGTGTCTAGTTTGCACATTACATATATAATTTAGTATTCGGTATTATTAGGCATTGTCTGGTTAAATGTAGAATAGTTCTCTTAACATAATTTTTTTTTATCTACCTGGATTAAACTTTTAATTTTACTCAAAAGAAATCAAATCCCGTTAATTGGACTTGACCACTGTGAGTAGTTGTACTTTATTTTTATTGTTAAAATTATTAATGCTAATCAAGAAGATAAGTATTTTAATAAAGAGAAAAAAAACTTATACACTGAAGTTTGTATAATTACCATCAGATTACCCACTCAATTATGTTCATAGGTATGTATTACTATTTCACATTTGACTACCCTAACCTATCAAACGTTTTTCTCCGTCTCACCCACCCACGTTGCTCACGTTGAAAACCATTACGGAGTGCCCGTTTAGTTTTTTTTTTTTTATAAAAATTATTAAAAATAATTATAATTTATAAAAATAAAATTTAAATAAAAGTAGAAAAATTTATTAAAATTTTATTAGGATAAAAAAGATAATAATTAAAAATTATGATTTGATTTGTAAAAATTGGTATGATATCGGTTATTTAAATCCTATCAAATTAACTTTTAGATAGCTACATGGAATTACCTTTCGAATCTTACCCTTCACCGTGATTTGCGGGTTATCAAGGGAAAGTCGCTTCAGGCCATGAGACTTATTCACTGGCAATGACATGGTTTTAATGAAAATTATAAAAATGCTCATATTTCCATGTCAAATGGCATGCGCTTTTATTATATCTGATGTGGCAATTTTTTGCTAATGATATAACGGAGCCATTAATGGAATGGTATTAAATGCAAATAAATAAAAGGTTATGGAAGCTTATTATCAAGCTTTAACATTGAGAGCGTTATTCGTACATGAGCTAAAGTTGGAGGGGGGGTTTTATATATTTTAGCATATTTTCTCAAAAGTAACTTAAGTATATCTCATTTTAATTATCTGGAAAGTTAGGTTTTCAACTTTCTAGCGACTTTAACTTTCCTCCCAAGTAATAAACTTTTAAAATGAATTTCACGCACACTTATATGAATATATGATTTCATTGTGAATGTAAACATTTTATTTGATCTCAATCTTTTATGTGAATAATACAAATAAGAGTGTCATACACGAAAAAAAAATATAAATATAAAATCTTATTTGATAAATTTATAGTTTTTTTTACATTTTCTGTAAATATAAGAAAATTAATTATACAAAAAATAAAAATACAAATACAAACACAAATTTTATTTCTTCAGCTCGCCAAAATCCTAACCTACCAATAAATGGAGTAAGATCTTTTTTATTTTTAAGAGAAATGTAAGTTTAAAGGAATAAACTTCACTATAGAAAAAACATGGACCTTTGGTGTAAATAATGAAAATGTGTTCTTTGACATTTTGTATAATTCCGTCAAATATGCCTTTCGCTACTTTGGAATCGTTCGCAAGCTCGACACTGGATTCTGTCAGAACTAAATCCTGTTCAAACTATGGGATGAAAAATTTGAGTCAAAATAAAATCTTGTACAATTGATTTAATAACATGGTTGTGATAAAAATTGATTTTACATTAACATAATTTGTATTTAGATGCTTTACTATTATTTTGACAAGA
Organism: Adenanthera pavonina; assembly: GCA_026686845.1. Classification (NCBI taxonomy): domain Eukaryota; kingdom Viridiplantae; phylum Streptophyta; class Magnoliopsida; order Fabales; family Fabaceae; genus Adenanthera; species Adenanthera pavonina. The sequence continues at coordinate 34,754,136 of JAIVEN010000006.1, forward strand.
TTAGTTATATTTGGATAACTTTAATTAAAAGTACTTTTATATATATATATATATAATAAATTCATCCTGCTACCATAATAATGCTACAACTCGGTTAGCCAATGGAAAAGCAACCCAACAACTACTTCAAATTAAACTCAATTTTGAAAGAAAACCAAGTTTCAAATTGAAAAACCAAGTTCCGAATGAAACTTAATAAACACACCCCAAACACAACAAAAAAAAAAAAATAACAAAACCCAAGTTTTGAGCTAAAACTAAGTTTCTAACATAAAACCAAATACGACCTTAAGTTGGCCAAAAAGCAATTAATTAGCAGAGAATATATACCTATCAATCACCTTAGTCAAATAGTTAAATTTTCGTAAAAAGCAACTCTACAAAGAACTAATGTCATGTTAGGTACAAGGAGTTATTTTGAGAAAAATAAAAAGAAAGAAAAAAATGGAGAGAAGAGTTTCATAAAAAAGGTATTTTTTATTTACAGAAAGTTTACATGATGTGTACCAAAAAAATTTTACAAAAATTTTTCTTGGGTACAAATTTTACAAGAATTTTTCTTTCATCATTCCCTTCCCTCCTCATGTGAACCGATCCTAGCCTAAGCATGGAAAATCCTTCACATTGACACCATAGGATTGGTAACGAACTAAAACATTACATGCTAAGAAGACGCAATATTATTGAGGCAAACAAACTGGTCCACGTTCAATTCATCCCCTAAACTAAAACAAGTGATAGGGAAATGACTGAAAATGCTTGAAGAAACAGGAATATGTTCACAATGGAAACGAGTTCAAACAGGAAAGTTGTTAAAAAGTCTGCCCTTACGCAAATCACCCCTACTTTTTTCCAGTCATACCTGCGACCACCTGCAAGATGCAAGGCATCAATATCAGAAAACCTTTAGATGAAAGGGAATAAAAAATCAATCGCTGACAGATGGTCATGGTTGGTTGACATCTAGTGGTGGCATCAGTGACACTATATTGCTCTGCCTCAGCTAGTAAAGATGGGGAAAATGAAACATGGAGGTGGACCCAAAATGCCAGACTGCATATAATGCAAAGCTGTAAATTCAAGTGTTTCAAAACAACCTTCCCATGGATAGCTGTCATTACATGTTGAGCAGGGAATGGCATAGTCATTCTCCCAACAACAGACTCAAGTGACACTGTATTTTGGATCTTTAATTTCGAATGCGTGAAATAACTAGGTACAAGTTAAGTATGCAAGGAGACAGAATTAAGCATCAATAAAACATCCAGTGTAAAAGTTTTTACAGGTTAGTGCCAAATAAATCACTCACATCACTTAAAGCAGGTTGAGGGGGCTGCTTGGAAGCTTGATAGGAATCCAGTATGGGTCTCACAACAGCTGGAAGAAATAGGCCTGACAATTTTAAACAGCGTTGCAAGTTAATGAACTGTCAGTAGAGAACAAGTAATTTCATAAATTGTGAATATATACAGCATCTAATTTTCTGTTAATCAGCAGAATGCCTTAAATTGGTGAAATGGACTATTTCAAGTACATATTATGAGAAGAATACAAGTAACCAGAGGTTAACCTCTTGCTAACTTGAACTTCAGCCCTACCCAGGTGGAGTGAATTCAAATCTCTTTCTATTTTTCCCCTATCAACAATTAATTTCTACAGCTAAATGGACTTAATCTGAAAAATTATGTAGGTGTCTCAAACTAAAGCATAGAAGACTCAGGCAGTTAGCTAAATGAATTCCAGGCTGGAAGAACAAAGAACTGTTTTGATCAATTGTGAACTGATCCTTATAAAAACTGATCTCGGGATCACTTGTGCTTGGTGTTAATACCGAATCTATGATGCAGTTCAACAGATGAGCCACTAGCAATCATGTTTTCAGTAAATCACTTGTTACTACAGTGCTCACGACCTAGCATTTCTTTTTCTTTTTGGTGACGTGTGTATTGATTAAGACACTAAGTCATCTCACTAGTCAACCCTTTGTTACTTGAAATTAGTACCCCTCATACATGCATGCCAGACAGACAAGAATCCCTCTTGCAATATTATTATTTTGTAATAAATATTTTGCAAAATTTAAGAGAAACGTTCAATGTGACTAATGAAGGCCACTAGAGTGTCAAATTCATGTTTCAATGTAGATTCCTAGGCACTCCAAAATTGATAGTACAACCCCATAAAGAACAACGAGATAGTGCATTTCATTAAGCCCCTCCTCCCAAGAAAAAATTCAAAGAGAAACAATGAAGAGGTAAATGAAGCTCCAATTATCCTTTCATCCTTTGTCACCAAACTACCATATTCACTTAATTCTTGAAGTGCAATTGTTTTGTTCAGGCACAATTCAACAACATAGAAAATAACTTGCTTCATGAACCAGGATGAGGTCGCATGAAAATGCTAAGCGAACATCCACACATTGGGAACTTGGGAATCTCATAGAAAAGGAGATATTAAATAAAAAGTAGAGTCTTGTTACTAAAATGCAGACTTTGAGCCTGTTTGAATTCCCCCCATAAGTGATTATGGGAGAAAATAATTGCTTATTTTGAAAAGTTACCAAAAACACCAGAAATTTCAACAGGCAGTTATGCTTTAAATAAGTGATTGTAGGAAAAACTTATTTTTTCTTCTTATCATAATCATTTTTCTTCCCATAATCACTTATTTTATATCTCTTTCTTATTATACACTCAATAATTACTTAAACTTCCAATAATTTAAACACATTTATTTTCTTAAAATTACTTCTAAGCTAAAAACATTCAAACATAAATAACTTTTAACATAATCAATTATCCTCATAATCAATTATGGAAAATCATTTATTATAGAAAAACTAAATCAAAACAAACACGCATACATAGACAATCTCAGGCGTAGGCTGTGGCAGATATTTCAATCGGAGTGCCATTTCAGTACAGAAAGTGCGAATTACTTTTATGAATCATATTCGCTTTTAAGTAACCTTCTCGTTCCTCAGCCGAGATTGATTTTAAATAAATCCACTCAGTCTGATCCTATACATCTAATCTCACAAGCCATTGTCCAGGAAAAATTGAACATCAAAGCTCCATCCTTTACCATAAATTCATTTAAAAATCTATGTCAATCGCTGAAAAACAGATGAAGATTATCAAATAAATCCAGGTTTCTTATCAAATTAATCAGAAATTGAGGCTGTAATCTAATCCTACCACAGAATTAAAAAAAACCAAAGACATAAAACTCGACAGAACAAAATGAAAGGAAAAATGTTCTACTCCAGAACAGATAGGGTTAGAAATTTACAGGGGAATAGGATTTGAGTATTAGGGTTTACGGTGAGATGCGAAGAGGGGAAACATACCAAAGCCACCGATAAGGCAGGAAGCAGCGACCACTGGTTCCTGAACGACGAACATCTTCAGCTTCTCCATGACAGCCATTTTTGTCTCTTGTGCCTCTCTTCCGGTGAGACTCTCCCTTGGATTGCTTCGTCACTCACTTCGTTATGTTCTTTTGAGAAGTCGAAGCTTCTAAACTTTGGTTATAATGGCTGAGATTGGATCTTCAGGTCTCGGCTCGAGCATTCAAAAAACCAATTTTTTTCCTCTGTTTTTTATTTTTGATTTTTTTTTTTGTGTTTGAATGTTTTTTTTTTTGAAAAATTCGATTCTTAAGAATAACTTTTATAGGTATATCTTAAAAAAATGGTGACATAGCCAGGTAAAATCATGTACAGTAGGATTTGGATCCCTGGTCATTTTCCTCGAGTGTTTAAATGCAGTGTAAAAATTAATATATTCATGTTATTTTTATATTTTTATGTTATGGATAACATTTTTTTTTTCAGTACACTGTACTTTAGCAATTGAGAGAGGTAAGCACGGGCAGATCCAAGTCCATAGTTTTTACTTGTAGATTCATTCGTGGCCAACTGTGTTTTTTTTCTTTTTAATTAGGAAAAAGGAGTTTTTATTTATATTTTTTAAAATCAAGGGATGTTTATATTATTTTTTTGGGTCTACAAGGGATGTTCATATCATTTGCATATCTTTCAATTTTATTCACATGCGGTGGTAAAATTTTTTTTTATTCACATGCTATTTTCATTTGATCAAATTATTAAAAAATATTTCCATTTTTATGTTATAATAAATATAATTAAATCAAACGTTTCAATTTTATTCTTTTTTTTCATTTTATTAAATTTTTTTTATTTGTTAGGAATGTTTAAACTCTTGATCATATGCCTACCTGACTTCCATTCTATCACAACAGTATGTGGCTACGTGTATTCTAACATGAACCTCTCCATCCACATTAAAATCATCATCACAGAATTTGCATATCTTTCAATTCAGCTTCGACTATAAAAATAATTATCAATATATATATTTATATTAAATATTTTACGAAGTTTCACTATGCACAAGTCACTAACATAACATCCCCTTTCACAAACATTTTATTTTAGACTCTCTACAAAACATAGGACTCACTAAAATATATTAAAAAACAATGAAAAAGAAGATAAATATAAAAATCATTTGTTATTTCACTTGCTTTTTAAGCTATAAATAGTCCAATTTATTTATGTTTGGAATAAAAAAATAAGGACCAAGAAAAAACGGTTTCACGTGAAGTTCACCCAGAAAAGATTTATTCATCTCATTGACATATTCATTACACAAAAACACAGCAGAATTTACATTACAAGGACTCACAAGTCTACCAAAAATACATACACAACCTGTCAACCAATTCCCCTCGTTTGCCAATGTTCATGGCAAGCAGGACTATGTTCCAAACCTTTGAAAAAAACAAAAACAAAAATATATATAAATAAAAAAAAAGAACCTATAAATGAGGTAACATCCAACCCACAGTCCATCCTAGAAGCAAGCCAGCCCCAACAAGACTTAATCCTAAGGCAAATGCAACAGCATACGTTGTAATATCAGTTCTTGCCTGGTCTTGCTTTCTCTTCCGCAGGTTCCTTCCATTGCAAGACATGGACGGAAGCGCCACGGGGAAGAGAGTGGAGACCATCTGATCCTTACTATTATTTACTTGAAAGTACAGAGTTTCCAGCTGCAACAGTCGAAGCCATTGCTTATATGCAAAAATCTGTGAGGCCTGTTTGAAAAATAGCTTAAAAAGGTCTTCCTTTTCGGCATTGGCTTGCCTTGCTGCCTCTTCGGCTTCCCTTGCACGTTTTTGAGAATGACACAGTGCTTCCATAAGTTGAGCTTTGCTTGGATCTCCCTCAAGAATTTGTTGCTTCTCCTTGATATCCTTACGGATCGTAGTAGTACTGTTACAAAAAGTTCAGACAAATAAATCTACCAAAGACAAGTATACCACCAACGCATCCACAATCCAAATGACAGAAAGCAAATTCCATTATTTAAACAAGTTTCACTCTCTCAAATAGCTAAATTAATATTCCTAGAATCCTCCATAAAATGTCAGAACCTATGCATATTGCAAAACAACAACTATGCCAGAATACTCGTAGGAAAATACCTCGACGACTTGTTAACAGAAACATATAAAATTTCTTCTTTGGCTGAAGGTCCCCGATTTCTGTACATCAAATTTGGATTCGAACATTCTCGTGCACGAGTGGTCAAATTGGAAAATCCACTTGATTTGGCTTCCCAGTCAAAAGATGTTGTCTTTATTTTGTCATCATTAACAATAGCACATGGGTGTCTTCTAAGATACTTCTTCTGAGGTGGAGGAAGATCACAATTCTCAAAATGATTAAGAGATTTCTGAGAAACAAAGGAAGCTAATTCATCTCTATCTGAAGTCCGCCACCAAGGCTCAGCCTTATCACCTTCAATCCAAGAATAATCTGAACCCAAGCAGGAATCATTTGTTTTCTTGGACACCGAGCAGCCAACAGGATTGATCTCTACGGTCTCATATTTACTCATCACATCCATTAATTCAGAAAATTCTTGAGAATTCTTACTATATGCCTCTTGCATTTCGTCCTTGGGAGCTTTCTTAATATCCTCAGTCTGGAAGTCACAATGCATATAATAAAATAAATCATGGTTCTCATCACCAAATCGAGTAACTTCTCCTTTATATGTTTCATTTCCATCAATAGCTTTCAAGGTTTCCAATTCATCCACTAATGATGAATTTAAGTTTTCATAAGTCGAGCTCTCTTGATACCCATAATTAGGTTGTGAATGTAACCACCACCTTGAGTCAGGCGATAGATTCAAAAATGAAGATTTTTCGTTAAAAGGCATGACATTAACATTAACCTGATTTGATTCATCGGCTGCACTGGCAGGTCCAGCATCAACTATTTTTGATGTTGCACATGAAGGTTGGCAACATGCTAACTTGGGAGCTCTTTTAGCATCTTCTTGAACAAAGCAACGATTAGCAGTTCGCTGCCAAATGGCCCTTGCTTCTGCTGCTGCCATCTCCCTTGCTTATTATTTCTTCATAGATTCTGTGTAAAATGAAGAATAGGTTAAAAGTTGAACAACAAAAGGAATCCATAAGGGATCTACATATTTTGAACAAAAAGTATAAACCTTGAAATCACTCAGAAGAGTGAGATTAATTAACCATCACATGCACTTTTGTAAAAGAAAAAGAAAAAGAAAACTACAGAACATAATAAATAGAACAAAACCAGATTCAACTACAATGCAGGAAAAGGGGAACTTATACTCTTGTAGATTAAACGTCCTAGCAAATACTGATATTTTAGAACATGAAGAAGATTCTAGTTTATAGGTTCTAATTGTCATTAAAACAGATCAACAATATAATACGATAACATATAAGCAGAAGTGACAATAAATTGTTTCATCCTGCACCAAGATAAGGATGGAGATCATAAATAATAATATTTCTTCTTTCTAGTGTTAATTATTAAACATATTACGCATGAAAGTACAAAAACCAGAAAATGATGGAGATCATCTGGAAAAGACAGTGCAAAAATCCACACTAAGGAAATAGTGCCTCACTTTTCACAACACATACAGTGAACCGATCAAATACAGAGTTCAAAGGGCCAAGAATAAATGACACGGAAATTGCATAATTCCCTTCAGGGCGAAACCTCCGAGGCTTCAAGTAAGAGATTGATCAAACCAGTTCAAAACGGTCAACCCCAACCACCATATTCGTAACATGCATGAAAATCAACTAACATCCAAATTAAATAGGGAAAAAAATACAGAAAAAGAGAATACAAAATCACCCAGAACATCACAATCACTCAAATAAGCGAAATGAAAAACACCCGCCATTTCCTCAAATAATCACTATAAAGATGCAGATGCTTAGTGTTACAATCCTTTATGTTCAAGCGGAAAAGAATTTCGAGGAAAACAGAGAAGGGTTGGTAGAACGAACCAGAAGAGGAAATAAGTACAGTGGAATGAAATCAGAGGAAGATAGGCAAGTGGGTAGCTCTAGATCAAGCTAAAGAGATGCCGTGGATGCAGAAGAAGAATAAGGGATTGAGATTCAGAAGAATCAGAAGAAAATAGAAGATGATGCTTGTCAAAGGCCATGGCTTTTGCGCCTTTGTTTTCTCGTTATCATCCGATGCTGTCGGTTTCCATTGTCAACCTTTTGCCCCAGTCCGGTAACCATTACAGTTACAGATGGTACGACACCGTTTAAAGCATTGCGTTATTTTTCCTTCCTCCTGGTTGACATTCTTTTTTCATCGCATTTTTGTTTTACCGAAATATTGAAGATAGAGAATAAATCTATTTCAACTAAATTTATTTTATATATAAAAGTTGAAAAATCAATACTCAATCTACGTATGAAACAAGAATTCTATCACTTATATTGTAGTTTTTTTAATTTAATGATTGTAAAGTCATAATAAATTTTTGAAAATAAGGCAATTCAAGTATTGAGAGTAAGGTAAAGGAATGAATAACGTCAAAAATATAGAAAAATTATGGCATATCAATTTTTTTTTATCAATTAATAGACTTGTTACTTTTGAAGCTGATGTCAAAAATTAAAAATGGGATAATTCCAAAAATCTAATAATCACACTTGTAGTTTTTACTTTTGTTCCTTTCATTTTCCTGATCTTTAATTCCTTGTCAAATATATGAGATTTTTTGTTTTTTGTGTACTTATTTTTAAGTAATGTTTATGTTAATAAATTTAAATTTAAATTTATTTTTTATTTTAATGTTTCAGTTTTTTAAATGATATGAGATATACTACAAAAAAATATTTTAATTTTGAGTTAAAAATTTCATAAAAATAAAAATAAATCAAAATATGGATTATTCACATTATCGAAAGATTCAAATTATATATACTCTTTTGCTATTAAGTCCTTGTTAAATAATTAATTTATTATTTGATATTGATAATATCAAAGAATCAAATTTTAAAAAATAAGTTTATTAAATACTAGTTTTTATCAAATAATTTAAAAAATAAAAATATAATGCATTAGTTATTTTTTAAAAATATTTTATCCACATACTAATTTTTTCAGCCAATATACCTGTAGTAACTTTCAAAATTAAAATAAAAATTATAACAATCTAATAATCAAACATAAATCTCCTCAAATCCTCACAAGTCTTTGTCAAACAGGTGGGCTGTTCTTGGCAATGGTGGGGTCCACACTACAAAAGGCATCAAACATTCAGTGTCTCACAAGATGGATGATCCGTTGGATTTTTGACACGTGTCAAGTGGAGCCAAGAATGAACGGTACACCGATGTCCACGTAATTATGAGAAGATAAGACTTCAACTCTTGTTGGATAGAAGAGAGAGATCATATGTATGTGTATGGGAAGGTGGACATAGGGAAATCCCATATTCCACAGGTCATGCCAACTACCACTTAGGCCGCTTTGTCGTTTTATGTTTAATTTTTATTTTTTTATTATTATGTGAGTTCATAAATAAAAAATTAAAAACATTTACTTAAGAGACCTAAGAAGTTAAGAACTAAGAAGTTCCATTTTTTCAACGACAGGACAATAATGTCTCTAAAAAATTATGCCCATTCCTCCCCACTCAAACTTTTAAAAGTAGGCATAATTTTTTTTAGTATTATTTGATATTTTGATTGATTTAGTTTGTTATGATGCTCCAACGTTCTTACGTTGCTTCAATTTTTTTATATGGTTATTTGATAGTATTTGGTTTTATTGAGTTATATTTGAACATTGTTAAAACTAAATAAAGGTAACTTTTCTTATATAATTTTTTTCATTTATAAAATTTAAATTTGAGACCTGTATCAATAAAAAGAATGATGTCGAAAGAGTTATTCTTAATCAAACCCGACAATACTTAAATCTGATTCAGTAAATACAAAATAATTATATAAAAAAGTAAATATAATAAGATACAAAAAATCATTTATATGGTTTTTTTGGGGCATCACTTGTGGTAATAAACTTGTATTATTAAATAAGGGGAATGACAATTGAATTTCTGTATGTAAAGTTAATATCAAATAAAGACCTGGAATTAGGAAAGAATATTTTAGACCATATATTTGATAGTTTATTTTCTTGATAGAATATATTTGATTATTTAGACCACATTTGATAATTGATACAATTTTTTTAGGGATAATTTATGCACAAGTCACACACATCCCACACACCAACATGTTAACATGTGGCCATCCACAAAACTTGTTCCTGCTTTTCTTGAAAATGTATTCCTCTGACCAAATATACCTTTACTTTTTTGTTTTTCTGGTCTACTCATTATGTTTGAATACACTCATATATAACTTATAAAACAATGATAAATTGATAATTGATAACAATATGTGAGTGACCAAAAATAATTAATTAATACCAATATAAAATATAAAATTTATACAGAATTATGCTATTTATAAGTCATCAACTTCTCTCAAACTCCACACAATATTTTCTTTCTTTTTTTAATTTTCTCTATATATCATGATGTTTTGTGTAACTTTATTTTTTATTCTTTTAATATGTCTTCAATATTTTAATAAAATTTAAATATTTGAAAGTTGACTACAATTTCTTAAAAATTTTTAAGTTATTAGCTATGCATGAAAAAATTTAGTTTAGAGAAAGCCTTGAATAGTATAATACTGTATTGCACAACAGTATAAAAAAATTAAAATATAACCAATGTATGTTGGTTCAGATAGAAGGGTTTAAATTCTTTAATCATTAGCTTTTGAGTTTGATTCTTAGAACGATGAGAATGAAAGAAATGTGCTTGGGAGATTCACCTCCCATTTGGGACCCGTCCCAGGTCGAATCTGGATTAGTCAGGACTGTCAGCTTTGGATACCGGATGGTCTACTAGAAAAAAAAAGATATAATTAATATATTACTATAAAATATAAAATTTATAATAAGTACCATTATTCAATACAATTCAAATACTAAACTCCATATAATATATGGAGTCTACCAATTAATTATAATAAATGTTATATACAACTTGTCAAATTTACTTGGTAAGATTCAAATAAAACATTATTAACTTTAAAATTTTGGTGCTCAATTGCAATGATGGAATATGAATACGCAAAAATGATTTCTAATCTGAAATTAGGCACGTAAAACAAGATACCTACTCACCATCTATCAGAATTTCACACCAAGATTTTTCTTTTTTCTGAATATTTGTTGTGAAATTTTTGTAAAATTAAAAAATGATATAAATAAAATGGCATACGAAATTAATATTTTATTTTATGATTTTTAAACTCTGAATATACAATAAAAAATTTAAAGAATGCAAACTCCAATCAAACAGATAATTCAAATGTTATGCATCAGCATGTAAATTCGAGAAAAATATTTTTATGGCCCAACCCTTTATAAAAAATTAAATAAACAAAACTAGTTACAAAAAATATAAAAATATATCAAAGATGAATCTTTTGACAAATTTTGAATATGGTACTATTTACTTTCTTGAATTAGAGTTTCTTTATAATCTTTTTTTAAGTATAATTAAAACTTCAGTACATTAGTTGACAAAAAAATTATGAGTTAGTGAAAGCTTCACTAAGTCAGGAATAGAGCGATTTTCAATCAATTCACCCTCCGTGCAATGGGCAGGCTAAAATCTAGTTTTAAATTTAATCTATTTAGCTCACTCATTTTTTCCCATCGTTTTACCATCTCAAATAGTGCAATTTGAATCCTCTTCACATTGGAAAAGATTCAATCTGTAAAAATAATGATGCTAAGATGCAAAAAGAAAAAGAAGGAAGTTTACTATTAGATATCCAATTCCATGTTGGTCAAAAAAAGATATTACCTTCATTGTTAGAAATAAAGAGTTGTTCACAAAGAAAAACGAATAAGATTTTTTTAAAATATTAACTCAGACCCAGAAAAATTAAAAAACATTGCCTCATTCTACTTTGAAAATAAAAATATTAGATATTATTGACTTTTTTGTGTACGGATATTGATTGACTCTAATATAACCTACACTTTCCTCGCGATATACATCATAGTTTTGGTTGTTTCATTACGGAAAGGGATTGTCAATCCGAACCCACAATTTTGAGGTTTGGAACAAATAATATAATCTATATAAAGTATAAAAGTCGTAACAAATTACATTATTTATAATTTATAATTAGTAAACAGTGTGACACTTTGTGTAACGCATGGGAACCGATCTAATTTAAAAATTTCTTAGAAGGAACACATTAAGCGGCTAGTGTAGGAGAAAACTTACAAAAGCAGATGTATCAATCAAACTCACCATCTGAAATTCCACCCTCTCACTTTCAAAGAGTCAAATGTATATAATCAAATTCTATAACTTGAAGTAAATGAAAGAATTCCTTTTATATACAAATCGTAAGGCATGATTACAAATGTACAGAAACCTTGGCCAATTAAGAAGCCCAATAGACAAAAGGCTAAACCAGAATCCTGTTTCCTTTTTGTCTTAGCTGCCTTAACAAGTTCAACCGAAACCAACAACAAAAACTAACCTCAAAAAATCTTGTAACTTGAAAGAACTCTGGTTTCTCTCAGAAAGGATGGACTGAAACTGAAGTCAAAATCAATATACATTCTGTTAACAAGAAGCAACGTGTTCACATGGATGAGAAGTTCATGATACATTATGCATTGCTCCTCCAATTTAAGGACTACTTCCTCATTCTGACGGAACTTAATGTATCTGTAGATCTGTGGACATACTGGGGAGTTCTTTCATGTATCTGTAGATCTCTGGACAAACTGGAGAGTTCTTTCATGCAAAAACGGCATCATCTTATGCCAGCGATTGAGTCAGTTATCCATGAAATTATAGAAACCTCTCGCTGATGACACTCTCATGGAATATATTTGCAGCATGGAAGAAAATAACGAGCATGTGCCTCAGAAGTATCATAATTTAACTTTGTGCCCAAGTGCGTGCCTGTTCAGGGGCACCAACTTTACAGTTCCATCCCCACCACATGAAATAAAACCATGTGATACCACTTGTAGGTCTGTAACAGCAGCCTGTAGCATTTAAAACAGAAAGTATTAGCGCACGAACATAACCAGGAATTTTTTTTGTTGTTATTTTTTGGGTAGAGATATTTGAAGGAGGCAAACCGATTGTTTTAGCTCCAAATCAAGATACAATGTAATTAGTGGATCCCTACTTACCAGGGACCATCAGCAAAAATTTAATCTTAACAATTGAACCAACCCTTGTTGGCTCTAGACATCTACTGTTTGCAAAGTACTACTTTTTTCTTGCTTTAATTAAAAAAGAAGCCTGGCACAATTTATATAGCCAGAGGCTCTTAATAAACAAATGTGCTAAGTTTGACAATCAACCCAGGAACCAGCTCTGAAGCAGCTATAATTCTCACAGCCACCAGGCAAACATAATGGTACGGTGTATGACATGTACAAGAACAAAGAGTATGGTCAGGGTATCTAGTTGGAAAAAAAAAAAAAGAGATTCAAGGGGAAAACATGATATAATATACTAATATGCAAGTGCAAATCATTACCCGAACAACACCACCAAATCCACGAGAGCTTGATTGAAGAAAGGTGTGCTTTTCATGCACTTTTGACCATTGACAGACTAACTGAGTGCTCTTGACATCCCAGAGTTTGACGTCTCCATCTTTACTTCCCGTCAAAAACAAGCTGGTATTTGGGATGGTAGCTATTTTTGTGATGCTTCCTGTAATTGGAAAAGTTAGCAAGATGATTTGATAGAAGAATAAACCATAAGTATAGGTGCATAGAAACTCATCTTTACCTGAGTGAGCCTTTGGAATATACCAAAGCATCCCATTTACATTCTTGTCCTTGTCAGAATTTAAAGACATAGGGGAGCTTTGTCCACCATTATCAGCATACCTATGCCTTTTAGCTTTTCCAGTAGCTATGTAACGGAAGTCATGAATTCCAACATCACCATCTTTACCACCAGTCACAATAAGAGGGGAAATAGAACCACTTCCTACATCATTATCAAATACAGAAAGGGAGCGAGCACCACCTTCACAAGAAAGAGTAAAAGTTGGCACCATTAGTACACACAAGCCAATCCTTATACATGAAACAAGACAAGTCATCTTTAGACAGTAATTCATTGCATCGACCCTGACAAAAAAGACCCTGGCAACCTCCCAAGACCAAAGAAAAAAAAAAATATAGACTTAAGCTCATATCTAACCTAAGTCCCGGGCCATCCAAATTTCTGATTAAAACTTATCTCAGTTCTAAAAATTTGCATTTGTATCAACGAAATACAGCCACAAAGAATATTATTGGTTTATTAGTCATGTAAAGAGTTATAACTCCACATATTTTGTTATGCTTAACCAGTTTTATTGAGGTTCAAGAAAGTTCAACAACAAAAATTGTTAACACACATAAGAGTTCAGCAACCAAAAAATTAGAGCAAAACCTTCGTGACATAAAATGGAAGCTCGAGAAGTTGTCGTGGGAGCTAGAGTATCCCATATAACCACATTGAAATTATTTGAGCTATATCCAGACACAGCTATTATTGATCCACTTGAAGGAAAGTAAGTAACATCCCTGAAATCATACATGGAATAAAACTTGAGGTTATATAAAAAAAGCAAGGGAAACTTCTGACAAAAAAAGCCTGGCAAACTTGATATACCCTATACTTACAAAACATGAATTAAATGGTTATTCATCACAGTCATAATTCTGCTACTAAAATCATGGTTTAGGTTATTAAAGCTGTGGCAGAAAAGAATCACACAAAGAAAGCAGACTTAGACGCTTTTCATCATCTATATTGGATTGAAGGATAAAATAGCAACTTTATTTCACAAGGTACCGCAACATGTGAAATCCATATTCTTGATTAATCTACTAATCTCAAAAGCAGCGTTAAGTGTGGCCAAAATTATGAATAGAAGTTCCGAAAAATAAAGTACATACGATGCATGACCACTGAAGCAGAGGGATGATTCCGTGGGACAAATATTGCTTCTTCCTCCTACCTCCAGCTGCCATGTGCAGACAGTTCCATCTAATGCTGCACTAGCAAATCGGTATCCATAGTGATCAAACTTCAAAGCTGATACTGAAGCTAGAGCATAAGGCGGAGGCACATTAACAGCAGGTAGAACTCCATATGTAGCTTTAGCTTTATCCTTATTGAACTGCATTTAGTAAGTTCTTCATCAGTCAAATGCTAGAAATATTGACAACAGAAGCAATTACCTTAAGGCACTAGAGTAACTCAGATATTACATGCCCTATCATTATATCTGTATCTGGATGCTAGAATGCCTCAGTAGTATAAACAGCAGAATAGATTTTTTTTTTTCTCTTTAAACACCCCCCCACCCCCACCCACCTCCCCGGAAAAATAAAAAAGTAGTCTCCCTAGTTAAGAAGCTTGAAGAAAAGTGAACAAAGGGAAACTCCCCACCTGCTTATAAAAATACAAGCACATACAGGTTCAGCCACAATAATATATATGTACATCAACTCAATATTTCATACCTCCCACAAGTAAATGTGCGTATTACTCGAACCAACCAAGAAGAATGGCCTCAATGGATGACTGGACAAAGCCCTTGTACTAATGTTTTCCACAGTTGCAGGAGGATCAACTAAATCTTCCAAGTCTTCTTGAATGTCCCAACCTAATCTAGAGGCCCCAATTCCACCATATCCGGGAATTCCAAAAGCTACACCAGCTGTTAAGTCTTTGCTAGGCCTTGCTGAAAAGCCCACACCAACGGTGGCTCCACCTAACCCAAGGCGTGCCCCTTTCTTGGTCCCAAGACCAACACCAGGGGAAACACACGTTGGAGCTGGGGTGGATTCGGAACCTGCCCACCCATTTTGTGGCCAATCAGCCTCAGACCACAAATGAACTGATTTATCCCAAGAAGGTATTCCGTCATCCAGATTAAAGAATATTATGCCCTGAATTAGATTAAAAAATAAAAAGAAGAAAAGACATTTATGTACAATTCACATCATTTTAAGATAAGGACCACATGCATTTGTAAAATCATTGCAATTTTAAATTACAAAGTATTAAAAAAAAACCTGCAATAATCATTGTTACCTGCATTACTTTTTTTTTTTAAACAAAAATCACTGGGAGAGGATAAGATGTCCTCCAAAACAAAAACCAAAAAAGGGGGAAAAAGAATCCTAGAGGTGCTAAATTTTTTTTTTTTAAAAAGTTGATCAATCTCCTGTATATCTGAAATTAAATATATGTTAAAACAAATACAAACTGAGCAAGAAACTGAAGCCACTAACACAGGACAATTCCACATAAAAAAATGCATCTGCAAAATCTTGAAAAAGCCAACATGTTCTCTCCAACTAGATGTACTAGAGAATCAAACAAACTACATAGTGCATATACCACCGATGATAACAAAAAAGGAGACAGCTTGCATTGTAATCTTCTCCACTCACACAAACATCCATGTTGGTAATATTTCCAAGTTCCAACTTCAGTCTCATAACTCCATATCCACGCTCATGCAGATCACAACACATGCCAAAAATTTGTAAGTTCCCACCAATGGCAAAGCCAGAGAATGTTGACTGTTGAGAGGAAACAATTCTCATGACATCCATCTCCTGAATACCATTTGGGTGGCATGGCTTCTATATCCTTCCTGAACTCCCCACTCCCATCCAGGATGACCTTGTTAGACCCAAGTAACTATGCTAGCTGTAGCTGAATTTCACCCAAGTTATCTTGTAATTCATACATATTTTTACACTAAAAAAAAACACTACATTTAATGGGTGGACGACTATGGCTGTACTTATTTATGATTATAGGCAAGCCTGGTATTTCCCTGGCTACACCTAGAAAATTTGAAAAGAAAAATTAAATCATTAACAGCCAAACCTGTTTATAAAGAATTTGTTAATGGAGAGGACCTTTTTGATAGTGTTTCAAACTTACAAAAGCACAAGGGAAATAAGGGGTTGAAAAAAGTTTCAGGGGAACTAGCCCTTTTGTTTTCACATTGTTGGGTGGCTACTATCTTATGGAGAAATTCAATTGAAATTGTTGGAGAACACCAAGTTTGCCCTATCGCCTTAGAGCAATTTTTTAGCATAATTTTTGGAACTGGACTAGACATTGATCCAGTGAGAAGATCAAGTCATTGGATCATTGACTAAAATGATTGAACCGGTCATTTTTAAAATATATATGGATATATAATATTACAAAAGATTTAAATACTGTGAGAGTTCACAAGACAAGCAAAAACAAGTAAACAACTATAGTTTTTAAGCTCACATCACTCAAAGCACAGAGTTGCTCAAGCACTTGACTATGTAGGATCTTCCTACTAAGCTCACATTAGTCAAAAACAAAACTGACTTACACAATCACCTATACATGTGCAAATGCACTGGACTTGCCCATCTTGACTCATGTGAACGATTATATCTTACACACCTCCAAAATGCACTAGTTAAAAGCCTTCAGATGACTACTGGGTAATCAATCGGTGTAGAATAAACCTCTAGGGGAAGCAAACCAGATTGGGGGACTGTGTGTCACACAGATTTCCAAAAGCATCGATGCAGTAATGCTGTATTATACTTTTACCTCTTTTTTTTCCCTAATAAAGTTATTCATTTATAAATGAAAAAGAGAAAAACTAAAAAAAGAAAAGGATTGACAACTATTTGTGCTACTTTTCATGTATGATAATATAAATGAAATTTTTTTAATATTTTCAATTAATGTCCCTGAAATAATTATAATTGTTTTTTTTTTACTTGTTAGTTTACATTACAGCTTACATTAACCTTCACAATTGTTAAATAATAACAAGTTATTCATTATTAATTATTAATTATATATAAATTTAAGATGCGAAGAAAATATATAACCTTTTTCTGCACATACCAGATGCATGAAATTCAACAAAAGCAATTCAACATCCAAAATACAGAGCTTTGGAACAAATAAAGACACTAAGTGGATTAGTGAGCAGGAAATAACCTTCCGATTGCTAGCAAGTGTAGCTTCCCGTTGATTAGTAGAGTTTATACACAATGCCTGCTCAAATGTAGCATCATCTCATTTTGTGATTTACATTACTGTAGCCAATAGAAACAAGGAAAAAAATCAGAGAAGAGAAATCACCTCTATTAGTTCCCCATTTCTTTTGTATATTTCTCTGGGACTCTGGAAAAGTGTAATATTTGTACTATTTGCATCTTTCAGGTGGTAACTTACAGAAGCATGAGCACCTTGAAATGTTCTTTTAACAGATGATCCAACTTCATGACTAGAAGAACTATTGCTAACTTTACCACCATAATCATGTGTAGCATCAGTTTTTTGTAGCTCTGTCAATTTTGTATACATGTCATTCCATCCTTTAGTAGGCAAATGATCCAAATAATTTGACCAATCGATTTTTTCCTGCGCAAAGCAGTCGGATATCAATTTTGGATCAGCACAGTGATCCCATAAAAGTTTATAAACCAAGTATTTATCTTTCATGTTCACCAATTCCAAATTGATAATCTCTTGACTTTGATTCTGATTTGATACCGACAAACTAGGACTTTTTAACCATTCAAGTGTCATTATGCTCAAATCATTTTCCAATTTCTGCCAGAGAAATGCTGCTAGCTGTTTAATGTGATAAGAAGAAGAATGTGTAACAGCTGTCTTCAGTAGCTCACATAAGCTCAATGAGACCAGCCTTATCTGCTCCAGCAAGTTGATACTATCAGAATCCAGAGTGAGGAGAGTTGATGCCCTAGAATCATGCTTTCTGTGGAAAGAACCAGACAAATTACCATCTTCAAGTGCATCCAGAACCATATTCAAATTATATATCATGAATCTAGACATGTGCTGCCATAAGCAAGCCCCTAAAATCATCCACTTTTCATCATCAGGAAGAAATTGCTTTACGTCCGCAACTTGTATATCTTGTCCACAATTTGATGCATTGTCTACCGAAGAATGTTGAGCTCCCAATTCCTTAATTTTTGGGATAAGTTTCATCAGATTCACCATATCAACGTCATAAGGATTATGGTCATCAGTACGTATAATCAAGAAAGGTTGAACCATTAAAAAAAGAGCTTCTAAGTTTTTTTGAAGCCAGGCAGATGAAAAGTGTAAATAATACTCAAACAAATTAACAATGTGAACAGTTTTTTCCATAAGATTTTTGCTAACAGAACCAAACCGGATCCTCACAATGGCTCTCAAATACCAAAGTGAAATCAGAAGGCCTTGGACAAAGTGAGACTGGCAAGCATTTGAAAACTTCGATTTACTTTCAATACATGCACTGTTCTCAAGAAAAGTTAAACCTTGTTGAGAATAACACATACTGCTGGCAGAAAAGAATCTTGAAAAGAAATAGGAGATTTCTATTGTAGACTTAAACAGAGGTCTAAGCCAGGAGTAATACAATGCAGAAGCATCAACTTTATCACTATTCTTTTGAGATTGATCTCCTGGAGCACAACCACATGCTATATCATATCCTATGTTCAGTAATCCTTGATGGCAGAGTGAGAGTAAAATCTGCAGAAAAAAAGGGGGAGGGGGGGGGGGGTAAGATTCTTCACCAAAAGTATAAGGTTTTTATAAGTGCAGTAATTGAAAGGAACGCTGTAATTTTATTCACTGATGCTATTCGGTTTTTATAGAGCTAGGTTTAGCTACATAGAGTTTTAGCTAAATCTTAGTAATTAGATACAAAATAAAATTCAAATCAAATAAAATCTTCCTAATCCTAAAAGGATATTATTCTGATATAAAAAGATAAATATCTAAACAGAAATCTGATAAAGATAAGAAGATAAATGTAAGTACATAAATGGGCTTTAAGCCCAAAGGAAGATTAGGGCTTTTCACTGAGACTCCTCCTCAAGCTGGGGAGTAAATATTCAGCATTCCCAGCTTGCCTTTGAAAACTTCAAACTGTGTTCTAGATAAAGCTTTTGTCATTATATCAGCAACCTGCAAACTGGATGAAACATAGGAAACCTCTATCAACTTCGAATCAATCTTCTCTTTGATAAAGTTTCTATCAATCTCAACATGTTTCGTTCTATCATGATGCATAGGATTGTGAACAATTTTGATTGTAGCCATATTGTCACACCAGACCTTTACAAGAGTGGATACTTTAAGCTTCAATTCTTCTAGTACCCTTAAGAGCCATATTCCTTCACAAATCCCATGAGCTAAAGCCCTATATTCTGCTTTAGCTGAGCTTCTAGATACTACAGATTGATTCTTGCTCCTCCACCTTACGAGATTTCCCAAGACATAAGTACAATAGCCTGAGGTAGATCTCCTATCAATCAGAGAACTTGCCCAATCTGCATCAGTGTATAGTTCTATGCCTCTGTTTTGACTTTTCGCAAATAATAAACCCTCACCTGGAGTTGATTTCAAATATCTCAAGATTCTGAACACAGCACTCATGTTCTTCTTGTGGACAGTTCATAAACTGACTAACCACACTAACAGAAAAACTTATATCTGAACAAGTATGAGACAAATAGATAAGTTTTCCAACCAACCTTTGATATCTCCCTTTATCAATGGGAACACCTTCCTCCTTCACTTCCAATTTGCAATTTGGATCCATGGGTGTATCAGCAGGCTTAGCACCTACCATCCTGGTTTCTTTGAGTAGATCTAGAGTATATTTTCATTGAGATATACTAATGCCTTGTTTTGATCTTGCCACCTCCATGCCAAGAAAGTACTTCAGTTTCCCAAGGTCCTTAACTTCGAATTCACTAGCCAAGTTCCTCTTCAACCTTATTACTTCCTCATCATCATTGCCAGAAATGATAATATCATCTACATAAACTACGAGTATAGTTATCTTAGAACCACAATTTTTAACAAAGAAAGTATGATCTGTTTGATATTGTATATACCCATACTTTTCAATCACAGTAGTAAATCTCTCAAACCAAGATTGTTTTGAGCCATACAAAGACTTATAGAGTCTACATACCTTATTTGTATTTTGTGAACTCTTGAGGCCAAGAGGTATCTCCATATAAACTTCTTCCTCTAAACCACCGTTCAAGAATGCATTTTTAACATCCAATTGATGTAAGGGCCAATCTAGATTTGCAGCAAGTAATAGTAAGATCTTGATGGTGTTAAATTTAGCCACGGAAGCAAAGGTCTCCGGGTATTCAATGCCATGGGTCTGAGTAAATCCCTTGGCAACCAAATGCGCCTTGTACCTATTTATACTACCATCAAGATTATATTTCACTGTAAAAACCCATTTACACCCAATTGTGCTTTTGCCACTTGGTAACTTAGTCAATTCCCAAGTGTTGTTCTTTTCAAGAACAGTTAATTCTTCTCTTATAGCATCTCTCCATCTAGGATCATTCATGGCTTCTTGAAAAGTATTAGGTACTTGTTCTTGGGAAATACTAGCAACAAAGGACTTCAAACAAGGAGACAAATTAGCATAAGAAATATATTTTTCAATTGAATGCTGAGTGCAAGCTCTCTTTCCTTTTCGCAGAGCTATTGGCAAGTTTCAATCTTCAGGATCTGTACTTGGTTCAGAATTTTGGCCGTGCCTTGTAATGGGGTGATCTAAATCTTGATCGCACTGCTGTTCCTTGCCTTTGTTTCTTCTTGTATACACTCTGATTTCTTCACGGTCATTCCTCTGCTCAGCTGTATCATCATGGTTAGTGATATTTTCAGATTCAGTGAGCTGTGTTTTAGGGTCAGATTCAGGTTTAGGTTCAGGTAGGCTTTTTCCTGTTTCTGTAGTATGGAGGTTTTGCTCTATAATGAAGGTATTGCAGGTTCAGTGGTCTGAATATAATCCTGTGAGTAGGGCTGTCGTGATGTATGAGGTGTAATAGAGATTCCAAAGTCTGTGTCAGTAAAAATTGGTTCACAAATTGACCAGTCACTGTTACAAGTCTCCCCTTGAGTGGTTGATTTGGAGAAAAAGGGTTGAGATTCAAAGAATTTTGCATCCACGGTAATATACCTCTTGAGTGTCAGGAGAGTAACATATATAACCCTTTTGAGTAGAGAAGTACCCAAGAAAGACACATTTCATAGCTCCAGAATCTAATTTCCCCATTTTGAAGTATGAACAAAGACAACACATCCAAAGATCTTTTGAGGAATAGATAATACAAGAGGAGAATTAGGATAGAAATCCTAGAATTTTTGGATAGGAGTCTGAAATTGCAAGGTTTTGAAAGGCATTCTGTTTATAAGATAGGCTGAGGTTAAAACCGCATCCTCCCAAAAAAGTTTTGGAACATTGTGAGTAAGCATGAGAGCTCTAGCAACTTCAAGAAGGTGTCTATTCTTATGCTCAGCAACACCATTTTGCTGTGGTGTTTCAACACGTGGTCTGATGGTGTATTCCATATAGCTAAGGCTAGGATGACCTAATTTATAGTGCCACATGGCTACATCATTATTGGAAATAGTTAAAGCTGCTGCAGATTCTTCTTTATTCTGGATGTTTTCCACCTTTGATCCTTCCAAATAATAAAGACTTCCCCATTCTTTAGCACTGTCAATCTTCCTCCTCGAGTCTAAATATTGAAAAATACAATATTCAACAAAAAAGTTAATGCTGCAACTCAATTGCCTTACAGGTCTTTTAACAGAGAGAAGATTGCATTCAATCTCAGGGACATATAACACATCTTTAATAATTATATTGCTGGAAATTCTAACTGCCCCAACTTCGCAGACCTACGCATAAGATCCATTGGCAACTTTAATATAGGAATTCTTATAATAAATCTTCAATTCAACAAACAATTCTTTGAACCCAAAAATATGATCCGTGGCACCCGAATCTACCACCCAGATATTTTTAGTCTGTATCATAGTACTGAGGGCAATTGTAAGACAACTACCTACATTGGCAAGAGTATCAGTAGGAGTATTTTTCTCACTCTGGATGGTTGTCCATCGTGTTTGTCTAAAATTTTCTTCAAGAAAGCTAATGCTTCCTTGTTCAGATAAGCCCCCTTACCTTCGGTACCTGCTACCATTGCTTTGCTTTCTGGTTTGATTTTCTGGCAATTATTAGGTGGCTTGCCATGAATTTTCCAGCATGTATCTTGAGTATGACCACTTTTGTTGCAGTGAGCACAAAATTTTGATGATTTCTTGCCCTTAGGTTCCGCATTCTGACTCCCTTTCACTACCATGGCTGAACTTTCAGTAATTTGGATAGGTGCTTTAGACAAGCCTCCAGTATTTTGTATCATATCCCTTTGACTTTCTTCACACTTGACCATATTAAATGCCTCTTCTAGAGATGGCAATGGTCTGGTGTTCATAATAATTCTTCTGACTTCATCAAAGCGATCACTCAGCCCCACCAAGAAGTTATATGTCTTTTCCCGATCGATATACTGCCTGAAATATTGTGCATCTTCATGACACTTCCACGGGTGAACTTCATATAGGTCTATTTGCTGCTAGATTTTGTTCAGTGAACTGAAATAGTGTGGTTGATTTTCTGCCTTGCTTCAAATCTTCAAGGGACTGCTTTAATTGATATACAGCTGCTGTGTTCTCCTTGACAGCATATAATTTCCTTGCAGATTCCCAGATTTGACAAGCAGAAGTAGAAAGCAAATAATTTTCACTAACCTTGAAAGTCATAGAATTGACCAACCATGTCATGACTGTATTATTGTCA
Source organism: Adenanthera pavonina (assembly GCA_026686845.1). Lineage (NCBI taxonomy): Eukaryota > Viridiplantae > Streptophyta > Magnoliopsida > Fabales > Fabaceae > Adenanthera > Adenanthera pavonina. Next base: position 34,777,323 of record JAIVEN010000006.1, read on the forward strand.
CTAACCCACTTTTCATAGGTAGGATCGCCTAGTGCTGGAAGGTTAGTCTCAATCAAAACCTTCTCTTTTCCTCTTCCACGGACAAACATCAAGACATTCCTGAACCATTGAAGCAAATTGTTCCTATTAAGCTTGTGTGAAATAAGGGTTTGAGGGAGAGAATCCGATGCAATCTCCATGGCCAAAGACACCACAGGTGTTGTCGCATCATGATTCCCTTGTTGTGTCACACCATGCTTCACTTTAGGCAGCGCTTGAGAACTGTCCCCTTCTAACGAGGAATTGTCATCATCCATGCTAGCGGTGAATGCCCCTGCTGCCCATGAAGAACTGCATACCTAAGAGACATCCCTAACGTTCTCGCTATGATACAATATAAGCGCAATAATTGAAAGGAATGCTGTAATTTTATTCACTGATGCTATTTGGTTTTTATAGAGCTAGGTTTAGCTACATAGAGTCTTAGCTAAATCCTAGTAATTAGATACAAAATAAAATTCAAATTAAATAAAATCTTCCTAATCCTAAAAGGACATTATTCTGATATAAAAAGATAAATATCTAAACAAATATCTAATAAAGATAAGAAGATAAATGTCAGTGGATAAATGGGCTTTAAGCCCAAAGGAAGATTAGGGCTTTTCATCGACAGTTTATAATAGCCAAAAGGTTTAAACCAGATTATGGTGACTTACATACCATTCTTAGTAAACAGGATGGAGCCAATGAAAACCTTTGTTCAAACAGAGCAAGCCCATCACACAACTTTTGCCCTAGAATCTCAAGTGATTTATCATATTTTATAATGTTCTCTTCAGAATATGCAACTTTCCCATCAAATCCTGCAACACTGTCAGGCCAACTTGGATGCTCTCTTATCAATTTTGATAAGTACTGAAGTGCCAAGTTCAATTTAGTATGGAATTCCAGATGCACAGACACATCAGCAGAAAGCCAGTTAGCAGATTTTGTAGGCAAAGGATTAAAAGCATTAGATAGTGCTTCATTTCCAGCACCCAACTCATTCCCTTGATCTGCAGTCCCGATCATGCTCAGTGAAGATGAGAAACACTCCAATGCTTCAAGCTTGGAACATGAAAATGATACGTTTCATAATATTACTTATCAGAAACATAAATAGAATACACACGTAAGATACAATGTCACGTATTGGCATTATGCTGACACACAATACTTTCAGGGCCTCAGGCAAAGCTAAAGTTATTATCAATTAAACTAAACTCAGACACCACAGAGAAAATACACTTGATTTACATGAGCTATGGAAAGTTCAAAACAGTTCAAAAAATAGAAATTTAAACTTCTAAGAATTCCCAGAATAGTTTAGTATTAGCTTTTGGCAGGCCGCTCGGAGCCTCTAGAAAACATCTTCACTATAGAAGCTTTATGAACTGACTAAAATGATAGATGCATGCAATTACTTGGGAAAGGCATGAAAATCATAGTATATAATGACAGAAGAATTTCTTCTGGAAAAAATTGAATCCATAAAATTAGAAAATAAAAAACTGACTTTTATACATTCAGTAGTAACAAATCATTTATTAGAGCAGCAATACATGTAAGGCTATGCCAGGTTTAAACAGTATGATGACTTCCTCAAATGAAGATACTGTGGGAGAGCATACATTTTTTATATCAACCAGTGCTTGACAAACATAGATTCAACCTCATTCAAAATATGATTGCAGTTTTAACGTGTTAATTTGCACTGGTAAGATATGCTAGAGAAAAACCAAAAAGCATTATCAAGACTGTAGGATAAACTTACAGGAGTACCACATCTGTTTAGGGCAGTAGCTGTCATCAAAGTAGCCCATCTTAGAAGGATGGCAGAATTTTGCTCCCCTACAGCATTCTTCACGCTATTCTTTATTGCTAGCATTTGACAATAAAAGCCAACATTTGGGTCCAAAAAAGGACCACAGTTGGAGACAACAGTGGAGTCCTGAGCCACAGGATTTACGGCAACATCTAGCATTCTCCGAAAAGATTGATAGTAATTACCCATTTCCCACTACAAATCAAGGACAACTAGCCGTAGTTGGAATGTGCACAAAACAAGCATATAAAAGAAAATTTTTAACGATAAAAAACATATAGCAAAATTATTTAATTTCATGCACCTCCAGTAGGCTGGCAAGCCAGTAGTCTGCCTTTTCAATTGCAGATGGAAGTATAAACTTTGTTATCAGATGACGCTCCAATGGTCCACCATGGCCCTCAACAAGTAGACAAATCACTAGTGCAAGTTGTTCATCTCCAAGGTTCTTTGCACAAATGTTTACAGCGGAAGTGTGATCACCTCCAAGCAAAAAGAAAGCAATAGCCAATTCCAACTGATGCTTTCCCAATAAGACATAAGCATTTTTTAAAGCAGCTGCTTTATTTTTCTCATCCTGTAATCAACTGATTATGATTACCTAAATAGTTTTTTATAATATCAATAATAAAACAGGATCATGTTTACGACGAAGTTTCACACATATACCATATATAAAGAAAACTGATACCAGGTTCCAAATTAAAAACCACCAAAAATATTATAATGTTAGCTGGACTCCTGATCATATTATCAGTAGTCCTTACCTAACAATAAGAAGAAAGTAATCAAGGTCCCAGAGCAAGAAAACAGAAGTTTTCACGAAAGATGCTCAAAAGAGCAATGCCATTGCAGCTGTTATTAACAGAAATTACAGAATACCTGAAAATTGCGGGAGAGAAATCCCACCAAAGGCTTGTCTTTCTCATCCTTACTAATTTTGAAAAGGCCAGCCAATACTTGAGTCCTATTTAGTGCAATATACAGTAGTGCACAGTCCTTAGGATTTTTGTTCTTCAAATACTGTGCTCTTGCCAGTTTCTCCATCTAGAGTTTAAGAGGGTAAAGGGTCAGAATTTAGAACTGTTTGATTTAGACACAGTAATGAACAATAAAATGTATTAAAAAACAATAATCTAAAGATGAAAAGTGCATATACAGAGAACCAATCAATAATTAGATCAATCAAATTTCGCCTTCTTGCTTATTAGTAATCCCTTTCTTTTCCATGCAACATTACATCAGCAGAAATTAAGAGCGTAACAGAAACAAGGAAAGAAACAAAATTGTCACCCTGGTTAAACAGCAATTTTCAAATTGCTTGATCAATGGTAATTCACCCACGGCAACCTTTTAAAGCATTTAACAAAGCATATAAATGTACAAGAAGTCAAGGACAGTAAAATTTTAACTGTCAATGCATATGCAAGTATGGAGATTTTAACATCTGATTGAACAGGCAAGGAGGCCATGGAAGTATGAATTCACTTTGTCCAACAAATTTGAAATATAGGAACCATCAAGAACAGCTTGTTGGTCAAGCATTATTGCAGTGAATACCAGAGAAAGGTAAGATAACGAGAAAACAAAAAATTAAACACCTGAAAAGCTATTTTTTGGAGGCTACAAAAAGGAAATCTTTCATGGAGGTAACAACTTGCTTTTGGAAATAGTTCATACATTACCACAATATTTTGATACAATACAAATGAGATTTCAACATAACTATTATCAATTGCAAAAGAATAAAAATTCTAGATGATCCAATTACTCACTCTTTAGACTAAATATATTCCACCGACCATCAATATTTAGCTAACATGTTACCATTTTTTTGTTAATTCTTATAATAACTTGTTAATTTAATTCTTCCAAGTCAAGTAGTTAGGGGGAGCTACAAAATAAAGAAAACAGGTCATTGTGCCTGCAGAACTTAAGTCCCCAACTTAACAAAATTTGTACCCCAAATATTCATGATGAAGCAAATAGCATAACACAAGAAAAAAGAGAAACAATGATCATTTTGCATTTCTGATGATCCTGGCCTTTGATCTGCGAATCAGAAATTCAGAACTGCTAAAAGTAATAGGATAATGACCAAGCAATTAATTTTTTAAACATAGAAATTCTGTCAGTGATGTCTTGAGGAAACGGAACTAAACTGTATTTCCTTTCAATGTCTTTCTGAGCTAATAATTTCACAATAATGGATGCTTCAAAATTCAATTTCAAAGCATTCTGAATAACTTTAAGATCTTGATTTCCCCCATAGAGCACAGTGAAGAATGGTAAAAAGGACCAAGCATTACCCGAGCACGCAGTTGAGGTACATTAGTAAACCAGAAGCCAATACCCAAAGCTCGCATTTCTTTCCAAGATGGTTCATTAGGTATGACAGAACCAAATAAAATTTCTTGGCAATCAGAGTGGTAAGCCCATACAAACAGCCTTGAGTTAACTATCAACTCTTCCACAGAAGCAATTCTACCAAAAGTCCGGACAAAAAGCAGTTGCTGAAACCTTAATCCAACCCAAAACCTACAAACACAAGAAAATCATTCATTTAACTGCATTACGCTCATCTGTGCAGGGAACTCTCAAGTTTTGCAGTTCCCCCACATAACAATTTCAATTCAGTGAATTCTTAACAAGAGAACACTCAACATAAATACTAAAGAGGCAGAGGATACAAATCTTTGTTATCACCAATTTAAGTTAGAATAATTCATAAGTGAGTATAACATGTAAGTTCTTCATTAAAAGTTTATATTCCCCAGCACATAATCAAATCCTAGAAAAGAATTACCAATTAAGTTGGGTCGCCCCCCCATCCCCCCAAAACCCCCTTCCCCTTTTTCTTTTTTCTAGCATTAAGATTTAATCATCCTTTATACTGAATCAAGACTGAAAATGTCAGTTCTTCATGATAACCAGCAGAACCTCGGACATCTGATTAACATTCTGTCCATACTGTAGCATGAGTTCCATATGGCAATATACAAGCTTAGTGATAAGCTGATAGCTCATTCCTTTATAATTGAATCTTATGTAAATGCAAAGGTACGCAATGTAAAACTATACAAACCACATGATACTACAAGCTTCTGGAACAAGGTAACATCAGGCAGTTGCCACTAATGTTTTAATGCAATAACTATAATATAAAAAGTGATACAAAACACTCAAGCCATTAATGTCTCGGAATGTAAGCTTAGTCTGCAAAGTGTCTATCTCTTAGGTACATTGGTTTGCCTCCTATGAGTAGTACAGCCCCAGTGGAGCTTCAAGGGGCAAAAGAGCTGTTAGCAGATATTCAGGGGAGATTCCACTAAATTCAATTCACTTTTGTCTTCTGCTTTGTTTTCTGTTCTCAAATTTTCTATCATAGAGTTGGTTGATGTAGTTGGTTTACACTTTTTCTTTTCTTCTGGCCCATTCCAGGGTTTCCATTTTGTTTACAATTCAAGTGGATGGGCCATATGATTCCTTGGTGTCCTCCAATGGATTTCACTTATCAAAAAGAAAACAAAATTCAAAGGAAATTGTAACAGAGAGCCATACATTATCATATACTTATTTAACCATACTAGCTTAGGAATACCTTCGTCCAGGTTCATCAAGACTTTGATATGCAGAAGACGAGTAGTGACTATTAACTTCATTGAGCAGATCAATGACTGCAAGAATCTGTGTCTTTTGTATGTTGATAATAGCCGCTAAGTCAGGTAAATTTTCAAGAGATTCAATAAAGCCATTGAGCTCAGATCTTGTTGAGGATGCATTTTCAACAGTGGAACCTGATTGATATGGAACCTGCATAAAGCTACCTTGAGACAATGAAACTGATGTGATTGAAGCAGCATCCCCACTCCATTGGAATTCCCTATCTTGGGAACCTTTTGAAATAAGTCCTTCTAAATAATTTGACAATAAAATCTCTGGAGGACCAACATTTTTGGTGTTAAAACTGTTTTCAGGAGCATAATTAGAAGTCATAAATTCAAAAAGATGCCTCACAGCCACATATGCACGTTTCCAGTTGCCTGAAAACATTAGAGAAAAATAGCATGAATGGTTTGATGCAATCTCCATTGCATGCCTCTCGAGTGAATTCTTTCAAACAGTATCAAAGCAGGAAGTTAGGGAAAAAACTAGGCTTGCAATACCTGGCAACAATAATTAGCAGCAGATATATTGGAACACCGTAAATTACCTAGTTAAGCCATTCGTTATAAAAGCAAGCTCTTACAGCTTCTTTTTCTCAATTTGGATAAAATAATAATTCATTGACAGAAAAGGCAACAATAGAGTTGGAGAACGAAAGACTGATCCATTACCTGAACTTATATTAATAAGGAGTAAATCAGGGTGATAAATAGGCAAAGATCCACTTAATTTCTCTGCAACTTCAAAGATGCTCCATAAACCAGTGTAGGTACTAAGTTGAGCTTTTAATTGTGAATTGGCTAGAAGCAAGCTGTTATATAACTCATTGTCCTTCATATTACTTTTGATAGGCTGCATGGAATTACAGTCTCCACTACTATCCCCAATTGACAGCTCTCTTAAGGTACACATGTTACTGTCAGAGAAAACTGCAGAATGGATGTCTTCAAACATATCACACTTACAATTGTAGAGATTTGCCTTTGACTCACATGAATGAAAATTGCTTCGTTGCTTTTCATCCACATGGAACAACCAATGACTAAATATGCTAAAGTAATTTCTATGAACTACCACTGCCATGGCTCTGGGCCCCCACAAGAAATCATAAATGGGAAGGGAAGTGTGAGCAGATGCAATGCAAATCCATATATTCATTTTTGAAAAGTTTCCAGAGTTTAACAAAGTCAAACCATCATAACGCCTCTGAGAATATACCTGCAATTCATTTTGCAAACAAACTCCAAGCAACAACTGACCAGTCCCTAAAGTGAACCAATTTAGAGTAATTACATCACTATCAAAGGTTAGCTTATCTTCCAAGATAAAAGTCCCTGCACTGGTCAGGTTTACAGCATGCCAAACATAGATGGCATTAGCTGCATTTGAATTACCACTGTTGCAGAATGCAGCAATCTTCTGACCACAATCAGTCAAACATATACCATTGATGGGACCTTCATGTGCAGCAAACATACCTGCAAGCTCCCATGGCAAGTGCAAAGTTGATCGGTTACCAGGGTTACTTCTCCAAAGTCTCAAGCTGCCATCAGAGCATCCTGTTACGAGGACATATGCAGGATAACAACTATAACGATCATTTGCAAAACCAAATTTCTGTTGTCTTTGGCTAAGAGTAGTTGGACAAGCCACAGCAAAACTAGTAACCAGATCGTTAGTAAGAGTACTTGGAAACTCAGATGAGCAAAGATTGCCATTAATGCAGTATCTTTTACCAACAAAAGTACTTTCAAATGCCCACATACTGTGGTCAGCAAGATTCTGAGCATCAAAATCGCATTCACAGTAGCTTGTTGACATGTCGAATGAGTGCAAGGTGATTTCCCATGACAGAACCTGAAATCCCCGCATCCAAATTGCCACAAGCATAAGCTTATTGTCAGAAAATGTTTTATTACAAGTAGAGTCCAGAGAAATTACAAAGATATCAGTAGGGCCATCCTCATACGGACCATGACCACTGAGAGGTATAGTGCAAAAGTGGTGGCATTCTATGTTTTCTTCTTCAGTTCGACAAATTTTGACTAAAAAGCAATCTATACCTTTGGCATGTCCCAAAAAAAGAACCTGTTCATCATCAAATACTGAAGGTGCCCACCTCAAGCTTGTATACATGGAACAGCAGTCCTGAGTTACAAGCTTTCCCCAGCGTTTCCAAGTGGGAATCAAAGTTGGACATCCCCCAGTGCAGTGTGGAATCCTTGAAAGTGACCAAAAAAGCAGCAGTCCATTAGAATCTAGAGAAGCGGCAATTTGAACTTCACATATACAAGGATGAATAGAAACCTTTAAAATTCTCCCAACATGGCCATCCAAGTTTAAAACTCCAACATTCAAATGGGAGATGTTCTCAGTGTTGGTTTTATCAAGGGAGGTTTTTACAGTATCATGTGGCGTTTGAATATGGAAAAATGACCGGATTAAGGAATTAGATGGTAACAACTGGACTGGCGAGCATATAACTGGGGGACCAGACCAGCAGTTCCTCAATAAAATGACTTTATTCAGAAGTAATACCTTTTTAAAATCAGCTGAGTCAAACCTATAGACATTTCCTGTTTCAGGGCCCTGGAGTTCATGTCTCCTCCATAATGTAACTCGGGGAAATCTAAGTGGGGAGAGGTCATCAAGACAGTGGATAGCCCAAAAGCTGAGCAACATTCCAGGACCAAATCCAACTAACCAATCACATTTTCCAACTTCATGGTCAAATCCATCTTTGGAGAAGACTTGGTTGGTTCCTTCACAAGTTTTAAATATCCCCCCACTTTCTGTTCCCCAAGTCATGAATATATCTACACCAAGAGTTCCATTTAAGGCTTGATTAATCTCAATGACAGAAACAACGCAATACCCTGTTTTCCTGGCTTTTCCATTGTCACCCTCCCTCCATAACCTTAAAGTTCCATCTAAGCAGCATGTCAGTAATACATGCTTAGCTGAGTGTCTCCCTTTTCTGTTTGATAGCATTTCTCTTGATGGTCTCCATTGAATCATAATGACAGGTAAAGGATGATGTAGCTTAGATTTTGAATATTCAGAATGCCCATTGCTTTGACATACTAACACACATTTGCTTACCTCATTAACTGAAGACCCTTCAATATGTTGTTTATTAGGATGTGCTGCAGTTGCTGAAGGGCCATCAATGGACCAAGTTGCACAAACGAGAGTTTGGGGTTCATCTGCTTTAAACTTCCAAGCCATTTCCCAACACCTGTTGCTCTTTTTCCAGAAAACCACCTCCATTCCACCAGATATTAATCCATTGCCAGACCCCGTCCATCTGATAGTTTCAACCTTCATACAATGTGCAAGCACTGCATTCTGGCTCCAACAAAAAGAACCTGAATATGAGTAACAAGATTGTGGTTTTAATATATGTAATTCAAATGGGACAAAAAAGGGAGTAAGAGCAATTGCCCATTTTACAATCAATTATAATTAAGGTGAACAGAGTATACCATATTTAGAGGCCCTCTTGCACAATTGTTTTCTTTCTAACAAAATAAAAAACGCTGAAAAATAAAAATAAATAAGTAGTTACGTGCAGTTGTGTATGTTTGGTAAAGAATCACAAGCAAAAGAAAACCTTATGATATTCTATGAAATCTTCAAATTTTGAAAATCATTCCGGAAAGTGTCCAAAATTCATCTAGTATTCTAGTCTAGTAGTCAGGCTCTGAGACTATGAAAGCCAAGTAGTTTCTCCCCCAAAGCACATAAGCAATGGTCAAAATCAAAATCATGGGGACATGTTTAATAAAATAAAAATTAAAGCATGATAACTTCAATACCAAAGCTTGTGAGGAAAATGATAAGCATAGATAATTGTGACAACAACAATATTAACCTTATCCCACTAATGTGAGATCAGTTACATGAATCATATGACGCCATTGAACTCTATCAAACACTATCTCCTCAGACAAATTATTTCTCAAGAGGTCATTTCTTATAACTTCCCTTAGTGTCCTTTTCAGTCTTCCTCTATGCCTTTTAATAGGCCTTCAAGCCATTTGATCAACTCTCCTCACTAGCTCCTCTTACTCTCTTCTTTGTACATGCCCAAACCACCTTAAACGATTTTCTACCATTTTCTCCTCGATAGGTGCTACTCCGACTTTCTTTCGTATACAATCATTTCATATCTTATCCAATTTTGTATGATCACACATCCATTTCAACATTCTTATCTCTGTTACTCCCATCTTATGCTCTTATTGTCCTTTCAAAGCCCAACATTCACTACCATATAACATCGCCGGCCTTATAACTGTTCAATAAAATTTTCCTTTAAGTTTTGTAGGGTACCTTGTTGTCACAAATAACTCTTGATGCTTTTCTCCACTTTCACCACCAAGCTTGTATCCCATGCATAACATCTCCATCAATTTCGCTATCACTCTGTAAAATCGACCCCAAATATCTAAACTTTGACACCTCTTGAATGGTTTGCTCTCCAATTTTTACTTTTAAATCGTTTCTAACTTACCTCTTGTTAAATTTGCAATGCATATATTCTGTTTTACTTCTACTCAAACGAAATCCTTTTGATTTCAAAGTGTGTCTCCATAACTCAAGTTTAGAGTTGATCTCTTCTCTAGAGTCCTCAATTAAGACAATATCATTCGTGAAAAGAATACACTTTAGAATTTTTTCCTGTATATGTTCTGTTAGAACGTCTAAAATCAAATCAAACAAGTATGGACTCAAGGAAGATCTTTGATGTAAACCTATCCTTATTGGAAAATCCTTCGTCTCCCCTCCAGGAGTTCTCACATTTGTTGTTGTTCCGTCATACATATCCTTTATGGTTCGAATAGAAGTCACACGAACATCTTTCTTCCTTATTGTTTTCCACAACACATCTCTTGGTACTCTATTATAGGCTTTTTCCAAATCAATGAAAATCATATGCAAGTCTCTCTCTTCACTCCGATATTTTTCAATCAAACTTCTTAATAAATAAATAGCCTCTGTTATGGACCATCCTGGTATAAATCCAAATTGATTTTCCAAAATACGAGACTCTTTCTTTAACCTATACTTAATCACTTTTTCCCAAAGTTTTATGGTGTGACTCATGAGTTTTATCTCTCCATAATTTGCACAATTCTGAATATCCCCCATGTTCTTGTATATAGGCACCAGAGTGCTCTTTCTCCATTCTTCTGGCATTTTCTTAGACCTTAAGATCTCATTAAATAACTTAGTGAGTCACAAAAGCCCCTTCTCTCCTAAACACTTCTAAATTTCGATAGGAATACCATCAGGACCAATAGCTTTACCACTATCCCTTCTCTTAAGAGCTTCTTTTACCTCTCTAACCCGAATTCTATGATAGAAGTTCAAATTCAGATCACCTTCATGAGTTATTAATCCTTTTGTATCAATAGTCATACTCAATCCATTATTAAAAAGTTTATAAAAGTAGCCCCCATCTTTCTTTGATGTCATCAGCTGTAATCAAAATTTTTCCCTCCTCATCCTTAATGCATCTTACTTGGTCCAAATCTATTGACTTTCTTTCCCTTCTCTTGGCAATTTTGTAAATCTTACGTTCACCATTTTTGGTTCCTAAATCCTGGTAGATTTTCATTTTTCTACCTTTAGTCAGGAGAACACACTTGGCACTTCCAAACTTTTTTTAATGCCCCAAAGACCAAAAATTCAAAAGAATTTCATGTTAATATTTATGTGATTGTAAAAATATATTAAGGAAAGATATGAGGTAATAAATGTAATATTTTGTCATTAATTAATTAAAATAAAATAACACTGAATTGATTTAGACAGCCACTTTCTCAATTAAACTTACTTTCAGTAAGATATAAAATATTACCAAACACAATTAAAGCATTTCCAGTACTGAAATTTTTCATTTTCAGCAGTAAATTTTAAGGCATGGCCTTGACTTTGAAAATTGAAAGCAGACTCTAATAGTCAGAAACGCATGAATTAACAAATACACCATGTTATAACTCATAATCATCTTTCCTGCTCCTTAGAAAAGAAATCTCACACGCAAAAGTCAGAGCCTACACGTACTTAGCCCTTCGGCTTGCAGAGTTGAAAAGAATTATGAAGTAGTGAAGGACAGCAGATGAGGAGATCTCTTGGCTTAATAATGATATAAATTTTAGTATCGATTTCATGATTAAATAAAGAACTAAAGGAAGAGAAGGAAATCAAAGAATCACTACAGGAATCAGAAACCAAGTTACATTGACAACGATATTATGAATCATTAACACAAAATAAAAAACAAACAAAACAAAAGCTCGTCTACTACTATTGTAATGTATACTATCTCATCAACTCGTACTTCAACATCCATTATGAACTTCTATATTATCAAGTGGCCGGTTTTTCTGGGAACAAAGCACAAAATGTAAAGCTCAAACCCTCAGTTCTTCCAAAATGTGGAAAAAATCTATCACCTTAGGCATTGGATAAATGAAATGAACAAATAATTGCACATGTCAACCTATTTCAGCTTCGAATTCACATTGTTCAATCCCTGTTATATCGTTTTTCAGTAATCAAACTATAAATACTCAATGGAAAACAGAAAACTTTCAAACTTCCACTCACCTCGACACTTGGACGAATCATGCGAGAAAAGCCAGATACAATTTTCAGCAGCGGCCGCCAGCTCCCCAATTGACGGCGTCTCCGGAGACCAAGAAACGGCGGTGACAACAGACGAGGGGTCGCTTGAGAGCTCGAAAACTTGCCCGAAAATGGGACCAATACGAGATTCTTCGGCAGAGAGAGGAGAGGGAAAGTGGGAGATGACTAAGAGTGAAGCCGCTCCGTAAGCGACCCATGTATACCCGGAAAAATCCGGAAGCCAATCGATGGAGGATTGGGAACCAGTGGGGGCGGGGGTGACGATGTCGGATCTATGAAGGCGGAGAGGAAGGTGATCAATGGGATTTATGGTGGAAGAAGGTGGGTTTGGAGAACCAGAGCTTGTCTCCGCCATTGTGAATCTTCGAACTCTTTATCAGTTACGCTCAGAGGAGTAGCAACGGAAGAATCCTCTGATGGAGGATGAACTGGGAAGCATCAGGCAAGCTGCAACTGGGACAACTGATTTCCCCCTCTGTAATTCGCGTTAGAGTCAGAAGTAGAATAATTCTGGAAAAAAAAAAAGAAAAGAAAAGAAAAGAAAATTTTCATTTGCAAGAATTTGAATTTGTTCTTTCTATGCTGACTTAAGCAAATTTCCTCGGGGCTACAAGAAACAAATGTTTTTGTCCATGATTTGTGCCCTTGAACGCTACTTCATTAAATCTGATAATACGAAAAATCTTTTTCTTACCTTTGCGACTCTTTTCGCCCTTCAATGAATTGTTATGTTGATTCTGGACGCCAACTACACACATACACACATATATACAGAGAGAGTAAGCTATTATGGATCAATATTTGAATTTATTGATAAGGTACATGATGAGCACAAAGTTTAAATGCCAAATTTCGTGATAGTGATATAGATCTGAGTTTGGAATAAAGTTAGTCATTTTAAATTGAATCTCTCAAGTAATCACTTTGAACTCTTAATTTTAAATCGAATATCTCAAGTAATCTCTTTGAACTTTTATTAACCGGACCAAATTGGATAGGATACAGCTACCAAATAGTTTAGCTACACGTTGAAAATGGTGTTAGTTTCTTTAGGCTGAAAAGTTAGGATTTTGTTTTTTTCTTTATAATAACCTATTTTATTTGATTTTTATAATAATCTTTTGTATTATATTCAATTATCATTTTAAATTATAACTAATATAGATTGAGTTATAATTTGATACATTTGAAGAAATATTTTACTTTACACAACCTCAAATCTAAGACACCATATTTAAATAATTCTTATCTTTATCTCTTTTACTAAGAACAAAGCATCTAGGTAAAAGTTAGGATTTTTTTTTCAAACTGAAGAGACATTTTGAGCCGAATCACAGCTGGTTCATTTTCCTCTTACACTTACACTGTGAGTCCAAGTTTAGGCCGAGCAAAACTTATTTCAAAACTTGCTTGGTCCAAGTTTGTTTGAATAAAAATGTCTGGATCTAACTTAAGCTCAAGTTTGGACCAAATTAGTTTCAAATTTTTGACTCATATTCACTGGATTTAAATGAAGAACACATCATTGGCCTCATCAAAGGCAAAGTGATTCATTTCTTTTTTTTTTTAAATTTTTAGCTTACAATTTTCACTCCGAAAAAAAATTGGTTACAATAGAATTATCATTTTAAATAAGTCATTTATGTTTGAAATATACTTTAAAATAGTTTATTAAAATTTAAATTTATCCCTTAAATATATGTATTGTAACTAATATTATTAAAATCGGATCAGTTATTAAACTAGTTAAAGAACTTATTCAAGGTTGATTCATTGAATCATAATTGGATTGCTTGTAAAAAAATTCATATACTTTTAATTTATATTGTACAATATTATATATAAAATGAATGATTCTATAATGATGAAGTGCCATACTAGACTTTAGTTTCCTTAGAAAGCATCCTAATTAACTCATCACGTATTCACATAATTTTTGTTTTTAGTTTAAAATATCTTGTCTACATTTTTTATTTATAATTTAAAGATAAAAATGTATGTTATAGCCTATGTGTGTACTATTCACTAATGTGTATTACTATTTATAACTTAGGTGTCTGTATTTAGTTTTGGATATCTATTCAAATTCATCTTTTGTGAACATATCATCTTCTTTAATCCAGTAGCTTGTCACAGTTGGTAAGTAGACTGTAAATACTGAGGTAAGATCATGAGTTTAATTCTTATTTGCAGTGCCACATTAAAGAGCTCTAGATCAGGTTTTGAACCAATGCCTGACTGGTTCAATGTGATCCAATTTTGATATTTGAGTTTATAATTTATATATATAATATGTAAATATAAGGTATATTAGATCACAAACATTTTGGCCTTTGTTGATTTTTATGATAACAGGAGCGTATGTAGAATAATAAAAAAAGAAAATAAGTTTGAAATGTATATATGGGGAGGGAGGATTTTTTTTTTGGCCGAAGGAGAGGGAGGAGTTGAAGGTGAACAAGTTTCACATTACCTAGAGATATGAGGAAAGTGGAGAGATGTAATTATAAGAGATAGGAGAGGAATCAAGGTGATCATTCGATGGTAATGGCTCAAACGCTAAATTTTACGCATGACCCAATACATTTTTTTTTTAGTTTATTATTTAAAAATTGAATTGTTATAATCTCATCTCACTACACTAAAAATAGCTTTTCTTAATGATTATTTTTTATGTTCTTTTATGGTTTTTAACCGTAAAGAATTTGAATACTAAGGAAATTTTGTTTGTTGTTAATAACCACAAATGAAAGTTCAAAACAAGTATAAAAGAAAGTAATTCTTAAAAAAAAAGGCATTTTATTGGTGGTTGTAGTGTAGAATCACCAACAAAGAGTTCTTTTTTTTTTATAAAAAAAATCTACAATTACAATTCTAGTATGAAACAGAATGAGCAAAAGAGTAAGAGTGAGAAATGAGTAGTGATCATTATTTTCAATCCAAAAGAAAAAAGTGACATATATAGATTGCTCAAATTCAATAAAAGGCTTCAAGAGAACCCAAATAACGAAAGAAAGGGAACAAGAAGAAAGAAAGCGCTAAGCTCCACCAGCAAAATTAGCAAGAGAACTAAAAATAAAAAAGACCCACCACACAAAATTTAGCCAAAAGCAAAAAATAAAAAACAAATCAAAATCCAAAAGAAGTAAGAAACTTAGCGAACCCACTAGATCCATCAACATCACTTTCGAGAGAACCCACCAAATCCACCGTCACCAACCTCGTGTTGGAGAATACCCACACACCACCATGAGTTCAGATCTCGATGGAAGCCTAGATCCGGCGAATACCCACACACCACCATCAATCCAAATCTCTTTGGCAACTCCTTCCTCAATCACCAAACTTTTTCTCTGCCCCAGCAATGTCACCTCCTCCGTAATTTGTTACAATGTGTGTATGCTTCGTTACTTGAATAGGTCTATGTCATGAACTTGAAAAATACAAACAGTAAGTGTATAGGGGACATGATGGTGAGAGGTGGGAGAGATGATGGCAGGGATGGGGGGAGATGACATTGAGAGTGGGGGAGGACGTGGAGGCAAAGTGAGAGTGTAGGGAGGGAAAAAGAGAGTTACGGTTATGAGCATTTGAGAGGAGAGATAGGAACAAGTAAGTGAGAAATAAAAGATTGATGGAGTGGGAAATAGAGTGTTAGGATCGTTAATTTTTTCTTATCAACAGTGAAAAAGAATGATCCATGTGGTGTATTTTTTATGTAAAAAAATATTAAAGTTTTCTTGACGGTTATTTAGAGAACCATTAAAAAAGTTGTTACCTAGCTGTTCTCTAAATAACCGCAAAAGAATATTTAAATAACTACTAAGAAAAAATTGGTGTTTTTCTTTTTTCGAATATGGTATTTTCCTTTGTGGTCATCTAAATAAAGGCAAAGGAAAGTGAAGTAAGGAGTCAAAACTTTTCTTTGCGTTTCTTTTAATAACCACAAATGAAACATTGTTTACATTTCTACTTCACTTTTCTTAGCATTTGCTTATATAACTACCAACATTTATGTGCCAGGGAAGGTCATTTCTAACATAATGTTTGGTTTTTGACCAATTGAAATGGTTTTAAGAACAATTAATGATTGCAACAAGGGATCACAAATTGATACATATTTAAAATTTAATAATTAATTTAAAATATTTTAGACATGAAACAATTTGAAGCAATAAATAAAGTTAAGACTTAATTAGATGTATGTTATAATGCTATTTTAATTTTAATTAAATTCTTTTTTTTAATGACTAGGAGTATCCCTTTCAGCAAGGACTAACCTCCTCAAGGTAAAGTGGGTAAATGACAACTAAGTTTTCCCTGAAAATTGAATTCCCAACTATTTAACTAAATTCTTATTTTAGCTTCAATAAACATGTGAGAGTAATTAAATCATGTAATTTCCTTTGAATTTAGTTAAAATTATATTTTAAAAAACTATGCATAAACATTGTCTAAAACGAAAAAGTTGTCTTATATATTTTAGTTTAATTTTAAAAAATTTTAGTTGTCTTAATCAAAATCAAAATATTCTTCATTTGAAAAATTTTTTTAGTTGAAAAATATTATATATTTAGATTAATAGATAGTATTTTGTCAAAAAAATTAAAATTAAACTAAAATATAAATAAGGTAAAAGTATACATTTGATCCCTTAACTTTAAAATAGATTTTATTTTAATCCTTTAACTTTTAAAAGTTTCATTACAATCATTTAATTTTAAAGATGCAGTCAAAAGATTATTGAATTTAACACTATTAAACAAGTTAACAGAAAATTTACTTAAATTCATCTAATTACTATTATTACACATTAATTAATATAATAATTATAATTATCATTTTTTAGGCTTAAAATAAATAATTAGTACCTTAGAAAAATAAAAAAGTTAAAAAATATGTTAATTCAAGGTATTAAAAATTATAACATTAGAATAAATTATTTTTAAAATAGTGGTAAAATATTTAAAATTATTATATTAAAATGAATAATTTTTATTTATTTTGGACAAGTTGACAAGTTGAAAAATTTAACTTGAGAATGTAAAGTATAAAAAATAAATATTTATTTTTTATAATAAAAATATTTTTATGTCTTAAAATAAATATTTAGAACCTAAAAATAAAACTTTTGATTTTAAGATTGTAATCTTTAACTTCTTCTATTAACATATTTTTAAAGTAGTATATTTTTGTTATAATTTTTATATTAATTAATACATAATAATATTAATGATGTCACTTTTAAATAGGTAAATTATCATTTTTCGTTAGTTTATTTATGGTGTTAAGAATTAGGAAGTTTTTAATTATATTTTAATAGTTAAAGGATTAATATGAAACATAATAAAATTAAAAAACTAAAATAAACTTATCTCAAAATTAAAGGACAAAAAATTATACTTTAGCCTATAAATAACTTTTTTTATTTTAGATCAGGTCTCTTTATATTTAAAAATAGGCTAAAATATATATAACCTCTTTGAATTTTGAGTTAGTTGGGCATCACCCCACTATAAAAATTTAAAATTAAGACCTTAATGTTTTATATTTTGATCTTTAACTCCCCTACCATTAAATCCGTAGTTAAAGTTAATGGTTTATGTCACCTCATTCTTTCATATTTTTTATAATATGCACATCACTTTGCTAAAAGACACTTGGCATATTACCTGTAATTTTTAGTATTTTAATTTTTTTATTCCGATTTAAAAACACTTGTGGCCAATTTTGTCATTTCCACCATGCAAATCCTTTATCCTTTTTTTGGGTAAACCCTATCATTTTCATCGATTGCATTCCCTCACCATGGCATTCTCTCAATTGCAGCAAGTCGCCATCGTCGAGACAAAGCTCCACCACGTAGTAGGCATTGACTTATAGTTGTCAATACATCACATTGCAATCTATAAAACATCTTCATGGCATGAGAATTGGATTTAGATGAAAACCAACAAAATCTCACAGTTGCCAATACATTTACATATCGCAACATTCTCTAATCAATAAGCAATTGCATTGACTTAGTGTGTCCTGTAGTAATTAGTAATTAATTTGTTTTTGCTCCTAATGGATAGTGGTGGCGACCAAACATCAGTTACTTGATGGGATTTTGAGTTGTGTTTACATCATATTCCATGGGAATCAAAATTAGTGATGTTCTTTAAGAGGTTCGTCAAATTGGTTCACTTCTTTATGATTAGGGTACGAGTTGTTTTGCTATTGATTATTCTATGCGATAATTCAAGTTCCCATTCAGTTGTGTTTTTGGTGCATGTGCTGGGTGATTTATTTTGTGTTCTCTATTCTCTGTAGTGAAGAGTGCAACAGGAATGTTCCAGTAGCCCTCATTAGCATGGACAATTGCAGCCTTAATGCTAAAATTAAAATGAATATGTGTATGATGTTGAAGTTTCTCTTGTTCTTATGACACCATTGTGTTGAAGGGTTTATCCTATGAGTCAATTGTATATTTATTTTTCTAAATTTATGCTTGTTTAGAGGCTCGAGCTGTGGAAAAGCCTACTGAGGTTAAGAAGCCAGCATAGAGGTGAATTTTCACTTCTCGGTTAATCTTTAGCTTTTGTGAATTTTCACTTCTTGGTTAGTCTTTAGATGTTGAATTTTTTGTGAATTTTATTTCTGCTTGTTCACTTTCTGCTTGTTTGAATAGGAAATTGCGTAGGAAGAAGCCTAAATCAAGTGAACCCAAGGCAAAAAAGGCCAAGGTGGAGAAGGGGAAGAAGGACAAGGATCCTAACAAGCCCAATCGTTCTCTTGCAGCTTTCTCTGTCTTCCTATCAGCTCTCGCTTTCCTATGATTGTATTGACAACAGTGTTATTCTCGTCTTTGATTATTATATTGATATATGGAACCTTAATTGCAAGGAAGAGTTTAGTAAATCTTTTAAGGATGCAAATCCTGATTCAAAGGATGTCAAAAGGGTAATGAAACTTATTAAATGGATATCAACTTTCTTGTTAATTAGGTATGTTTACGTTGTGGTTTGCTAATAAGCATATTTCTTCCTTCAAATCAAGATTTTGATACTTTGTAGACCTTCTAAGCATTGTCTGTAATAGAAAAATGCTAAGCATTCTTGCGTGGATTTGGGTTTTGCAATAATGGTGTTAGTGGATAGTCTAGTTAAAACTTTATTAAAGGAGGAAAATTCACTGGTAGCATGACTCATTGTCAAACATGTAGAAGAACCTTGTTGTGTTTGTTTTGATAACTTGAATAGATAGGATTTTGCACAACTCGGACGAATACAAGTGACTACCATTGCCTTGAAGCCTTTGTAGCACACTGTGTAACTGACTAACTTAAAACTTGCACTATAATTCTATGTAACTAACTAACTTGAAACTTGCCATTACTTATGCATGGGTTCCTTGTTATCAACAGAGTAAACTACCAGTCACCACTGCAATTAGCAACTAAAGAAGATGCTATGGAAGAGTATAATGCCATGCTTACAGTTGAAAAGGCTAAAGTTTATGCATATAAATCCTTATGGAGAGTGAAGATTTGGCAACATACAAGGCCATAATGTTAATTATAACAGCCACGGTTGCATAATCAAACCATGTCTCTAGCACATACTTGAATTGTTGAAGCCAATTTTGTTGCAAAATCAAATCATGTCTCCAGTACTTGAATTGCTGAAGCTAATTGTAATAACCGATTTTTGTTGCAGGAAATGATACATCAATTGTGTTGGTGCTGAGCATATCAATTGCTTTACTAAGAGCCCTATGTAGGAGGGGGTTGGCTACCTTGCATAGATGATTAGGAAATATTTATAATTCTAGTCATAATAGGGTAACATAAGTGAAAGATAACCAACAAAGTAAGCAAAAAAGCATACCATTGTAGTGTCTTCTATCTCTGTAGATGTACTTGGATCACTTCTCTTCTATTTTTTGTTGTACACCTTTTTATTTGGATCACCTGGAGCCTTGCAACTGTGTGCATTGTGACCTATTACTCCACAATTACCACACTTCGTTGTAGCCCCCTTCTTGCTTGTCTTAGATGGGTTTTGTGTTTCATCTGGAGCTCTCTTTCTAACTTTTTTGGGCCTACTAGGTGCGCTACTATACTTTGATGGCTACAAGGGTCTCACAGTTGATAATGACCAGTGCTCTTCACTAGGCATTGCACTGATTGCTAATGCATGTGCTCTCATAAAAGATTCCTTACTATAATAGTGTGTAACATAATCTTCAAGTACCCTCTTCATTCTGTGAATAGCAACCACAACATGTCCACATGGTGAGCTAGTCAAGTCCCATGCATTACATGTATATGTCACCAAGTTAAGATCCGCCACCTCCCTTTTCAATGGGCTCTCCAACTCAAACCTCCCAACACCTATCACGTAACAAATGTAACTTTTAGACGCATTCTTAAATGTTTTTCTATTATTCGAGGGCATATTGTGCCTTGATAGCGTTCCATGCCCTCTTTTTTTGTAACCATTCTCATCATTAACATCCTCATAATTTCCTCACACATGGTGATTATTGGCTTGTCTCTTGCAACTAATATGAAGGAGTTAAATGTCTTTGCAACGTTGTTTTACACAATGTCACACTTGGTCCTTCCCATGAATGCGTGCTTACACCATAGTTTAGGGCCATACTTATACAACCAGTTAGCAGCATTAGCATCAAGTCACTACTAAAAAAATCAAATTTAGTGAGTGATTACTCATCCTCACTAAATGATCTAAATAGTAAGGGAATTAGTTAGGAATTGTAAGTTCGTAGCTAATGTTAAATTTAACAAAAAAATTAGCGAGAAATATCCTTTATCTTACTAAATTAGATATAATTAGCGAGAAATTTTTTATTTATCGCAAAATTAATACAAATAACAAAGAATTAGTGAAGCATTTTTTATTCCTCTTTAAATTATTATGAATAGTAAGGAATCTAGCAAAATCTATATCTATTACTAAATTTCTTTAAATTAATTTTAATGAATTAAAATTATTTCATTAAAAATTTAATTTTAATTAATTAAAAATGTTTTTTTAAATAATCAAGTTATAAAATTATTTTTATCAGATGATTATTTTAAATTAATAAAAATAGTTAAATTAATTTTTATAACTTGTTGGCAATAAAATGAAATTCAAAATTCATTTATTACAAAAATTCAGAATATAAAGTATTTTATAATATTAATAATTAAAAATAAAATATATCTGTATTTTTAATAATATATTAAATTATAAAAATATATATGTGTGTATTAGTGTGTAGATAAATAATATATATTTAATATCTCATATAAAGACTGTAAATACATTTCAGTTCAACTGGTAAAAGGGTAAATACAAAGACAAAAGATCATGGATTCAAATCTAGGTGAAAACATATTTGAAATGATTATATGACGTGGCGTGGTTAATGTGTGGTGGTGACGCAGTAGTGGATGACGTGACAATGACATGACGTGGCGCGGTCTTAGTGGTAATGACAAATTTAGTGACGCGATTTGTAATGACAAAATTAGTAACGGACTTTCTTCCTCGCTATTTTCAATTCAACAAAGGAAAAAGGGCATTTGCCCCTCGCTAAATAATTATTTTCTAGTAGTTCATGCAAGCGTTTCATGTGATAGTTGAACATGTGCTTGGTTGTCGCTTTGCATGCATTCCAAAGCTCATCCTTAAGGCCTCTTCCCCTTGTATTTCAACCTGAAGTTGGCATATAAATGCCTAACACAGAACCTATGCTCACATTCCATTGCCATGAGACCTTTTGCAACCCCTACAAAAATGACAGTGTTAATGTCTTTGAAAACTCAAATAATAAAAATACATTCATGAGAAACTTAAAGTACCTTTTGCATGACATGACAACCCATCCTTTATATTAGCAAGAACCATGTCCTCAAACAACAATTTGAAACACCAATTCCAACTATCTTTGCATTCCGATTCCACAATAGCATATGCAATAGGATACATGTTCTCATTTGCATCCTTCCCAACTACAGACAAGTGCCCCCCAAAAACTTCCTTTTAGAAAACAACCATCTACACAAACTATTGGCCTACATGCCTCTACAAACCCCCTTTTACATGCATCAAAGCATACGTATAATCTCTTAAATCAAGACCCTTGGGCCTTGACCCTTTTCGTGCTTCCCACATTAAATTTAATGATTACTTCACAATAAGTATGTATCTTGGCAAATTGCTCAACATCACTGTCGTACCTGAAAATGCAACATGGATGGCGCACGGAAAAGGGAAAAAAGAAGATAAATCAGGTTTCCGGACTAAAACTGATTTGTGAGAAGTTGCCATTAAAATTTTGAGGGAAGTTTTGGAAAACTGAATTAAGAAGGAAAAGGATGGTCTGTATAGTCAGAATTGGGTTTGAGAGTTGATTGTACGTAAAGAAGGTGTTAAGCACCCCACGACACCTGTTCTTAAGAACGGTTATCTTAAGCTAATTGTGCAAATTAATATGATTTTAAAAGTATTTTAATTATCTTTTAATTGTTTACATGAGATAATAAGGGTAGAAAGGAAAGAAATTAAGAAAATTTGACAAACGAATAAAGAAAAAAAAATTAAATTTTAAAAAAAAAGTCAAGGAGATTTGGGATCAAAATGAGGAAAAAAATTAAGAAAAAAAATTAAAAAATATTTATTTATTTACAAATGTGGACTTAATCCAAAATCAGAGTTTGGAACCTATATACCCTGTGATAGGGATCAAAGTCATGTAGTTCGAGTTAAAAATATGTGTTAGTTAGTTGATTTTTTTAATTATAATTTTTTGTGATAAGAAAAAGCTAATAAAAAATAATTTACCATTTTGCAAGTAAAACAATTTTCTGAAATTTGAGTTGGTATATTTTAACTTGTAAAAGATAATTTCGTTTCATTTACTTACTCTTATTTATTTAATTTTGAGAATATTTTTTTATTTTTTGACTTTCGAAATAATATATATTTTTTGTACTTTTGAGAATTTTTCTTTAAAAAGAAAAAGAAAATCGATCTACTTGTTTTAGACTCGCAGTCATGCTCGATAGACTAATTCCTCAAGTACCTATGGAAGTTCTAAAAAAAACCTACATGATATAAAGGTTTTATTTAAAATAATTTAGAAAATATTTTTAAAAAAATTCTTAAAAGCACATTTCAAACAGACATTATCTGTTTTGATAAATTGAGCACAACTTGACCGATATAGCTATGTGGATTCATTATTTCATGTGGCAATACAGTTAACCAAAACATCTGTGAAAATTCTAAAACCTCCATGGTATGATTATTTGGGAAATTATTATAGACGATGAAGGTTCTATTGTTTGAATAACTTTTTATTATAAAAAATACTACATTATTATTATTATTGAGAATGCAAATTGATCATCATGCTCATGTAGCTCCATAGACTCACACTGCAATTGATCACCCTAACCATCTATAAAAATTCAATAACCTTTGTGACAACTTTAAAAGTATATACACACACACAAGGGCAACTTAAAAGTCATACACAAATTTGTCTATGTGTGTGTTAGCATGCAAATTTAAGCAATTTAAACACAATCACAAATTACATAAGATGGGAAGATGTGAACTCTTGTGTCTTCCTTTTCTCTTCATTTACTCCAGAGGTGATAGTCCAACCTTTAAGCTTGGTCCATGCTCCTGTGGCATTCAAAAGAAAATAAAAAATGGAGTAATATTCATAGTAGAGGCATTTTATGAGAAATCGAGAATATATTATTTATTTTTTTAAAAGGGATTTTATAAGAGGACCAAAATCCTCATCATTTAAGAAATCCAATCAAGTTAAAAGTTTGCCACAAAGGTATAGCCACATGCAGCACTTTCAAGCTCTAAGTAGTAACAAAAGTATAATCACATATTACAATTTCAAGCTCTAAACATCAAATAAACTATGCAGCACATGAGATCAACTTTGCTATGTACACATTAAACTTTTCTCCTAGCTCAAAACAACACCTAAACTAAGCCTAAAAATAAAATTTGTCAAAGCTTAACTCAATGAGAATTCAAGCCAAAATATGCATATGTGTACTATAGCCCATTCATACTTCAGTCAAATTTCAAAAGCAATCTATAAAGCATGGACTTGCATCTTAAACAGAGCACTTAACTTAACAAAGAGGCATTCCAGCACCTCAATCATACTAAATCAGTGAAGATCCCTTTCACATACCCTCATTCACTTAGTCAATCTAGTAAACTCGGTAACCATTATATCATAACTACACTTTATGTTTTCTTCAACATTATCATTTGCCTAAGATCTCAAACACCTAGCCATATCATGCAATATTTCAAGCTCAACAAAGAAAATAAGGGACTTGCAAGCCTTGATGCCATTAGTATAACCAAATGAAGACAAACGAGGCCCTACCAATAGTGGCTAAGGTTGGCTATTTATTAGAGTTACATATTATACCAGACAATCATGCTAATCCCAAAACAAGATGTGTTGAGATGATAATGGCAAGTTAGCTTTATGGTTCAAATGACATCGCAATGAAGGAAACAATCTAAAGGAAAATATAAGGATCATGCTGAAGCAAATCTTATGGCTGAATAAACCGTGTTTTGAGCCTATATTTCAACAACATATTAGCAACCACCTACACTCAGGCATTCATAGAATACAGCACAAAGCACCAAGACCTTTTATGCAAATTAAATCTATAATAGCAAATCTCCATCACGGACAAATCTTTTCTTCAAACCAAGCTCAATACTAAGACTCCCTCCAGTAGTCATTAGTATCCAGATTAAACGAGTTCATGACTAAAACAATCCCACATTTTCAGATGCAAGCTTACAGGGCATACTAGTCTTCATTTTGGACAACCAAAATGCATAACCAATCATGTTTACAGCTAGTATAGCCATGAAATTTCGACAATAGATAGACTAACCAATGTCATTTACCAAAAAATGGAGTGATCCTGAAAAAAGGTTAATGATCTGACTCAAATGTCTTACGATGTAGAGGACGTGTTTGTTCTCTTTCTTTTTTAACTCTTATTATCACAAAAAAAATTTAACTAGTACAGAAATAGGGTATCGACAAAGCAATCCAAAATCTCAGCAATTGTGAAACAAAAACCCAAGACATTGAAGGGAATGGGATAGTATAATTTGAAACTAAAAAAAATTACCAAACCGAAGCACCTGCTGCTCAATTTTTAGCTTCTCCTGTGTTTTTTATGATCACAACAACAGATGAGACCACAAATTCGAACTCGAACCCTAGATATTGTCCACTAGCGTTCCAACGGCTTTCTATTCCTCTCTCGCATTTTGCCTAAGATTTCTCCTTCAACATTCTCTCTCCCTTTCTCATTTTCTGTCTCTCTCATTTCAAACTTGCCTTGCAAGTTCACGACCTTGCCATCAATTTTGCTTCTCAATCTTTCTTCACCTCTCTCATTCCAAATTCTAGGGTTTCCTCCAGAACAATCTCTTAGGCTATGTTTGCAAGTTTAGGATGGAAGGGAATGAAATGGTCATTAATGGAATATAATGGAATGGAGTGACATGGAGTGGAATAAATTGTTCCATTGTTTGGGAGTTTTATGGAGAAAATAAGCGGTTTCATTTGACCATTATTTGAAAGTTATTATAAAATGGATGGAACGGAATGGATTATAACTATTTTTTCCAATATTGTCTTTATAAACAAATTAAGATAAAAAAAGTGTAAATAAATTCCTATAATAAGGAATGTCTTCTTCTTCTTCTTCTTCTTCTTCTAATAATAATAATAATAATATCTACTACAAAACAATTTAGTGTTTCCAATAATAATACTAATGAGGGAGTAAAGTTTTTATCAAACAATAAAAATAACTAAACAATAATTTAAAGTTAATGGTCTAAACAAGATAAGCCAAAAATTAACAAAAATTGAAAAAAAAAGGAAAAACTTGACTCCTATCTATATATGGAAAATTAACTAAGGTGCACTGTAATTATTTTTTGAAGACATTAGAAGCATTACAATCTCCTTGCGCATCTCTGGGAGACATCCAATAAGCGTTCTTTGAGCATGAACATCTTGCACTATATGCATATAAGCTCTGGTTAATGTGTTTCTATTTAGCTGTAATCCTTTCAAGAGACCCAAAACTTCACCCTCCGACATAGAACGAGTTTGTTGACTGTTGACTATATCTTCAGTACACTTCCTAAAAGCTTCAACCACACCATTCAAAGACTTAGCAAACATTTCAATGCCCAACTCTTCATTTGCAACTTTGCTCTTTTTTTTCTTGTTCTTTGATGTAGTTGCGACTTGAGATCTTGATTCTGGAGAAATTTCTATCTCTTCATCATTGTTTACATCAGAGTTCTATAAAATGGCTTCATTATTAGATATTAAGATATTAATATTTTCTATTGAATCAAATTCAGTTCCATTTGATGCATATCTTCTTTGTGTGATCTTTGATGCAGTTTCTGCATACTCACCACTTGTCCTATCTTGTCCATACAATAGCAGTATTTTCTCATAGTATGAAATTGGCTTGTTTCTCCATATGACAGCTTCAGATTTTGCCTAAGTAAAAAGAATTTAAAATTAATATTTATTCAATTGAAGTGATGGATATTTCTATTACTAATGATAGGGCATAAAAATATTAAATAATATTACCTCAATTAACTTATCCCATACTTCTGGTTTAGCAATCCACAAATTTGTATTTGAGTTCCATCCAAACCCACTCAAACCATTCTTGAACAAGTCATAGCAAGGGGTAAATTTGCTTTTCAACCTTTTCATATGATATTTGATTTTAGTTTTGTCAAATTGTTTGTCAGGAACTTCTCTCTCATTTCTAACAAAATTTCATCTAGTGCTTTTGATGTAAAGGTTCCTCCCTGTCTATTTCCCATATTATGTTGATGTACATAGACATCAACAAGAGCATCCTCCATAGCATTGGTCCAAACACATTTTCCATCATTAGATGCATTAGGCACATCTCCTTGACTCTTTCGCTTTGACATATCTAGATTAACAAATAGATTATTGAAAAATAACTAATACAAAGAGTTCATAATGACAATACATGACGAAAATATATTGATTTCATAATGACAGTACATAAAGGAAATACAATTCATAGTGATAATATAGAAAATACAAAGAGTTGATAAGCCTATATATTTATCAAGATATGTAATCATGCTATATAGAAGCTGCAATTGAGTCCCTAATTAAACTGCCTCTCATTGCCTTTTCACTATCTTCCCTTTCACTAACATACTCTCTATTTTCATCATTTGGTCAGAAAGTTCATGATCTACCTCAGCCATAAGTTCTTCATTTGGATCGACATCTATCAAATAATCAAGTAATATGCAAGTAGCTAAAACAATTTTCTTTTGGGTATGAATATCAAAAGTTAGTGTACTTGTGAAAATGGTAAACCGCTTTTTCAAAACACCAAATGCTCTTTCAATGACATTTCACAAAGAAAATTGTCGATGATTGAATAGTTCACAGGGATTTCATGCTGGATTTCTTGAATACTCTTTCAAGTGATATCGTTCTCCCCTATAAGGTGTAATAAGTCCTCCCTTTTACATAAAACCAGCATCAACGAGATAAAATTTACCCATAAATAAAATAAATACACTTTAGTAGTATTAGTTATGACTAACTTTAGAGTTTAAGAATATAAAACTTTACTAAATTGTACCTTCTTGAATTTTTAAGGGATATTGGCGTTTTATTGCATCTTTTAGAATCCTAGAATCAGATGATGTTCCTTCCCACCTAGCCAAAACATAAGTGAATCTTATACTAAAAGAACAAGCTGCTAAAATGTTTTGGGTGGGATAATCTTTCCTACCATGAAATTTAGGGACATCTTGTATTGGGACATTTACACGCACATGGGTTCCATCAATTGCTCCAATACAATCTTGTGATAAAATAATCATCTTACATTTACATTTAAGTTGCTAATTTTTGGGTCAAGATGAAAGTAAAAGTCACCTTAAAATATGGGAAGAACCTATTGCTGTTGAATACTTCTAGAGCAACTTCTTCACCGGTGGGTTGTCTCAAATAATCACATTCTAACTCAATTAAAGCTCCTAAGACATTATGAAAATGACGACTTATAGTTTCACCAGATCTTTGAAAAATGAAGTTAATGGCACGATTTCTCACCCCATGCCCAATCAAATATAAAAACTTAGCAACTTGTTCTTCAATTGTTGCCTGTTGTGTTGGTTGAAGACCACCTTTGCTTTGTAATATAACACATAAGTTTAAAAATGTTTCAAGATTCATTTGTATTATATCACGACATTTTATTGAACTGCTCACAAGATATTTCATTAACTCATCTCGTGCTTGTTCTCTCTCTTCCCTTATGACTCTAGGAATTTGATTTCTTCTATGTTGTTTTTGGGTTACATACCATACAGCCGCAAAGCAAACAAGTTGTATAACCACCATAAGAAATACATGTCACATTAATTGTAGTTGTATTCTTGCTGTCATTGTAATATTCTTTTACAAAAAAGTGTGAACTTCTTAAGTAGTATTCTCATTAACAATTAATGAAACACACTAACACAAGAGAGAATTAAGTGGAATATACCTCAATCAGGGTAAATGTGTTGATTTCTAGTGGCTTTCTTGATGGTTTTCTTATTTTATATCCACAAGCTCTAGCTTCCACCAATCTTTTTCCTATAAGTTAATCACAATAGTTTTAAATAACAACTCACATGCAAGTTAAGTTAATGTAATTCTTTAAGTTCACATTCTAAGAATCTTTCACATAGCATATAGGGAAAATCAACAATAAAATATCCAAGAAAAGTATTAGTTCACAAGTAACTTCCCTTCTGGAAGCTAAGCCATCCATGAGTCTAAACAGTTCTTAAATGGGCTCTATGAATTAGTGGGATTAGGTCACTACAATTTTAGGCCAAACAAATATATATATATATATATAAGGCATTAGCATGTCCTAGTAAAAATATGTGCAATTGTCTGTGTCTTATATTTTATTGTTGAAAGATTAATGTAACCCATAAGAAATTAATCAAAAGTAAGGAAAGTATATTTTCAAGAGAAGAAAAACATATATAATTTTGATATCTCTCTATTTTTTTGGGGGAGGGAGCGGGTTAATGGAGTTTTTCCCATATTTTAAGATGAGTTAATCACAGATATTTTCAAGAGAAGTAAGTATGTTGTTATGAGTTTTTCTTTTTTCTTTTTGTTTGAAATGACTGGTTTCAGTTTTTTTTTTGGGTTCTTTTAATTTCAATTAGTGAAGAAAGTAAGAGTGGAAGATGAGACCAAAGAAGCACATATAGTGGTGACACATAGACTTCGTGACATGATAAATATGTAGTGCTCAGGCCTACATATTGTAATCCACCAAACAAGAGATACCCCAACTTGAAAAAATTTGTCCTCTAATTGGTCTTGTAAGAAATATTTATTATGTCCAGAGGGTAGTGCTCTATATATTCAATCTAATATTAATTGAATTGCTTGAAAGAAAAGAGATACCCCAACTTGAAAAAATTAAGTCAACTATGATCAGATGATGATACTAACTACTATTGTCAATCTTCTATTTTTCTGACATGCTGAGAACTATTTAGTATTTAATAGTTAACACCTAACAAACTTCTAGTATGTAGACCGTAGACTCAATTGTGGCTTCAGACTTTATTTTACATAAAAATTTCTAAACCTCGTCTTTGGGATGTTATAAAAGGGGCAAAAATCAGGACAACTTGATTCATAATCCAATCATAATTTTGCCGAGTAAAATATCTGTATTAATCAGGGTACTACTTAATCCACCAAACAAGAAAGGAAATAGGGACAAAATATGGTTCAGAAATTAGCGAGCAAAAAACAAAGCAATACCTGGATGGGATGATGGCACAAACAAAGCTTGTATGTTGTTGGACGAAGATTGAAGAAAATGTAAGAGCGTGGTATGGCGAGAATTGATAGTGGCTATTCTGGGTATCGTGTGTATAAAGAGGCATGTGTTTTAATAAGGGTAATTATGTAATTGAATAATTTACTCTAGACCATTTCATCACTGACCCTCCAAATTGGGGGATCAAGAAAAATTGGATCTAGAATGGCAAATGATGGCTTGAGAGGCAATCTCTTACCATCCCACTCCCATATAAAAAAATCTCCCCAACAATGGCCCAACCCATATTACTATCCCACTCCATTCCATTCCCCCCTAAAATAAACTCCCAAACGCACACTTAAGATTTTTTTTTCGGCTTCCTTTGTTTTCTGTCTTGGTCTCTCCTAGGGTTTCTTCTGCCTTCCTCCCCAAAAATGCCTTAGCCTCCACTACTCTGCCATATCCGGTACGGAGTAGTGGAGGGACCTATTGAGGGACCTGTTTTTTTTTTTTTTTGCGTATGCCTTTGAGCTCTCCCCCCTCTCTCTCGCGTTCGCTCCTTCGGCTTGCTTGTGCTTTTTTGTCATGCTCTGTCTTCGTCTTACTCCTTCATTCGGCTTCCCTTTGTCTCACACTCCTTCCCCTTTCTGTCTCTCGTGCATAGAACGTAGCTCATCTCTGTCTCTCTCGCTCTCTCTTTTTTTTCCTCGCCTGAGCTCCTTTTTGCTCTCTGTCTCTCACGCCTTCATTGCCCCCTTGATTTCTTGTACCTGAGCCTCAAGAGATTTGGGTTGAAACGCCGAGTTTCAGCATTTCAGTTCTTTTTTTTTAATTAAAATTTTTTTCATATTTTTTATTTTATTATTATTTTTTGTTTTTAATTAAATTTTTAATATTTTTTACTTTATTATTATTTTATTATTTTATATTATTATTTGTTTTATTTGTTTGTTCCTCTTTTTTTAATATTAATCCTTTTTTGAAGAAGATTGAATTTCTGAAAAGTAAAAAATAAAGGGATAGGATTTTTTTTTCTTTAGGCTATAAAGATAGGATTTTATTTTTTGTTTATCCAAAAAAAAGGAAAATGATTTGATTGATTTAAAAAATTAAAAGAAAGGGATATGATTTTTGAAACTTTCAAAAGAAAGAAGATTGGATTTGGAGAGTGATTTTTTTGAAATTTCTCCAGAGATTTTTTATTTAGATTAAAGATAAATTCTAAAGAGAATTTTTATATTTTTATTTTTGAAAATCCTAAAAAAAAAGTATTGGATTTGGAAAATATATATTTTTTATATTTTTCTTTTATTTTACAAAATTTGCATACAAATTGACATTAAAAAGAAAATTTGCATCAATTTTTTTTTCTAATTTTGAAAATTTGCATTGTTTTTTTTTTCTAACTGTATGTATAAAGTCCGCATAAAATATGGTGTTCACAATCACAACCGTCAAGTCTTCTTGCTTGATATGCTTTAAACTTTGAAATTTCTACATTATGTTCCCTTTGCACTTGGTTTACATTGGCTGTTGCATTCCAATTTTGTTGGTCTCTAATGTACTCTATATTTCTTTGACAACCAAGATGCATTCACCCACTTATTTTCCCTCACCCAGCAACAATTGTGCTCCTTCCCATGGAATGACAAATCTGAAATGCATCTCCAGTATGTGTCCTAGAGGCATGTATGACCCATCCACAATCTTGCATTTCACCCTAATTCGTGCAGCTTCATTTTTATATACTTGAATCCAACATCATTTTCGATGGCATACTGCTTCAAGGCTTGCCTATATACTTTTAAGTTAGAAAACCTCATACCAACTCGAAGATCAATAGGTCTCTTGAAGTCTGTCATCTCATTGAACTCTAAATGTGATCGTCCTTTTCTTAGTTTGCCTTCATCATCTGATACATCGAAGCTCACCAGCTCATCACTGTCATCGATCATTGTTAGAATGCACCTCCCCATTCTAATTAGATCCACAATCAACAATCTCCATCTGATCAAGTATAACATTGTTTGCATATGGTTCACTTTGGTCAACAATTTCAGCATTTTCAAAAAACAAATCTGGTTGGTCAACATCACCGTCAGGAAATTCGCAGCCAATCATATCAACCTCAACTTCCTCAACCCTTTGATCGTCTTGTGTTTCACCCATATTCTCTTCTTGAACCATTTGCTCCTCTTGAATCTCATTGCTGTGCTTAACATAAATATCTGAAACCTTGCATTGCTTGGATTCCAACTTCATAAATATGTTCATTATGTCATTGTTTCCTTTAAGAGGGACAATTTCTACCATGTCTTCACTTGTACCAAATATTGGAGATGTTTCCATTATCCTAACGTCTCCAAAAAGTGTGTTATCTCAAAGAAACTAAGTAAGTGCCCATTTGATTTATCTTTTTGTAAAAATACTTTTAAAATAACCACAGTTTACAAAAATGAAGTTTGGATAAAAATAGAGAAGTTTACTAAAAAGCTGTTTGGATGAAAAAGGAGAAAATGATGATTAGAAAGTACAGTTACGTTTTGGAAAATGAGAACCAAACATGCACTAATTAAGTCTATATCATAATCTTCATGCACTGTAATGAAACCTCCAACATTGACCAAGCATGGGATGTACATAAGTTTCCCTCCATGGTGAACCTTCAAACTTATTGTCGGCATTTCCAATAAGCTAGCATGAATTACAACAAAAATTCCCCCTCAGTAACTATAACGTGACACACCACTTAATATTTAAAAAAATAACCATACAAATGCAATTATAAGTTTATTATAATCGGTCCATATTCAATTTTGTTCCGTAACATCTTTTGGATCCACTTGTAGACATAAATTACTTTTTTTAAAGATAAAGCACCAAATACAATAGAAAGTCAAAACAGAACACATATTAGTAAAATTACTTAAACCAAATCTGATTTGGGTTCTTGTATATATAAAAACTCAAGATTAATGTTGATAAATGAGATTTGAAGTTGTGAAAGACTACTACGATTGAGTGAGGGAGTGTTTACCTCTTCTTTTGTGCGAAGAAAATTTGACAGATGAAGACTTGAGAGGAATGTCGGCAACGTGTTTTCCGACAAACTTATATTGTGCATAATTGATGCGAACAAGATCAATGTGTGCGAAATTGCCGCAATGATGATGCGACATGCCTGTGAGGCTGTTTACTAAGAGAGGACTCTCGGCAGCGGCGGACCCGGAAAACTTTAGCTGTGGGGGTGACATGTATATACTCCCTCCGGTCCTATTTATAAGATATTTTTTATTACACGGACAATAAGAAAACATAATTATGCACTTAAATTTATAAAAAAATAGTATAAATTTTCAATTTTACCCTTATTAATTAAAGACTGGAACAATTTATGAGACAAAAAAAGTTATTAAATGAAGAGTAAAGAAGGAAATTCAAACAAAAAAATAACACAACACATTATAAATATGACCAAGTAAATTTTCAAAACAACATCTTATAAATGGGACCGGAGGGAGTACTTTTTGAGATATTAAATATAAGAAAAAAAAATATAACTACCTTACACAAACTAATATCATTAGTTGATCTCATTTAATATATACTAAAATAATTTTTTTTTAAAATTATCCTTAATTAATGATTTTTATTTTACACCTAATCAATTAGTAATTATTAAAAAGTATAGCTTTTCTCCTAATTTATGAGGGATAATATTGAAAAATCTCATTTATTACACTAAACATCTACTTTTTCTTCTTTATATTTCGGACCAACACAATCCTCCCAAAATTTTCTTATATTTGACACCAAAAAGAGTATATAATTAAATTTATATTGGTAAAAATATACTCTCTCCATTTTTTAATATAAGAAATAAAAAATAAAATCATACAGACAAAAAAAATAGTAAATTTATAAGAAATAAAAAATAGTTTAAAAAAATTATCTCATTTAATATTAGTAACTTTTACATAATGTAATTAATATAAATAGATTATATTACTAGTTTTTGAAAAAAATGTCTTTTTAATTAAGAATATTTTTTATAAAAAATTATTAAATATATCATATAAATCCTATATTTTTTATATTTTAAAATAAAAAAATTTCCCAATTATCCTTCGTATTAGAGAATGAAGGGCGTAGCTGTCAAAAGTATGAATATATATTATTAAAAGTATAAATATACTTCAATGATACAGGATAATTGTTCGCAGGATTTTTCATTTTTTTTGGAAACACAGAATTCTTTTTATTTTTAAAAAAGGCAAAGTAATGAGCTAATCGGAAAGTGACAACACAATTGCACAAAATCTTAGCATGGCAGAAAGGTAATAAACTTGAATTGTGGGGGCATTTAATAACAATTATATATATTATATATACATATATTAATAAGTGACTTCCAAAATTTAGTGGGGTAGCTCCCCAGACGTTACAATGTCGGTGTGCCTGAATCTCGGAATGATGTCGTTTGCCACGTGCTACACTTCCATCGCAGTGTCGAGAGACACACACGCTGGCTCTAATGCTGGATTCTTTTCCCATGGGGTTGTTCTTTTCGATGCTTGCCACTTTGAAGTTTCTAATCACGGAGTTGATTCTTATGCCATGAAGATGTTTTATATCTTGCGATGTGATGTACTCCCTGATTCTTAATATAAGACTATTTTAACCGAATCACGCGAATTAAGAAAGGAAGTTAAAACTAATTAACTACCTCAATTTCTCCAAAAATTTCAATATTTTTCCAAAACTACCCTTATTCATTCTCTCTCTTTTTTTCTTTGGATACATTAAATAGGAACATTTTTTGAAAATGTATAATAAATACCACCTTGTATATTGTAAAGGGTCCTATATTTAGGACCAAGGTAAAAGGTCCTATATATAGGACCGGAGGGAGTATTAGAAACTACTCTCTGATCCTTAATATAAAATATTTTTAATCTAATCACATGGATTAAGAATTAAAATTAAAATTAATTAACTATCTCTGAAAATTTCAATATTTTTTTAAAATTATCCTTATTTAATTTTTTTCTCTTTCTCTTTAGATACATTAAATATGAGTATTTTTTTTTAAATATATAATAAATAATACCTCATATATTGTAAAAGATTTTATATTTAGGATCAGGGCTAAAAATCCTATATATAGGAATGGGGGAGTACGAGTCAATGGCTACTGCATGATGGAACTTTGCCTCGACGATGGCGACTTGCTGCAACTGAGAGAACGCCATGGCTGCAATTGCTGGAGGATGAAAACCAGAGAGGGAATGCAATCGTGAAAATGATAAAGGGAGTTTATCCAAAAAAAAAAAAGAAAAGGATAGAGGATTTGTACGAGGCAAAGGACAAAATTGGCCATAAGCATTTTTAAATTTGAATAAAAAATTAAAATACTCAAAATTCCAGATAGTATGCCAAGAGTTTTTTATTAGAGTGATGTGGCATATTATGAAAAAGCACCAAAAAAAAAATGAGGTGGTATAAACCGTTAACTTTAACAGCATGGGAGTTAATGATCAAAATATAAAACATTAAGGTTTTAATTTCAAACTTTTAAAGCTCAAGGAGGTGATGTGCAACTTACCCAAAGTTCAGGAAGATTATTTGTATTTTACCTTAAAAATAAAATAAAATCATGCGTTGTTTAAACAAAATAAAAAAATATAGTTTAATCAAAATGTAAATATATCAACTTAATTTAGCCGTTTCTAGTGACCAAAAAAATTTTACTCATCTCGCTTTCAAATGTTTATTTGGAACCATAATGGTGAGTGGTAATTTGATAGCAGCCAAGTGAAGCCAAAAAGAGAAAGAAAGAAATGGTTTCTCTTATATTTTGAGTAAAACAAAAGACTCTTTCAAAGTCTTTCGTATATTCTTAAAATTTTCCATAGAGTACAGCTGAGGACATCATATGTGTTTCACCATCTGGTCTGAACTTTGTATGTTAAAAGCAGCCCATAATAAGCCAGTTTTGAATATGTTGCATGCGTTTATTACAAATTAATACAACACCCACATGCAACGAAACCCTACCAGCAAACAAAGTTAGGCACAGTCTGAATATTTCCATTAATCTTTTTTTGTTTTTAGCTTCCTAGTCCATCTACTCCATGATATGAGTTTAAAGATGAACATCAAACATTAATGAGACGACCAAGAAGATTGTTTTTATTTGCAAATTTTATTTGAGTTTTACACCGTTTAATTTCAACAAATGTTGTTATAGTTGACACTATCAAAATTTTCTGCGTCAATAACCTATATATGTTTTAACCACTTTAATTTTCTCCCCTTTTCTTTTGAAGTTATCCATAATACAAAAAATGACTAATTAAGTATGTGATGGAGACCAATGAATGCATATCTCAGGTAGTTGGGGGCTCTATCACTTAATCAGTGGTTTTGAGTTCAAATTCTATGTACACAACTATGTTACTCATTAATTATGAGAGTTTTACTGTCTTTACAGTCTTATCCAATTCAACTCAAATTAGTTGGAGTCCACTATAATTAGTGGATATTAAATGATTTAGTCCAAAAGAAAAGAATGTAATGGAGAAACCAATTAGAGTCTTTGAACCGAATAGAGTACTATGGCGTAACGTTAATATTACATATTATTTCTTCTCAGTATATTAAATTGTTAAAGATATTCCAGGAGATTACTCCAATTGGAAAAGTGAACAAAATTGTTCGAAGTTTGAATATTCCAATTTCGTCCATTATTAATTAGGGTCATTCATCATAATATACTTTTTTTTATTCTTAATAATCTTATTGGAATATAACTTGTTTTTTACTAAATTGGATCACCTAGGCTGTGTTGGTTGGGAGGAAATGGGGGGAAGGGAAAGGAAGGGGAGGGATTTTGCTTCCCTCCCCTTGTTTGGCAATCAAATAATTAGAGAAGGAGAGGGAAAATGTTATTAAAATTTTCCCTCCCCTCCCCTTGTATATTTCCCCCCCTAAATTGGGGTAATTTGGGGGGGAAATGTGGTATTGTGTTTAATATGATCAAAATACCTTTCATTTTTTCATAACTCAACCACACAATATACTGGTCAGTCTTGTCACGTCTCTTGTTGGTCTCACTCTTAAAATATGAAACACTTTAGTGATATACATGCATGAAATCACGAACACACATAAACACATTCGTATATTAACATATACAATCATGGTTAAAGTTAAGAAAAAAAAGAAGATACATATAATATGGTTGAGGTTGAGAAAAAAAAAAGTATTTCCTTCTGATTTAAAATTTTGTCTAATATTTAAACAAAAAAACCCTTTTTTTAATATAGAAAGAAAATATTAACTTAAATAAACTAAGGGTATAGTAGTCAAATTATAATTATTTCCCCTCCCTTCCCTCCTAACCCAAACAAGATAACATTAAAATTCCTTATTTTTCCTCCAAATAAGATAAAATTAAAATTTCTTTTTTTTCCTCCCTTTTCTTTTCCTGCATTAAAATCCCTTCCCTTTTTTCTTCTCTTTTAAACCAAACATTGCCCTAAATTACTTTATCTTAAAGTGAGAAAAGAGATATACACATAAGACTAACACTGAGTACTATTTTTATGGAACCCACCTATATAAAGTGTGACCCACTATTATATCTCTACATATCTATCTCTAGACTCTGTAATTTTTATCTCCTCACTTTAATATTAATTTTATGATTTATGCTCATCTTTGACCGGAGAAGTACGAATTAGTTAAACAATATATATATGTACATATATATGGCCCACAATAGAAGATTCAACGAGTTATACAGTATCTGATCTTCAATTAAAAGATTAAAGCGATCGAGTTTGATATATTCTAACTTCTTTTTCCTTTTCAATTCTGGGTTTTTCAGATCCTACATACATCTCCTGTATAGTACGTAATAATTAAATGAAGAAAGAAATTACACTACAAGACCCAGTCACCTTGAACAGGAAACTGATCATGATCATAGAGTGGGTCTAACGAATTAAAAGCAGCGTGATAGTCATCGGAGAAGGGGTCAACATTGACGGGAAACCCAGGAACAGCATCAATACAATTATCATCATGATGGGGAAGAAGATGAAGAGAGTTGGCATGAGAAATGTTCATCAACAACTGGTCTCTCTGTTCTTGCACCTCTGAAACCCTAGCCTTCATTGTCTCCACCTCCATCTTGAGCTGCTCCACCATCTTCTGCAGCTGCAGAATAGCCCCTGCACTCCCGTACACCGGATCCCTCATCCTCGCCATTGCCTCGTACACCATAGCCTTCACTGTATCCTCCCTCTTCGTCTCCTCCACCATCTTCATCCATCCATATATAAATACACAATCAGAAAAAAAATCGAAGAACAATATATATATATATATGTATGCATGTATAAACTAGAGAGTGATGCTGTGTGTGTATATATGGATATATACCTGAATCATCTTGATGACGTTGCTAGCGCCGAAGACTCTGTGAACTACGGCGAACTTGTCGAGCTCGTCGGCCGGGAAGTATGGAGCGAGGAGGCACTTGCTGTCACATCTCCGGCGAAGCATCCGGCAAGCTGCGCATGGTTGGTGGGTTTTTGCTTCCATCATTTCGGGAATAGCGCTGAGACATGATATCGTAGAGATATATATATATATATTTAGAGTGAGAGATGAGAGAGAGGATGGAGAAGTTGTTACGTATTGACAACTATAATTACTGTATGTTATCTTGTCAGGAAATTTCCTCCTAAGCACATGTATATATTTTTTATTATAATTAATTTCGTTCACTAAAATATATTATTATTATTATTTAGTTTTAGTATTATTTATTGGTTAATTTTTTTTTAATTTTTAAAGTTATCAAATGTAGAGCTTTTTTAACGTCTCGGACTTAGTTTACAAGAGAATTAACGTAGAAATTTGATATTTCAAAAATATTTTAAATATTAATTGATTTTCAGAAAATTAAAGCTAAGTAAACATAAGTACATAACCCCAAGCTAGAGAGATTAAGAAGATGCGTCCTTTATAGAGGCGTGTTTGGAACTTTATAAAGGTAGTGTTTTTTTTTTCAAGATTTTAAAAATTGAGGTCCATTATAATGTTTACTATTATTCAAAAATATTATTTTTTATCCTAAACCTAAACCTAAAAATATTTATTTTTGTTATCATTATTCAAAACATGAGGAATATTTTTTTTATTTATAATTTTCTTTATTATTATTTTTATGTTGCATATCAAATAACTCCTTAATTAGGATCAAACAGGAGAATCACTTGAGAGAATGCATTCTTCTTCTTCTTTTTTTTGATGAAAAGAGAATGCATTCTTCTAAATGCATTGAGTCTCACGCAAATTGGTCAGAAAATACTCACATCAGATTAAAAAAAAAAGAATAATTGAAGAAGTAAACACATAGTTTAGCATAGAGAATTTATGTAGGTGGAGAACTAAACGGATGCAGAGTTTTCAAAGATGAAGGGGAAGGAAAATGGGAAGGAAAGACAAATTAGGATGACGGTGTTTGTTGAAAAGAGATCATATTAATACGTCATAGTGTTACTGTTGGGACGGAGGGCCTAACCACAGTGACCCCATTTGGGTTTTTCTTACAAGGTAGACGAATGGGGCATTGCTTAGTCACTGTCCACGCAATCTCCAGCATGTTCAAGACATCTCCAATTAATTTGGTATTATATATTTCAGATCCTACCACACCTTCTTCTCATGGGTCATCCATCCGGTCATAACTATCATTTTCAAGGTATCCCACTTCAATACCAAGAAAGATTTGGCAAACTAAGAAACTCATTATTCTTTTGGTCATAACTTTCCCTTTTTAATATCCTCTTCCTCCCTCTTCAAATAGGACACTAATTATTTAACCCGACTGTAATTGGAGGGTTTAAAGTTGTAACTTCTGATTAAACTAGTACAATCTTACCAACTGAACCAAACATTTGGTGGTAACTTTGCAATTCATTTAACAAATTAAGATGAATCACCGAAAAAAAAAATTCCTAGATTGACTTGGAGCCTTCTTCTTCCTTGTTGTGTAACAGATGCCTAGATAATAGACAACTGTGTCAGTTAGCTCTGAATATATCAATGTAATGGAAATTTATTAGGTTTTGGGAGGTAAATACCATAACATGATTTGAGGTTATGAATTTTACTTGGGTAATAAGAGGTGGAGAAACCAAACACATAAACTGTTGTTATGTAAAACCTTCTATATTATAATTTACATTTCATCAGTTTGCAATGAACCAAACAGATACTAAGATTTTAAATATGAAAAAACTCAAAAGGATTACAAAATAATATAAAAAATTGATCTCATACTAGTAGTATATACTACATTTACTTTTCACAACACGCCCCCAGATTCTCAGAAACAAAGGAAATCCACACACACAAACACACAACAGTTGTTTAGGAAGACTTCTACTATTCTCATTGAACTATTTCTCATAACACAAATTTGTTCTTACTCTCTCAGAATAACTTAATTACTTCTGGTAATTAAGAAACTATGAGACTGATCTGGAATAGGTGTACAATCCAAGGAGGAGATAGTGTTGTGTAGTAGTATAGTATGCTATTTTTTCTCACTGTTCCATTCCTATCATTGAAAATTGAAAAGAAAAAACAAAAAAGTTAGCTAGCTTCGGCTTGACTCAGCTGCATCTTACCTTCTCACGTGCTTAACCCCTTCCACGACTATGACCCTAACCAATCCTTGACTGCAACATATGAATAATGGAATTCAAACCTTCCATCAATAATCCCACTGTCCTTTCCACCTACGTGTTCCTGATCTTCAAGTTGAACATGTTCCGTGAGAGGACTTCTCTCGCCTTGTCTTAAATCTTCTTTGCTCTGTTTTAGAAGTACCTGGAAAATGTATGTTCGCACGTTTAATCAGACTACAGACCAAGTCTCCATAACAGAAAACGAAGGGAAAGAAACAAAATAAGATTAATGAACAATCAGATAGACATCAAAGTATAATTTTCTAAGGTATTTGTTATTAAATTCTATAATGAAAACATTGCATGTGGAGAAGTTTCTTTTCAGAAGGCTTAGTCATATAATGCTAAAGCCGCAAAAAAAATAAAAATCTTCTGTATTGACTTTTTTATCGAAGAATGAAATAGCAAACATCTTTTTCTCCCAAAATATATATGAAATATCTGTATATTAAGTGTCTGATATATGCTGAACATGAATACGACTCATTTTGTAATACTATTAATGGTATGTTATGGTTAATAGTTAACAAAACAAAACCTAGCTTGACCGTTGTGTGAGTATTTGACAGTTAGCATTCTGAACACTTCCTCTGTTTCTGTTATATAAATGAAATGAATTAGCCCAGAGGATGTGCTAGTATAAAGAAAATTTAGTATTTTTTCTCTCTTTTTTACTCAGAATCTGGTGAACAATAATCGCATCACTGAGAAAAACATATGGAAAAAAAAAAGGAGAAAAAAAAAGTTCAAAACAAAAAACGAGTGAAGATAGAAAATATAGGGCAAAAGAAAAGCCTATTTCAATCTAAAACAATTACACTTTCTCCAAAAGACTGAATGTGAGAGGGGTTTTTTTTTTTCCTCTTTTTTTATAGAAAAAAAGAACAACATTGGAGGAAACAGAGTTAAGACAGGACCACCTCTCTAAGTTCTCAAACCAAACGGAGCCCATTTCTTTCTTCCTTCCTTCTTCTTCTTTAGGAAGTTGGAATCTATAAGATTTTCGAGTGATTTTCCCTTTTTATTCCGAACTCTTCCTGCTTCTTTCAGAAGCACATATAG
Source organism: Adenanthera pavonina (assembly GCA_026686845.1). NCBI lineage: Eukaryota > Viridiplantae > Streptophyta > Magnoliopsida > Fabales > Fabaceae > Adenanthera > Adenanthera pavonina. The sequence continues at coordinate 34,819,264 of JAIVEN010000006.1, forward strand.
CCTTTTCTTTTCATCATCCACATCTGGATTTGCTGTTCCAAGCTTTTCTTCTCTCATCTTCAGTATCTGCTCCAATATCTCAATGGCGTCGTCAACCCTGTATGTTTCACACCATGAACCAAAAGAAAAAAGAAAAAAATTTTAACCCATCAAGAAGTAATAAAAAATTAAATGTTCCACTGATCACTAAATAAACTGGTTCTAATTCCTCCATACAAAACTGCAAATATGCTAATATATTAAAACTTTTGAGTCAAAATTGCCGGAAGAAGAATTACACTGTTCTCGTGACATGCAATGATATATCTGTCTCAAGTACAACAGGTGACAGTAATGTCCTTCTGATGCAATGAATGTGAGATTACCACATTCAACGGTTGAAAGAAAGAAAGTGCTTTAGGTGGTGTTGCGTATGTCCTAAATAGAAGGCTATTGAATTTTTTTGTTACTCAGCTCCAGGTGCAAAGAAAATAAGGATAATGGCATACCAAAGATCACTTAGGTGATCAAACTGTGTGCAAGAAAATTATCTATGCGTTTGCAAGAAGAAATATGCGATTGAGAAAGAAAGGGAAAAACCAAGCGAAAACAAGTGAACTTGAGAAACATAATGGTGTAACTGAAATAATGCTTACCTCCCCATGGCATCATAAGTTGCTGCGAGGTTGCTATACACTCCTAGAGTGTCCAAATGATATGTACCACACTCCTGCTCCAAGATCTCTCTTGCCTCTTCAAAAAGTTTGGCTGCCTCTCCTATTTTGTACAGTTGCACACAAGCCAGCCCCATTTGGTTCAACAAAACTCCAAAAAATGCAGATTTCCTCTCCTCACTAGCCCTCAGCTTAGAAATAGCACTTTCCAAAGAGTTCCGAGCCTCGATGTACCTCCCTACCGTGTAGAACATCACAGCCATTTGTGCTTCAATTCCTGCAATTGTCCTATACTGTCCAGGGTTATCCCCCAATAATTTCATTGCCTTCTGCAAGAGCTTCAGTGCCTCTTCAGGCTCATTTAGAGCTTCATAGATGGCAGAGATTTCTGTTAACCCACAGGCAATTTCTTCAGGGGTGGTTCCACGCACAGGTTTAGTGTATATTCTCAAGGCATTTTCACAGTAGGATTTTGACTCTCGTAATTTTCCTGTCTTGTAGTAAAGGTCAGCAAGGCGAATGTACACTAATGCCACAGAACCATGGTTCTCACTCCAGGTGGATTTGAACACTGTGAGAGCTTTCTGATAAGCAAAGACAGCCTCATCAAAACGACAGAGTGACAGGTAAATATCGCCAATGCTAACATCAATGGCTGCAACCTCATTGTCCTGCCCATTGGCAATCATTGACATGCTGGCCAGGACAAGGTGCTCAAGTGCTGATTCATAATCTCCCTTTGCATCACATATGAGGGCCATAAGGCGCCGATCAGCTGCTTCTGGAAGGGAAGCTGGTGAGCTATGCTCTCTGTGAATTTCAAGAGCTTTCTTGCAGAAGTTCTGTGCCTCATCAAATTGCATAGCTTGAACATGGGCTTCAGCCAAGTACCTGTAAGGAACCAATCATTATGGGAAAAAATTTCAACGCCATCTCAGTAGATTACGGTATTATACATAAAAAATCATCGAGTGCGAAAACTAAAGCTGCTAACCAAGTGAAAACAAATAAAGAGACAACAACTAATAGATATACACAGTAAAAGCGATCTGATGCCAAGGTCCATGGGTAATATCAGAGTGGAAAGTTCTGCTGCAATTTTGGATTTGTAGTGTATGGAATAACTCTCGAGAATGGAATAATTGAAAGAGTTTATCAATTGAATTCTCAGTAAAATCATGTCATCAAGTACAATATAGACAAGCCCACTTTTATATACAACATTTTTATGGTCAATCTCTTATGTACAACATTTAAGCACTTCATTCCAGGCCAAAAAAAGAAGATTGAACAATGTGTTGCCAACCATTCTCTTCGGTTATTGTTTCCTTTTTCCTTACAATCTCAAAGCTATATATTTATATACCTAGATAACCCAGTTCCCATCTCCTAATCAAACGATGCCATTTGATGTACCTGTTCAAAGATGCAGCAATTTTCTACCACAAACTATTTCAAGAGTCAAAATATATTATTTGCTTCCATTTGCAACTCCAGTGTGTGAGGCAGCGATGGAAAATTGGAAATATCAGTCAAAGTAGACTCCAACTGAGAAATTCTTGCACAAAAACATGAGTAGTAAGTATCTCAACCCCACTTTTTAACACTCCAATCCATTTTATAAGAGACAATTAACTACTTCACCATGATTAAAGAAAGTAATTAAAATTGATTAAATATAATTAATATGTAAAAATATAAAATTTTTTTTTCAAAAAAATACTTATATTTAATTGAGTAAACTTAATTAATTCCCAATTCCAAGTAAAAGGAATTTATGATAGAAGGGTATAAAAAGAATTTATCATTAATGGCATAAGAAAAGAGGGGATTGTTTCTTATCAATAGAACTAAAATATAACTCCCAAAAATCTTTTATAAAAAGGAACAGAGAGTAATATCTACCGTTAACATATTTATATCTTTTTAATTATAATTAGCTTCTTTTATCAATTATTTTGTATACTACTCCCTTTGTTCCAGTTTATAGTGCACTTTTAACTACCGCACACAGACCAAGACAATAATTAATAACTAACCAAATTTCCCACTTTTTCTCACATTACCCTTATTAAATGCTTTGAGAATTAAATATTTTAATAATAAACACATATTTGAGTTTATTAATTAGGGGCAATATTGGAAAGAGAACAAAATTACACTACGTAATCCGTAAAATGCACTATATTATGAAACATTAATTTCTCAAAAAAGTGCACTATATAGCGGAACGGAGGGAGTACCAGGTTTACCTAATAAAAATTTCTCACTCCAACAACCATTTAATATCAAGAGCTGTGGGGTCAGAAATGGTGAATTTAACAAGGCACTAAATTTCATAAGATCACAATGATAAAGCTTCTGTTTTTCCCCCTTCAACCATCCAAAAATCACGTTGTACCTTGTCTAATTTGAATTGAGTTGGGTATAATACTCCTTTATTCTTAACAAGTATTTAATGAAATTGTATATTCAGAGCAAGTTTACTTGTTTTTTATTACCTGAAAGTAAATTAAATTGCGTCATTACTAAAAAATAATTAATTAAAACCTAAAAGCTGCCTATGAATAAAAATAAAATATTTCTTCTAATTATACTTCCTCTGGTCATTAATATAAGACCATTTTAACCGAATTACACGAATTAAGAAGGAAAGTTAAAACTAATTAATTACCTCGATTTCTCAAAAAATCCCAACATTTTTTCCAAAGTACCCTTATTTAATCTCTCTCTTTTTTTCCTTTGGATAAATTAAATAGGAGCATTTTTTAGAAATGTATAATAAATACCACTTCATATATTGTAAAAGATCTTATATTTAGGATCAAGTCAAAAGGTCCTATATATAGGATCGGAGGGAGTATGGGCGAAGTATGATTAACCCAAATCTAAAAGCCCCCTTTATATAAAATTATCTCTTCTAATCAGATGGGCTAAAAAATAATAATAAACTAACAAACATGGCCACCAAAGTCAGAAGGAGAGAAACATTGGCATTAAATTAATAAATCAATTAGAAAATAGACCTAATCTGTACGAATTCACTCATTTTTACTTATTTTTATACATAGTTTAAAATTTTAACAATTCTTTTGCCTTATCCATTACGTTTTTGGTTAAAAAAATCCATTATGGATAAAATTTATAAATAACTCAAGATCTACCGATTGGACCTGGGACCACTGTCCAGTATAGATGGATAAGGTGAGTCAAGAGGCGCATTACACGTATATAAATAAAAGAAAGAAGTCTATTTTAATTTTATTAATTTTATTTTAGTTTTGAATTAGACCTGAGATTTGAGATTTTTTTTTTGCCATAAAAAAGATGAGAGATTCTACTATTTGAGTTAAAGTCACGGAAACCGAAAAACTTTACCTCCAAGTCTCGGCCACTCTCGGGTCGGACTTTCCCAGAGCCTGGATCTGGATCTCCAAACCCGAACGGTAACACTTAATGGACCATTGCAGCTGCCCAATCATCGAATACGTATCCCCCAACTGCATGTACCCGGCAAACTTCGCCATGGCATGATCCGACCCTTTTCCAAGATCTGGAAACTCAATGGACCGCTCCAACTCGTGAATCGCCTCTCCGAACCGCCCCAAACTGCTGTAGATCGCCGCCACAACGTGCAAACACATGGCAAGCTCCAGGCCCGGACCCGAACATCGCTCGAACGCTTTGGACGCCCGGATCGCAAAGTCCAACGCCTTATTCGGGTTCTCACCCGAAGCTATCGTGTCTCGGGCTAGCTTCAGAAGAAACGGACCCAGGTCCGGGTTGTCGAGGGAAAAATCGTCTGCGATCAGCTTCTCCTGTGATTTCTTTGAGCTTCGCTTCCCGACAGGCGAAGAGGTTCTCTGTTCGCCGCCATTGGAATAATCGGTGACGGAAACACCCAACGGCGTCGTATGAGGTGGGGATTTCGCAGCGACTAGACCCGGCATGGCGTCAAATTGAAAACGATCCACAATTCACGATTCAGTTTCTTGGATTCAGGTTCAAATTAAAAAAAGTAGATAATTTGGCAATATGAAATACCCAAACACGAAGAACAATCAAGGGGGCTGAGATTGCCTGGCTATGTCGTCCTAATACGTATATATATAATATATTCACAAGAAAGAAAGAAAGACGGAATTGAATATGGAATTATGGAAAGTGAGGTTAGATGGTGGAATCGATTAGTGAGGAGGATAGTGGCGGAAGGTTGCTTGGAAGAGACTCCTTATGATGGTAGAGTCTGAATACTTTAATTTGAGGACAAGCTTCACGAAGAAAAAAGGTAAGAAGAGAGACACAAAATCCATGATTGATTGGAGAGGATGGGGTTTGTTTCTTGGATATTGGAGTCGCAGAGAAGCCTCGATATACCCTTTTACAGTCGCTTTCCTCTTCTTCTTTTTGTTCTTCTCCTCCTTTTCTCATGACGCTCCGTTGCAAAAGAAATTAATTATTAATTTGCTTAGTCAGCGATGATTTCTGTGGTGGCGAGGATGAGGATTATTGAGATGTATCTTCACAATATTTTTCCAAATTTTTGCTTTTTTTTTGGGGGAAGAAATGCCTTATTTGGTTCTCCTTAAGCTTGTTTGTGATACGTGTAGGATATTCCTTTTGGTTGTTATACAACATAAGAAGTCCGTATTGAAGATTTCTTAATTGGTGAAACTATATACAATCCTTTTCATTATAGCATTGACACTTGCAATGGTCAATGTTGTGTGTAAAATCAATTTTGTAATTTAATTTTATTTCATTTCATAATATGTAAATGAGTAAATTTAAAGGGTACGTAAAGAGTTACATTTTTATATGCTACTATTAGTCATTAATAAATTTGTTATGTATTTTAAATTTTCTATATCATTTAAATCTTTTAATAAAAAATATCAAGTCACACCAAATAAAACACACATTTTTCTCCTTTTTTTTTTTTTAAAAGTCTTCTTTCGTGAATGGATTGCTCATGTTTCTCTCTATGAAAGCATTCTATTAATTCTGAGAGAAACATCTCGTGTAGGGAGAGAGAAACCTCTCAAGCGGTGAGAGCTTTGCTTCATGGAGTGTGTAAGGTAGGTGGGGGAGAGTAATAGTTTGTGGAACTAAAAGTATGGGTAAGTGTATGTACAATTGATCTTTTGGGTGGCGGAGTTAGGAAAATTTAGAGCAGGGATAGGTCAAAGATGGTTTGTGAGATTAAGACAAAGGAAGATAACCCATTAATAAGGGTAGACTGGTTGGAGGCACAGTGATCAGCAGAAGTATATGAGGCGATAGGCGAGTTGGTCTCTCCACAGTGCACGGGAAGAGCTACTATGTTACAGGTTGTGACGAGGAGTTGGAGTCTAAAAGAAAATGAAGTTATAGTCACTGAATGGGGTTTTAATCTTTACCTCTTCAAGTTTGAAACAAGAGAGTTAATGGATCAAGTACTGAGAGATGACCTATGGACAATTTCTGGTTCACTTTTAGTGGTAAAAGAATGGCCACCTTTAACCCCTACGGCAGAGGTAGACCTTGATTATTGCCCATTTTGGGTGCAGTTGCATAACTTACCAAGGGAAGCCATGGGGAAAAAGAATATTATTCGAATGGGAAGTTGCATTGGAAAAGTTCTTGCGTATGAAAATCTGTGGCAAAAGGGTGGTGTAGGGTTTGTTCGAGTTCAAATTGAGGTGGATATTACAACACCATTCATGGATGGATTTTGGATTGCTAGACCACATCCTTGCAACATAGAGGTTGTGGTGAAGTACGAAAAGTTATAGGATATTTGTTTCAATTGTGGATGTCAAGGACATGAACGAAGAGCTTGTGTGGATGAGAGGAAGTATTCAGCTTTAGATCCAACGAAAGGGAGATACAGTACGGGTTTAGGTGTGACACCACGAAGAGAAATATCAGATATTATTATGATAAGCCAAGAAGATTTGAATATGGTGTCACAGGAAGATCAAGTAGGCACCAACAAGGCTTCGGTGGTGGTGTGTAATATGCAAGCTTCAGAGGCGCGTGGCATGGAGGTAGAGGTGTGGAATGAAGTTAGGGAACGTAAGGTCATTGATGATGCCACTTCACACATTAGTGGACACATTGGGGAACATTAGGAGATAAGGGACACTAAGGTTAAAATGGGGCATTTGGGCTCTAATATAAATGGGCTTTAAAAAGGCAAAGGGGTTAAAAATCTTTCTCCACATGTGAGGATTCAAGAGGAAGGTTGTGGGCCAATTATGCCATATGTAAATGGGCCACAAACTCTTTTTGAGACATCTCTAGTAGGAGAGACGAGATATGGGCCTATTATGTCACGTGATGATAATGTAGATATGAGGATAAGGATGCGGAGTCTACCCAAAGTGTGCACTGACAGACCCCAACAGTTCGACCATGACCCACAGCCATACATGGGGCATTCACCGTTAGATGATAACAAATAGGAGCATGAAGGTTTGACAACAGAGAGAGATGAGCTTGCTGTGATACCCATGCAAGAATGTCTATTGGTGTAAGACTTAGACAAAATATCTTTGAAACACGAGGCTGAAGTTGAGATATTTGAAGGTTTGTCAAGCCTCATGGGTGTGGAATTGGTTCGGGGATTGAGATATCAAGGGATGATTTATATGGATCCTTAGGTTTTCAACTTGGGAATACAATTGATACACATAATGGAAGCACAAAGGCAGAGTTGGAAATGGCCAACCCGAGTAAGGGGAAATTTGCTTTCTTCTAGTGTTGAAATTGGTGCTACACATGGTGAAAATGTTGGGAAACCCTTGCTAGAGAATATTACCTTTCAGTCTGTGTAGGTGAATAATAAGTTGAGGCTTGGTGGCTTGTTGTGAAAAGCCACTAGGTCGCCATGAGTGCTTTAAGTTGGAATTATCAGAGGATGGGGGTAGCCCTAATAGTTAAACATTTGAGGCATTTATGTCAAAAGCACCATCCCCAAATTGTGTTTCTAATGAAGACACAAATGAAGAATACTAGATTGAGAAGGCTACAACAAAGGATGAATTTCCAGCATGGGGTAAGTGTTGGGCCTAAAGGGTTGTCTGGTAGTATGGCTTTGTGGTGGAAGCAGGATGTCCATCTAGATGTTCAACTTTGTTTGAAAAATGTAATTCATGTGGAAATCAAAGAAGGATTTGATGATATGAGAGAGGCTGTTTCATTTGTGTATTGGCCACCAAGGGAGCAGGAACGACGATCATGGTGGAGACTTTTGAGACGTTTGAATCCTGGGGTAGATCATCCTAGGATTTTAATAGGAGATTTCAATGACCTATTATATAATTCAGAAAAATAGGGAGGGAGAATTCGATCATTAAGCAGTTTTGAAGAGTTTTATAGTTTTTTAAATGATTGCGCACTCATGGATTTAGAGGAAAATGATTTAAATTTTACATGGAATAACAATAGATTGGGTGATCTACATGTCAAAGAAAGGCTAGATCGTGCTATTTCAAATCTCATCTGGCGACAGAGCTATTTTAAGGCATAGTTATTTAATCTTCAACTAGTGTGGTTTGATCATAGTCTCATTTATATTGATTTTAATTACTATGATGGATGATCAAAGAAGATGTTTAAAATTGAGCAAATATGGGTCAAACATGAGAATTTTTTAGATGTGGTGAAGAGGGGATGGGGGAGGCAGATAGTGTGGATGGTATGGCAAGGCAAATTTTTATATGGACTAGAAAGGGTCAAGAGTAACCTCATCAGATGGAGTAAGGAAGAATTTCCAAACAATAGATTTATGCTTGAAAAGCTTATGCTTGCCACGTAGGAGGGTGGGATGAGGCAAAATAGCAAGCATCAAGGGAATTGAAGGCAAAAATGGAAGAGATTTGGGATAAAGAAGAAATGCATTGGGCGCAACGATCAAGAATACAATGGCTTCAAGCAGAAGATAAAAACTCCCAATTCTTTCACACCATAACCATTCAACAAAAGAATTGAAACAGGGTGGTAAGACTAAAAAGGGAGGATGGGGTATGGTTAGACCAGCCACAAGAGATAGCGAGCTACTTTGAAGCTTACTTTAAGGAGTTATTTCATACTAGTGAAGAGATTTTAATGAAGCCCTTCAATTGATGGATACAGTGGTGACTGCAGAATATAATCAAGAATTGCTTAGCCCAGTCACAAAGCATGAAGTGAAGTTTGCAGTTTTTGATCTGGGAGGTCTGAAGGCACCATGGACAGATGGCTATTTAGGTATCTTTTATCACCAGTCTTGGGATATTGTGGCAAAACATGTGTATGAATATGTGTGTGATTTTTTTGAAGGTAGGGTCACTTAGAAATTTAATGAAACTGACTTGGTGCTAATCCCAAAAAGAAATAGTGCTACACAAGTTGGAAATTATAGACCCATAAGCTTATGTAATTTCTCTTACAAGGTGATTTCCAAAATCTTATCTAATTGATTGAGGTTAATCTTTCCCCAAGTTATAACTACTAATTAGTGGGCTTTTGTTAAGGGAAGGATGATCTTTGATAATATCTTGATAGTGCATGAAATTTTTTATTACGTGAAGTTAAAACGTAGAGGGGTATATGAATTAGCACTTAAATTAGACATGAGTAAGGCATATGACAGAGTGGAATGGGACTTTCTAGCTCATGTATTGCTAAAAATGGGATTTGCAGACAAGTGGGTTAAAATGGTGCTTGAGTGCGTGTAATCTATAGCTTTTAATCTAGTGCTATCTAGGGAAAATGTAGCTTCCTTCAGTCCAAATAGAGGGTTGCGTCAAGGGGATCCATTATTGCTTGGCTTTTTATAATTGTGGTGGATGTTCTATCTAGATGGCATATTAAGGTAGAGAGAGCAGAGGAGATTAGAGGAGTTAAATTGGCAAGACATTGCCCAAGTCTGATGCATAGTTTTATTGTGGACAATTCAATGATATTTATTCGAGCAAATGAGAGAAGTTGTGATAATTTAAAGTATATTCTGGATGCTTATTGCAAAGTCTCGGGACAATGCATTAACTTGGCTAAATCATGTGTGTTTTTTTTTCCCATAATACTTTAGATGACACTCAAGAGTGAATTGGGGAACTACTAGGAGTGAGTTCAGTGGTGTCACTAGAGAAATATTTAGGGTTGTCAATTCTATAGGGGAGATCCAACGTAGAGGCCCTAGCTTTCATTAGAGATAGAGTCAAAGAAAAAATATAGGGGTGGAAAGTAAAGCTTCTTTCTCTTGCTAGAAAAGAATTATTGATTAAAGCAGTGGCAAATGATATCCCTACCTTTCCTATGTCATGTTTTTTATTTCCCAAGAAAACTTGTCAAGAGTTGGATAGTTTGTTAGCAAGCTTCTGGTGGAATCAAGGGGGAAATGGGGGAAAGATTCACTAGGTTGTGTGGAATAATTTAACAATGCCTAAGGGTGAGGGAGGGCTGGGTTTCAAAGATTTTCAATGTTTTAATTTAGCTTTCTTAGCAAAACAAGCATGGCGAGTCTTACATTCTCCTCAAGATTTGTGGACGCAGGTGCTTAAGGGCCTTTACTTTCATAATGTAGATTTCTTGTAGGCATCATGTGGAGGGAGACCTCCATGGGCTTGGACAAGCTTATTGGCTGGAAGAGAAGTGGTGAAAGAACATTTATGCCGGAGAGTTGGAGATGGGCAAGATATTTTATTTTGAAAGGCCCCATGGGTGCCAAACCTTACTAGTAGGTGTATGTCAAGTGTCCTTCTAAATTCTAACTTGCAAAATATGAAAGTTGTAGATTGTATTCACTAGGGCAGATGGCTATTGGAAGCAATGGAAGAATGCTCACAGAGGAGGAGAAAAATGAAATATAGAAGATTCCTCTTCTGAATGGAGCTCATGATGCATTAGTTTGGACAGGTAATAGGAATGGACAATTTACTGTCAAATCAGCATATCATTTGTGTAAGGCCATGGTAGACAAGAGCATGAATGAGTAGCCTGGAACTTTATATGTGGTGCCAAAATAGCTATGGAAAGAAATCTGAAAGTTGAAGGTCCCTCCTAAAATCAAACATTTCGTGTGGCAACTGTGTAAAGGAGCTCTTGCAACTAAGGAAAATCTATGGAGAAAAAGGTGCAACATTTCCCCTTTATGTTCAATTTGTGGTAAATATGCTGAATCTGTAGAACATCTAGGTTTGCACTGTGAATGGCCAAAAAGGATTTGGTTTGGTTGTGGTTTAACAATGCGCATAAATGAGCAACTTTGTTCTAGAATTGATAAATGGCTTCTGGACATTATGCTAGATTGTGAATTAAATGAATGGCATAAAGCTATGGTGATGTTAATATGGTACATTTGGAAAGAAAGGAACAGATTAGTGTTTGAGCAAAGAGAGGTGAATCCTAGCTTTGTGATTGAGATAGCATCTAATTTGTTATGGTATTATTGGGTTGCAAATAATCGGCATAATGAATTTGGGGGTACCTAGAATAATATTCCTATAGTTAATGATAAATGGTGCCCACCACCACATGAGTATGTGAAATTTAATGTTGATGGCAGCTTTATTAATAATCATAATATGGGAATAGGGATTATATGCTGTGATAATTTGGGAAAAGTGTTAGAGGTGAAAAATTATCAGGGACGAGCTAACTCTAGTTTTATGACGGGCATTAGCATTACAAAAAGGAGTCCAAGTAGTTGCACAATGAGCTTGGAGTAATATTATCATTGAATCAGATTATTTGGAGGTGATTAATGCCGTGCGTTATGGGGTCTGCCTTGAATGGCAAAGTGATGGTATTTTAGCAGATATTGCTTGACTTAGGGCCTGTTTGTTTTCACTTTTTAGAAACCGTTTGAAGTTTAAAACCAAGTTTTTTATTTTTATTGTTGTTAGGATGTCAAAAAGCAATCATGTTGCCACCATGAATTTGGCTGAAAAACAGAGTTGGGGAGAAGCATATGGGTTGACGCTTTTCCGTTCTTTTTTTTTATTTTTACTTATATTTATTTTAAAGTAAGATAAAAATAAACCAACAAAAATGAGAAAAAATAAAAAAATTAGAAAATTAAAATTTCCATAAAATTTTTTCTATCTATTGACTAAAATGTCCCTTCAAAATTTTAATTTTTATAGATCATGACCAGTAAGAAAATGTTATATCAGATATATTATGTTATCAATTAAATAAATGCAGATTAAATTTTAGTCCAAGTAAATTAAATTAATCATGAGATAAAGTTTAAGCTTAATTTAGAAAAAAAATTATGAGTTTTTTTAAAATCAATTTTCAAATAAATCATCCAAACATAAACACGTTAATCCAAAACCGATTTTTATCATAACTACGTTACAAAACCAATTCTACTAAAACTCATTTTTAACCAACTAAGAACCAAACGGGCCCTTAGTGTGGGGGTTTCAAACTACCACTTCAAGTGGATACCGCATTCAGCTAACAAGGTAGTAGATTGACTAGCCAAGTCTGCTTACAGGGGGATGTGCCTGGTTATTTGGGATTTACCTCCCCCATCCCCCTTTTTATATTTGCTAAGTTTATAATCAATTTTATTTAATCTGGATATAAACATTTCATGACTTTGGAGTTGTTATTTTCCTAATACATTCAAGTTTTTTGGCAAAAAAAAAAGCATTCTATTAATTCTTAATGGATACCTATGGCAAAAAAATGGATCCCATATTCATGCAGTGCAAAATGATTTCTTAAAAATTAGATAAAAATGTGAGTCCCAATTGATTTAGCATTTATTTATTGTTCACGTAAAAAAAATATTTATTGGAAGGAATATAAATGATGTAATATTTTGTAAAGTATTTAAGAATTCCCTTTCGTAACATGAATGACAAAAATTATTAAGTAAACTTATCGTACCATATATATCATTTATTCGTTAAGTAATAAAATACGTCAAGTGACATGATTAAGTTTCCTACTTCATTACTTAGTGTAAGAGATTTTTTTTTTGTCACTTGCTGTATGAGATTTATACTTTATTATTCACTAGCTATAATATTATTACAAGAATCAAGTGCTGTATATGACCTAATATAATTTTATTTTGTCTTATTAATTAATTATAGATATATGGTCTATAGATGACATAATATATCAAATGTATGAGTTTTTTTTTTCTGGCAAAAAAAATGTATGACTGTTTTAAGGACACACGCTCTATCACTCACTATATTATTATTATAATAAATAAAATGTTAAATGAAATTTGTCATATGATTTAATTTTACTTCATTAATCATAATGCAAACGGTGTGGTAGATAAAAATAAAGTGAATATTAAATATTTTTTTATAGCAAGTGAATATTAAATACTAATGGTCGTTTAAGGTTTTACATAAATAAAAAAAATTAAAAAGTGAAACCATAAATTAAAATCATAATCTTACAAGCAAAACTGGAAGCTTTAAACAAGAAATCAAAAGGAAAAACGAAGTACAAAAGAGGGATCAAAGTTTATCAATACATTTATTTTAAATTTTAATATTAAAAATGAGGTAAATGCTAAATCAATGATATTGTCTAACGAAAATTAAAATTTTTAAATTAATATTATGTTCATATTAATAAACAACACTTACTACAATTTGTGACCAAAATGATTTGTTATAAATTTAATATTTGATATTATGTGTTGAATGAATTTTGATTTACTGATGTGTGTAGAGGTGTGAATTTGATATTTCAGTTTAGTTCAGTTTAAAAATCCAACAAACGAAAAATTGAAATGATAATTAAATAAGTAATCAAACCAAAATGAACCATAATACTTGGAAAAACTGAACTAAATTGAACTAAATTATTTAATTTTATTTTTTTAATTTTTTTTGGAACTTTGATTGAACTAAAATGGTATAGATAAAAAGTTTAAAACCTTCCAAAACATTCAGAAAAATACAAAAGCTTCCAAAACATTAAAAAAATCCAAAAATTATATATATTTCAATATTCCATTTAAATAACATTGAAAATTTTTCATATATAAAAAAATCCAGAATAATATTAATCTCAATAACAACATCATTTATAATAATATCCATGACATTAAATTTAAAAATAAATTACAATGTGATAGTGGGTTACATATGATATTATTTATTTTCTTAAATTATCTATTAAATTAAAATGTCTCAATATTAAAAATAGTTACATGCTAATTAAAATTTTAAAAAAAGGAAAAAACATAAAATTTTTTGTTCATTTCAATCTATTTAGATTTTAGAAGCGTAAGATGAAATTGAACCAAAATTCAATTTCAAAATTTCTTTAAAAAAAAATAACATAAAAATCAAATAAACCGAGTAGACCAAATTAGATTTGGTTTGATTCGGGTCAATTTTCGGTTTCAATTTAGATTTGCACACTCAGTGTACAACTTAAAGTGAAAGGGAACTTTTATTAGAACTTGATGAATTATAATTTAATAGGAATTATGAAAAATGCATGTTTATTAAAAAGAGCTAAATTTTCTTTGCAAGTAAGTTACCATGGTCATGATGGACAAAAATTTGTTATCCCTGCAGGGGCCAAGAAGTAAAGAAACGGCGTGAAACGTGAATTGTAACTTTATTTTTAATTTGAAATTGAAATTCTTATCCAATAAGATATCACCACAAGATCGACACATACACCACTCTTCAAGCTAGCTGCCGGTTTCTCCTTGGGCAAGATCTTATTGCCAAAACCCTTTTGGTTTATAGTAATAAACTAAGTAATTAATTATAATATAACAGTGCAATAACATGCTCAATCATTACAAGAAACCTTCGCAGTTTGTACATTAAAAAAATGATTACCACTTTCTGTCATTCATCAGACAATCATCAAATATATCTAATATATATAAAAATATAAAATTTATAATTCATTTTTCAAATTCTGTATAATTTACAAGATCCAATATCTAATTATTTATAAATTGGAATTATTGTAGGCATTATATTGTTGTGGGGATTATAATGAAATGTTGGCTTTAGAGGTGAAAGCAATATTTTGTATGAAAAAAACCTCTCCTATCAGTATGAATAGATCCTTTTGCCACAATATGAATTGATTGAAAAGAGATAAAAAAAATTGTACTACTTAGTAGTTAGGTGAGTACATTATTCTCTATTTTTATTTTTATTCAATATTCATTTAAGTCAATTAATGTATGAAATATTATCTTTATTATTGTTTGTTTCTTTAAAAATAAAAAAATTAAAATTAATCCTATGTTTGGATAGAGAGAAAAATAGAGGAAAGAGAAAACATGAAGAGAAAACATTAAAATTAACCCTCCTTCATTGAGCGCAACCCTCTGTCACTAGCTGTTGCCCTCCACCAAAGGTTGTCGGTAGTTGACCATCATTGCCATTCATTGGTTACCATTGCCAACCGCTGCCCACCACCATTGGTTACAGCCAGCCGTTGACCACTATTTTTGATATCAACCACCATCATTGATTGTCATTGGCCATCAGCCACCACCACTTTCCACCATCCATTGGCTACTGCCCCCCTTTGTTACTAGCCATTGCCTAAACCCTTGTTGACGATCACCATCCACAACTAGTATTTATTAATTTCGTTGTAAAATCTATTATTGTTATTATGAAATAAAAATTATTAGCAATATAGATATTATTGTCATCATGAAATAAATGAATTTTCTCTCATCTACGTTTTCTTCTACTTATTCAAACATAATGAGAAAAAATATATTTTCTTCACTTTTCTCTCCCCTCCATTTTCTCCTCTCATCCAAACAAAGCATAAAACTTAATCTAAATTAGATTTTGTTGAATTAGATAAAAAAATATATTTAAGTATTTATCATCAATATGCATAATCAATATTTATAGGAAACTGCATTATCCATTAACTATGAATCATGCAACTTATTTTAATTCTCATGTAACATATGAGGCTGATTTTAAGTAAAGACAAGACACATATCCATCTTTTATGTTTTGTTTAGACAAAACACTAGAAGAAAATCTATTTTCTTTTTTATATTTTCTCTAGTCTTCTCTATCATTTACTTTCTTTCCATCCAAATATAAGGTTAAAAGTTGATGATTATTATCTATAAAAACTTCAATAACAATGTCCCTTTAGAGATATCAAATAAAATTGGAACGATACATAGAAAATTAGTATGACCCCTCTATAGAGATGACACACAAATTGAGAAAAACTTCCATGACAATCTTGTTTCAGATCCATGAATCAATAGCACCGAACACCGATTCATTGATATAGGGATCGACATGGGGGAACACAATCCAAGGTTAAAATCCCCTGATTATTCTTTCATTTAGGATTGGAAGAAGATGAATAAAGCATTTCTTTGTGTTGATGGAATTTCTTGAAGACAGTTCAAATAAGCACGTTGCTGATTTTTATAAATGCTTGTTTCATCACTGGGAAGAGGTTTTTTTTTTTTTTAATGTTCTGAGTTATGTTGAGCCACTTCATAATTATTTCTTCTTTTAGCTCTTACATAATGAAAAATCTCATGCATCACCAAAGTATTATTTTGGATATATTAGCCTACTATGAACAATGGCTTATTGCCAAGTATTTTTCATTCTACAGGTAATCAGCTGAGAAAATATCTTAGAAGAAAAGCTACCCATGCAAAAGTTGATAGGTCTAAAATTCTTCCCAATTGCTCAGGTGATTCAAATTTTGGGATCACTACCAAATCTGTTTCATTAACAACCCATAGGCAAACATTATATTTTGTTTTAGTAAAAGGGAAAAAATAGAAAGCTAAAAAGCCATTAAACAATACTCCCTCCGGTCCTATATATAGGACCTTTTGCCTTGGTCCTAAATATAAGATCCTTTACTATGTACGAGGTGGTATTTATTATGTATTTCCAAAAAAATGTCCCTATTTAATGCATTAAAGAGAAAAAGAGAGAGATTAAATAAGGGTAGTTTTGGAAAAATGTTGAAATTTTCGGAGAAATCGAGGTAGTTAATTAGTTTTAACTCCTTTTCTTAATTTACGTGATTCGGTTAAAATAGTCTTATATATAGGACCAGAGGGAGTACATAATAATAATAATAATAATAAAAAAAAAGAGATTCTCAAAATGTCTCATGATAAGTATCCAATTAAGTCATGGGTGGATGATCCCAAACGTGAAGATCCAAGCCCATTGATGGAGCATAGTTAGTAAGAAAGCCAGTACAATGGTTTCCTTATGTCTAAACCGTTAATTATCTTTTCCAATAATGTCCTTGGTTTGTTTTGTGTGCAATTAAGAGGTATTATCCTGATTAACCTATAGGGACTAGGAAAAATGTTAAAGGTAATTAATTTGGTGTTGGAATTTAATATTCTTAATAAAAGCAATATTGGAAGCTATTGGAATTTTTAGATAAATTTAATAATGTAACTAAATTTTTTTAAAAAAAATATGTGTGAGCTAATCAAAATACTCCCTCTATCCTATTATCCAGTTTATATATTGTTTTAGAAAATTTTAAATGTCATAATTTAACTATCATTTTATATTACTAATGAAGTATTAATTTATTTTTTTTTACTATTTTACCTTTCATTAAAAATAATGGTGAATGAAGTATAAGTCATTTTTTAGTATTTAATCAACAATATTTTAATAAAATATTATTAAATTTTATTATAATTCAGGTTATTTACTAGTTTTATTAGTTTGTGTAAAAAAAAAATTTAAAATGAAAGATAAAGTGGGATGTAGAGACTAAGGGCTTGTTTAACAATATTTTTTGTTTTATTATTCTCAAAACAGTTTTACAAAACTGTTTTCAAGAATAAGTTTTGAAAATAAGAAACTAAAAAAAATCTGTTTGAATAATTGTTCTCAAAATCATAACTAGTGAGTGATAGATGAGTTATTCAAAATTTATAACTTTATCATTAATGAGGTGGGTGTTTTTCACCATTTCTTGTGTTTTTCAGAACAAAAACTACAAAATACCTTAAAGTTGTTCAAAGTCTTCTGTTCTTTTATTTTTCTGTTTCTCAGAATAGTTTATAAAAAATAGGTTTACCAAACAAGTTTTTTTATTTTTCTATTTTTAAAAACAGAAAAACTATTTTTAAAAATAGAACCAAACACACCCTAAATACAGGAGGGAGTATCATGTTTTCATCCAGGTTGACCACTGGATCAAATATAAACTCAGAACACGAGAAAAATCCCCTTTCTCCCACTAATGGAAACAATCCTTTTGCTTAATAAACTAAATAATTATTTACAAATTGAAGCTGTCGTAGGGAATTATAGTGAAATGAAATATTGGGGTCAGAGGCGAAAACAAAAATTAAACAATCTCTCCCATCAATATAAATCTATTGAAGAGAGAAAAAAAGTAGTGTAAGTGCCTGTTTGGATCAGTGTCATAATCGATTATAAGTGATTATTGCCCAAAAATAATAGCTTATAGTATTATTAACCAAACACCCACTCGGTTGCAGAAAGTGATTATTTTGACAAAAAGCTCGATTGCCTGAAGCTGAGATTTGTAGCTTTTGATAATCTATTATGAAGAAATATGACCGTTGGGAGCATTTATAGAGATTATTAATTATATACCTGCCAGTTTACCAGAAACACCCTCATAAAGAACAAACTCACGCAGCTCATTATTCTCTCATCTCTGCATAACCCGTCGTCGTCTTCTCCACAAACCATCGTCGGCCTTCCAGTCACTGTCCTCCGCCTTCAAACCCATCGGCCTTTCCTATACACTCCTCCAGACAAGCTTGCTTTACCTTCTCCTTGCTTTGTCTTCACCGGATCTGAGACACAGTTTGGGCTCTCCTGCAAACCAGTGTCGGAGTTCTCCATCGGCGCAGTTCCAGCAAGCCTGTCCGGCGATCTCGTCCAGCAAACTGTCCTATGCCGTGAACTTTCTTCCTCATCGTCTCCATCAAGTCTTTCGTTGCTGCTCACCGAGATGGACTCCCGTCGGCCTGAAGCTTGATCTGTGGATGTGGGAGTTGTCGCGGCCAGTTCACTGGTGATCCGACCGATTTGGGTGTATAAGGTTTTGATCTCGGTCTCATATTGCTTGATTTCTGCCTCCGTGGTTGTGCTTCCTCCATCATACCTCTCCCCTGCTTTCGGACGCATTGTGATAATATTCCAAGGTAATGTTTTGTGATTAAAGTAATATTTCTTCTTTTATTGAATGAATTGAACTTTTTGGACTTCATTATGACTGGAATATGTCTCATTTTGAATCTTTTGCTTACAAGAACCACATTCTCTGGAGAGATTAGGGACCTGTAACTATGTGAGTACTCTCTTTAAGGATTTTCAATTTTTGCGGTTCCCTGCTCGTTGTTTACTTTTATATGATGTTGGCTTCCTAACATTCTATCATAATTTTTTGTAATCATGTGTGGGATAGAATAAAATGGCCCTGATTCATGAACTTTAAGTATCACGATTAGAAATGGAATTATGGAAAATAAATGACACTTGCTGAATATCTGGGCAATATCAAATATGTACTCTTTTTATCGTGAAGGATAATATGCCTGAATTTGTTGAATAAGTCCATTCATCTAGCTTACTAGTAGGTTGTAATAGCTTTGTAAGTTGATCAAATGAAATTGTTTTCCATTTTCTGTTAGTGGGTATGCTCTTGCTTTTGCTCCATCTTGTTGTGTTGTGATTTTTTTCTTGTCTGTTTATCTTGGAGGCACTCTAGTGTAAAAGAAAAAAAATTACTTTGATATTTTATTCCTTGCATTTAACTGCATTAAGTGTGGCTTGAGATATAAAAATGATGACCGTGCAAAAGCTAAGAAAATGGAGATATGAAGGTGATGGTATCATTTGATTGTTTCTTATTCGACTAATCTCTTTGTATGGTATTATAATTAGAATTCAATAGTTTAATGTGATTTAGCTATGTTTCATGTTTATAACTTTGTTTCTTAAGCAGGCCACAAAGCTAAAGCATCCATTTGGCTGTGCCATTATTGTAAATGGTCATGGGAAAGGGTTGGGGTGGTTTGTCATCTTCATAATCATGTAAGGATTCTACCTTCTCACCTAATACTTTTAATTGCTGCAAGTTATTTGGCTAATTACTAATAGTTGTTTTATTTTAATCATTTGGCTCATCTCATTTCAGTCTCTTGTGCCTTTTTGGAGCATATCTACTGGCTAGCATAGTTTATCGGTATTTCTTCCTTGGGATTCATGGTATAGATGCATGTCTTGCACTTGTCCTTCTTCTTGTTACATATATGCCTAATTATAATTATGTATAGGTTGGTGTGAATTGACTTACTACTTCATAAGTTTTAATTTTTGTTGGCATGTGTAGCTTAGAATGCAAGACGCTGTCTACATGCCTTTCATGACTTGTTTTTGTTATAAAATATTTATTTTTGAAAGAAATTGGTATGCATACGAATCTAACTTATGGGAAATGAGGTAGAGGGCTGATGTTTCTTATCGAATCATTTGTGTGCCATTTATAAAGTAAATATGTGCCATCCAAAATCTGTTTTTGCTGCTTCGTTGGGTGAGTTAGGTATTGGAGACTTTCCAATAATTTTTTTGTCATTGTTACAAGAGATTAGTAGCACTCTAGGCATAAAACTTTATGCTTTTCACTGTTATTGGATGGGATTTTAGTGTTGCCTTTCCTCCATGAGTCTATTATAGAAATTCCAGTTAGCATGTATTTATGAAGACTTGACCTTTTGTATATATGTAGCTTGCACCACAAATTTGATTTGATTCTTTGCATTGATTCTGATTCTCATATTGGGTTGATGGTATGCTGATCAAATCTTAGCTGCATGTGAAGTGTAATTGGGGAATGTGTGATTCAATTAGGAAGAATGTGTGGTAGAGTGGTAGATTGGGTATTAACTAATTAAACTATGGGGATGCAGTTAAACTGACAGGCATAGTGTGAACTATATTATGGGTCTTTTTTGTTCTTATAGATGTATTGATTATCAATTTATTGTGTTTTTTGTTGTTATAGCGGTATTGCATTATTTAGCTAAATTTTATATTTATAGAGTCATGAGTAATGACAGAATGAAAGCAACTTGGGACATGAATGCAACTAAGATTCTGATCAAACTATGTGTGGAACAAGTTCAAAAAGGGCAGCGGCTGGGCAGTAGTCTAAATAAAACTGGATGGGTTGCTGTAGTAGTTGGGTTTAAGGAAAAAACTGGTAGAAACTACAATAGGGGACAACTTAAGAATAGATTGGATGTCGTAAGAAAAGATTGGAATTTATGGTGCAAGATGCTTTAGAAAGAGTCAGGTGTAGGGTGGCTTCCTGGGCAACAAACCATTGATGCACCTGATTCATGGTGGGAGAAAAAGATATCGGTATGTAGTTTACTTTATTTGTTGTTATAATATGCCTAATTTACTGAATTTTTGTGTAATATGTCGTACTAATTATATGTAAATATGCAGGAGAATCCAGAATATAAGAAATTCAGACACAGAGGACTTCAATTTGAGGATGAATTAACAGTTTTATTTAGAAGTGTGGTGGCAAGCGGGGTGCATGCATGGACACCCTCATCTGGGACATTACCTAATGATGTTGGAGAGGATGATGATGTGTATCGTCCATGTGTTGACCTACAGGAAGGATCAGGAGATAGTGAAGAAGATCTTGGTACTGATACTGTCACGCCAAGTGCTGGAGTGAGTTCTGAGCTTAGGGATATGAACTTAAATGCTTCGCAGGGGTACTCTAGTGAAAGAAGCATTGGCAAGAGAAAGAGGGTGGGACATTCAGAAGGCAACAAGAAACAGAAAGCCACAAATGCAAGGCTGGTGGTTGATGCTATTAGTAGGATTGCTGATGCACAAGAGTCACGAGGAAAATGGAAGGCTGCAACATCTATGGGTGAAGTCATGGCTGAACTAAGTTCAATAGATGCTATCCATAGTGATATTGAATGGTATTCGAAATATTGTGAAGTGCTTTCGGATCCCACCAAAAGGGATATCTTCGTACATCTAAGACATGATGAAGAAAGATTGTTAGCATGGTTGAAGCTTGCAGCTTCTAGAATTTAGGATGCTCAACTTTAGTTTTTCATGTGACTGTTATATTTGCCAATTTAGGATAGTTAACTCTGTTATCGTAGGTTTCTTTTGTGACTTTTATTAACTTTGTTCTTAATGTGAAATCTAGAGTTGCCTGTTTTATATTGAAGTCTTGTTTAGTTAATTTTTAAAGAATTATGATTACTAGACTATGGTTTAAATATTTATTTTCATCTTTCACCTTACAGGTTGAAAAAAAAATGGGAGACTCAGACTCCTTTGAAGATGATTTTAATGAAGTTGCAAACGTCACTGCATTAGTTGGATTGTATGCAGTAAATTATATATGTAAGGAGCCTCGAAGAACTAGTGAGTATACCGGTCATTTATGGGTAAATGAAATTTTACAAGGCCATCCAATTCGTTGTTATGAGATGTTTCGTATGGAAAAGAATTTATTTTATCAACTTTGCACTGAACTGGTAGAAGAACATGGGTTAAAGGAAACTAGGAGAATGGGGGTACAAGAAATGATTGCAATGTTTTTGAACTTGGTTGGTCATGGGGTGGGAAATAGGATGCTACAAGAGAGGTTTCAACACTCAGGAGAGACTATAAGTAGACATTTTCATCAAGTCTTACTGGCTTGCCTTCGACTATCAATGAAATATATCAAGCCACAAGATGATAGATTTCGTGGTGTGCCATCAAAAATACGAGATGATAAGCGATATTGGCCGTTTTTCATAAATGCTATAGGAGCTATTGATGGTACTCATATTCCATGTGTTGTCAGTCCTAGTGAACAACCAAAATTTATTGGAAGAAAAGGATATCCAACACAAAATGTCATGGCTATATGTGATTGGAATATGTGCTTTACTTTTGTATTGCCTGGATGTGAGGGCACTGCACATGATGCTCGTGTTTTTGACAATGCCCTCACAACTGCATCCATGAATTTTCCTCATCCACCTCTCGGTATGTTTTTTGTTCATACCTTTATTTAGTGTAGGAATCGAAATTACAAATGACTGATAATATTTTCATTGATTATTAGGTAAATATTATTTGGTAGATGCTGGTTATCCAACACCAACTGGATATCTGGGTCCATACAAACGTGAGCGCTACCACCTCCCAGATTTTCGCCGTTCATCTGGATATGCAAACAACAACGAACGATTCAATTATTACCATTCAAGTTTAAGATGTACAATAGAAAGGACTTTTGGAGTTTGGAAGAACAGATTTCCAATTTTACATCGAATGCCTAGCTACAAATTTGAAACACAAGTTCAAATAGTATGTGCAACAATGGCTATACACAACTTCATTAGAAGGAATTCCCAGACAGACTTTGAATTCTTACGATTTGAAACTAAAGATATAGTTGAGTTTGAAGATGGTAATCACAGTGATGAGTATCGACCCTCAACCATAAGTTCAACTATGACATCTTCAAGGGAAATTGATTATATTCGTGATTTAATTAGAGATCAAATTGTACAATCTTTACAAGAAAATTAGTTATGTACAATTCATTTTTAATATTTAATTTTAAAATTTTTAATTTTTATTAATATGTTCAAGACCATTTGTTATGTAATATTTTCATATTATTTATAAATTAGAAGTTTAATTAAAAAACTGTTAAAGTTTTATTATTCACCTAAACCATTTTATTATGTATTAAATGATTCATTTAAAAGAAATTACAATCATTTAAGCATCAAGGGTATTTTAGACATTTCAATTCATTATCCATCCAAAAGTGATTTTGATCAATTTATCCAAACATAATCAATTATAAAAAATCACTTCTGAATTAAAAATATCCAAACACAATTTACTTTTCACATAATCATTTATTCTCATAATCACTTACGAATAATCACTTATTCAAATAACTCAACTAGTTTGAGTATGATATTTTCTCCCATTTTTTTTTTATTTTTAATCACTCTATTTTCAATTCAATATCCAATAATTGAAGATAATTCGAGTCACATAATTACTTTAAATTTATTACTTGTTATTTTATTTTACTAAATCATGTATACAAATTCTAATGTCCTGTGTATCACGGAATTGTTTTCTGGGGGTCATCCATGGAATGCATTATCTTGCCATAAATTTTTTTTTTTCGCGTTTTTATAAATAAACATTTTGACAATTGAGATAACATGACCCACTAGTAAATTCGGTCAAAATTGGCGCAAAGGAGAAAAAAAAAACAAACAAACAAAGATTTGGAGGATTCAAAGTACACAGCTACCTGGCGCACCACCATTGGATACGTTGTGCTGGAAGTTTTGGAACATTAGAAACAGCAGACTATTTACTCACGAAACTCAACACTCCTCAAGGGATCATTTTATCTGTGAGATCTCTTGTGGATTCGACTTTTAAGTGCCAGTTTGGATTAATTTTTGTAAAAGATTTATTAGAATAATCATAATTTATAAAATAAAAATTTAAATAAAAAAAATTACCACAAATAATTTCTTAGGCGCTGTTTTGTTTTGTCTTGTTGGTTTTTCTTTGGCCACGTCTTTTATACAGTTTCTTTCTCTAATGAATATCATCCACTACCTGCCGAGAGTCAAGCAAGGAATAAGGAGTGCTCTCACTTTGTTGGTAAAAAGTTCTTAAGAAGCACTTTTTGACATTTGTTATAATATTTATTATTTTAAAATTTTAATAAAATATTAATGATTTATTTTATTATTTATTAATAATAAATGAATTATTTAAGAAGACATTTAAATTAAGATTATTTCAATAAATTGCTATTAAATTTTATACTGTCCTATATTATTTAATAACTTTCTTAATCATCATAAAAAATTCTAAAATAACTTTTTTTACTAAGTAATAGATTTTAGGCACCCTTCAATTTGTGTAAGTCAAGGACATGCATAGATAATTATATATATTATTTAAATTCATATATAATAATTTTTATTTGTATCATTTTTAATAACAAATGCACTAATTTTTATAAGACTGACATAAGAAAATAGAAGGAAAACTTACATATAATACTTTTTTCAATAAAATTAGGGCATGCAGATTTTTATCAACATTAATTAATCTATAAATAACTACTTGCTCTCTTCATAAAAAAAAAAAACTACTTGCTCTAATTTAACTGGGAAAACAAAACCATAAGCTTACTCTAGTTTTATGGGCCTCTTCTCAAGTTAGGTGTAAATTATTTATTCTTCTATCCTTCTCTCATTATTCTTTCAATTCTTGCACACATTTTAATAAGATTTAAATGTTATTTATTCTATGCATTATGCATGAGGATGATTTTTATTTTAAGAAATAAATTACACTATTTAAAATTTATGAGTACTGTGTCTTGATACGGATTTTAAATTTTATATTAATATTGATTGACTATGTAAAGACGGAAATTAGAAAAAATTTGTTAAAATATCTTTAAAATTATAATTATTTTAAAAATTTAAAATATATTTTAATTTGATATAATTTATTATCAATATTATAAAATATTATTATATAACTAGATGTAAGTTTGGTGTTTTGCATGGAGTCATGAGCCAAATTTTTCATGACTTGTCAATAATATGATTTCTTATAAATTTTATATTGTATATTAATTGATTCTTAAAAAAATTAATTTTAAATAATTTTTAATCATAAATGACCTTAAGTTTATTTTTTTAATAATTACAATATAATATTTTATATTATTCATTACTTTGAATTCAAGCATTTTATTGGACTCATAATAAAAAAAAGCTCTTCTATTTAACTAAATCATCATTGTTGATTTGTTGGATTCCAAAAATAGAAATAATTTTTTTGATTACTTCTAATTTGATTATGATTTTTTTATTAATAAAACTTGAACATATAATTTTATGTAAAGAAATTCAAGTCCCTTCTATTTAACTTATCGCCATGCTTAAATGACCTTAAATTTAATAGTAGTAACTCTAAATTTAAATTGTTAAAAGTGATTATAATTTTAAAGATATTTTAACGTACATTTTGTCCCGTTTTAATACCGAAACGTAAATTTCCCTACCGTTTCAGCCGCATATTCCTTCCTTCCTCTCAATCTCTCTCTTTCTTCACCAACCTCTCAAATCGAATCTCTTCTTCCATCTTCAGAGCTCCCACTGAATCCCGAAGCCTCGCCACCATCTTCTTCACAATGGCCGACGGCTGTGGCTTCATTTCGTGCGAGAAGCTGGATCGAGCCGCCAATTGGCTCGGCTCCAGCATGGCCTCCGCCTTCTTCGCTTCCTTGGAACGATGCTCTTGTATCAACCTCAGCACCGACGATAACGACGACGACGACGACGACGCTGCTTCCGACCGCCCTCTCATGCTCACCAAGACCATTTCTCACGTCGCCCGTCAGATCGAGTCTAATCCCGCTGATTCCGCCCAGCGTCATGCCTGACAACGGTTCTCGTCTTCCGTAGCTCTGTCAGTTTTCCCCCCCTTAATTCACTAATATAATAATTTTCTTATGTGTATATAGTGTCTGATTTCGCTTCTGGTTTTTTACTTTTTTATCATTTCTTTTGTGTTTGCGGAGGTGTAAGGTTACTATTATTTATGCCTTCGAAAGTGAATAATTTCGTTTCAACAAATTAGTAGGAGAAGTTTATCTCCCCAATTTCAGCAACTCTTCTCTCTCTCTCACTACCAATTTATGGCTCGTATGGTCGGCGTGCTTTGAACAATAATTTCTTACCAAAGACCTGTCTGTTCCTTACAAAGGAAGTGATACCAAGTTTGGAGTTCTTTAAAAATATTTAGTGGAGCAGGTAATTTAGGTAAGTAATCATGGATAGAGGTTTTAGATCTTATTGTGTTTGCTTTTAAAAATTTTGTGGTTATGGATAGGATAGCTTGTTCCTACACTATTGTAGAATGCACAATGTCAGTTTTGTTGGTTCATTCTTAAAATGTTAAAGGAATTGCGGAGGCAAGGGTGCTTCTATGATAGGAGAATGAGAGCCTATATTCTAATAACTAATAACAGCAAGCATCTAATCTCTTATATCTTTGTTCTGACTATGAATTCTCTTGTTGAAATGTCCACAGCACATGAACCCTTTCTCATTGTGAGGCATCTCACTAATAAATTATGTGATTTACTGAGGGCTTATTGCTAATTGTATATCAAATTTAGATGCAAATTCTTAGTCTTGAGTCTTGAGCTTATAATATTACTCCTGAGACCTTAAGCTGGGCAATCAATTAATTTGCAAAAATGGATGTAAATAATTTGATAATCTGTAATTGCCCCAGAATTTGATTGAGGATGGGATACTTTATCTGTGAAATTGACACAGTGTATCCTGGTTGGAAGTTGATTTCAAATTGGAGCATGGAAATAATGCTTTGAAATCTTTTTTGTGGAAGGGTCAAGGGTTCTCTTATTCCCATCCTGTTTCTTTTGAGATTATCAAACAGAAGACATGCGTGGCAGTGCATATGAAATGACTATATACTGCAAAAGGGTTGACTGGAGGTCCTATGGAAATTTTCTTTTCTAACATTTTCTTCGTTTTTGTGATAATTTCTTACAATTAGTGAGAAAAGTTTATACAGGGATAGCTTCAAAATTGAAACCTGCAAAGAATCCAGTGAAATCGCATGTTCACTGCCTTATTGATGATCAATAATTAATATTATTTTTTATGAACAATTGATGATCAATTATATTGTTGCATTAAGATTGGTTCTTAGTTTTTTTTTTAATTTTTTTTAAATTGATGTTTATCTTTTCTTAGAGCGACAAGTTGCTGCGAAAGATGTTATTCTTTGGCCAAAAAAAAAAAAGATGTTATTCTTTGATTGTTGATGCAAAACTTCTTTTATTGTGTAACAAGCGACTGCTAAAGATGGTGTTCTTTGATTGTTGAAGCAAGACTTATGCAAGCGCCGAGAAATGGAAAGATAATAACTTGACATCAATATTAATGCTCTAACAATTTGCCTACTATTGAAGTCATGAGACAGTGTATCCCTCACAGTGATTATTAAGGATGTGTATAGGCCAGGCTGGGCCCGAGTTTATGAAAACCTGCAGCCCAACCTAACTTCCATTAGATCAGTCTGGGTTAGATGCTCGGGCTACACCTGGCAGCCCAACCTAACTTGACATCAGTCTGGCCTATACACAACCTTATTAATGCTCTAAAGTCACCCACGATGCCCCAAGGTTCATGCGTCCCACCCTGCATTCGCATTCGGTGTTCATCGCGAATGATGAGCACCCCATGCTCATCTGGATCGGTCCAGTTCAAACTATTTTTTTTATTATATTTTTATTTTATTAGATACATGATATAAATAAATATAATTTTACAACTATAACTTTTTAAAAAAATATTATTATTATGTAAAAAAATTAAAATAAAAAACTTTAAACTTGGACCATCCAGACTAAAACTAGACAGTCCAGATCCGCCCAAAACTGATGAGCATGCACCCAATGTGGATTCGTCCCACCCCCAAGTCGTCTAAGGGCTTCTACTTAGTTTAAAAAAAAAAAATTACGGAAGTTGAGTGGAAGTTGCACTTTAACTCACTTTCCAAGCAAAACAAGAGAAGTTTTACTTTTGGGGTAATTTATGATATTTTTTAAAATTACTCTTGACTTAATCTATTTCTTTAATAAAAGGGTATTTATGTTTTTAATACTAAAATATAATATGTTTATTTAAAAAATGATTTGAACTTCCTAAAATTAAAAGATGATAACAACAATAACAACAATATTAAACCTTATTCCACTAATGTGAAGTCGGTTACATAGATCATATGACGCTAATGGACTCTATCAAACACAATCTCTTCAGATAAATTATTTATCAAGAGATCATTCCTTATAACTTTCTTTAGTGTCTTTTTTGATTTTTCTTTATACCTTTTGGGTTCCAAACTATTTGATTAACTCTCATCACTGGCTTCTCTTACCCTCTTCTTTCTATATACCCAAACCACCTTAAATGATTTTTCATTATTTTCTTCTTAATAGGTGCTACTCTGACTTTTCTTCGTATACAATTATTTCGCATCTCATCCAATTTTGTATGACTACACATCTATTTCAACATTCTCATCTCTGCTACTCCTATCTTATGCTCTTATTGTCCTTTCAAAGCCCAATATTCACTATCATGTAGCATCATTGCCCTTATAGCTATTCGATAAAATTTTTCTTTAAATTTAGTAGGTATCTTGTGGTTACAAATAACACCTGATACTTTTCTTTACTTTAACCACCCAACTTGTATCCTATGTATAGCATTCCCATCAATTTTATCATCATAAAATCAACCTCAAATATCTGATCTTTGACACTTCTGCAATGATTTTCTCTCCAATTTTTACTTCTAAATCACTTCTAATTGGTATCTTGTTAAATTTGCAATACATATATTCTATCTTACTTCTACTCAAGAGGAAACCTTTTGATTCCAACGTGTGTTTTCATAAATCAAATTTAGAATTTACCTATTCTTTTGAGTTCTCAATTAAGACTATATTATCCGTAGAGAGTATACATTTTGGAATTTCCTTCTATATATGTTTTGTTAGAACATTCAAAACTAAATCAAATAAGTATGGACTTAAAGAAAATCCTTAATATAAACCTATTCTTATAGAAAAGTCCTTTGTTTCACCTCTAGGAGTTCTCATATTTATTATTGCTTCCTCATATATATCATTTATGACTCGAATATAAGCTACACAAACATTTTTCTTTTCCATTACTTTTTACAACATATCTTTTGGTACTATATTATAGACTTTTTTCAAATCAATGAAAATCATATACAAGTCTCTTTCTTTACTCCAATATCTTTTAAGCAAACCTCTTAATAAATAAATAGTTTTTTTAATAAACCGTCATGACATAAATCCAAATTAATTTTCCGAAACACGAAACTATTTTCTTAGGCTATGCTCAATCATTCTTTTCCAAAGTTTTATGATGTAACTTATGAGTTTTATCTCTTGATAATTTGTATAATTCTGAATATCCCTCTTATTTTGGTATATAGGCACCAGAGTACTCTTTCTTCATTTCTCTGACATTTTTTTGGACCTTAAAATCTTGTTAAATAATTTAATGAGCTATAAAACCCTATTCTCTCCTAAGTACTTTCAAACTTTGATAGGAACCAATAGTTTTACCATTATCCATTCTTTTAAGAGTTTCTTTTACCTCTCAAACCCAAATCCTACAATAGAAGTTCAAGTTCAGATTATTTTCATGAGTTGTTAATCATTCTATATCAATAGTCATACCCAATTCATCAATGAAAAGCTTATAAAAGTATCTCCTCCATCTTTCTTTGATATCATCATCTCTAACTAAACATTTTCCTTCTTCATCCTTAATGCATTTTACTTGATTCAAATCTCTTGACTTTCTTTCCTTTCTCTTGCCAATTTTGTAAATCTTACATTCATTATTCTTCATTCCTAAATCCTGGTAGAATTCTTCAAAAGCTTTAGATCGAGCTTTGCTTACTATTTTTTTAGTCTCATTTTTAACCAACTGATAACATTTTCAATTTTCATCGTTATTGCACAAATGCTTTGAAACACTCTTTCTTATGTTTGACATTCTTCTGCACACTTTCATTCCACCACCAATATTATTTATCTTTAGGTCCAAAACCTTTGTATTCACTCAGAACTGTTTTAGTCGTATCCCTGATCCTTTTAGTTATCTTATTCCACAAGATGTTAGCACTTCCTTACAAGTCCTATTTACCTTTCTCCAGAACTTTTCTTGTAAAGGTCAATTGCTTCTTACCTTTTAGTTGCCACCACTTAATTTTAGGATTTAAGGCTTGTCAACTTTTCCATTTACGATCCTTAACCAGCACATTAAGGATCATGACCCTATGTCATAAACTTAAGCTCTCACCAGGGATTATTTTACAGTCTTTACAAGCTCTTATATCTGAGTTCCTTACAAAAAAAAAATCAATTTGTGACTTTTGGGCTCTACTTTTACATGTGATTAAATGCTCATCTCGTTTCTTGAAACAAATGTTTACAATTGTGAGGTTATAAACCATTAAAAAATCAAGAATGAAATGCCCTTCCTGGTTTACTTCTCCAAAACTATAACCGTTATAAACTTCCATATATTGCATTATCTCTTTTCTCCCATAACCATTAAGGTCCCTTAATGAAGATCTTTTCCTCTTGTAAGATATCTCGAGCTAAACCCTCCAAATCTTCCCAAAATTTTTCCTTAATATATGCGTTTGACCCTACTTGAGGTGTATAAACACTAATAACATTGAAAGTATCATGCCTAAATAGTTAATTTTAAGGATAAGATTCTATCTCTAATCATTTGTACTCCTACCAAATTCTTTGTCCACAATAATCCCAACTTCATTCCTTGCTCTAACCTTTCATACTTACTAAAGTTTAAAACCACTAATATCTAGTTTCTTAGCCTTTTTTTCCCACCCATTTAGTTTCTTGAAA
The DNA here is from genome assembly GCA_026686845.1 of Adenanthera pavonina. Classification (NCBI taxonomy): domain Eukaryota; kingdom Viridiplantae; phylum Streptophyta; class Magnoliopsida; order Fabales; family Fabaceae; genus Adenanthera; species Adenanthera pavonina. Next base: position 34,850,468 of record JAIVEN010000006.1, read on the forward strand.
ATATAAGATGTTAATTCTCCTTCGAATTATATTATCCACTATTTCCATAGATTTACTTGTTAAAATACTAATATTCCAAGAACCGAACCGAATCCTGCTCTCCTGGCTAACTTCTTTACCCACATTTGTCTAGAATGATGTGAAAACCCTTACTCATTTAACATTATACCTAAGTGCCGATGTAGTGGCTCTAACTCATTTGACAATGTATTTGAGTCATACAGCGTGTTATTTCTGAATAACGACCTAACCTTAGCACAAATATGTTTCTAATTTATGTCATAAAGATTCGACAAATTTTTACGCTGGCTATCGAAGGCTCAACATAACCCTCATTCTTTATCCGAACTTGAGACATGCTATGACACTACATAGAAGGAGTTTCCTAAAAATAAAAGACAAAATAATTAAATTATATACCCCAAGCATACATTTCAAGAAGTATATCAAATGACTATAGATTTGATTAGATAAACATAGTGGAAGAATACAAGATTATACAACGGGAGTGTTGTCCCTGTCCTGTTTTTGTATCTCATTATATGGGTGCAGATTGTTGATGTCAAGTCAGGGATAGAAGTTACACACACAATTACGAATCCCACATCATTAAGAAACTTAACAATTGACAATTCATTAAGAAATGAATTAGAATATAAGATTAGATAGACTTTGAAATCTTGAGAATTAGTCCATGTACAGAGAGGACCGAGATACCTATTCCAAACCAAACATTTTAATAATACTACCTATGCAAATTTCGTATTGATAAAGCAAGGTTGTTCGTGACTGCGCAGCAAGTACAATTCAATTTCTTAAACGAAATTAACTTATAGCCAAGTAAAATTTCAAATCCGAACCTCATCATAGCTGTTGCAATATCCATTTTGGGATTATAATATATAAATATAAATAAATTTTTGTGCTTCAGACCATTAGAAGCATTTTTTGCCTATTCCACCAAAACAATTTTATCCTGTAAATTAAACTGCACATCGCTAAAATGACAAAATATTTGAAAAAAAAATTCTCAGCTTTAGCTTTAATCTTAAAATTACTGTGTATGAGTTAGTTTTTGACACTAAATAAACTCATGGCATGACAAAATGACAAAACGAACTTAAGAAAGATGGTTAATTTTAAGAAAATAACTCATACTCATCAATTTTTTGAGGATTAAAATTAATTAGACTTCCATAAAGAAATGAGTTATTTGGCTGTTCCGTGTTTGCATTGGAGCATTATTATGTCTCCAGGTTTATGAACAAACAAATAACATTTTCTTTCAGCTCTGCAGGAAGCCACAGTTCAGCAAAGCGTTGAAGAGTAAGAGTAGCCATGACGCAAAGGTAAAAGCACTGCTTCAAGCTCTAAAAAACGATTGGATAATATATATATATATATATGATTAATACCTACAAACTTCAAAACATTTTAAATGATAAATATACGTGTTTGATATTTTGAGAACCCCTTTATTCTATATCAAATATCCTAATTTTTGTAATTTTTTAAAAAAAAATTCAAATGTCTGATAAATTTTAAAAATCATAAATTTCCAAAACAAGAATTAAGAATATGAAATATTTGATGTATCTTTTACCAAATTTTTTTTAGGCATGTGCATCCGATATCTTGAGTATACTCTATTTCAATTGGAAAATTTATCAAGATTTAAACTAATCTAAATCAAGTTGAACAAAATTAAACAAACCCTACCCAAAATTTTAACGTGTTACATTCCTATTACTCTAAACTCAACAACTGAAAAGAAGTTTATTTTTTAATGTATCTTTTGAGGAGGCTTTTGCATTTTCACCTTTCAAAGAAAAAAAGCAAATATGGTATGGGAAGCCATTTCCTCCCGTTCTGTGCATGAAGAGACTAGCAAGCACTGACAACATCACACGCTCACCAGTAGCGTCTTTCCGAAGTCTCTCTCTCTCTCTCTCTCTCTCTCTCTCTCTCTCTCTATATATATATATATATATATGCATGGCATGCATAGACACAATCATCTTCTTGCTCCTCCTTTATATTAGTACCCATCAAATAAGTTGGATAAATTCTCAATTATACTTTAGGGTTAGACTCAGCAATTATTATCATTTTCAAGTACGCTCTAGGATAAATGCAAGAAGTTAACGATAGTCTGTTAAAAATAGTGAAATCTATTAATACAGATAAGTAATTAAGGATTCCTCAAATCTAATAAAAATGCAATTTTAACTAGGTTAATTATAAATTATAAATAAATATAAATTTCTTATGATTAAATTCGTCATCTTAAATTGAATGTCTTGTTTGGAATAATAAAAAACTCTCAATAATTAACATTTTACACATGTGATTAAGCAAATTAATGAAGTTAAAGCATAGGTCAGGTTAGGTCCTTAATTATAAACAATTACCATTTATCCCAAAAGCTCAAACGGAAATTACTTTCGAAATTTCTTATGTTATATTGAGCTGTTCATAGAAGAGAACATGCAAAGCAGATGAATGGAAGCATGAAGACCAGTTGGAAAAAGGCAATTCACTTAAACAGAAAGACTGTTCATTCTCTTTAACGGGGGAAAAGCTTCTTTTTCCATATCCACGACCCTATGATGCGAAACATGTAAGAACTTTCATGCATTTAACTTTTTATTTAAAAAAGTAAATTCTATAATTTCAAAACATTATATCCTTTAATTTGTATGCGTCTTCATAAACACACGCACCAAACTAACTCAATGAATTAAACATAAATAATTTCGAAATCACAAGACCTCCACGAAGTAACAAGTATGGTCTCCCTCCCATCACACACTTTTTTTTTTTTTAATTTCTAGTTTGAAATGAAATGTTTTGATCAAGAGTATTTCTCAGGATCAGGGCACATCATTTCTAGACTAATTTCTTAATTACAGTATGGATAAATCAAAGCGGAAAAATAAATTATTTGAAAAACATACAAATCTTAGAGTGAGTGCTGTAAAATAGACCAACAAAGGTGGCCTTGGGATGTTAAGGCGTGCACCAACTCTGCTTATGATTGAGTAGAAGACAATGCTTAATAAAAGCACAACAAAGTAACCCACCTTTTTCCTCAAATGCAAAGTCATGAATGAATTCTGAGCTGTCTAAATCTTTGTCTTTTCAGTGCTTAATTTAATCTCCTCCTCAGATGTCTCTCTCCCACTAACCCTACGGTCACAAAAGGCACAATCAAAATATGGTTACCGAGCAAGTAGAACCCCAAGCACTTTACAGCAACATTACAAGAAAAATCTGAAAGGAGAATGCAGCTTTGTAGTTTGAGTTATACAAAGTGCTTTGTACGAGTCAACTTAGAAAAATGCAATCATCATAAAGTAAAAATAATTAAAGGAAAATCATAATGACACAAAATAAGTAGAACAGAAAGAAAAGCAGCTCATTGTGGTGGGGTTTAGATATAAAAACATGTTTAGAAGCGTGTGCGCCCTCTATATTATGAGTCAAATGACATGATTTGCAACAGAAGATGTTGACAGGAGAGGTGAGAAGAAAAGATAATAAAACACAGAAAGTTACGCTGAAATCTTTTCCACCAATGGGGTCGTAATAATCACTTTCCCAACACCTTATAATCACCAATCCACGCTAGAGGAATCATGAAAGCTGACAAATAGAATAGAAACTACATAAACCTTTTTTCTACTTTCCTTCCATGAAATAAATCAACTCAAAGAGAGACCACCAGCTCTTTTTAAAGGGCTTCCCATCTACCTCAAGCCTCAACATCCAACACTACAACCATGGCCAACCTGGTCACCTTGTTTCTTCTGAAGCTGAGCATAATATCTACTCTCTACAATGTGAAACTTATGGCACATGGAAGGCCCATGGGAGGACCAACCAGGTTCTATGATTTTAAAGTATAACTTCTTACTCTTTAAGCATGCATTATAACACCATATCTAACATCTATTGGATTGCATTGTACTTCATCTCTATTTTGTTAATGAAGCTGGTACTGTCTACAGGTACAAACCAAGAAAGTTAGCAAACTCTGCCACTCCAAGGACATCGTCACAATCAATGGCATGTTTCCAGGACCTGTGGTTTATGCTCAAGAAGATGATAGAATCATAGTGAAAGTTACCAATCAGACACCTTTCAATGTCACAATCCACTGGTAATCCCACGTCAAACCTCATGCATAAAATTAACTTTTACAAAGGTTTATAAACAACAGAGTAGAATTTTGAAATCTTAGGCACGGTGTTCGGCAGAGGCTAACCTGCTGGTATGACGGACCTTCATATATTACACAATGTCCAATTCAAGCAGGCCAAAGTTTCACGTACAATTTTACAGTGGCAAAGCAGAAGGGAACCTTTTTCTGGCATGCTCATGTTTCTTGGCTCCGAGGAACTGTTTATGGTGCCATGGTTGTTTATCCAAAGGCTGGGTTATCTTACCCGTTTAAGATTCCCTATCAAGAGCAAATAATCATACTAGGTAACTTAAAAGATGTTCCTCCCATTGTTTTTTTTCCTTTTGGGGCTAAATCTACTCATCAGGTAACTTTTAAAGGTCTGCTTCTCGTACATCAACTTGGTTCATTTAGGATTCTATTTCTAGAGTGATCCCCAAAAGAATTGAACCTACATTTTCAAAGAGATGCCATCTCTCCTTATGTTTCTAATTTAGAGTAATTATTAAGGTATGTTGTATGACCATATAATGCTTTTCTTTTGGCTTGGATTGAATAATGGCAGGGGAATATTGGCTAAAGGATCTTGTACAGATTGAACAAGCCACTTTAACAAGTGGAGGAGCTCCTCCAAGACCAGATGCATACACCATTAACGGTCATCCAGGCCCCAACTACAATTGCTCCACTAATGGTATATATATGAGATAGCAGAGAATACAACTAAAATCTAATTATGATGACAACGATGATATGCTGTTATTTAGACTGCTTTCAATTATCTCATAGCCGATCCATAACTTTAACCTGATATAAATAAGCCTGACTATAAATCATTGGTCTTCTAATATAATCTATCATAACTTATAATTGCTTGTACTTTAAAGATTCTGTCTCCCCTTATCTTGTCTTTCATAGGTGTTTTTCTCCGAATATTTCAGATGTCCATAAAATTGATGTGATTGCTGGGAGGACCTATTTGTTAAGACTAATCAGTGCGGGGTTAAACACGGAGAACTTCTTTGCCATTGCTAATCACAAATTAACAATCGTGGAAGCTGATGCTGAATACACCAAGCCATTCACAACGGATATAGTAATGCTTGGACCAGGCCAGACAATGGTTGCCCTAGTTACAGCTGATCAACCAGTAGGAAAATATTCCATTGCTGTGGCACCTTACAAGTCTGGAAGGATAGTTAATTATCAAAATATTTCAGCCATTGCTTACTTCCACTATATTGGAGCAGCTCCTGATAGCTTATATTTACCGGCTAAACTACCTAAACTTGACGATAGTCAGGCTGTCAAGACAGTCATGGATGGACTAAGGAGTCTTAATCAAGTCAATGTTTTCCAAGAAACTGATGAAACCTTATTCATCACCATTGGATTGAACGTCCAAATGTGTCATTCAAAGACACCAAAACAAAGCTGCCAAGCCATTAATAATGGGGTCATGGCAGCTTCAATGAACAATATAAGTTTCATTAACCCCAAGCTTTCAATTCTGGAAGCTTATTATAGGAAAAAAAAAGGATCATACACCGAAGATTTTCCTGATGCACCCCCCAAGCTCTATGACTTTGTATACAGAGCACCTAATAATATCCCATATGACACACAGTCATTGAATGGGACTAGAACAAAGGTCCTTGAATATGGCAGTAAGGTGCAGCTCATTCTTCAGGACACTGGTACAGTAAACATTGAAAACCACCCAATTCATTTTCATGGCTACAGCTTTTATGTTGTGGGTTATGGCACAGGGAACTATAACCCACAAACTGCACAATACAACTTAGTTGATCCCCCTTACATGAACACAGTTGGAGTTCCAGTGGGTGGATGGGCAGCAATTCGATTCATTGCTGATAATCCAGGTATAGAAATGTAACTTTTTTATTTGTCCTTTTTTGCTTCCAGGCAAAACATTTATCTGTCCTTTTACCTTTTAGGTAATGATTCACTGATTTTGTTATGAATTATCAATAAAATGCAATGTTCTGCAGGGGTATGGTATATGCACTGTCACATTGACATACACCAGTCATGGGGACTGGGAATGGTGTTTATTGTGAAGAATGGAAAAGGAGAGCAGGAATCCTTACCACACCCTCCTGCAGACATGCCACAATGTTAAAACTTCCAGTGGATCCTAACAAATAGTGCTAACAGACGGTCGTGGCCTTTCTTCGCCTTGAGGATTCTTTAGCTCCAGCCTCCAAATGTGTAATATGTGGGGCTGGTCCATTTCTATAAGAAACATGAGTTAATAGATGTTAAGAGGGAAAACGATCTGATTTTTCTTTTTTCTTTTTGGTCAGAGGAAAAATGATCTGATTGAAGGACACACTTTTCCTTTGGAAGTTATATATGAGCTAATCCACCAGAATTTAGAAATAAACTCGGTAACTATTGGTATCTAATATTGGAAACCAAAGTGATAAATAGTTACTCTAGTTCTCACTAAAAGCACATTGAACTTAGTCAAGAGCTAAGGTAACTGCTGTTAGCCTTTGTATTGGATATCTATAACACCATCAACGGCATGATACTTTCTGTGCAATAAGATCATAAGTTGAAAGAGAGTATCCATGGTTAAACAGTATATAGCAGGCTCTACAAGAAAATCAGCATTTGAGATTATTTTATAGGTGGATAGTGGGATGAGAAAGAAACTATGGAACAATCATCAAAATAGCAAATAGAGCTTAAAGAAAATGTGTATACCTCCATGTTAGCCCCACCTGCTAATGTATGCACCCATTCACACAGTAATGGATCCAAAAATTTTAGGTTGTGGGGGCTACACACACATATAACATACTACTTTTAAAAGAATAAATATATATATATCATAATTCTTCTCTACAAGTTTCTATATTTTAGAAATGTTAAATGATTTTTTCATTTTTAATATAAAAAAAAATTTCTTTCTATATAAGTAACCAAATAATCATTCAGCCTTTATCTCCCATACACTTTCATGTTCGATTCTTGATGATATTTATAGCAAAGAAAGTTGTTTTGACCATTATAGTTATTACCGATGGTATCAAAGCTAGATTTAAAAGCAAGTACACTAATGGTTATACAACATGCTTCTTGGTCTTTACAAGCTCTATAAAAAATCATTGATTCCCCCCAATTCTAAAAATACATTATCATAGCATACATCTAAGAAATGATTTTCAAGCTGACTATTTAATGCTAAAAGTTTTACCAAAAGAAAATCGAATGATAAAGTTGAGCCAAATGAGTCAACTTATTCCTATTAGGATTTAAAGTATCAGCTGCAACATTTTATTTGATAAAATGTAGATCTAGGATTTAAAGTACAATCACACATTAAACTCAATGGAGCATGAGACCTCTGAGAAAAATGTAATACAGGCAACCAGATCTACCACACACAGTATAGTGCATGAAAGGTCAGTCAGTTCTTTGGAAACCAGGTCTATATAAGCAAGGTAAAGTCAACTATTATGAAATAGAATTTCTTCAAAATCAGCTGAATTTTTGTCACTTGAAATCAGATAATCACTTCAAATTTACAGTGGAAACTATTTCAAAATACTTAGTATGTTCTGAAGAATCTATCGTGCAAAGGGACACGAACTAAACAAACAACCAAATCCATAAATAATTTTGTTATAGAAACATAAATAAAATCACAAATATTTCATCCCCAAAAGGCCAGACAACCTCATATTGCAAGCCAAAAACTACCTATTAAATACCTTAAAAATCTCATATGTGATATAAATAAATGAAGTGCCAGCTTCTTCCCTGAAAATCTAGATAAACAAACTGACTTTCTGCTTAGAGCCTCTTTTTCAGATTGGTGCTCTGTAGTCCATAGTTTAAGTGGGCAAAGGAAAAAGTTCCCCTCTTAGGATTTTCCAGTAAATCCTTTCCAAATTTTCACCATAATACTCACTTGCATGAAATCTTTTAAATGGAAGGCTAATTTGCATGTTATCTTACTAGCTTTTGTCCTGAATAGATAAATACAAATTTCAATTGTCCAGGCTTCTGAGGAGCATGAATTTATAATCCTGATCTGATCTAGCAAAAATACTACTATACTACCATGAGAATCAGACAGGCAATTTCTGGTCGACCTCTCTCCTGTACTCGTAGAATATTCAACCTCTCATTGGAACCAGAACTTTAAATATCAAAGACAACATGTTATGGATTGACCCTCTCCACACTCCAGCTTTTCTCTGCAGTGGCACTCACACTTGATCTGTATGTTAGCCTCTGGTTACTCATCAAATTCAAGTAATCAACCTGTAAATTATGCAAGCCAAAGTGACAAATATGTGAGGGAAAAAGCTTCTATTGACGCCAGACTCTAAAGGATGTCACTACCTGATCCGGGTCTAGAATCAGCAAACAAAAAGCATCAACTGGACCAGCAGAAGGATCTAAAGATATTTCTGGCTGTGTTTCTTCACTCAGACAGGGAAGTCCTGGGTTAGGCCCCAAATACTGCAGCCTTGATCTCAGTGAACTCACAAACCAGGACTTCTCTCTTTGCTGCATTTGGTATTGATAAACTGAGGGAATGATATGATTTTCATAGTATTCAAACTCAGGGAAAGTGATGTGATATGACTGTGGTACAATATATTCATATGAATCCTGTAACAACTTCACAGTGAATCTTTACAACAGTTATATTGAAATTGTAAACGTTCCAAAGAAAGAGATTCTTCATGAATCTCCTCTTCATTCTAATGAGGTATGTATAAATAAAGAAAAACATCCATTTATATGGCATGAAAAAGAATCCCAACACAAATAAATTGCTGGGCAAATAACACAAAATACAACTAAGGCAGCACTGAAAAATTCCCATCAAACCTGAAGTTTTAAAGGGCTAGGATTTGATCCATCAATGATATCTATTTGTCCACTTATCCGGAACTGCTCCCAGGAATCTGTGAAATACCAACATATCTAGAACAAGAAAAACAAAATTTAGAATAAAGGTGTACTTGGTAGGAGTGAAAATAGGAGAAATAACAATTGAGTGAATATTGACATGGTGTGCGTAGGACTAATGTTTTTTTTTTTTTAATGTATCAATCATTCTACACCATTTTCATTCCCCCCACCTTCACTCCTGGGCATACTACAATGTGAAGCCTTGCTTTCTTCCTTCTTCAATAAGGAAAATAAAGAAAATAAGTACAAGGTACCTTAGAGATAGATTACCTCACCAGACGAACAATGCTTGAGCTCTTCAATCTGTATTGTAAACCAATTGAGCAATCCAATAAGTGAATTTCCAATAAAATACAAATCATAGAACAATACTAGAGCGGGCCCTGTGTTTATATGGAGTGCAAGATGAGCCACATTGTTCATGGCTTATGAACAATACAGGTCCCTACACTTTTTACTTTTTATATTGATCGATATAAATGATATTCATGCAAGCAGCAACTATAATACATAAACGCCTCAGTCATATGAATAAATAGTGATTAAGAAGATATTCAATTAGAATCATTCAAGCAAAAGTCTAATCATAGGAACTAAATTCCAAACAAACAGAAAATTCAGTTCCTTAAATTGTTAAACCTCCCAAAAAAGTAATACATAGACGTGTTAGTCCATAAAAAAAAACGCTTGTTATATGCCAATCCTTTTAACATCTTCGAATCACTTGATAAAATTAACTGTAACTAGCTCATACATTTCCCTAATAAGTAGTGCACTTGCTAACTGTAACTAACAAAATGAGCTTACAAAATTATGAATTTACTCTGAGAAAAAATTGGATGGTTTAAAAGTTCAATATCTTAAAATAAATTGAGTCTAAAAGACATAGAATAACCTTGCGACTGCGGCCATCAGTATTTATTTGGATCTTATCAGTGTTGCCTTGGAATCCTCTGAAACCCCCCAAAATAGCCGACATATCATAATATATAATCAAACGAGCAGAGTAAAGAGAGAGTTACAGAACAGAACCTGAAAACAACTGTACGATTCGAAGGTCTCCCATTAGTTCCTATCGTTGCCTGAAACAAAAAGAAAACGATAAATTTACTCAGAAAAGTGCGGCTGACGAAAACAGAGAAGAACAGAGGGTACCTACGAGCTGGAAGAAAGAAGAATGTTTAAGGTGACCGTTGGATTCCAAAGCGCTGATCAGAAGTTGCTTCCACGGTGCTGTTGCCATTCCCGAAGCTTGGGAATTTCTTGCAGACAATTTCATTTGCGTGCTGTAACTTAGAAGGATTTATATTTATAATTTTTGTGGAAAAACTTGCATTCAATGTTTAAAATTAAAACTCTGTTCTAAATTTTAATTAAATAAATATTTTAAAATTTATTACAAAAGTATTTTGAATAGAGATTTTAAAAAATATTCAAAGCTAAATCAAAACTCAGGATATTATCCCTTCCTCCATTTATCAAGTTCTTATAAATATTTTTCTTATAAATAACTAAATATTTCATGTCAACGTTGAATACACAACCTCCATTTTAATTTAATAAAGTTTTACTTCAATCATTTTTTTATATGAATGTTTATAAGTTATAACATGTATGCAGTATAAGATTATGTTTGATATCTTTATTGAAAAAAAAGATTATGCTTGATATGAAAAATAGAATGAAGGGCATCAACTTCCCAAATTTATCACAGTATGTGGCATGTATTATTTTAATGCAACATTTCTACCAAATTCATTATTAAAAGGTTGTCAAATTTCCTTTTAATGTGTGATGGAGTAATATGTTACTCCAAACGAGTTCATCCTATTTTCTGGAAGATTTTGTTTTTTTAGAGTTTTTCTCTCCATTGGAATGCTTTTTTTTCACATTTGTTTGAGCTTTACCCCTTTAGCGCCTCTCTCCCCGGCATTTACCAGGAAAGAGGTTGGCCGATTTGTGTGTTAGGTTGTGTGGGGTGGGTTTTTGTGAGGCTGTGTAAGTCGTGTGGTTGTGAGTCTTTGACATTCTGTAGGGGTGGCTTAGATGAAGCAATCGAGCAAGGGATGCGGGTGAAATCGAAGGTGTAACACCTTAACTTTTCTAGGTCATGCTCCAGGTATCATTTAAAATCAATTAGAGAGGATTTGAGAGTTTGAACCAATTAAAAACTCCAAATAGAAATTTTCCAGTTTCATCACTATTCACTTGGTAGTTTCAGTTTTTTTTATCAAACTTTGAGTTGGTAATTTAAGTTTTTTTTATCAAATTTTAAAAATTCATAAATAAATCTAGAAAAATTGTTTTGAGTTGATTTAAGTTCTAGAAATTAGCTCATCATCCCTCTACATGAGAAAAATAATAAATTGGAATTTGGATGTACCAATTTGTACAATTTATTTATTCAAGTGTACTGTTCATTTTTCTTTCGGGTATCTGTCTAGATTCTAAATCATAACTTTGAACGCTCATTTATCATAATATACAAAGCCAATTTGTACATTCTTAGTATCATTAGAAAGCTTTCTGTGCCTACTTTTTAACCATATAAACATTATACATTATAGAATGTCATCATAAATCTTCAGTATACCGAATTATTTAATTCTAAAACGGTTTTGGGAAATAATTCATAAGTAATATTATACCAATCCAATTTGAATGAAACTAGTACGATATGATTCATACGACATAACATTACATAACCATATAAGTTCCTGAATTTTTGGACTTCTACAAGATTTTATACAAAACCTCAAAGTCAAACAGCAAATACTACTAAAAACAATTTCTAGCTATTGATCCTTAACTTCCTCAAATAATAACTTATCTCATATTTAGCCAAATCATACATGATCAGTCTTGTCATAAAGTTTATCATGTTCTCTAAACAGAGGTATCAAACTTGGGCTTTTTTCCTTTACTTTATCATACTAAAATATTTCTAAACATTAATATGCCATAAATTGTTAATAAGAGAGTCATACATATTATTTTCAATCTCAACTTTATTTCATAGCTCAACTTCATTTAATATACAATTCTATACATCAAATAATATCATATTAGACTTATAATATATATCAACTTAATTTATTAATCATACAATAATTTACAAAACATGCTTTATGATCAAACATTATTGTCAATTATGAATATCAATTTGCTTATCGATCAATATTCTTTCCTTGAGCCTTCATCCATTGTAACACATGTCTCTAGCATGGTTAGTAGCTTGAGGGTGAGATTGTAAGCAATCCCAGTAGCAACAATTATTTTAAGCAATCATATCATTCACAAGTAGTATAAAATATCATTATACTCAATAAAACACAATGTGTCATATTGTTAAGTAGAAATTTCGATAGAGTTTCTTTATAGAAAATAGACATTCTGGATATTGCCCTCAATTTAAAAATAGTCAATTCTAGTCATAAAATATAATAACAACAGTATGACATTTATAGAACATCAAACAATTACTTATAAATATATAAAAGTAAGAAATGAAAAAGTTGCTGTCTGTAGGCTTTAACTTTGCTTTCCACTTGAGTTTTCTTCCTTAAACACTTCCTTGAACCTTCCTAAGCCTATAATCAACAAGATAATTATGCTAAATCTACTCATTCTTCATGAGTTTCCTTAAAGGTTGCTTAAGCCATAAAAAATGCACAATTTTCATTCTAAACTTAATCCTTCAAGTTATACCCTTTCCTAGCTAATTCCCATATGAAGAATTTATTTTTAACCTTAGTTTCATGAAATTTGACTCCTGGCTCTCACTTCTCGTTTGATCGAAACTAGACATGCTTAGGGCATAAAAGGAGTTTTGCTTAATTTGTGAATTCTCTCAATTCCAATAAAGCACACTTTTCTTAACATAATTCTTCTTGAAACATACAACTCTTGCTTACCACATACTTAGGCCGAAATTAGATTCCATTAAGGCATAAGAAGAAATTCCATTGTTTCATGACATAACTCATACAAGTTCATAATTCTTTAACTCATTCTTGCTTCCATTACATGATGAAAATTCCTTTTTCTCCCAATCCTCATACTTGGCTGCTTCATGGCCATTTAGGATAGAATAAAACTTCATTTTCCTATCTAATTCTAGGCCTCTAAAATTCAAATTTTAGGAGAAATTCTTACCTCTAAATCCTTGCTTCTTGATGCTTTCCTTCTCTTTTCCTTGCCTTCTTTTTCTCCTTGGTTTCCTTCCTCTTCTTCTCCCTCAGTTTTTCCCCTATTTCTCTCTCTATTTTCAGCTCAATTTTTCTCTCTCTTCCTCCCTTAGTTGCTAACCGAAATGTGAGAAGAAAGGGGGAGGGAGTGGCTTATATTTATAGAGGAAAAGAATGAATCCTAACCCTCCATTTGGATTTGATCCAATGGTTCAAATTTGCTGAATTTCATCATCCATGACATCATCATTCCCCTTTGCTGTGAGAGGAGAGGAGGAAGAAGAGTAAAAATCTGTCCAAGAACTTGCTAAAGGTGAGAGAGAGAGAGGAAGGAGGAAAAGGGAGCAAAATTTGCACATTGATTCCTTTGTAATTTGGCCAAAAAGAGGGGAGAAGGAGAAAATAACTTTCCGGTCTTCAAATTGATTTCTAATTGGTCTAGATGAATTCTATACATTTTTTTACATAGGGTAGGCTTTCTTTGCATTTATTTGAACTATTTGCATCTTTACATGCAATAGAAATTATATTGGGTTTAAGGTTTATAACTGTCTATTTTATCTATTAAAAAAATATTTACTTGTATGGCCCACAATTTTTTATTATTTACTTTTAACTCTTATGGGGCCCATTTATCTCTTTAGTATCATGTATTTTTAAATTTTCTTATTTTCCAATTTAGACCTCCCGGTCATATGATACTTTTACCATTGGGCTAAATACATCAAGACTTTCATTTTGAAAGGCACATTACATAATTTTGATCTTTGAAATGATTTCCTACTAAGAACCTCAAAATGATTTGATGTCAATTAAGGACCCAAAATGTGAAATGACATTTTTACCCTTCATGGCAATTAGACATACATCTTATCTAGCCTTTTTTCCAACCATGCATTTTAGCACCTTCATGCAAGGTAAATCATAATCACACTTTAAATATAGCCATAAAAATGATAATGTTATAGGAAGTGACTAGGAGGCAATTGAAGGATTCTAAGATCAGTGGAGCTAGGCGGTGCTTCCATTTCACTATTTTCGATGTCATTGATTAGGTTATATTTTTTTTTTATCTATATCCTTTACTGTGGATCTGTTCTCCACTTGGGGTATTGCTACTTCTCTAGATGTTATTGACTTCTGTGGGTTTGGCTTGTGTGTGATGGAGGTTGCTGGTTTCCTGTGAGGTGTTGTCAATGCAATCTTTGTTGGTGTTTCTTTCCTTGTGTTTCTTGCATGGATTTGTTCAATCTGCCAATTGGAAGGCAGTTTCATTGTTGAAGGAGATGGGACTATTGAAGTGGCTTTCTAAGCCCTCATCTCCAGTGAAGACATAGATGGTGGATCCTGGCATCATGGTGCTTTCTGGTGATCGTAGTTCTCCGCACTTCTTGTTTGCTTTGTGTTTTGTTTGGTTGTCGTTTTGCATTTGTTGGTGTCATCATTTTACCCCAGGGTTTTGTTGTTTAATTAGCTATTGGGGCGGCTAGTCTCTGTTCACTATTTTTGATGTATGTTTTCTTTTAATATAATATATTATCTTTTTTCGCAAAATAGAATGAAGGAAAAAAAAGTACATTTTTCAATTCACCAATCAGCATTGTGGGCTTTTTAAGAGGTGTCGTTTTTTTTTTGCCATAAAAGATGTCGTATTAATTTAATTTTTTTTTCATTCTAAAAGTATTACAAAAAATTAATACAAACCTGAAAAGTTAATAAATTTTGAAGTTTGATGGTATTGAAGTCACCTCGGACATGAAAAGATGTAAATTCAAAATTAATCAAAATCAAATTAACCAAAATAAATACCGGCCAAAGAAATAATTTAACCTGAACAAATCTCCTAACATTCTCTTTTTCGACTCTTTGTAGGAGTCCAAGGCTATTGTGCTTGGAAGTGCCCCTATTAGGCCCAGTCCACATCATTGGGCCTGAAACCCAATCTAGCATATGGTATATCCCAAAATAATTTTTCTTAGCAAAAAAAAAAAAAGACAAAGTAGGTCATCAATGTTCAGCTGAGGGGAGGAAAAGGGCGGAAGAAGAGGGATTTTATGGAGGGAGGAAAGAGAAGTGGAAAGAAGGCAAATGGGTGGTTTTGGAGACAGACCAAACAAATGGAGGGGAGCACCTTCCTTCCCCTAGGGATCCCCTTGTCTGGTCTAGTAAAAAGATAAGAGAGGAGGGAAACCCCACAAGCAAACACTGCACTCACTTAATGATATCATGTTTTCTATTAAAAAAGAAAATTAAACTACTCCACGTCATTCGGTTAACTTGACTCTATGAAAAATTATTCTTTTTGAATTGTGATATATATATATTTATTTATTTTAATTTATATGGATTTCATGTAAATAATTTCAACAAATTGTTTATTATGGAATTTTTCTTTTGGGTAAAATAGATTTATCTCTCAAGATATGGTGTGTTTAATAGAAGGGAATGGTCCCTGTGTGGAATGGAATTGCATGGATTCCATTCCCTAATTTTGTTTGGTTGGATTTTATACAGTGTCATTGCCATTCTATTTGGAATGACCATTCCCAAATTTATAGGAATGACAGGATGGAATGGAAGAAGATTCTAGTAATGGTGATTAATATGTAAATAATGCCCCATGTTATAAAATACATCTTGGCCATGCTGCCTTGCTCAAAGGCATCACTTTTCTCAACTCCATGAGAAGGCAACACCACTGAACTAACATGAAATCTTCATTTTAATTGTGCAATAAATAGTATTTATAGAAAAATAATACACAAAATAACATTATTTTAATATAATATTTATATAATTGTATAAATTATTTATATTATCAAAATAAAATATATTTAAATTTTTAAATAAAATAATATAAAAAATTAAAATTGAATGATTTATTAAATATATGTAGAAGAACATTTTTAATAATTAATATGTGACAAAAATAATTAATAATTAATTGTAAATATTATAATATATTATAAAGACATTATTGTCCAACCAAATATATATGTTTATTTCTTTCCAGGACATATCAAACTTACTTATTTTATCCTATGAATCTTTATTCCTATTTTTATTCACATGTCCATTTCTATAATTTTACGGACCAAACACAGTATAAAAAATTCACAAAAAGGGAATGGGAATTCACAAAAGGGCATAGGACACGAGTTATTGGGAAAAGTACTTTTCTATGAGTCTAAATATGTAGACTACAGGGCTTATCTATCCATTGAAATCACCCAACCAAAAGGATAACCCAAACAATTTAAAGAAACTATAAAAAAAATATACAATATGTAAACACGTAACCATCTTGTACCAAATGATGTGAACGACATCATACATTAGTGGTGTCCAAATTCCAAACTACATGATCATATTTAACTTGCACACAATGTATAATTTGATAGGATTTTGTAAAATACCTTATATATATATATTTACTACTTACTATGAAGTCAAACATGTTGGCCATGCCCTTTACGTAAGAAAGTGATTATTTTGATTTTCTACAAGAAGATTTGACTTCCACTATTCAATCAATCAAATTTCAATATATATACAAGCTTAAGTAATAGTCAAACGTTAGTAAGTCAAAATAATATTAAATAAAAGACAAATGAAATAGATGTTGTTCGACAATGAAAGAATAGATAGGTAAGTAAAAGATAAAAAATTTTTGAATTGAGACACAACCTCCCTTGCTTGCTTTTGAGGTTGAAAGTTGAGTCATTCAATTCACTAACTTCTCAAGACTGCGTGTGATTTTATGAATCATGTATATTATTATTATAAAAATCTAATCGATTTGACAAATCAAATCAAACAAGTAATAGATATAGATTGATTATGAAATCAATTCATTTAGCTTTTCAAATTAACCAAAAAAAAAATTCAAAAGTTAGTTAAATATGGTAATAATATTAGTAAAAAGTGATAAATTAAAACATCGATATCAGACAAAAAATATTAACGATATCAATATCATTAATATTCAATATAATCAATAAAAAGTGTAAAAAGTTATGCTATAATTCATCTCAAACTTCGTATAAATATACAAAAAACCCACTCTAATTTATGATATTTTATAAGCTCTATTCAATTTATTTTATAACGATATCAATATCATTAATATTCAATATAATCAATAAAAAGTGTAAAAAGTTATGCTATAATTCATCTCAAACTTCGTATAAATATACAAAAAACCCACTCTAATGTATGATATTTTATAAGCTCTATTCAATTTATTTTACATATATACTTAACTATGATATATGAAATACTTTAATAATTAAAATATTTTTAAATAACTCATAACTTAATTGTGTTCCAAGCCCTAGATAATGAGGTATTGCACCATAATTTTTAGGTTTTTTCATTAAAAAGAGAGAGAGATGTGGATTTGGATCCTTTAATTTATATTTAACAAGTAAATGTACGTACCACAAACATTTAAAAAGAGATGAAAAATAAAAAGAAAAAAGAAAATAAATTCCGTATATATAATTTTACTCTTTAGTTGTACTTTCTCCTCCTCGACGTACGTAAAATGCATTATTATAAACGATTACAGCATGTGCACACACATATTTTCAATTTACATTCTTATTTTTGGTGATTTTTCCTAAATGAATATGTCATGCAGCTTGGCACATTCTCACGCCTACACAAGTCAGAGTAGCAGTATGAACATATGAAGCAGGTTGACGATAGGCATAGACTTGACCAGCAATTTGGATGACACTTGCACTTGCGTCAATGCATATATATTCTCTTCTTCATACTATTCTTCTAAGCTGTTCGCGTTTTTTGAAAATCCCCAAAGATCAATGTTAAGCTGTGGACTAATAATTTAGCATCTATCAGAATTTGATTATTCTTTTCCCACCAATAGTACGTACCTTCTTGCATCAATGATCGAAAAAGAGATTTTTTTAGTAATTATATGATATTTGACACGGTTGGTCCAAATTGCATTATGATCAGGTTCAAATAAGATGGTTCTTCTATCATATTTTTATTCACAAGACTTAAATTTGCAACATATCAAGTCATTTTCACTCAATCTAATAAAAAAACAAAAATTTTTTGCCAACATCTAAGCAAAAAATTTGATCTTTAAATCAATGGTAATAAAAAGTTTGATTTTTAGTTAGTGCCATATAACCTCGCCTATCTTTTCAATTTAATCAAAGGTAATTTGTTTATAATAATTGAAAATATTATCAAATAATTTCAGAAGATATATTTATACTGATGATTATTTTTATTATTATTATACTTCTTTTGTTTCAAAAAATTTGTCACTATGCAGTTTTGACTGTTTTTTTTTTAAATTTGTCACTTTACAATTTTGATGAATGTTTGATTATTTTTTATCAATTTTATTATTTATTAATAGAGTAAAATACATTGACATTAGTATTATTGGAATTATGCGGGCCTTTCAAAACATATACTTTAGTTCAGTTTTTAACACCGTTAAGAATTTTCTATTAAAGATTTTGTAATACCTTTTTTATCAATAAAAATTTATACTAAAATAATTACCAAAAACAAAAATTTATACAAAAATAACTTAAAATTATTAATTTATTCTTATAATATAAAATCTCTACTTTCTATCCATTAAAATCTAAATAAATTTAAAGTTTTTACATAAAAAATTTATAATAATATTTCCTATTGATATGACATTAAAAATCTAAAATACTTATTAAATAATTTTAAATAAATGAGTACAATTTTAATGAGTATTAGTTCTAAGGACATTTTAGTTTAACAACATTAACTTTTAATATTTTACTACTATCTAGATCATTCAATAAGTTTTTTAACTATGCTCATAGCATTAAACGTTTACGTTTTTTAAATGGGTGTAGTATATTGTAAATCAATTATATACTCCATTTGTTTCAAAACAATTGTCACTTTATAATTTTTAATCAATTTTAATAATTTTTTATAAATTTACACTTCAATAATAATTATGGAAGAGAGAAGTATTAAATAATACTAAATACTTAATAAGAATATTATAGTAAAATATAATCAAAATTTATTAATTTTTAAACTATTTATTAGTTTTTTAATTTGCGTGAATAACTCCAAAATGATAATTGTTTTAATATGGAGGGGTATAATCCATTGTTATAATGTATTACCAAAACACAAATTCCAATAAATATGAACAGAATAATTAAATTATCAATATCCATCGTCTTGTTTTCAAAGACGTTGAATAAACTAACCAAAACTGTTTGACACGATTTGCATTAATTGTACTCGAAGAATTAATAAACAGATGTTCCCCAAGTATTGATACAGAATCAAACAAAAGAAATATATCTCATAAGAGGGCAATATATATTCAAAGTATTTGGTGTGACCAATATTTTTTTAAAATTATTTGGTCAAATATTTCGGATGGAGGTCTTGTAAGAAACAATCGGCACATTGCAGCTTCCATACTTAGGGTAAGGTAGAAACTTTGAAGTTTGAAGCAGATTCCTTTTATGGTGTGTGTTTATAGATATATATGCTGCTTGGTCTAACGTTCTGGTCTTCAATCGTCTCTTTTGACATAAAATTGTTCTTTAGGTGGTTTTATAATATTAGGGGGAATAGCTGTCCGAAAATCGAAACTCAAACCATTTGAACACTATAAACAATTAATATAATGAAAAGTATGTCTTATATAAAAAAAATTTAAGGCAGGTTAACCATGTTAGAGATAGAGAAGATTGGTGATTGAGCATGGAATTTTTTTTTAATAACCAAAAGTTTTTATTGACTAGTTGAGAGCTTATTAAAATAATAGTAATTCTCTTAGTTCAAAGAGTATTTATATAGCATTTATTAATAAAGTCTTCATATTGATAATAAGATTTGAAACCACATTATTATAGGATATGTATTATATTCTTGTTAAGTAAATCAACCATTGTTAGCTAAGCGTGGAAATTTGCATAGCATATTTGAGTTCTTTTTGGCTTCAAAGAAATATAGATGGAATAAATTACTCCATATTTTAGTAGCAAGTTAATTAATTACTAAAACTCACGCTTCTATATTCCGGGTTAACTTATTTATAAATCCCCATAATTCTATCTATATTTTTATTTTAAACTTTTATAATTAGATCCCATAATTTTTTTAAAGAAAATTTAACTTATGTCTCTTTCGTGAAAACTCCTTTAATTAATATACGGTTAAATTCTAGAGAAGTAATCGCGATCATGATTCTAATATGTATGAGCATGTCAATAAAATTAATAACATATTTACGTAAGATTAACATATTGATCACATTGTATTTTTTAACTATAAAAACGCATCAAAATTCTTACGAACTTTTAAATTATAACAAATAAAATAAAAATTGAGTGAAATTTCATGAATTAAGGGAATATTTTCTGTTCCAAAAAAAAAATTGTACTTAGAATCAAATGAGTATAAACTCCGTCGGAATTGGGATCCAACAAAATTCTGTACAATAAAGATTTTGTAGAATAATAGGAGTAAGGGAAAAAAAGAGTTTTTTTTAAGCAATTATCTCCAACTATCATCTAATCCAATTTTAAATATTTTTGGGCTCAAATAGAATAGTTTTCAATCTCCCTATAAATGGCTGTTATCTAGAGATGGAGGTTTTAATCCTATATTGGTGAGAAGAGAGTGTGTGCATGAATATAAAGATTAGAAAGGCAAGAACTTGAAACTATTATCCTTGTTAGGTGGTTTTATTTAATCCCATAAGTCAATTTGTCCAAAAAAAAATCTCCCTATAAATTTTACTATACAAAATTCTTACACTTTTTTTTACCACAAAAAAGTTCTTACACATTTATTAACGACAATATATATTACCATGGAAAAAATAATTTTATAAGAAATTACTTGCTCGAACATAGATTTTAAAAACTTAATGATGAGAATGAAACTTACTCATTTTTTTTTTGCTTTTCATCTGATAATTGCTTGTAAAATTAAGCGTACGTTTAGTGTTTTTTGGGTTCTAATTTCTTCCACTACGGTTAATCAACGAAGTAGGAAAAAATAAAGAAAGAAAAGCATATTTTAGATTCACAAAAATGACAGCTAGATCTTGACACACGATCAGCTCAAGCTCTCTTTTTAATGTTCAATACATATTATTCACATTCACAAAAATAAGTATAAATGGTGTACTTAAAAAAGAAATAGATACAAAATTAACTGAGTGTAATTATAAAATGTAGCCACGAACAGCCACACATATTCTTAACACATATTCTTTGTTCACTCTATGTCGAAATGCATAAATTCATGAACAAAGAAGATTATGGGTTGATCACACTTCAAATTAATTATACTATATCTTGATATTGGTTTCAGATGATCAAAGTCTATACTTGAAGGGAATTATGTCAAATTAATATAACATCAAAGTTCATACTTTAACTAATAGTTAAGTTTTTTTTTACTTCTTTGCAACCCGAAGATGGCTGAAGCTGTTGCTGGTTCAGGAACGACAACAGCAGAAACTGAAATCATCCTCCGAGACATCACTCTCGAGTTTTTTTCAGCAAATATGGATAGAACGGATGCCGAGTAGGTGGATAACGTGGTGGAATCAAGTTGATCTTAATATTTCTGGGTGTAATTAATATTTCTGGTTGTAATAGGCTTCAAGGTGTGTTTTGTTTGTTTGGTGGTGTCATTTCAGTAGGTGTTTTTGCTTTATCTCTTTTAATGTACTTGTTGGGTGAATCAAATAAAAAAAAATACTCTCTTTCTTCCAGTTTATAGTACACTTTTAACTATCAAACACATATCAGATAATAATTAGTAACTAAAATTTTTTTCATTATTTCTTTAATTACCCTCATTTAATAATACTTCCTACATTAATAAATTGCAGTCATTCTCTTGTTCATTTTTTTTCCGAGTTCTCATGGGTCATCAACCATCATGAAAAGTGAAACTTTTGGGAAAAATTCTCCTTCATTCATTTATGGTTTGACCGAATCATTAAAGAATTTTTATTAAATGTATTGGTAACTATAGAATATATGAGCTTACTTATTCGGGACAATACTGGAAAGATAATAAAAAAACATAATATAATCCGTGCAGTGCACTATATTTTGAAATATAAATTTTTTAAAACAGTTCACTATATAGCGTAACAGAGAAATTATTAGTTAAGTTGAGTAGTAAGAAACTCAATATTTCTTAAGTTTAAAGTTTGAATTTTGTTACTAGAAAAATTATATTAGGAGAACTATTTCTATTTAGACTCGATAATATTTGAATATAATTAAGTAGTATTGAGTATCAATCAAATAATTATAAAAAAACAAAAAGCCATGCATCAAATATATTAGCTTAGTTGATTTCTTCGTTATAAAAACAGCGTTTAGTCTAAGAAGTAAGTTAAGATGGAAAATGAAAGGACAAGTTGCACATTTTGCTTGTGTTTGCTGATCACTGCGTTGATATATGAGTAAAAGCTTTAAAAAATTTCCATGAGGATCATTGGTCCCATCATAAATAAATACAACCCCTACTCCCCTACTCAACCACCAGAAATTGATGGCCTCGTAATGTTCTACGTGGCCTCTTGCTGGTATATTCTTATCTTCTTTCGCTTTTCATATGGAAGAAACAACTCCCACTCATCCCTCAATTATAAGAAAATTTTAAAAAAATTATATTTATCAAAAATATAAAAAAAATATTTAATGTAATAAATTTTTTTCCTAATAATACCCTTCATTAAGTAAATCATATACTATTCACAAGACACTTTTTTGACCATTAATTACTCTAGTGCAAAAAAAAATCATTAATTGGGAATAATTTAAAAAATATTATTTATTACAAATTAAATAAGGTTAACAAACTTCAACTAATAATATTAGTATTTATAAAAAAATTTCTTATATTTGAAACAAGAGAAAATAATATAGAAGCGTTACATTTATATATTTCAATATATTTCTTTTTCAACTTCCTTAAGAAAATTAGAGCTGGAGAACATCACACAACATGTAACATTTAAAAACAGAAAAAAAAACATTGAAAAGAACGTTAATATTATCTACAATGTATATCGTTTGACTATGCCTTTAAATAACTATATGAAGGTATGAACATATAGATATGCAGAATATCTGATGAAATTTTGTTACATCATATCATATCAAATAATTTGAAGAATTATCTTTTAATGCAACTGTCAAGTTAATAAATTTGTGGTTTTAAATCAACCGCATAATTACCGCAAATTTTAACTTTGAAACAATAGTATCAGTATAACATTTAAGGATGTGAATAGACCAGATCGGGCTCATGTGTGCCCTAACCTATGGGCATCCTAAAGGGTGACTAGGATCCGAACCAATTTTGACTGGGTTTATTGTGAGTTGGCCCGATAGAGGACATGAAAGGCACCATAACACAAGAAGCAAAAGATCAAGGCACTAAAAAAAAAAACTTGACTTTTAATAGGGATAAAAGTTGTCACTAAAAGACAAAATGCCATCGCCAAAAGTTTTCAAAAATGTCACCACCTTACCGTCACCACAAGTCTTGTTGCTGAAAGTTTGGTGATGACAAAAAATGTTGCTGTCAAAAGAAAATATTTAGTGGCAAAAAGAGTTGTAATTAAAAATGTAAATTGTCACGGTGAAAGGTTTGTCATTTGGCAACAGCTTTTAGCCGCCGCTAAAAGTTTGTCATTTGGCGTGCCACGTCGTATAATTATTTCAAATATGTCTTCAATTAGGTTTAAAGCCTTGATCTCTCACTCTAAGTACATTTGTATTAATCCTTTTACTAATTAAACTGAAATGTATTTGCAGTTTTTATGTAAAATATTAAATATATATTGTTTATCTACACGCTAATACACATATATTTATAAATTAATATATTATTAAAAAATGCACATATTTTATTTTCAATTATTAATATCATAAAATATTATATATATTTATATGAATATTTATATTATATTTTTTTATTTTTAAATCCTAAATAATTTTTCTATAAACATATTTATTTTTCCTTGGTAAGAAAAAATTGTTTTCTTAGCCAACTTTTAAATTTGATTTTTATTTTTAAATAATAATAATTATGTATATAATATTTATGATTCATATGTATTAATATTATATTATTTTATGTTATTTTTCATTATAACATATCATATAATATATAATATATATCATATATTATATTATTTAATTAATTATATTATATATATGCTTAATATGTAAAATATAATAGGAATTTGGCAAAAATCATTAACATAAATATTGTAATTTTGATTATTATAGGATTTCAAAGAAAATGCAATACGCACAATTTGTTATGATTGAGAGAATAAAGAAGATTAAAAAGAGTGAGAGGGTGAAAAAGAGAATTAGTTAATACTTATTTCATAAATATTGTCATCACTTATTCTTCAGGAAAATAGATTAACAATCCATAGAGATTCTTCCTCTACGTGATATTACTCCATTAGACTTTTATATTATGTAAAAATATCTACACTACCAACACCCATAGGAGTTTGGATTGAGAGTCTTAACCCTAGTATGAGTGATTATTCTCTTAGACTAACTATTAATCATTGTTTTAGTACGTTATTACTTCATCAATTATTATTAGTAATAAGTAGTATTAATATTAATTTATATGTTAAATATATTAGCAATTACTTACTTAGCCTAATAAGAATTCTTCTAAATACAGGATTAATCATCTTAGATAATTAGGGATTAGCTTGTTTTTCTAATTCCCTTTTATTGGTGTTATCAATCCCTTTATTAATTAGAAAAAATATCCTAATAAGAATAACATATTTTATTAGTTAAAATGAAGAAAAATCAAAGATAAATATGGATTAGATTCAATGATTCGACCATTCAAGTGTTTAATTTCAAGAAGAGACAAAGCATGTTCAAAATATTCAGAATATTTCAGATGAAAGGAAATAGTAAAATACTTTGACTTTAGCTAAAGATACTAAATAATCTTTACAATACAAAATATATATTGAATATTTTATTTCTTTATGATAAAATTGTACAACTATAACACAATTATTATTTTAATATGTTATTTATTAATTTTTAAAATAAAAAAAAACTTTAGCTTTGGTGGAAACACAGAAAAGTCACTACCGAAAGCCTTACTTTTAGCGATGAAAAGTTATCACTGAAAGCAAGAGTTTCGGCGACGACAATAAAAAAGTTACCGCTGAAAGTTAGACTTTCAATGGTGACAAAAAAATGTTATCACTCAATATCTTTAGTGATGACAAAACATCCTCACTGAAAGTTGTATTCAGTGGCCACACAAATGTAGCAACTGAAAATAAGACTTTCAGTGATGATAGACAAAGGTGGCAACTAAAGTTGTTGCCGTTGAAAAGTTACCTTTTGGTGATGATATTATTATGTCGTTATTAAAAGTCTACTTTTAGCGTCGACTTTTTTTGTCATCTCCAAAAGTTAGACTTTCAGCAATGACAACGAAAGTCATATTTTTAGTAATGACTTTTTCTTATCGTCGCTGAAAGCGTTGCTGAAAGTCTCTTTTTTGTAGTGAGGAGAAGATGAAGCAATATACACCAACACCACTTTGTTTGAAGCAAAATATATATTCAAAAAATACAAAATAATATCAAGACAAAACAATACAGATTCAACAAGAAGATAAGAGATTAAAATACAAAATCAAAAGATAGATCTACTATTCTAGAGAAGCATAGTCCCAAATTTGCAGACAGATATACAAATCAACTAAAGGAGGAAGAGTTTTTTCCATTAACAACAATGAAGGAGGAGGAAGAAGATGGTGGAGGAAGAGACAACAATCTCTGGGCAAGCAGAAGATAGTGATGAAAGTAGTGGTGAGAAAAGCAGAAGAAGCAAGGCAAGCGATGGTCCAATGTAGATCTTATGGAGAAGAAGAAGATGCATGGGAACTAGTAGAAAAGAGATGTTGGAGGAAGGAAATGTGTTGAAGTGAAAACGATGTTGATAACACTTAAAGAGAAGATTCTATATGATGCCACATGGTTTTTTTTTATATTACTATAACAATATTGTCTAGTTAAAGCCAATTGAGTGAAGAGGCTTAACCTACAACCCAAACTGGCACTATGTTTCTCATGTTGGGTTCATTTGGGTCGAGCTGGGTTTGTTGAGTTGGACGAGCTATACTCAGCCATAATAACATTTGTGAGATTCTCTTACTAGTATTGAAGTTTATGAACCAAATGAATTTATAGCAAATTATCTTATAATTAATTTTAGAATATTAATAATAATATTTATTCCAAATATGTAGTACTTTATCAGTGTGTGCCCATATATCACCAACCAACATGAAAAATGTATACTTAATTATATAGCACCCTCCTGTTAGAATAAAGAGATATGACCTTAATTAAAGAGAGATAATAATATTTCAAATCATAGAAAACACTATTGAAGTCAAGGACAACATAGTTCATTTTCTAAACTACATACAATGCACATAGCCCACGAATAGTTTATATTAAATTCATGCATTTATAATAGAGTTTATAATATTTTGGCCAAAAAATACCTTCATGCAACAAAAAACCAATCAAATAGTAAGCTACAAGAGTTCAAAAAACCAAACAAAGCAAAACCAACAAACAAACAAAACACAACCCAAAACCCGTATCCAAAGCAACAGATAGGAAAGCAATACACAGACTCAAATGACACAACCCTAAACTAAAACGAATGAACCTTAACAAGAAAAAACACCACCCACAAACCATACTATTGACTACACAAAGACTAACAACCATGGTGTCTCTAGAGATAGTTGGCAAAAACACTGCCTTCCATAAGGATGGGGGTTTGATGAACCACTCTTTCAATCCCAACCACTTCATCAACTCAACTACAAACCAATGAGCAAATTTGCAAAAATCGCGCAAAGTCCCCACAAAAACTACCACTACCACTGATGTGTGCATTTTATATATATAAAATATCCACATTTTAGCTCTAATTTGCACTTTTAAGCTCCATTTTGAAGTTTTATGTTGTCATAGGGTTCATATGGAGGCATTTGGAGTAAAAATATCTTAAATCATCTATGTTGGAAAATTCTAATACCCATTGATATTTTGATAATAAATTTATCATATGATATTCGATTGGGTGATTCAACATGAATTTGAAAGCTAAGACATAGGGCCACAACTTCTTGTTTTGGGTTTTTAAAATTTTGACTTTATTATGGTCAAAATTGAGCCGAAAATATCTGCACATGCATTAGTGATTTGTTGGAAGTATAATATGGCAGAAATAAAGACCAATTTTTCACTCGGTGGGTCAAGTTTACCCAACATCAAGTCAGTTCTTATGTCATGATTTTACTCTTTTTGGATTCACTTAATGTCAATTGTGGTGGTTCTTGGGTCACCAAGCATTGGGTTAATCATTAAAAGGCCCAAAAATTACATTTTTTATGTGTAAATTAACTTTGAAACTAAGTTTTCTTGCTCTATTATAAATAGCAAGCTTGGTGATCGTAACACTGCCTACTATCATGCTAAAATGACTTGTAGAAGGCATCAAAATAGAATACATATGCTTAAGAATGATGATGATGATGACTAGTGCTCAAATGATGTTCAATTATGTAATATCATTGTAGAGTTTTTCTATAAACTCTACTCCCTTAATGTACCAAGTGTGCCCTCCTTTAAATATCAAGGAATGTTCCCCTCTCTTAGTAAGAAAGCTTGCAATTGGGAAGCGGGTAACACTAGACGAAGTTCGTGTTGCATTTTTTGACATGAAGCCACTGAAGGCCCCTTGATCGGATGGATTTCCTACCTTTTTCTTCCAACAACAATGGAAAGTGGTAGGTATTTCTATCTTCTCTATGATTTAATCCCTTTCAGTGGTGGGGATTCTAACCTTAACCAAATCTTCTTATCCTTCATCCCTAAGATGATGAAACCTAAAATTTTAAGAAATTTCTACCAATTAGCCTAAGGGTTTGTTTGGTTGGAGGGAAATGGGGGGAAGGGAAAGGAAGGGGAGGGAAAATGTTATTAAAATTTTCCCTCCCCTCCCCTTATATATTTTCCCCCCAAATTGGGGTAATTTGGGGGGAAAATGTGTTATTGTGTACAAAATGACTAAAATACCCTTCATTTTTTTATTACTTGGTCACATAATATACTGGTCAGTCTTGTCCTTATATTAACTTAAATAAATTAAGAGTATAATAGTGAAATTATAATTATTTTCCCTCATTTCCCCTCTTAACCCAAACAAGGTAAAATTAAAATCCTTCCACTAAAATCCCTCATTTTCCTTCCAAACGAGGTAAAATTAAAATCCCTTCTTTTCCCTCCCCTTTCTTTCTCTCCATTAAAATCCCTTCCCTCCCTTTCCCTCCATTGAACCAAACAGACCCTAAGGTCTGGGATTTATAAGATCATCACCAAGCTTATTGCAAATAGATTCAAAGGATTCATGCCTAATCATGTCTTGCCCTACAATCTAGTTTCATTTGGGGTAGAGTCATTACTGACAATGTCATTATTGCTCAAAAGATAATTCACTCCATGAGGCTAAAGAAAGGAAAAAAGGACGGATTACAGTTATAGTGGATCTTGAAAAGGCATTGGATAGACTTTGGTGGGACTTCATTCATGATGCTCATTTAGTCGTAGGCTTGCAAAACAATTTAACGCATATCATAATGCATTGCATTAACTCCTCTTTGTTGGATAAAATGAAGATTTTGATGATTTCCAAAATACCTATAGCTGCAAGGAACATATTAAGGGAATAAGATCAATCTTGCATTAGCTTATGTCATAATGCATTGCATTAACTCCTCTTTGTTAGATCAATCTTGCTGTTATAATGGAGAAATTTCAAGTGGTCACTTAGAAAATAGACATAAGCTAAGTAAAAGAGCTGAATCAAGATAAATCCTTATGTTTGATTATTTCTATCCTTTCTTTATTTACATTTACACTATTGCTCAATTTTAGTGCACCCGTACTAATATATCGTCTTTTAGCTTTTCTAGAAATTTTTAAAACACAATCCATCTCTTTTACGCATTCCAGCTATCTCAACACTCTTCCTTTCAAGTGCTTTGGAATGGCATGCCTAGTGAGGAATTCATGTTAAGAATATTGGCTTCCCAAGAGGGGGGTGAATTGGGAAATATGAAATTTTTCTACAAAAGTACAAGTACAACAGTAAAAGTAAAAGTTTGTAGAAAGACAAAGTATAATGAAAATTAAGTATAGAAGATAAGGGAAGAGAAAAACTCAATGATTTATCCTAATTCGATCCAATCCACTTGACTTACGTCCAGTCCTCAAGCCACCACTTGAGATTTTTCACTATTTACAAAAATTCAGTGGGCTCCTTTCTATGCCACAGTACAACTTTTGTGCTCTATTCTAAAAACATAGAAAATCTCACTCAACACTTTTACAAATGTTTCCCTAAATCCCTTTATGAATCCCCTTACAAAGAATCTTTCTTCCGAATGAAAAATTAATTTTTACAGAAATGAAAATTCTCTCAAATAGAGTAGATATGAAAGTTTTGGTGTGTAGGTGAAAAAGTTTTAACTAAGAAATTCAGCAGAGTTGTTGCAAAATCAAACTTAAATTCGTTACACACAACTTCAAATAAAATACTATTTATAGATTTATGACTTAACTTGTCATTAGACACAAGATCTACTTATAAGATACAAGATCTAGCTGTAACACCCCTCATGATATCTTTATCGGTTTTGTGTTCAGGACCGAAGGAAGCAGGACAGAGATAGGTTCAAGAGGAACCAGAAAAGGCTCCGCGCCGCGGCTAGGAGCAGAGCCGCCGCGGCCAGAGACCTTCCAGTGGCATTATTCCGGATTAATTGGTGGCGCCGCGGCGAGGAGCAGGGCCACCGCGGCGAGAGTCGTAAAAATTGTTTAAATCCGGATCAGTCGGACGCGAAAGAAAGAAAGAAAACAAAGGGAGCGACGCAGAGAGACAAGGAGCAGTGCTAGGGTTCGGCATTTTCGGTGTCCCAGAATGATTCTCGTCCATTGGGAGCTTGGATTCAAGTTGGTAAGTGCTCTCTACTCCTCTCTCCCCATTTTCTTCGGTTAGAATTTGGGATTTCCGATTGTGAGGTTGGATTTCCGGTTTGGGGCGAAATCCACTGATTGAAATGGATGATTTGTGGTTAATGGAGTGTGTTTTGGTATCATTGTTGCTTGAATGTGAGTTTTGAAGGGTGTATGTGTGATTTGAGCTTAACCCTAGGTTATTCTTGGTTAGGGCTCTTGGGAATCCGAAGGGTATGAGGTTGTGTAGTGCTTGAGTGATCCCTAAGAGCTTATTGATGCATGAAAAGGGTATTGGAACCTTGGGTTAGGTTACTGTAGTTATACTGTGATGTTTGGTATATTGTGTTAATGGAAGAATTGTGGTATTGTAAAGGTTGTTGGCTAAGCGAGAGGGGTTCAAGCGTACTGGACAGTTCAAGGAAGCTTGTGGAACTCGTGTGTGTGTGGTAACGACAGTTAAGGTAACCGGGTGTGTGTTTGTATTGTATTGGTTATATGACATTGATTGTGTATATGTATGGTTTTCTTATATAATGTGGTACACACGGCTAGTTGATGTATGATGGTTGTGTAATTGCATTGTGATGTGTAGCATCCCCATACCATTGCATGCTGGCATGTCCATATGATGATTGTGATGATAATGATATATATACATATGTGTGTGTGTAGAGGCATGTTGGCATGACATTAGCATCATCACCATATGATTGCATAGTGAGAGATTGATGATGAGGTGATGATGATGTGATGTGATATGAGATGATGATATGGTAAAGATTCCTGTCGCTAAATCCTCTCCATGGGAGAGCCAGGCGGCAGAGGATAATATGATATGATGAAATGTCCCTGTCACTAAATCCTCTCTCCGGGAGAGCCAGGTGGCAGTGGATTTGGGGGATGCACCTTCTCTAAATCACCATTAATTCGTGATGGTCCAGGGGAAGGAGAGCCACGGTCTGAGCTTTAGTGTAATCATTGGCCGGGTTGCACTAGAGTAAGGTGAGCTTGGTGATGTCCCAGAATCGGTCTTCACCGACTGTTGGAAGGGAATCATCTATTGAAATGTCTTGTGATGACGACAGCTCGTGGTTCTAGCCGTGTATGAGGAAGAACATGCATACCATTCATTTACATTGCATTACACGATTGTGTGGATCAGTATATATATATAGATATTGTATGTGGTTGTTCCCGGTTACTGAGACATTGTCTCACACCCTCTCCCATAACTAACCTTTCAGGTGACGGTTCTGGCATTAGTCCGGAGAAGACGCGGGAGTAGCTGTGTACGTGGGAATACTAGGTCTATGTAGTGTATGTAATTTGGACGCTGTGCCTCGTGCCAAGTAGGGTAGTATATTTGTAATGGATAGCTGAAAGGAATTGATAAAGGATTTGTACGGATTGATGTATGTATATTTATATAGGTTGTATGCATGGTTTTGGATGTTGTGAAGTCTGTATGGTAGTGTTGGTGAATTCAAAGTGGTGTTGGGCATTGTCGGTTTGTTTGAGGGCCTGTAGCCTGGATTGTCGAATTGGGTTCAAAGGGGTCAAATCTCAGAGGAGTGGTTCCTTTGAGGTGAAACCTCTTTGGCAAGTTGTTTTAGGGGTTTTGGACATGTATGGTTGGTCTTGGAGTGTCCATTTGCATTTGGTGGCAATTGGAGGTTGTTAGTGGCGAGTTTTGGTTAATAAGTGGCTAAAATGGTGTCAATGGTCCAGAATCTCCATACGGAGTTGGTTTGAGGTGAAAGTGGTGTCTATGGATAGATGGGGACTAGATTGACTTGTAGGAGTTGGAATCGAGTCAATCGGAGGTCAGAGCATAAAGTTATGCGCGTCGGAAGTTCGCCCCAGAACGCTGAATTTACTGATATGGTATATCAGCTGGGGGCGCCGCGGCTCAAGTGTCCAGGCCGCGGCTCCAGTGATGGCAGTAGCGAGGGAGAAACAGAGCAGGCCGGAGCCGCGGCGATCCTGTAGCGGCCGCGGCCCCAGCCCAAAATTTGGTATTTCTGGGATTAGTTTCCGATGGTTTGAGGCTGGGTGATGTTGTTTGGGTTGTGTTTGGTTGTATTTCGTGAGATTTGGTAAGAGAGGAGGTAGGATGTTACACTAGCTGTTAGAGACATTAATCAATAGTTACTCTACAAAATTAGTCATTCACCAACTGTATTAAATCGTCTGACACACTAAAATTTTAATTTTGGGGCTTAACGGACAAATTTCACAGAGAAAGAAAATTAAAGACTTTAATGTTGAACTTCAAAATTTATCTGTTACAATGTGATATTCGAATTTCAAGTTTTCCAAAGATAACCTATATTAATTCATACAAATTTTCATATTAAAAATGCGTCTGAAGAGTTTGAACAATTGTCTCAAGTTTTTGTATAGCATTTTGAAATTTGAATTTCAGAAGCTAAAATTTGTTTATCAGAGGCATGTTCAACATGTCACAAAAGTTCTTTTCTGTGAAGTTCGAATGTTGAACTGTAAAGTTTGTCTGTCAGAGACATGCTCTAACAAGACTCACAAGTTCTTACTTCAAAATTTCACCAACATTCAAATTTTGATTAAGTTTCATGCAAATTTTGCATACTTTCATTAATAATGCTTAGCCCAAAATTTAAATTTCAGAACCAAAATCCATCTATCAGAGATAAAATCTTTTGTAACTTTGAATTTTACTAAGCAAAGTGTGAATTTTGTACAAAATAAATATGAATCAATACCAAAATTCATCTATTACCCAATATTTTTCAATTCTAACATATGCTAACATTATATAACTTTGAAATAACTTGCTTAAATATTGTGGTAATATAAATAACTAAGCTTCAAAGCTTTTTACCTAGTGTACAAAGTGAGAAATCCTAAAAGCTAAATCTTCATTTGTTCTTCATTGTATTTCTTCACTTTATCCTTTCATACTTCTTTGATATTCTCCTTGCAAGCTCTAGTTGTTTGGAACCATCAAAACTTCTAATTTAACATTCTCCCCCTTTTTGATGATGACAAAAACACTCATAAACTGGATTAGTACTTGAGTTTGCTTCCAAGAGCTTCCCCTCAACATATGCATTAAAATTTGAATATAAGTATAGCACATGTATCAAAATAAAGGTTTTAGGAGAATAGAAAGGGAATGTGGAAACAGAGAAACATATTTCATTGATGTAAACATGTTCAGTATAGAGATTCAAATAAGTTCTACTTTAGTGCTACAACTTCATCGTATGCAGCTTTTTGTGTTGACTGTCATGGCTGAAACTCAGAAAAGGGGAAACTAGAAAGATATAGAAAAGCTCTTATTTTTTTCCCTTTTGGCTAATCTTCTTCTTTAATCTTTTTCTTTTCTTCTTTCTTTACTTGTTTTTCTTCTCCATTGGTATTTTTTCAAGGTGTCTTCTTCTTTCTTCATTACTGATCTTCTTCCTTCCAGACTTTTTTTGATCCTCTTCATCCCTAGTCATCCTCGTTCAATAATTTTTTTTAAGGAAAATGTCTAGCTCGTCTTAACCGGCCAACCCATCGATTTTACTAGTTTTCACCAATTCAAGACTGGGTTGGCTAGTTCTTGTCCGATTTTATGTAACTCTGGTTATTCCCTGCTACTAGACCAAACTATTGACTGGTTCCTGGTTGAACCGGCCGATCCCATCCTATTTTCATACCATTGGTCTCAATCAGAAAGCATGTAAACACATGAGATCCAATAGATGAATGTTGAGATTCAAACTTCGAATTTCAAGACTTTGTGAAGAAATTTCTAAAGTGCGAATATTGAATCATTAAAGTTCAAATGTTGTACACATACAAACATAGCATATACATATATTAAGAATCAAAATTCTTACTTTAAGAAGTCAATACACAAATTTTGAGTAGGATGAAACACACGCATAGCATATAAAGCATTGAAATTTGACTGTTAAACAACCAAAGTTTGAATTTTGATAAAGTAAAATCACTCAATAAGCCAGATAAAGTATAGAAATTCATCTATTGGTAATTAAAATGTGAATGTTGAAGAATAGAACTTACGAACAGATGTTGAAAATTCGAATTTCCATTTTTCTTCGGCAAATGTTGCTTACCTAAGTGTGAGATACTCCATTATTATGATCTCTTATCATATAAGCTCATGAGAAGTACCTGTAAAATATCTTATACATACTCCGATACTTAAGTTAGTGTATGATTTAACACTTTGACTTAGAAAATAAAGAGATTAAGATAGAATTTTCTTACAACTCATTGGGATTAACAATTCCCAATTCTCTTCTTATGAAGTTGAATCTATCTTCAGCAAGAGGCATGGTGAAGATATCAGCTACTTGATTTTCTATTAGAACATACTTCAAGACTATATCTCCTCTCTAAACATGATATCTAATGAAGTGATGTTTGATCTATATATGATTGGTTTTGGAGTATATTACTGGATTCTTTGTGATGTTGATAGCATTGAAGTAATCACACTTAATAGGAACTTGATATAAATTAACTCCAATGTCTTTCAATTATTGCTTCATCCAAAGAATTTGTGCACAACAACCTCTAGCAGCAACATATTCAACTTTAGCAGTGGACAAAGCTACACTATTTTGCTTTTCACTGAACTATGATACCAAAGATCCTCCAAATAGTTGGCAAGTTCAACTTATACTTTTTCGATCAGTTTTGGATTTAGCAAAGTCAGCAACAGTATATCTGAGTAGCTATTCTCTACATTGTTGTAGATACCATAAACCTATCTGAAAGGTCCTTTTGAGATATCTGAAGATCATTTTTACTATTGTTACATGTGATTCCTTGGGACATGTTTGAAATTTTGCATACATGCACACATTAAACATTATATCTGGTCTGCTAGCTGTCAAATATAATGGAGATCCTATCATTCCTCTATATTTGGTGATGTCAAATGGCTTTCCCTTTTCATCCATATCAAGCTTTGTTGAAGTACTCATTAAGATGCTAATTATCTTTACATTTTCCATCCCAAACTTCTTGAGAAGTTCTTTCACATACTTTGTTTGACAAACAAAGATTCCATCACTATATTGCTTGATTTGTAATGCTAAGAAGAATGTCAGTTCTCCTATCATTGACATTTTAAATTCTTCCTACATTAACTTAGCAAAATCCTTGCATAAATTTTTATTATTAGCACCAAATATAATATCATCAACATAAATTTGAACAATGAGCAAATATGAATTAACTTTCTTAGTGAAAAGAGTAGTATCTACTTTTCCTCATGTGAACCCCTTTTCAGTTAAGAAGTTGCTTAGTCTTTCATACCAAACTCTAGGTGCTTGCTTTAACTCGTATAATGCTTTCTCAAATTTATAGACATGATTGGGCTTTGTTGAGTCCTCAAAGCCTGGAGGTTGATCAACATACACCTCTTCCATGATATATCCATTAAGCAAAGCACTTTTAATGTCCATTTGGTAAAGCTTAACAACTTTATGCAAGCATGGGCTTGAACATCTCTTCCATGATATATCTATTAAGAAAAACACTCTTAATGTCCATTTGGTAAAACTTGACACCTTTTATGCAAGCATAGGCTTGAAGTATCCTTATTGTTTCTAATCTTGCAACTGAAGTAAAAGTCTCTTCATAGTCTATACCATCTTCCTGATTATAACCTTTAGCCACCAGCCTGACCTTGTTTTTAATGATCATTCTAGATTCATCAACTTTATTTCTAAGCACTCATTTGGTTCTAATCATTGAATGATCATTGGGGTTAGGCACTAAGTCCCAAACTTGATTTCTCTTGAACTGATTTAGCTGTTCTTGCATGGCTATAATCCATTACTCATCTTTTAATGCATCTTCTATGCAATTAGATTCAATTTGTGATATAAATGTACAATGATTTATTTGATCCCTAAGCTGCCTTCTTATTTTAACATTCTCTTGAACATCCTTAATCACTTGATCAATAGGATAACTCCTCTGATATCTCTAAACTCTAGGTAGTTCTTGAGAAATTTCTTCATTAACTTCAAGTTTATTATTTTCGCCTGAATATATTTCTCTACAGCAGTAGATTCTGATATCTTTACAGGTTTAAGTTAATCTTCCTTGGAGAGATTCAACTTTCTAAAGCTAGAAATTAGTTCATCTTCATCTAAGTTAGGTTTAGAAAGAGTCTCATTCTCAATAAACACTATATGCACTGACTCTTCTATGGTTTTAGTTCTTTTATTAAATGCCCTTGATATGTCCATTTTATACATGTAAAATACTCATATTCAAGCTTCAAATTGCATCTAAATATGCTTGCATTGATATATTTTAGCATTATTTGATATGCTTTTTTGTTTCATGGCGTTATAGGTTTATGTGGAAGCATTCGGAGCAAAAATATTACAATCGTTCATGCTGAAAAATCTCAAAACCCTTCAGTATTTTAATCATAACTCTCACATATGAACTTCGATTGAAGTGATTTAAGATGCATTGGAAAGCTAAGACATAGATCTACAATTTTAATGTTTTGAGTTTTCCCAAATTCCATTGTGAAAATCAAACTCAAAATGTCAACACGAGTTGGTGACTTTCTGAAACTAAACGAAGCAGTGCCTATACCACAGAAGCACCCGGCGCCTGGTCAAACTCGTCTGGCACCGGGTCAACACGAATTTCTTCATTTTATGGTTTTTAAAGCACCCAACGCCATATTGGATGAATATATGGCCACCCGGTGCTTGGTCAACCAACAAAGGTCTATAAAAACATGTTTTTGTGATATTTTGGGCTTTTATGAGTTTCTAAATTTTTTCTATATAAAGACACATGATAGAAACATAAGGGACAGATATAGAAACGCATTCAAGAGCCAGAGAACATTGTTCAAAACTCATCTGGTAGCAACTAGAAGCATCTTATAGAGAGAAAGTAAGAAAATTTAGGGAGTATTAGCGATAGATGCATTCTTCTCTAATATAATTCTATTTTTTTTATATTTTCACTATGATTTAAAATTTTAGTTTTGATTTGATTTCTAATTCTATGAGTAGTTAAATTTCCCAGTCAGGGGTAGGGATGGAGCCTGACTGAAATGGATTGGAGTTGTTTCTCTAGTTAAAACTCTATTGACTTATTCTTCAAGTTATATTTAATTTATATTTTTATTATATTTATCTCTTTTATTCATTCATGTGAATTTTATGCTTGATCACCATAGAATCTAATTAATGGGTAAACTTGATGGATTGATAGGTGGAAGAATGAATCTAAATCTAGAGAGATAAATATGAATAACTAATCTAGAGATAAAATTAGAAATGCGTGGTAATATATGTTGTAGTTTTCAAGGTTTAATTAGGAATTTTAGTTGCGTGAGGCAAATTGAATCCTAATTAAATAAGGACTAATTGATCGAGAGGTAATTAGGACACTTTAGAAAGAACAGTCACTATAATTATGCAGAGTCTAACTAAGAAATAAAATTTAGTTATCTCATAAGGTGAATCCTAATCCCTTGACGCTTCTAAAACTGAATCAAAATTCATACATTATTTTGTTTCCTATTTCTTCCTTTTTTAATTTGAGTTCTTAATTTAATTATCACTTGCTTTTGGGATTAAAAGTTTAGATTAATAAATTTATTACCTCTATTAGATTTGACCTCTGGAATACTCCAGAGATTTTTTGTTACTGTGATCAACCCTGTATACTTGCAGGATTTCAATCAGCTCTATATGCTTTACTTCTACTAGAGTAGCCAAGAAATATATCTTTATCTGACTTGGAGTCCAACTTACCGATATTTTTCTTTCCATTATTGTGAATGAAGCATTTGTATCCAAACACATGTAGATAAGGGAGGTTTGGTTTCCTTCCATTGTAAAATTCATAACGTGTCTTCCCCGTCTGATGGATGCTCTATTGATGATATAGCTTGCTGTGTTTACTGGATCAGCCCATAAATATTGAGGATCCTCTTTCTTATTAAGCACCACTCTTGCCATCTCTTCCAATGTTCTATTCTTTCTCTCTACCACGCCATTTTGCTAAGGTGTCCTTAGAGCTGAGATGTTATGGTCAATTCCATGCTCTTCGCTTTTT
Organism: Adenanthera pavonina; assembly: GCA_026686845.1. Taxonomy (NCBI): domain Eukaryota; kingdom Viridiplantae; phylum Streptophyta; class Magnoliopsida; order Fabales; family Fabaceae; genus Adenanthera; species Adenanthera pavonina. The sequence goes on from JAIVEN010000006.1 coordinate 34,889,028, forward strand.
CAAATTCTCATCCATGATAAGATCTGATTAACACAATAGAAATACCCTTCTCATTTTATACTTTCTTGGGTAAGGTTACAAATGCATCAAATGTTTCATCTATAGAGGAAAGAAATAAAATCCAAGTAAATCTAGAATAATTATCCACAATTACTAACACATAGATTTCCTCCAATACTTTTAACTCTTGCTAGACCTATTAAATCCATATGTAGCAATTGGAGTGGTCTAGATGTGGAGATGACATTTTTAAATTTGAAGGAGGACTTAGTTTGCTTCCCCTTAAGATAAGCATCATATTCTCTGTTCTTTTCAAATGATATCCTAGATAAGCCAGTAACTAAATCATTTTTAATTAGCTTATTTAGTTGGTTCATATTAACGTGTGCTAATCTTCTATGCCACAATCAGCTCTCATTATCTTTAGTGATTAAACATATAGAATCTAAGGTAGAAAGTTCATCTAAATCAATTCTATAACAGTTAACATCCTTTTAAACTTTAAGGATAATCTTGTGATTAATTTTTCTAATGACCAAATAGAATTTTAAGTCAAATAATACCCAATTGCCTTTGTGATAGGTTTGACCCACTCAACAGATTGTGGTAGAGGTCAATCACAAACAACACTTATTCTATAGATGTTTCAGGATTCTTGCTCATGATATCAATGCAAACCACTTTCCCATATTGGTCACCTCTAAAGATCACTTTTCCATTGTGAACCCACTTCATTTCATTATCATTTTCTTCCTTCTTGTATGCACAAGAGGATGATATATGACCTTTCTTGTTATAGAAGTGACAAGTGGAAAAACGAGCTAGAAGAAAGAGATATAGGTTTGAATCAAAACTACATCTCATAAGGTGAAACACAATCCCCTAATGCTTTATAAACAATAGTCACCATAATTGATTAAGAGATAGTTAGGATACTTTATAAACAACAGTCACTATAATTATGTAAAATCTAACTAAAAAGTATACTTTAGTTATTTCATAAGGTGAAATCCAATCCCCTAATGGTTCTTGTGATTGAATCAAAACCATTCTTTGAAATTGCTAGCTATTTTCTTAATTGATTTTTCTCTCAAATATTTTTGTTGCCTTTGGGATTGAAACTTATGGACTGATAGATATATAACCTCCCTTAGGTATAACCCCTTAAATTTTTTAGAGACTTTTCTATACTACAATTGGCCATGTAAAATTGCAAGCCAATCAGCCACTGACTTCATCAAAGCGATCAATTCCTAACCCATTGACGACCAAAACCATTGATCCTCGAAATGCCAAACTCCTTCCCAGCTTTCTTGAAACAATCCAATCTTACTAACACACCTATGAGACCACGTAGTGGACTGATGCCCATCGAGCCACAAGCGCTGGTGATTTCATCTTCTTCTCCCCTAATGCATGATTCAGGGCTACTAGTACTTGGTTTGCCACCCTAACCACCACCACGTGGTTAATTGCCACATAAATCAGCGTGCCATCACTAGATCTACCATCATGTGATTTAATTTGGATTCAAGATCATATTTGTTATTGCGTGGATCAGTAAAATAGGATATAAATTTAAATTATATTTAAATTAAGGAGGGATATTTCAATCTAGAAAAAGTTTGATCATGTAATTTAGCAGCCAACTAATAGTGGTGGATGGAAATGAAATCTTAAAAAAGTAAAGTGAGGTTTTTGTAACATAATCTTAAATTTTAAGGGAGCTATGTAAGTTTTCAGATAGAAGAAATGTTCATGTAACCAAGGTAATTAAATAAAGGGAAGTTCAGTGTATTTTTCTTTTTTTAATTATTATCAAATTATATCTTTACAATGAGTAAAGAGTACACTTAAAGAAATAAAACAAATGTTTCTATGAAAGAGTGATAGTGCAAGACTAAAAAATATATTATTTATTGTTCTTAAAAAAATGCAACCATTGAGTCAAGTGGAAGGAAGTTGACACATTTTAAGCAAGGTCACTGGTTCTAACACTGTGAATGGAAAGAAAAATTACATTGGCAGAACTACTCTCATATGACCTCATTAATATTCAAACTTAATTTTATAGTATCAGATACTATATAGTTGTACAAAAAAAATTCATATTAAAATCTTATTAAAAAATGCTAATATATATGTTATTATATCTATTTATTTTAAGGTTTATGATGAGAGATTTGTGTACTTTTTGCTAGACTATTGTACTCTCATGTTTTGTTTCGTTAACATATCATTTTTATTCATCCAAAAAAAGGTATGCTTAACACTTCAAAATATTGAAAACACTGATCTTGACAAATTAAAAAAAAAAACATTAGAGGGGGGATACAGAATTTTAAGGGGGTGGATACAAATTAAAATTTTAAGAAACAAATATTGTAAGTTGTAACATGTGTACACTATCCATACATATAAATAAGTAAAATAGGGGGGCCGACTTTATAACACCCCTCATGACTTTGTTTGGGCATGGTGTGCAGGACCGGAGGGAAACAGGATGGAGAAAGGTTCAAATGGAGTCTGGAAGAGCTCTACGCCATGATGAGAAGCAGGGTTGCTGTGGCGAGAACGTGTCCAGTGGCTCTTTCCAGTTGAAAACTGGTGACGCCGCGGAGAGATTCGAGATTTTTGTTTAAATCTGAATCATTTCAAACGAATAGGAAAGAAAGAAATGAACGGAGCGATGGAGGATAAACGAGAAGCTCCGCTAGGTTTCAAGATTTCCAGTATTTAGGAGTGATTTTCGTACCTTAGAAGCTTGGATTCAAGTTGGTAAGTGATTTCTACTCTTCCCTATCCATTTTCTTCCGTTAAAATTCGGGGTTTTTTTGTTATAAGTTTGGATCTTTGGTTCTGGCTGAAATCCACTGATTGAAATGGATGAAATGAGGTTAAGGAAGTATGTTTTCCTATTCTTGTTACTTGGATATGAGTTTTGAAGGGTTTATGCGTGATTTAAGCTTAACCCTAGGTTGTTTTCTATTATGGCTCTTGGGAATCCGAAGTGTATGTGGTTGAGTAATGTTTGAATGGTTTCTAGGAGCTTAATAATGCATGAAAGGGGTGTTGGAACCTTGGGTTAAGCTAAATTGGTTGAATTGTAGAATTTGGATATTTGGTATGTGATGTTAATTAAGGTATTATAGTATTGTTAAGGTTGTTTGGGTGCTCGGATAAGGCTAGTCATGGGATTGACGTTCAAGAAAGCTTGTGGAACTCGTGTGAGTATGGTATTGACAACCTGAGATAACCGAATATTTGTATTGTATTGTTTATATTATATGATGGTATGTATAGTTGTGTAGATATGCATATTTCTTTCATACCACGATATAAATGTGTTTTTGTGTGTATTGTTTTTTATATATATCGTGGTATACACATAGTTAGATGATGATTATGATGACTATGATGATTATGATGATGATTGGAGATGATGATATTGACATGACATGATGCATACATGACATTATGATATGATGAAGATGATTATATGATGATACATGAGCATCACCACATGGCATTGTGAGATTGTGATATATGGCGGATTTGGTGGTGATGACGTGATGACGATATGATATATGAATATATATATATATGTATATATTTTAGGGAGAATAAGGATGAGATATATATGTTAAGGAGGATAAGAATGGATTATATATGTTAGGGAGGATAAGGGTGGTATCCCTGTGAGGGCGACATACATTCCATTCATTTCACATTACATTCATGAGTTGCATGAGATATATGTATGTATATATGTGTGTGGTTGTTCCCGTTCACTGAGACATTGTCACACACCCTTCTCCCATGAACTAACCTCTTTCAGGTGACGGTTCTGCCACTAGTCCGAAGAAGATGCGGGAGTAGTTACATATGTGAGAATAGTCTATGTAGTATTTATAATTTGGATAATGTAACTTGTGCTAAGTAGGATAGAAGGTTTTGTATTGCATGTATGACATTTTAAGGATTGTTATGGATGGATGTATGTATGGTTGTATGTGGAAATATGTTGTATGTGTTATGTATGATGAAAGGTAGAGTTGGGCCTTATTGGTATGTTTTAGGGCTTGTAACATGTTTTGTCAAATTGGGGTTCAAGAGTGTCAAATCTCAGACGAGTGGTTCCTTTGAGGTAAAACCTCTTTGGATGAGTTGGTTTAGAGGTTTTGGACCGGTGTAAATGGTCTTCGAGTGACCAGTTGCCTTTGGTGGCAATTAGAGGTGGTTAATGGTGAGTTTTGGTCAATAAGTGGCCAAAATGGTATCAGGAGTTCAAAATATCCATACGGAGTTAGATTGAGGTGAAAGTGGTATCTATAGATAGATTTGGACTAGATTGACTTGTAGAAGTTGGAATCAAGTCAATCGGAGGTCGGAGCATAAAATTATACACATCATAAGTTTGCCCCGGTGTATGGAAGTTGCTGATATAGAAAATTAGCAAGGGGCGCCGCGGTGTCAGGAAGCAGGCTGCGACGCTAGAGAGCCCAGTGGCAATGTAAAATAGGGGAAGGCCGAAGCTGCGGTGGTACTGTAGTGACCGCGACCCCAACCCAGTTTTTGGTGAGTTTTGATTCGTTTCCGTTGTTCTGAAGTATTGGGAAGCTGTTTTGAGTTGTTTAGGTTGTGTGTGGTTAGATTTCAAAGTCTTTGGTCAAGTGTGAAGGTGTTTGGAGGTTGGGTGTTACAAGCTGCCCCTTAAACCCCTTAAAGTAGTTCCGTCACTGTAATATATATGAATGATACGTCAATAACATACCTTCCTGATATATGTATGTGTGTGTGTATATATGTGTGTGTGTGTGTGTATTATAGAATAATTTTTTAATTTATAGAACAAGATTCTGAAATTAGGTAGGAAGAGCTAAGCGTACATGGTGGCTATTATGCATATGAAAGATTTTCCTTTTAGAGTGTGTATATATATTTATACATAGGGTGAGTAGTTGGCCAAATAAATAGCTTATATATATAGTGTACTAATTTTTCTTTGCATGCATGTGGCTAGCTAGATTCTCCAAGTCGAAAACATATATATGCACAGATACGAATAATGCCAATACCAACAAATTTAGATGGTATATATAAAGACAAATTAAGTCATTATATATTCGATTTAAATTGAAATCAATTTTTCAAAATGATGTCAACGACTGATATCAATTTTAAAGAATTATGTCAATGTTATGAGTATAATATATATCAATTTATCGCCATATCATTTTGATTGGTACATATGTCGTGAAAAGCATATAATGAGATAATTCTGATCGACTGTAGGAGTTTCATGAAAATATTTTCCACAATTATGACTTCACATTTAAAATCTGATTTTTTTATCCAAAAATGGCTAGGTTAGTAACTTAATCGATCATAAAAGATAAAATCTTATCTTAGTAGATTTTGATAAGCATTCAGAGTCATGGAAATATAGAAGGGCAATCGCAATAATAAATTTAGAGTATTCTAGATCTAGAACGCTTTCAACTCCTATATATTTCAATTAATTGGATATTTTGTCCCGTGTGATGCACTAGTTATTTTATCATATTGTGGGACCATAATTTCATTACAAATCTCAATACATAATTTCAAATTTAATTAATCATTCCAAATCAATATTTTACTCAAATCCAAATTCAAACCAACCAATCAATCAATAAGATAATGAATAAAATCGAGATAAGCCCAATACACTATATTAAAATAGTATTCCTAAGCAGGTATTGGGTTTTCCTATAATTTTTTATCATTATAAAAAAAACCAATTATAGAGTAAATGTTAATTTCTGTTTTAATATAAAAACAGAATTTGAATCCTAGTCACTATTCACAACTTATTCCATTTCGTTCTTACCAACGATCTGCTAACTCTAGGTAATTAACGAGTGACTATTGATTTAAACTAGAATAATTAAGCAAATAGATTTGATTGGATGGATGAGAATATTGATGGAGAATTGAGATTCACTTTTAGGGAGTTTAATTATGGAGAAAACTTAGGTACTTGGGCTTAATGTACTTAGATAAAATCAAATCAAAACATGTTAATTTTAAATTTAAAAATAAATTAACATTATAGACAACAAAAATTAGTTATGGAATAAATAATGCATGAAAAAATCCGCTTGTCTTGATTTAATTGAATTAAAGTACATTAAATATATAAGCTTAGGTACCAACGTTATTTTCCTTGAAATTATTAGCTTTAGTTTTTAATTTTTAATTATAATATCTTTTGAACCAATAATAGATGGAAAAATTATCTAATACAAATCGTTATTATTAACATACCAAAATATTTTGTTTGTTGATCAACTGCTGATATTATAATTAGACCCGCGCTAACCTATAATCTTTAGCCAGGGCTACATTATTTTCCATAATTTTCATACCATGAACACTAGACACTAGCTAGTTAGTTGCACTAAATTTCCAACTTACTACAGTATATCATCAAATTAATTTGGTGGAAACGTGTATAACAACCTTTACAATGGGTCCAATGGTCAAACACTATCGTATAAATATTTGACCATGAGATCGATCGTAGATACATGAGACTATATACATCAAATTACAAATGGTTAATTAATCCAAACATATGTGGACTTGAAGCTAAAAAGAAATTATATAGGGACCTCCACCAAGCAATCAAAGATCACATGAGAGCTTCTTTATTTACCAGTCAAACTTTTATGAATATATATATATATATATATTAAAAGATGGTGGAATAATCTAATTAAGATTCAATCATATTTAGGTTCATGTGTATTGACTAGTAGGAAGGTTTTTGAATGTTGCAGCTAACCTTTTATGGCTACTGAGAAATTAAGAATCATGTGCCCACGGCAGCATGGATAGTATTCTCACAATTCACCAAAAATAAAAAAAATAAAAAAGATATGCCACCGTTTGCATTCCTGTGTGATTCAATGCAGATTAATCTAAATTTCAATAAACCCTTTAATTAAAATGAGATAGATCTAGGATATCAAATACTCCAACTATAAAAAAAAATATAGTATAAAAGGAAATTCTCGAACAGCTACTCATGTATAGCAAATGTGAAAATTTATATTTTATTATTTTTTATAAATTTGGTAGATATTGAGATTTTAGTTTTTCTTTTTCAATTTTATTTATTTATTTATTATTTAAAATTCCATCAGGTGAAAAAAATATTTTTAATTTTTATGAGCTGAAGTTGACTATTTGAGAGAATCATTACATTTGCATGGACTCAAAAGTTGAAACCCTTTGCTGATGTCAGGAGTTTAGGATAATCTTTGAGCCATGACTTATGAGTCATAAGCCTTGCCTTATCTTTTGATAAATCCTTGAAAACTAATTTGCCTACTTTTTTAAGAAAAATATTTTATTTGGATAAAATAATTATATTATAATTAATTAAAGGATAGATGGTTGGGGTCTTGGCCTCTTGGGATAATGAAACAAAAGAAGGAAAGTTCGGATCTACTCCGTCCGATTCAAAATATAGGTCTTATTTGACTAATTATATAGAAACTAAAAAAGATAATTTTATTCATTAAATCTATAAAAAATATTATTTTTCAATACTATTCATATTTAATACTCTCTACATCCTATTTTATTTATCATTTTAGATAATTTTAAATATCTTAATTTATTTGTTATTTTACATTATCAATGAAATATTAATTATCTTCTTTACTTTTTTACCCTTAATTAAAAATAATGGTAGGTTAAATATGAGTCTTCTTTTAGCATTTAATTTAAGGATATTTTATTAAAATACTATTAAATTTTAGTATAATGTAGATTTTTTTAATAGTTTTATTGGTTTGTGTGAAAAATCTTAAAATATCAAATAAAATGGGATAAAAGGAATACATTACATTTAAAATTTACTGTCTCTCTTACATTTAAAGTTTATTATCTCTCTTACATTTAATTATAGATAAATATAAAATAGGAAAAAAAAACATTTCATGCTATAGAAATTACCAAATAGGACTTCTATTTTGAATCAAAAAAATTTTTGAAAAAGAACTTATATTTTTTATTGAAGGGAATACTAGTTTTGTGGACTATATCCTTACTTCATTAACAAAAAAAGGTGAATGGAATTAAGGAATTAAAAAATAAAATTTAGACTATTTAAATCTAGATGCATAATTTTGTATGAACACACACTACTTTTGGCCCTTAATCTTCTGCTATTCTAATCGAATTCTAAAAGTTGAAACATATTAAAACCAGTGCAAAATACTTAAGAAAAACACAAGCAAATGTAAGAAATAATTACAAAATCAATATCATATTTTAATCAAATAAATTTATATTTCGTAAAAATTTAAGGTTCTTAATAATTTTCTTAATTTGTGCACAATAGCACAAATTATTAAATATTTTTGAACAATCAAAATTATTAATGAAATAATTAAGTTATGATTTATTTAATATTATCTTAGATCGCTAGCAATTGTGCAAAATCTCATACGCGTTCTCGTATTATTTTCGCAACAAATCACTATATAAACTGTAACACATTAGGGAGACTTTCAGAGTGGGCGTTGGCCTCTACCCTAACATCTTATTTATTTATAGGTCTTTCAAGTGAAATTTTGAGAGAATCTTTTTCAATCAAGCTGATATTATATTTCTAAAAGATGAGTAACAATTATTTCTTTCTTCACGGTTAAAATCTCAACTAATTTGAGATCACGTTAATTATATAAATAATTTATTTTTAATTGAAAGTTCAAGATATGTAGTTCAAATTTTAAAAATATTTTTTATACAAGTTCAAATTTAAAATGGGTTAAAGTGCAATTCCACCCTGAAATATTTCTGAAATCGCTACTAGCACCCTAAACTATTTTTTGTCGCAATGTTACCCTGAATGTTTCAAAATCATAGCAATAATGCCCTTGCCCAAGTGGACTTCAAACGGTCGTGAACTTGCACACATGTCATGCCACGTTAATTAAAATTATCCAACTAGGTGATCGAGTCGTACAAGTATATATGGTTGATCATAATAATAAAAAGTCTAAAATATTTTGAAGTTGTACCTAAGAAAGGTTATGAAATTTATTAGTCCACAAATTTTAATCCCAAAAGTAAATAATAATTCAATTGTGAAATTTAAAATTAAAAAGGAAGGCAACAGCAAATAAATACAATGCCTAAATTTAATTCAATTACTAGAAGTGTCAAGGGATCAGGGTTCACCTACTAGGATAACTCAATTCACTTTCTTGGTTAGGCTCTATGCTATTATAATGACAGTTGTATTTATTAAGTCCTAATCACCTTTCGATGTATTAGTCCATGTTTAATTATAATCGAATTTACTCTCGCGTAACCCAAACATTCACCCAAACCATGAAACTACAACTTAAGTCACCGTAAACTCTTAGATCTACCTCTAGTCTAGTTGTCTGCGTCTGTCTTCCTAAGTTTAGCCTTGCTCTTCTCCTCTCGGTTCTTGAAGCTCGCCCACATATTAGATTTTACAATGGCCCATCACAAAATCAACAATAAAACAAGGAAGATAAATATAATTAAAGAAAATATAGAGATCAAATATATATATATATATTAAAATTCAAATCCCAGAATCATAATAAAAAATATAGAACTGAGTTAATCTCAGTCAGGCTACATTCTTACCCTTGACTGGGAATTTAGCAATTCATAGAAATAATCATCTCAACACAAATCATCAAACAAAAGTTACAAAAGGAAAAGGTAGAAAAGAAGAAACTTGAAGGTTGCTATAGAACTCTCTCAATCCCTTGCTCTTTTCACCCTTCAATCACTTCTAGTTGCTCCAAAAGCTTCAGAATGGTGTTCTCTATCCTTCGAATACCCAACTGAATGAATTCAATTGTTTCCCTTGCGTCCTTTTATATAGTGGAGGTCTATAAGCCCATAAACCCACAAAAAGTCACAGCTGTGTGAAAAACATGAAACTATCAGTGAGGTACTAAACTTCGATTCAGCTCCATTGGTACGAGTGTGTGCTTCCTTAGTCTACGTCTCCACCTGGCACTGGTTCACCATCCAGCCGGCACCGGTTCATTTCACTGATAAAGTCTTCCTCGCGTGTGTGATAATCCAGTGCCAGTTCTGTTTACTGCTTCCAAGTTTTTTATCCTTTCACCCGTGATTGGGTAATTTGGGCCTCCTAAGAGCCTACTCCAGTTTATGACCTCTTCTCATCCGAGCTTCAAATTGGTCCTGAAACATATCAAAACACAAATATATGTAAACTCCAACTAGAATAATCAATTAAACCCAAACTTCTAAACAATTTGGAGCTTAAATTAATGTGGGTATTTTATGAGGATAAAATAGACACATCACTAAGCAGTTATATGGCGTCCTAGCTAGCTATTTCTCCCTCCTATGTGCAGAACCTAATTGACACATATCAAGTTTTAAGGGCACACCAAGTCAAGAAGGGAATCTATAGAAGAAGCATTGAGCACTAAAGGGAACTTTACCAATGGCTGAATTGTAACACCGTAAGGCTTATAACCACATGACGGCTCAAAGAGACAATCCAATTTGATAAGGAATATGATATAAATGAAAAATAACTGAAAGGAGACACCAAATATGAGAGAACAAGAGGGGAGACTTAGAAAATTAGGCTAAACATGAACCGAGGACTTTGAACTATGGCTGGATAACATGTAAATGAAGGAGGAAATTTTTCCCTGTGGCGCCGCGACACCATATACTGTTGTTTTGATAGCAACTTGATGTCAAATTAGGAAAACTTCGGAATCACATATCTTCCTACCCGGACCTTTGATTGACATAATTTCAAAGCCTACAAGTCACTCTATACTTCCTCTAACCATAGACACTAACCTTGTCTCAAAATTTCTCTATATAGAGATTTTGGATACTGGTGATCGAAATAGTCACTTTTGGACCAAAACTAGCCACTAACACCTCTCAATCCTCAACCATTGTCCTTTTGGTTATCCTACATTTTCCAACATGTCACAAATGATGCAAGAACATTGTTTAAGGAGATGACACCCCACGAAAACCAGTCTCTTAAGTTTTGACTCCCTTGAACACCAATCTCATCTATCGGATGACATACTGTTTTTCTCCAAAACCTACCAAATTTCAAGCCTAACCTTATAAATCACTTACACCCATCAAAACACACATGGGCCACTTATTACCTGGGGGCTAAACACACTTGGACCACAAAGGGCCACAAGCCCCTATATGCCAAAACAGCCACTACAATAATTCTTACAAAAACACCAAGGTGGTTTAGACTAACATCTCATTCATATACACAACCACATATATATATATCATACACCTCTATACCCAAGATAACCTTATCCACCGTTAAGGTCTTAAATAACAAAGATCATACATAAAGGGCATAGACACACAGTTGATCCCAAGGGAACAGATGCACATCAATTATATATAGCACCAAATCATGATCCTACACATGGCACAATATTACAACATAATATGCTTTCTCAAATAGACGCATACCACAAAGGAACTTAAATATCTCACATGCCCCTGAGGGACTCATCCGCCTCTGCTTTATCCTTGCTAGAACTATGTCTCATTCCTGTAAATGTTTTCCCATGGGGGGTGAGACTAAAGTCCCAATAATCAGGGAGTAACCAAACAAACACAAACAGGGATTTAAACAAAAGAGGTACAATACATTCATTAATCACAAGACACAACACCTATGCGAATACAGAAAAGGATACAAGCTCATTTATATGTCTATATATTACTATATATGGAAATTATGCCATATATGATTAAATGCTCATGAAATGTAATGGAACCCCACATCAATCAAGGTCAGAACTATGAGTTAGTTACTGTCACAAGGTAACCTCAACAAGTAGCCTCTCTTCCAACATCCGGTGAAAGATGACTCCAAGGCAATCACGAAGCTCACCCCTCACTAGTCATGACCTAGCCAAAGGCTATTCCACGAATGGTTGGACCATGGTTCTCCTTTCCTTGAACTACCCGAATTGGTGGCTATTTAGAGACAGTATATTCTCAATCCACTCCACCTAAATCTCTCAGCCAATGATAACTATTTAGTAGTAGGGATATCATAAGCCGCACTGTCTGAACACAAGGTCTCATGTGCTATTTAGCAAATTGGCATACCACATGGTATTAAGGCATCGTCACCCAACAATATCATGCCCTCTTAAATAATGACTCATGACAATACTCAATGTATGCTAACATGTCATCTCATGCCATATGTATGTGATCATGCTAGCATATTATCATCATTATACAGATATCTCATAGGGATGTACTATAATCATGTATATTCATATATCAACATCCATCATTCTCACAAGTACGGACACATATATATATATATACACATCCACATTGGCTGGTTTCATTCATTTCCATTATCATCATCACCATCATCACGTAAACCAAACAAGGTTGTACGGTTTTTATAATCAACACTCACTATATTCTTCATCACATATACATACAAATACATATTTGTTCACATTAATCATTCTCATCTATCATCATCATTTTATTATTATCATGCTAACAAGCTCTCATGCTCAATTCATTATTATTAATATTGTCACTATCGTCATTGCCAAGATCATGTCAATACTACATTCTTAAGCATAACATCAATAAATATACACAAAGACTATGGACCAAACCCTTCCTCACTCACTTGGGCACACACACACACACACACACACACTCATATAAACATGTATAACTAGCCATATCCATTTCTTATCACAATTTCTTTCCAAAAGATATATGGTTTGAGAAAACTTACTAGCCGTGACATAAAACACATATCATGATATGAAAAGTTCAAAATTCATTAAACAAACAAAGTTACTCCCCATTACCTTGGGTTGCTCAAGTCGCACTTTGGCATGATAAGCCATAGAGTCTCCACTGCAAGCACACACACACAACAGGAATGCAAATTCCAAGTCAAACCAATAGTATTCAATGCCGATCAATCTTAACATTCATCAAAACTTCAATGAAACCATTAAAATTACCCAAGCCAACTTAATGTCTGTAAGGCCAATTTTCGCCATTCAACAAGTTAACCACTTGCCATTGACTTTACCGCTTCTAAACAACTTCTTGGAATATAAATACCTCAACAAGGCATTCACAACCCTACATAATTCGTCAAACACACAAATCAAGTAGAAACATAACCTTTGGTAAAACCCAACTTGGTGATCCAAACTCAAACTCAACAAGAACATGAATCTAACACCATACCCTCTCATTAGTATACTCAAATCAACTCTCAAAACTAACCTTGAGTCTATACAATTCAAATTCTATAGAGATTCCCAATATTGGAGGCTAGGGTTTGCAAAAACAATAACACCCAAAATCCATAACCCAAGGCTTAAAGATACCCAACAATACTACATTGAAGCATTTAAATACAATCTAATCAGTAGAAACTCATCCAATCTCATAAATCACAATCACTACCTCAAAATACCCAAAAATATTTAGTGAAAATAGAGGAGAATATGAAGACATCACCATACCTTGTTAATTCAAGCTTCCCAGGGCATAAAACTTCATCCTCCATCTTTAGAAATCAAACCCTAGTAGAGCTCTCTCTAAAATCCTCAAACTGCCTCTATTTTGTTGAAATGGTTCGCGTATGATTTATTCATATTTTTCAACTGAAGCCAGGGTAGAGGGTTATGGCACCACGGTGCCATTGCATTTTGTCCCGAGTCCATTGAATAGATTACATGCGCACGCCACCGCGTGGAATGCTTTTGTCTCTTTTCTCTCAATCCATTTCTTTGGTGTTCCTCTAATCACGGTCTCTTCCTTAAATCATGTACATGCCTAAGATGATAAGATGTGGGTTGTTACATGAATCCTCATTGTCATCAACAAGTAGTAGAAAAAGAAGGGTTGCTTTGCTCAAGCAATGCAATGGAACCGTAGAATACGAAGGTATGTATAGAAGGAAAGGATGTGGAGGTTTTCAAAATATCTAAGCTAGTCATTGGAAATATGAAAAAATTTCCAAAAATTTAGTTGTATAAACATATAATATATAATTAATCAAAATACCATAATTAATTTATTGCTAGAACGGGAATTCCAACATTATAAATAATGAATTTTTTTATCGTATGTAAATCATGAATTTTAATAGTATATGTGATGATCAATTTAAGTTTGTCAACATATAAATCTTTTAGTGTATGTTTGATTATTTTTTTTTTTTATGGAATTGAATGGAGTGAGAGACTAATGAGGCTTTAGCCATTGTTTGGAACTTTTTTTTAAAAGAGAGTGAGCCCAATTTTTCTATCTCTTCAAATTGGGGATCAATGATAGAATGTCCTGTAATTAATTAATATTATAATTATAAAATTACTCTTGATCTTATGATAACATGTATCATACCTCTATCTCTCCTCTCATTCTTCCTACTGTATCAACCTCTATTTTCTCGTTTTCTCCATTGCGTCGAGCTTGTTTCTCATTCTCTTTACTACATCAATGTATCATTTTCTATCTCATATTTATTTTGTGCATGTTCCCTTCTCTCTTTAACACAAGTTGTTTCATTTTTTTAATTAACATTTGTTCACAAATTCACTTGATAACTGAATTTTCTTTTATTAGGATAAATATCTTAATCTAACTTAAAAATAAATTTGATATTTTTCAAATTATTAATCATTAGTTCTTTTATCTAAATTAACGTATAAGGGCAATATTTGAAAAATAAGGTGATAATCCCTTCTAATGTTTTGTTCCATTTGTTTCATTTCATTCTATCCTAAATTTTCAAACGCACCTTTACATGGTCATTTGCTGATTGTGAAAACTTATATTGTTTTACAATACTTTTAAAATTAATTTTTAATTTGAAAAAAAGATTCACAAGACATGCTAAATTCATATATGTGATGCTTCCACCAACACACACGCCCAAAAAAGAATTTTGCCCACTTAGATTTTGATGACGCTTTCTATATACATTTCTTGTACAAGTTAGCGAATGAAAAGTTTGTACAAGTATGATTGCTTCGTTTGAAAATATACAATACCGGACAAAACAAGTGCAATTTTTAAATCAATGTTGAAAAGGAAACAATAATTTTTTTAACTCAGCAAATTTGACAAAAGAAAAAAAAATACTCGTTAGGTAAAAGTAAGCGATTATTCGATTAAATTAAATTATGAATAAATTGATGTAAATGGAGTGTATATTAACGAAGCGATTACATATCATGAATAAGGGTTTATACTAATTGTCTTTTTATGGTGTTCGAAAGCACAATTATACATCAATTATCAATATTTAATTTTACACTTATTTAGTCAATTTATTATATATATATATATATATAAGCTACTGTGTTAATTAAATGGTGAGAGAGAAGTGGACTTTAGATAAAAAAAAATATATATCTTAAAAACTTATCATAATTCAACGCTTGTTGGATTAATCAATACGTCAACTTAAGAAAAAATGTGTGCTAATATAGCTCTCATTTTTAAAAAAAAATGTCATACAAAAATTCTCAAATTCTCTGCATACCATACATAGTTTCATAATTTTTTTGGAAAAAAGTCGTAATTATTTATTTCTATATATTTGAGTTGAATATATTATTTTATGTTATTTTTTCATCAACTAGTTAAAAGAGTAAAAAGAGGGCAGCATGGAGTTTAAGAAGAGGTTTATAAATAGATTTTATATTTTATATTTTTTTCATGTGCACTTGATATCTTAGATCTACTTTACTTCAACTAAAGAATTTATCCGGATTCAAACTAATCCATATCAAACCAGTTAGGACTACAAAGGGTGCCAAGTCTCGATACTCGAATTTGAAATCTCTGATTAAGTTGGTACAACCCCCTATAAGTTAAATCAAGAGTTTGATAGTTAACATATCAAAACAAAGAAAAACATAAAAAAAAAAATTGGCTAGAAGATGGTTTGAAAGACAAAACTTAGGTACAATTTTTAGATTTTCATGATCATATTTTTAGGATTTTAAAATAATTTATGTTCTTAATAAACACTTGACCCAATAACCTTGAATCAAATAACATTTTCTATTATAAATGTGAAAATCTGGATGTGTGTGTGTGAGTGTGTGTATATATATATATTTATATATATAGAAATTGACTTTCTATAATACAGCACAAAAGTATATAAAGTTGAGGGAAAAAATTAAAATTTTTTCAATGTTAGAAATTACTTTTTAATTTTAGTCTTATATCATTAATCTATTTCATTTTAACAGCATAACGTCAATATTTTAAAAAATTGTAGAGGAGTCAGACATGATATGAATTCCCTACAATAAACTTAATGAGAGATAGAGAGACAGATAATTCTCATTTATAATTTCTTTTCTATCTACTGGCTAGTTTATGACAACTAATTGACAAATTTACCTAAACCTCATTAATTCTTTGAACAAAGTTAAAAAAATGATTTTCTTATGAAAGCTCAATTTCTTGAGAAGCCAAATATACTCTTCGACGTTGGATTACTTTAAGATATACGCATAGAGCAATAGAAATTAACCAAAAAACAAAGTATTTCACTTTTCACATCAATCTCATATCCACCGAGCCTTCCCGTAGCATTGCTAAAGAACGAAAGAATGGACTAGAAGGTAAGCACGCAAGGAAGCATTTCCATTTCACAAATTATTATTTCTTATTTACTTACTTTAATTTTCCCAAATGTAATTAAAAAAAAAAGGAGAGAGAGAGAACGAAACTATAAGTTGTATATTAACACGCTAGATCAAACTTTATTCTTATGTTAAGTCTATCTGCATCTTAATTAATCAAACCAACAAGGATTCAGCAAAAGACTCCAATTCTTCTTGGCTCTCTTGGTTATTCAAGATCTGGAAGTATTCCTCGTACAGCTTCTCCAGCGTCCCATGTTGTTCCGCCGACGTTGGAAACTCCGATTGCCCCTCCATATCCGACCCGTTGACCAAGTCATGCTCTTCCTCAAGAAACCCCACAAACCCGTCTTCTTCATCCCCATTATAATTATAATTATAATTATTGTCATTATTCTCACCCCAAAGAATCTTCCCTCTCTTCTCTTCCTCCTTCTCTTGACTCGTAGATCCACTCGCCGAGTTCGAATCCAACGAGTTCAAGTTATGATTACTGTCGCTTCTGGGAATCGAAGAAGACAAGCAGCTGGCTGTGATTCTTATGGGCTTTGGAAGATACACTGTGGTCTTCTTCTCTGCTTCTTCTTCTTCTGCTCCTCCTCTTCCATTCTCATGCGCCTTGCCTTTCTTCTTCCTGTTGCTCTTATTGACCTTCTTCTTGGAGCTGTTTATATTATCTGGAGAAGAAGGCAGTGATGATAGCTTCCTGTGAGTAATCGGGTCGGTTCCTTGGTTTCGGAGCCTCTTGCTGAGATGGGTGTTCCAGTGGTTCTTGATTTCATTATCTGTTCGTCCGGGCAATCTTCCGGCGATGAGAGACCAGCGATTTCCGAGGAGGGAGTGCATTCGAACTATGAGATCGTCTTCTTCGGGTGTTATGTTGCCTCTCTTTATGTCTGGCCTCAGATAGTTCATCCATCTCAGTCTGCAACTTTTGCCACATCTTAAAAGCCCTGCATAAATATATAAATATACATATATATTCAATTAGAACAGAGAGCGAGAATGAAGAAGAAGAAGAAAGTGGAGAATTGAAGTCGGTGAGAAAAATATGGGTTATGAATATATATATATATATATACCAGCTCGTTTAGGTAAGGATCTCCATTGGCCTTCACCATGAGCTTGGATATACTTGGTGAGCAATGCGTCCTCTTTAGGAGTCCATGGACCTCTGTGCAGCCCAACTTTTGCGCAACAAGGAGCTCTTCCCATCTTCTTGCTTCTATAACCTCAAAGTGGAAGAGAGAGAGAGAGATGGTCCTCTACCTCAAATGGAAGAAGAGCACCTAAATATCCCAACCCTTGAGTCCCTTTTATATGATGAAGCACACAACTCCGTTTTCTTTTTCTTTTTTTCTTTTTTAAATTTGTTTTATTCTATGCAAAAAGATGCATAAAGTATGAACTATTGATTATTGAAAGCCACTCTGGCTGCTATGTGTGTACAAATATTTAGGAATAAATCATGTTATCACTTTTTTTTATTTTCTTATTTAAATTTGCTATATATTTTTTATATAATTATATAATATATAGTACTATTGAGTCACATTTAACTATTGTTATATTTAAATAGAGGTAATTCTGCCAATGTAATTTTTTTTCCTTTTATAGACAAGGCACTAATTTATCCATAGTATACTACTTACTTTTAATTTATTTTTATAAAAAATTTAACTTTCTTTTTCTAAATTGATATTAAGCATTCTAACATAAAATTATAATGTTTTTAATATCATCATGAATATAATTAAATTTTTAAATCCATTCTAAATTTTCAAGGCTCAACTCATTTAAATTTTTTATCACAAAAAATTTAAATTTTTTTCTTAAAAATATAGTGATTGGGAAAAATATTCGTTTTGTTTACAAATATAAATTTGTCAAAATACAAAAAAAGGAATTATTTGTTGCGAATTTTTGTGGTTATAATAATACACCACCACAGCCTCGTGCACGAAACTCAACAAACTTTCTTCCACCTGTCTTTCTTCTGCATGCGTTCTTGTCTGCCTCAGCACCCAGTGCCTGAGTGCATTCACTTTTTACATTTTCGAATTCCATTCTCTCTCTCTCTCTCACATGGACAGGGTTGATATATTATTATTATCATTTTATAAGCGTCTTTCAATTAAAATCACGTATTAAAGAAGGTATTAAAATTAATTAGAAATTTTGACTTTTATAAAAAAAATTACTGTATATTTGAAATTACCGGTAATAAAAATCAATCCCTCTATTTCTGAATATAAATTATTTTAAAACAATGTATACATATAAAAAAAATTATTAAAAATAATTAAAACTCCTGAACTTTATAAAATTAACGTGGCTTTCTAATAATATCTTCATTAAATTATGATATATTTTAATTATATATTTTTTATACTTTCTTTATCATAATTATTTAATTAGAAGCAAACATTAAAAATGAGTATTTAATACTTATAAAATGATATATATTTTACATATTTTAATTTTTTAGAATATAATTTATAATAAAAAATAGAAAAAATATATTAATTTATATCTTACATTAATACTTGAAAAAATATAATTAAAACTATTAAAGATATTTGTAAAAAGTACATGTTTATACTTCTCGAAATTTTACAGGGATCTCTACATAAAAAAATCACAAAAACTTTATAAAAAGGCTCTTATATTCGAGATTATGAGCGTATTTCTATTTGTTTAATTTTTGTCGCTGTAGTCGTATACATGCGTCACCTTGAATCTAAGCACAATGGTTAATTATGGCCACTATGGCCACTATAGGTTTTAAAAAATTCAACATTTTTGAAACTTATATCAGTCAAACTAATACCAAAATATGACAAATACGCACACTCACTAGAGGAGACTAATGGAGGCTGATATTTATTTTTTTTAAGTACATACATAACACACTAAATATATATTTAGATATACTTATCCTAATCAAACCAATCTTTTGACTATAATCGGTTTTAATTCCACGACGGCTTAGTATTTTCAAGCACAAGTTTAATGGTTCTTTAGATCTCTATCAATAGTAATTATTAATACACGTTGAATTAATAAGATGAAAAAAATGGCAAAAGTTTTTTAATCGCTATATATATATACTACGACCATAATAAAATATCTAGAGTGAGTTTTTTAATCCAAAAAAACAAAATATATTTTCATTGGATAATATTCCACATGGACTTACTTAATATCAATAAAAAATAATTAATAGAACAAAAAAAGGTAACAGTAAAGAAAGAAAGTCATCGACTCCTTTTTGGCTTGGCTTGTTGCCGAAGTCGTGTAATAAGCTAATGAATTCCCACAGCCACATGCATGTTTCTATTTCAAGATTCCAGTTTTGAAGGAGACTCTTAATGGTTCACATTATAAGTCACAAATTTAAATATATAGTGCATTAAATTATTTTTCTACTAATGCCCTTCATTAACTATATTAAACAATCGCAGGGAAGCCATTTAATGGGTTGAAGTTCAATCATTTAATTGGGGCCATTTTTAGAAAATATTTTCAATTTGTGCCACATTTAAGAAATTTAACTACTTTTAACTGTTTTTCCTAATATTGGTGAAATAGACAATTGTGATCTATATTCAAGATGGGAGATAGTATATCATTGATAGTTAACAAGTTATAAACACATTTTTTTCATATAGTTGTATGAAATTTGAGATAAGTTAGATTATTCATGGCTTATTGATAGTGTGGTTTACCATCATGGTTAAAAGAATACTTGCTAAAGGTACTTATAAATTGCTCACTAATGAATAATATGGCTTACAAATTACTAATAATATGACTCTCATATGTACCTCTTATATAATCCTAGATTCCTAGTCATATCCGATTAATGTGAGACTTTTTCCATTTTCAATTCACACTTGACCCGACAATACATGCATGTAAAATAATCTCACTTGCATATATAATAATCAACATATGCATAGGAGAGGGTCATATTAAGTTTGTTTTACTGTGTGCGTATTGTACAAGTAATATACTTCTGTTATACTAATTCAGTTATGAATTGAAAATCAGATTTAAAATATTATTTTTGTGCTTTACTAATTCAGTTATAAATATCACTGGAAGTATTAATTTTCTTTTACGAAGTAGGCTGGGAATAAGAGTCGTTTTTATTTTTGTGTTTTTTCAGTGCTGTACTGATGATGGTGAGGTTTTTACCGAGTCTTGTTTTTTTTTTTTTGGCTTCCATCGAGCAAGCATCTTTTGTCTTATGTACTGTCTTTAAGTACTTGATCATGTCAATAATTGCCCCAAAAATCCAGAAATCCCTAACTAGCTTCTGTAAATTCCCATAGGTTTTTACAGATACTTGGCCGAAGCCTGGTCATATGTACTTGGAATTTTTTTTAAAAAATGAGGTTTCTTCTTTGATGGAGTCAAAGTCAATAATATATGGTACGTATAAATATAATCTAATTAATTTCAGTAAGTAAGCGTTTATATATGCACGGGTCAAATATATCATTCGTTATTCTATTATAACGTCTCAAAATTTTAAAGATAGAAAATTGGAAAATATTTTGAAGTCAGAAATATCAATATTTATTTATCTTCATTACGCTAGGATGTTTTAATTGTTAACTTTTACTTAGTATATGAATTATTTTCATGAAAACTACTGGGATATATATTATTGTTACGAGAATATTTATTATATTCTGACACTATCCAGACAGTTGTACCTTTACTAATTTGTATCATGTGTTGAGTATATATTATAATATTGTAATTATAAAAAAATGAAAATATGATAAGTATTAAGAACAAAAAAGTAAGTCTTGTGTACATTCTAATTTCTTGTGTTACTCTTCCTCTTAATATATAATTAAAATGTAATTAAATTATTATCTTTCAAACACATAAAATATTAAGTCATCTTTTTTTAGGTGAAACAAATTACTTATATGAGTTGAGTCCCAATAGCTCATCATATCAATAGTACTTGTTAGGGTAAATGTTAAGTTTTTACCAATCTAAGCAACCTTTGTTAACAAATGTTAAAGATATCTTTATTTTTCAATTGGACAAGTTGAAAAGCTGGAAAAAGTATTCCAAAAATATATTATTATATTTCAAATACTACAAAATATTAAGCTATTTTTTTAGGTGAGAAAATAATTCATATGAATTGAGTCCGAAAAACTCATCAAAACTAATCAAGGCAGATCTCACTTATCAAGTAGTACTTAATTATTAGGGTAAAGGTTAAGCTTTTACTAACGGAAGCAACTTTTGTTAACAAATGTTAAACATATATCTTTATTTATTTATTTTTTATCTGACCTTGAAAGTTGAAAAGCTAGAAATAATACTCCAAAATCCGAAATATATACTTCTGATTTTATGGAAAAGTATCGCAAGGTTTAGGTCCTCGACCAAACATTAATTACTTTTTGATATCAGTAAATAATGTGTGTAATCAATCTAGTGATAGTTCGTCAGGAAAAAAAATATCTAGTGATATATGAATAATTTGAAAGATGTTTTTTCTTTAATTTATATATCATTGAATACGAAAATGATTGAAAATTTTAGGTCAATAAGATATCCAGGTGAAGACGGCCATTTCCTTGTAATAGGAGACAAAGTATAGACATCAGATACGGATTTCATACAAAATAATGTGGAATATATATATGTAATCAACGAAAAAATGTCAAAAAAAAAATAAGAAGTTTCTTTTCTTCAAAGATTCTGATGAAACTAATTAGGATTGAACTAATAATAGCATATATATATATATATATATCGTTTTAAAATTTGTTTATTTGCAACTGTTGATCCTTAATTTTCTTAGGAGTACAAGTAGTTTAAAAGAATAATTAACTTATTATAAATTACTTTTTTTTATCAAGTTCTCCATTTATTGTAATTTCAAATCTCTCGGGGAATATGATGATCTCTTGGCACCTCATGTAACTTTAATTAAGGCAAGAGAATAAAAAATAATTTTTAATTCTGTCCAATTTTTGTACTTGAACTATCTTCATCAAGCAAAGCATTGAGTAATGATTACTTAATTTCTTCTTAAGGGGTCATATAAATCTAAATGTATGAAGTGAATAAACGATCCAATATTTAAACGATACTCCGAGGACATTTCTTAAAAGAATTAAATTAAGTAATCCATTATTCTTTTAATTCTCATAGTTAAAGTGAAATTTGGTGAACATTATGTTACATATATAGTAGAAATTTAGATTGTTTATAGTTATATAATTTTGAATTGAAAAAAGAAAGACAGAAAAACATGGCAATATATATTTGTTATCTTTATATTTGTCATTTTTGTTATGAGCACCGAGGATATACCTAATCCACAGCCAGATCTTCCACCTCTCTCTAAATGTGGCGTGTATATCAAATGAATATAATTAATGTCTGCGACCCACCAAATCGAAACCTAATAAATAATTGACCTAATCCTTGTGAGTTGTGAGACTTGAAGGAGCCAAAAAGTTGGTGATACCTCCAGAATCAAAGTGGCTCATTTCGATGCCACGTTCTACCATTACAGAATGACACATCAATTTGATTTTCATGAAATAAAACAATTCTGTCTCACTTTTTTCTCTTCCGTTTCTTCAAAGTTAAACTTGAGTCCTGGTGAAAATATATTTAATATAGACTTACAGAAGAATATAGATCGTAGCAGCAATTGAGGTTGAAGTTTGAATGAGCCAAGGCGGTTGCAGACATTTATTTAATAATAAAATATCCACTTTCGGCAATATCAGAAAAAGTAGGCATAGAAAGTATCTATAAAACATTTAATTCAAAAAAGTAGTAGACATGCTGTATGTGATATCCAATATAATACGATAGGCGTTCGGTATGTATCTATTCGTACTGTTTTACATCCTTTTGTATCATTTTAAATTTTGATAATAAAATATAATCATTTTGGATTTTTGAGAAGAGACAGAAAATAAGAGTCTCATAGATGTTTGTAAAAATGTGATATTTGTGCTTTTTTTTTATGATCTTTCTTTTATGTAGAAAGAACAACAATGTTTTTTATAGATTGTTATAAACATTTTATTTATGAATGTAGTTTGTTTTAATATTTATATTATAACGTTTTAAATATTTAATACTATTTTTTCTTTTAATGAGTTCATTTATTAATTATATATAAAAATAATTACATAAATAATTGTACTTGTGTAAATATATTTCTATACTCATATTATAAAATTTTAAAAATTGACACATCATATGCATTGTATTTGTATTATATATGATACGTGTATTCACCTGCTTTAAGGGTGAGAACTTCTACCGTTTATGTCAACTTGAGTTGGTAAATTCTAATTGCATTTTAATTCTAAATTAATTTATTTTGATTCAATATTAATTCTAGATTTTATTTTCTGTGCAGTTTCATAGATTTCACGTCTGATTTAATTTTTTTTTCAAAGTATATTCATGCACCTTCATCATTGTCCCAAATTGTGACTTTGATCCTAGCTAATTTATTCTTTTGAATTGCAATTAACCAACAGTGAATTCGTATGCTAATTATTGGCCAAAAAGATTCATATATCAATTAATTAGGAGAGATATTACAATTAATAGGACAGATTCATTAAGGTGGCTAGATACAATGTCCAGCACTTGAAAATGCATATGGTTTTACTTGGAGGAGAAAACGGCCAATTTGGAAGGAGAAAATTTTTGCAGTGAGACAAATAAATGATGATGACAATTGCGACAATTAATTGAATTATATATGAAAATAATATAAAAATTAGGAATTAAAATCAAAGTAAGTAAAGTTTTCTTTGAAAATATAATGAACTCAACAACAATGTTATTGTAGCTATAATATATATAGCTTGCGTACGTGTGTGATTACGAGAGGTTTGAGTAATGTCCCATAAAAATTGAAGAAGGATAGCTAAATGGAATTGATCTCATCAAATCATCCATAGTTACTTCTGAAATAATTAACCAAGGCTTCCCACTTTTTATCTCGATTTCAAATTGTGTCGCCATCATTTTATATTTTTAATTAATGTAAATTAAAGTATCATTTTAAAGTTGAAATTTAAATAATTGTTGCTATCTTATATTCTGTTTTATTTTGCACACATTTTTTCTTTTTTTTTCCTTCCCTTTTTATTATATATATATTACACTCCTTCCATTCCATTTCTCTATTTCTAAAAAGGGCAATATTTTCTGCAAGGAAGGTGAATCTCTAAATGAACGTACAAGTCAAAGGTTGTGGTCGTGTCACATGAAATGTATAGTTTGAGAATTGTATGTAGTTTGAGAATTGAAATCACGAAACCAAGTGTCCTTACTTCAACATGCAATATTCAACTCTTCCACACTGACTAAACAATTAAGCCAAGTTTTGTGTCTGACATGCAGGGTTTGTATTGCATCACACTTGAGTGTGTGTGTATATATATATTCACACACACACACACACACATTTACAAGCTTACAGGCAAAGGTGTCGTGAAAGTGAGTTAAACCTACATTTTATGAGGCTCATAATTTAAATGTCAACCCTCTAACTTGCTCGAGTTGACAAATCAAAACAAAACAAAGCACAGCTAGCGTCAGTAATTATCTTTGGAATTCTTGGGATCATGAGGTGGCCTTTAATCATCACAACTTTGATTAGGAAGATAATACAGGCAAGTACCCTTCCTATTCTGGGTACCGACTGTGGAAATTTTCGTTCTTGAATTAATTACCCTCTAAAGATTGGTTACGAAAAAAAGAACAAACAAGTAAGTAGTTGTGTACTCAGGTTCTAGGTTTCATTTTTTACCAGATATATGTTAGGTTTAATCTGTATTTTTCTCAATTGGGGACCTACTTAAATTAATCTTTGTATTTGTTTCTCTTTCAATTGATATATACTTATAGTATATACACGGTTTCTTCTATGTAGAAATTTTTTTTAAAAAAAATAATTAATAAGCTCTTCGGTCAGTTTGATTCGAGAGATTTGGAAGGGGTGGGAAAATTTTTCGTCTTATTTTTTTCTAAACCAAATATTCTAAACCAAATAAAGGGATGGGGACACTATTTCTCCCTTTCTTAAAGGAGAGGGGAGGGAAGGGAAGGGAAAATACTCCCCTCCTCCTATTTGATTTGATTTGAAAAAAAATAAAAACATAAAAAGAAATTTCCCTTTTAATCTTTCCTCCAAATCCCCTCAAACCAAACTAGTTGGAATGTTGCTTAAAGTATTGAAGGTACAAGATCTTTTCATTACGAGTAAGGGGAAAGAGGCTAATTATGTTTGTAGGCTGTAGCCGCTAGTGGATAAGATCATACTTTTGATAAGATAATGAATATATTTTGCTTAGAAGTAATGATATACTCGCGAAGGCGTATGCATGCAATGAATTAGAATTAATGAATTATTATTATTATTTCTTTCCAACAGGTGAGCCCGTTTGTTCCACGTGGCTATCTAGGCAGGCCACTTTTAATTCCACCTTGTGACGTAGAGAAATTCAAAAGATTAAGTCATGGGGCACCCACTCGAAAAAGACCATATAAAGATACAAAGGGCTCAACCTTATGAAGCAAATGACTTAAGTTGCTTCTTCAATTGGGTTACATCAGGGCTACCAACCGTGCCTGATAACCTTTTAATCACATTTTAGTGTTCCCACCAATTTCGCTTCGCACAGTTTTTCTGTTTACTTTAATCTTCACCAACTTTGGTTCTGCCAAAATCAATGTTTATGCCTCATGAAACTAGCTAGCATTTTCAGAAGTAATTAAGGGTCTCTTTGGTACAAAATGAAAATAGGAAAAAGAATGGGAACAGAAAAGCTCTTCTCTACAAAAACAGAAAGCTCTCTTTTCGACAAAGTAATCACTTTGTTATCTACCATGCAAACGTAACTTTTCTAAATTTTCTCATCTTTCCCCTTTTTCCAATCTCACTTTTCATGTATTAAACATAGCATAAGTGTCCTGCGATTTAATTACAATTAAAAATTGTTTTACTTCACTCAATAATTGATGAGGGTATATATATATATATACATGTATTCATAATACGATGCATATTCATATATTTTGAATAATTTTAAAACTATAGTTTGTATTACTGTATGTGTACATAAGCGGTTCATTTAAATTAACAAATGGTGAACGTATCTTTTTGGTTCAATAGAGGATTAAATGCATCTCTCTAAATATAATTAATAAATTCAAGCTTTCCTCTACTAAATATAAATACTAAGCATGGATAAAAAGAAAACATGTGACGCTTGTAAAATTTGGTTCACGAACATATATGTTTACGGCTTAAAATTATTTTTTATGTTATGATAGAGTGTTAAAAGAAAATCTTTGATACTAGCTTCCTACTCCCGGGCAATATTACACGGTGTGCGTGTATTAAATAATGTACTACGAGAAAAATAGTCAGTCAACAAAAACACTATTATTTTAAGTTATGAATAATATAACTGATTTTTTAAATTTTATGCAATATAAAAGAGCATGTTAATGATTATGGTAATAAAAAAAAGGTTATAAAAGTTTCATTAATTATAGTATTGGATAGAAAATATCATCATTAATCTTTTAACAATTACACAGAAAGTTGGATATTTTCCTAAAAAATGACTTAAAAATACTTGTTTAACCATAAGTTTTGAGTTCTCAATTTCGAATCCTAAGAATACAGTCATGTTAAATATTTAATGATAGAGTTTTGCAATCCTTTATGGTCTTACCTGACTCAATCCGGATTAATATAGACCCCAATAAACTCTCTAGTTGAAATGAAATAATTTTAGGATGCTTCAAGCAAAGGAAAAATAAGACCTAAGAGTGTTGAATCAATTTTTCATATAATAATTTGACTACCTGTATTTATTAACCACATTTGTTTTGCCTCGACGATGTATTTGATATTTAGAAAGACTATTGCTGGAAAAATGTCATAACATGTCAAGTATAATTCATATATACCTCAACAGTCAAAAGAACTATATTTGTTTATTTTGATGCATAAAAAAATTTAAATTGAAATATCATTAGACACATGTAACATTGAGTCCCATCATTTGGCACCACATTGCTTAATAATGAAGCACAGGAAGGACATGAAATAGCAGAAAATGTATAAGGGACCAAGTGTAGTAATACATACATACATACATACATACATACATACATACATACATA
This sequence comes from Adenanthera pavonina, assembly GCA_026686845.1. Lineage (NCBI taxonomy): Eukaryota > Viridiplantae > Streptophyta > Magnoliopsida > Fabales > Fabaceae > Adenanthera > Adenanthera pavonina. The sequence continues at coordinate 34,916,990 of JAIVEN010000006.1, forward strand.
CATAACATTGTACTGTACTATACCTGTCTTTATTGAATTAGCTAGACTCAATATTTAATGTTTCGTAGTTTAGCAGTGGGACAAAATTTTGCTGATCAATTATATTCCTTATGGAGTAACTCGGCTAATTTATTACATTATTTGAATTTAATAAAAAAACCATCATATTAACAGCACGAGAATGAGAATTTTGAAAAGAAAAAAAATTATCGTCATGCATCTATATTGAAACTAGGAAATTTGGGGAACGGCTTGATGATCCCAATATCACCTGCTTTTCTCTACCAAGTCAACCCTAATTTTAAAGTAGAAATTAATAATGCTGTATTTAAATATATGTTAATTGGCATGTTAATTAGGTTTTATTTTAAACACAAAGTTTAAATGAGTTGAATTTTAAGAACCCACCAAAGCTTAAATACGCCACGTAGTTTTAAAAATGCTTATAGACAAGGGCGGAGCTACATACAATTTAGAGGGGCTAGTTGCCACCACTTAACATAGGAAAATTACATATTATAACCCTAAATTTTAGCATTTTAACCTAATTAATCATAATATTTTAACTCTACTAGGCTTAAATTTTGAATATATTTGGGTTCAAATTATTTTTGGGTACAACATTCAAAATTTTTGTAAAGATTTTATTAAACCCAATAAATATAAAATTGAAGTGCTCTATAAGATAAGAGCCCAACTAATTTAAATTTTTAAATAATTTTTATAAAAAATGTTATTTTATTTTTCTAAAACCCAAATGAGAGTTACTTGAGAGGCTATCAAATTAAATCCCTTTTAGATTATGTCGCCTCAAACTGATTCTGGGTTTTAGGTCTGCCACAGCATACTTAATTATCCACCCCAGCCGCCCCAGCATTTGAACTCACGGCGTCATGAAAGTGATAGAATATTTTTCATATTAAACTAGTTGCAGCCAGCTAATAGAATTGCTTAGGGGAAGAAAAGGAATTCATCAATAAACATCAAAATGAACTCTCAAATGGTCGTTATATATTATTAAGGCCTTTGGTAGATCAGAAAATCTTAGAGCTGAAGTTCAAGCTCATCTCATCTTTCTTTATTCGAAGTTCGTTAATTATAATCATTTTAAAAGTTTTTAAAGCTAATAAACTGGGTATATATATACACACAATGACTAATGAGTACTTAACATTTAAATAAGGTGAGTGTAAATTTGATATACTGCCTGCAATGCATGAATATATTTCTCATACATATACATATATATATATATATTGACCCATTGAAGGTTTGTTGAATCACGCATGCAACTTCCTTGCATTAAAGTCCAAGCATCCCACATGCATAATATAAGTTAGGAGTACGGACTCTGTAATTAAGTAGGGCCTTCCCATGGATTTTTAGCCACAAATTCACTGTCACATTTTTTTGTTTTAAGAAAATAGTTTCACATGTTTTTAAGAAAAAAAAATTGTAACGGCTAAAAATAATATATAGACCGGAAGATTCGGTGGCGCTCATACAAGCCGTACGTACGTGTTTCCCTTATGGGACCCCAATGGCGTTGTCCGATAATTAGTACATAGTTTTGGGTTGGGAAAAAAACCCAACAATATTGGGTCTCGTACTTAGGAGCTTACCAGAACTGAAGCCCACACCACTTAAGTCTCCTCACATGCCTGTCTCTTCAGCCTTTTCCGGGTGGTTCCTACTCGCAATTACACACTTCTAACTCTCCCTCTCACTATATATATACACACATACACACACACACACGCGAATAAGGTCTGATACAGTTATCAGCTAGCCAAGTACCATAAATATGCTATTCAAAGTTTAATTCTTAGCCATGTACAAGAAAAAGACAAAACTCACTTTAATAATATCTCCGTATCAAAAAGATTAATATTTAATTATAAATTATGAGATATCTTTGATGCTAAAAAGAATCTCTCTCTCTCTCTCTCTCTCTCTCTCATACACACACTGCCTAGTGCTCCCTATAAATAATAAATTGGCATCAATGATTAATAAAAAATAATCAAGATGACAGTTGCCTCGATTTAATTAGTATTAATACTTTGAATTCTTAACATATATATATATAGTGGAGGATGTAATTGATAGATCCAATGAAATATAATATTCTGTTAATATGTTCTGTTTTTTGGATGAAAAAGTAGGTTTAAACAAGTTAGATGGGGGGTTGGAATGGTAGATTGGTGAGAATTGTAGGGGGATCAAGCATTGCTTATTGATCACTTAATTGATGACAAGCTATAGCTAGTAATATTATACCAAATGCTCGTACGGCGCATGCATGTGAGACAAGTTTTAATTTGCACTCTTTATTCTATACTATATACAGAGAGAGAGAGAGAGAGAGTATAATAAGTAATATAATTATATGATATAATTAGTATATTTGAAATTAAGTTTAAATTCTTTATATGACCATATCTCCAAATCAGTCTTACTATCCGAACGGTGCGATCCCTCCCGCGATTATATGGGTACCGAAATACAAGGGATCGGGTCCTCTGATCAAAATATGCATGCTGATATATACCCTTTGTTTATTCCTATTCCGAGTTGTATATGTGTCGGAGTTATGTGTGAGTTAACGAGGGAAGAATTTCCGCATTAAAGATATATATGAAAAGAACCTTAATGTTTTGGGTTAAAAAGTGATGTCGAGTCCAGCTTTATTATTCCTCTCAAAGACCAATGAGATTGAAGGCTTTGGAATATCTAAAATATAATTTTATTTTTATTCACAGTTTTAGTTTTAGTGGTACACTATTTCATAACTTAAAGGACACGTGCAAATATGTTTATAATTTATTTACTAATGAGATTCTCATACTGGCAAAGAGGATTTGAACCCATGCCTCTGTGAGTTTTTTTTTTTTTTTTGGTAAACAAAGTTCAAATAATTTTAGTATGCCAAACATTTATTATTAAACTTGGTTAATCATATGCCACAACATTAAACAAGCAGGAAGGAGGGCGTATCTGACAATATCCCATTTATAAAGCGATTGTGATAAATTAATGAAGCCATTTTCAGTTCTTTAATTAAGATGCCAATTTGTGGCTTGCTTTCCAAAACTTTATGACAGCATATGTGCTCTGACAACTGGGCAGCTCTGACAGTGTCACCCTCTTGTTCTTTTCCTTTTTTCATGTAAAAAATAGCATGACCCCGTTTTTCTGGATAAAAAAACTATACTTCCTCCAATCCTATATAAAATTTTTTATTTTAATTTTAAATATAAGATTCTTTACCATACATGAAGTAATATTTATTATATATTTTTTAAAAAATATTCTTATTTAATATATCTAAAGAGAAAAAGAGAAAGATTAAATAAGGATAATTTTAAAAAAATATTAGAATTTTCGAACAAATCAAGATAGTTAATTAGTTTTAACTCCCTTTTTTAATTCGCGTGATTCGGTTAAAATGGTCTTATATTAAGAACCAGAAGGAGTACTATTTTTTTTAATATAATTCACTTTTAATCATTTTAAAGACTTTAACATTGATTTTATAATCACATAATGTTTCCTTCATCTCAATTTATAAAGCACATTTGTAATATGAGATATTTCATAGATTTTGTAGTCTATTTTTTATTATAAGTCATTTTTTATAAAATTTTAAGTATATAAAATATAAGTCACTTTGTGAGTATTAAATATTTATTTTCATATTTATTTCTCATTAAATAATTATAATAGAGAGAAATTAAGAAAGAAGCAATTAAGATAAATATAATTTAATAGGGGTAATAATGAAAAATTATAATAAATTTTACAAAGTTCAAGAATCTTAATTACTTTTATTGGTATATGTAAAACGGTTAAAAGTGACTTATAATAGGAAATAGATGAAATATATTTAATTTTATTTTGCCCAAAATGCCCTTGAGAAAATATGGAACTTAATCAATGCAGAGAAATTTAATTTATAAGTTAACTATATTAAATAATATTAAATAAAGATAATTTAAAAAAATATAAAATTCTTTACAATTATTAACTACCTCCATTGATTCGCATGCAGTAATTAAAAGTGCCATATAAATCGAAATAGAGGTAGTACAATTAAATGTTTCTTTCCAGTTCTACCCCCAACAAGTAGTTAATGTTGTTAGTAATTTATAAGAAAGAAAGAAGATGTAATAAGTAAAACTGCATCATTTATTCACTTATTTATTATCGTCCATTAATTATTGTGTCAAAATCTCAAACGACAATTAAAAAGAAATAGAGAGAGTAGTTAAAATTTTAAAACTTTGCAAAATTTACTAGAAGTTTCCACATCTTACCCTTATTAAATTGTAATCTCATTTTAATTATATCTTTCTTAATCTCTTTCCACCATGGAAATGAATATTCTTAATGATAAGCAAATATAAAATTGAATATTTAATATGCATAAGATTTATATTTTGTAAACTAAAATTCTTTTAGAATGCTTTCTCCTGTTTATATTATAAGAGTTCTTTTAAAACCTTGATTTAGTGTAAAATATAAGGGATTATGTAATTTATAATAAAAGTTTACCTTTTTTATCTCTATTGATGATTCTTTCATAATTAATAAAAGTAAAATTGGAATGTTAGTTTTCTTTTAGAATTTTAAGATACCTAAACAATTTTTTTTAATAATTTTTTTAATAAATATGAAATAGTTGAAAATCTCTTTTAATATCAATAGGAGGGAGAATGATTTATAATTGGAAGAGACTTCCCTGAGTTGTTTCTAAAGAAATGATGTACAACTCTCTCTCTCTCTCTCTCTCTCTCTCTCTTGAAAATCAAAACAAAAAAAAAAGAGCATGTTGGAGGGTCCGGTGGGAGTAAAGTAGTCTATGTCGGAACAGTAAATTTTCCAAGTATCACCACACCTGTTGGCCGGGGCCCTTTGTATTACGGTTTGTTTTCTTTTTTAAAAAGAAAAACCTCTGGTATCGTTGTAGCTACTTAATATTGGGTCAACAAAGTTAACATTGGTTTGAGTCTATGGTCTTGGAAGCATTCATGGGGGCATCTAAGAACATCCATATCCAAGTTTGTCTATTGGAATCTTTATGATGGACTTCATGCTGACAAATATTGGGCCCCTTTTGGTCCAAATACACCTGATATTGGACTACACTGAATCCATGATACTAGATTCTCTTGAATTCCATTGGGCTTCAGCCCAAAAAAATTCCTATTGGCCTTTTCTGACTTTCTATGCTTCTAGAATTTATCTAATACTATTCACCAAAAAACAATTTATCTAATACTCCCACAAAAAAAATTGTAAATATAATATTCCTTCCATTTCAAAATATAGGACCCACATAAGAAATGGCTAAGGAATTCTTTCTATAGAATAAGTTGAATTTTGATTGTATCCATTGGATTTATAGTCAGAACATTTCTATGTAAAAGGAACATTAAAGAATTTCTTCATAGGACAAGATTGAAAAACGTTAATCGTCCAGTTGTATTTAAAACTATATGGTACATGCAATTAGGATGCATTACTTTTGAATCGCCTACCTTAGTTACATAAAGAATACGACAAAGTATCATTAGGTAATAATTACCAACAAAATATATATATATATACTTCTTCCAATTTATATTATAATATATTTTGTATTAATTACATACATATTAAGAAAATTATTTTTCACCTGAAATTAATGTAAAAAGTATCAATATTTTCAATTAATTTTACCTTTATTCAATACATCATTCTATTATTATTGTATAATTATAAATAAGAAGTAAGAAAGAATTAAAAACCAGGGTACAATGAGAAAAAAGTATCAAATACTCTATATTTTAGATCAAAAATTTATCATTAAAATATTTTATAATACAGATCAGAAAGAATATAATATTATATATTATATACTCCATCTGGTTCATAAAATTTATCACTTTAAGAGTTTTAAAATTTTTCGTAATATTTATCACTTTAGATACATGTATTCTACCTTATGTCCCTCTACGAGAAGATGCGTCTTTCGAGGCTCATTGATCAGTTATCACAACTAAAATATCATTTACGGAAATTAGTAACCATTTAATATATTTTTTTAATTTTATTTTTATTTATGGCAGTGCTTAATTTTAAAGAAAAGAGTAAAAATATTATGATGAAAAAAAAATCTATTTTTATCGGGGTAATTTTAAAAAGTTATAAAATTTTTTTAAAGAATTAATATTTTTTTAGTAAGTATAAAATAAATAAATAAATAAAACTTATATTTTGAAATGAAATAAATATTTTAACATAAATGATCTTTTGATCAATATTTTTTTTTTGTCCTTAAATACTAAGAATATCCCAAGGTGATAACTATTAATTAACTTCTTTAACTTATAGAAATCATTAAAATGGATTATATTCTAAAACCTCTAAATCCTAAAATCATAAATCTTCAAATAATTTCTATAACTTATAAAATTTATAATAATTCATATTATTTATAATTTTATATATGGAAATAAAATATCTAGTTGACTTTTAGACTTTAAGGGCATAAATACTAAAACAATGAAAAGTTATATGTATTAGTTAACTTATTTTTAATGTTTTTTATTACTGCTTTCGTTTTAAAATAGAAGACCAAATTTTGAAAAATTAAGATTTCAAGATATAAGTTACTCTATCAAAATTAGTGAGCATTTAATTTTTTTCTAATTTTATCTTTATTGATGATAACACTCAATTATGAGAAGAAAAGTAAAAAATTATAGTGGTAGGAGAATAATCAATTTTTACTCTTATTCAATCAGACTAATTTTAGAAAGTTATAAAAAAATTTTAAAGAATTAAGATCTTTTTGATAAATGTAAGATAGGTAAATATGATTTATATTTTAAAATAAAGAATATGATATTCTTTTCAGTTCAAAATATAAGTTTAATTTGATCAATTGTACAAGAATCAAGAAAGATAGTTTTTCTCATTAAACTTGTCAAAAAATATCATTTTCTAATATTACCCATATTTAATATATTATATTTAAAATATACATAATTTTTATATTATACTACATCTCTTATATTTAATTATAGATAAAAATAAAATAAAATAAATATTTTTAATGCATTAAAAATTATTGAATTAGACTTATATTTAAAAAAAATTCTGAAATAAAGAAATATTTTTTTGGAGTGGAGGGATTATTTTGTTTTTATAAATTTTGTAATGATTATTTTAAAAAAAAAAAAGTGGGGGAATGGAAAGCTACTCTTCTTTTGTGGACTAGTGTGTGAATATGTCAGGGCGCACTAATTGGGACCCACCGAGGCATTCATCCTTGTCGCGTCCTGTCGGCTTTACTCAGTCCCACACCACAATTCCGTTTGAAATATTGTTCCCTTCTTTCTTTCTTTTCTCTTTTTGTTTAATTTTATTTTTATTTACTCTCTCTTTCTCTTCAATTTATGTTGGGTTACCAAACCAATAAACACAATCATTCCACGCAAAAGTAACGTCCCTTTATTTGATTTCCCCCACTTTTCAATCCACTCTCTTAATATTTGTGCATGCTCATCAACATTAAATCCAGAGAAAATTACAGAAAATCCTAAAATATAAAAATAATTATTAAAAATCTCAAAATCTTAAAAGTTACACCTGACTTTCATTAATATAAATTTCTAAAAAATAAATATAAAAAATTTTATTATTAAATATAAAATTATTGAATATAAATATAAAAATATTGAAACACGATTTTATATTTAATAATAAAATTTTTTATATTTATTTTTAAAAATTTTATACTAATAAGATATAAGCCTAATTTAATACTAGAGTATAATTTTATACTAAATAATAAATTTCTTATACTCATTTTATGGTATTTTATTCTTATTTTATGGGATTTAGATGTAATTTTTTAGAGTTTTAAGATTTTTTAATAATTATTTTCATATTTTGAGATTTTTATGTGATTTTACCTAAATCTAAACAATAAATAAATTATCACTTAATCCCTTCAATTTTTTCTTAATAAGTCACTTTAAATCAATTCATATTGATTAGGAAAGTTGCTTAAAATTATCTAGCAATTTATAAAATTTCTTATTAATATATTGTGAACAAAAAGCACTTCAACAAGCTTGTGATTATTGGGACAATCACCATTATTGGAAAAGTGGGAAAATTTATTGTAAAGTGTAGATAGTTAAACATAATTTATTAGAGACTAATGAAAATTTGAAAAAATATTTAATGCTTTATAAATTTTCTAAAATAACTTTTATATAAAGTACGGGCAAAAATTTTTAGAAAAAATCACTTATAAAAAGAACTAAAGAAAACAATATATATATAACTATATTATACTATATATATTTTATGTAATACATAGAGTTTAACGTATATCTCATTATTTATGACCTATAATATAAATAATAACGATGTGTTATAATGGACCATTTAGTATACATTTCATGAAGTAATCTTTCAGAATGAACATTATGGGAAGTCCATGTTAAACTTGGTTAATTTTTATTTTCCAAGAAGTTCAAGTTATTTTTTAAACAAATATATATTATGTTTTAATATTAAAAACATAAATATCTTTTTATTAAATATTCTCTTCATTTCAAAATATAGAGAGGAATTTTGAAGGATTAAAATTTAAAATATAAATCACTTTGTAAAAAATAGTGAATATTTAATGTATTTATTCCAATTTTATCCTTATTTATGATAGTATTTAATTATAAAAAGAAAAATAAAAAAGTTTTGGTGGAGAGATAATAATCCATTTTTACCCTTATTTAATAAGGATAATTTTAAAGAGCTCTAAAAATTTTTAAAAAAATCAATATCTCCTTAAAAGGTGTGACATAGGTAAATATAACTTGTATTTTAAAATAAAAAAAGTAAAAGAATTAAGAAGTTAAAAGTATTTTGGAATAAATGTTACAAATAACTTGGAAGTAGAATTTTTTGAATTTTGTTCTAGAAGCCCTAATTCCCAATTTTAGCCAAGAGAATTTGCTTCTTCTTTTAAAATCAAGCAAGAACAATTGAACTGCTTCGGGTAAAAGTTTAACTTCTTACTCATACTTCCCATATTAAACTACCCTTAAGGTTTTAATAAATATATAATATAATAATTGATATTTATATCCATAGTGGTGGATTTCTCTATCAATTTCAAGGAACTATTTCTAGCCTATTACCTTTAACAAAATAAATTTGTTTACGTCTCTTTCAAATTTTTTTTCCTTTTGTTTTTTGGGTAGCTCGAAAATTTTAATTAAAATCACATTTCTTTTACATTCAAATTCTAATAACACATACCCTAATTCCGCCGCCCACCCCACCCACACCCCCCCCCCTCCCTCTTCTCTTCTTCTCATGTCATCCGTCTTTGTTAGGCTAAAATATATGAAATCCGCCACCTCGATAATTAATTAACTCTTTGATAACATATATAATTTTATAATTATTTAAGTATATTTTAAATTCGCGAAGTTGCATTATGAAAACTAGGATTGCGAAAAAAAAAATTCTTAGGTTTTTTTCTTAATAAAATTAAAAAAAAAAGCTAAGCTGGTAAAATAATAACATCTGAGAATCGCTTGACTTGAACAACTTTTAAGGATTGGAGGCTTCAAATATTAAGAACATTTCTTTTCCTTTTTCACTGAACTTTAACCAAGAACTTGATTAGATAATAACATCATATTAATGTTAGCAAGTCAAGTCCATGAATATATGTACATGCACATAAATATTATTTGCTAGTTTCAAATGTTCACCGATCAATATCATAATAATAACCCTTCCGATCTCATTTATAAGGTGTTATTCCAAAAATTTACTTAGTCTTATTTATAAAGTATTGTATCATTTTTTTTATCAGAATTTCCTCTTTTATCTTTCCTTTAATGACTTTATTGTTGCATAAATTGTTCCAATTGTTAATTAATAAGGGTAAAATTGAAAACTTATGCTAATTTGTTATAACTTTGAGAGTATAATTAACTCTCTTTAATATCAGTGCATTGGATAACAACACTTTATAAATAGTATTGAGGGAGTGATAAAAAAGACAATGTATATATAAAAAATAAAATTATCCCTGATGGTTCTAATTATTAATCACTAACTAAACACCTTTCTTTTTGTACAAAATGTCTGAAATAAGTTACACTAATTATAATTATTTTGTTTATACAAACGGAAAATAAAAACCACAAACAGGAAAATAAACAAAATTAAATTAGATGAATAAAATGGCTTTCTAAAAATTAATCACGTAAAAGAGAATTAATCTATGAATATCCTTGATCAGTGAATCCTAGGATCAATGAATTTCGAATTCCCCACTCTTCGATTTTTTTTTTGGCCCACCCAACTCTTCAAATTTGAATTCTCTACTTTTGCACTAACAGAAAATCTTATAAAAAATTAAATGGGAAGCCTCCCTATTTCGAGCTGTAGAATCACTGAGATTTACCACTATTGAAACTATAACTGCTGATGTAAATGCAGTTGGTTAAATAGTAAGGGATTTAATATATTTTAACTAAAATCTTAAATTTGAGTGAGGTAGATAAAATTATACTAATGTTGGGAGAGCTACTCCATCAGAATCCGACAATATTTGAATTTAATATGGTGGTATAGGATACTTGATACGGCAGAAAACATGGGGAAATCAACACGGGGAAACCAAAGGAAAAAAAATAGGGGATCTCTTATAATTAAAGGAAGGGACGAACCAATCCAATCAAATCTAATTTGATATAAACCAAAAAAAGAATTAAAAGAAAAGGAAAAATCAGTGCTCAAGAATGAATGGTGATTTGAGAAAGTTTGACAAATGGAACACAGCAAGACTCTATATCTTGGAAAAAGACAGGAGGAACCCACAACAGTGCACATACTCATTATTCCACCACAAAAAAGATGAAACAAAAGCAGACCCAAAAAGAAAAGCCAAAGAAACTAAATTTACAATTGCATTTAAAATTTAAAAAGAAAGGCATTAAAGATAACCCCACATACAATAAATAAAGTAATTAAGATCCCTAAAGCCTAAATAGCATCATTAACCAAGAGGAATTGCTAGCTACTAGAGTCAAAACAAACACATTTCAATCTCTCTCTCTTCTCTCTCTTTCCTTCGAAACCATTCATAAAGTAAGCCAAACACATAAAGCCATATTTCCACAAACGAACTAAAACATTCTTTCTTCCACAAAGGAGCAGCTTCAGACAAAACAAGGTAAATCTCTCTCATACTATCTCTGGAGCCATCTTGCTTTTCTCTCTTTCTCTCTTTATTTTTTTGAACTCGGAATTCATGGCTGGCTATATCGTTCTGTGACCATAAGTAGTGGGGGTTTTCCGCTTGTGTCTTTACTTTGATGCTCCAATTCTGAGCTATTTAATGCTGGGGTTTTAGGGTTCGTTCAAAAGCTGACACTGTTAATTACATCAACTTCCACGGGTTTTTAAGCTTTATTTGTATCTATGATTTCATTCTCCACCAACACACACATGCGGATAAGCCCTACTCCTGCTCTTTTTAGTCGTTTCAAGAAGAAAGAATTCATCGACGTATCTCCGGATATATATATATATATGTATATATATATTCTCTCTTTTTCTACCACAAAAAAGTTTTTGATTAGGTCTTGATGAATACCAAGCACTGCTACCTTCCAACCTTTTCTTTTACTACCTTTTTGGCTCATCGGCTCATGTGATTTCTGATATAAAGAACAGAAAAAAAGAGGTATCGTTTATTATTACTATTGATTCCTTTCAAGTTTTAGTCCTTTAATATTAATTTGTCCCTTTTTCACAAGATAACAAAGTATATGAGAGGGAAGTATAACTGATTGAATCTTCGTTAATTTTGTCCTACATCTGTTTATTAATATATAACCTGCTCATGCGAAAATAACTCTTAATTTAAACATTTTATGATCCGTCACTGATATATAAACTTTGCATTGTATTATTAGTTCTGGATTGAGGACTGAAAGATTTGAGTTTGATATATGAAAAATGTGATCTTATATGAACGTGTGGATTTATATATCTTTCAATTTCTGTCCCTTTTGGGGTATTTCAGAATTATTTGTCGGAGAAGCCATGGAAGGGATACCTAATCAAAATTCATTGACAAAGCCAGTAATGATGGAGAAGAAGGCAAGGCCACAAGAGCAATTGAACTGTCCAAGGTGCAATTCAACCAACACCAAGTTCTGCTATTACAACAACTATAGCCTCACACAGCCCAGATACTTCTGCAAGACTTGCAGAAGGTACTGGACAGAAGGAGGGTCCCTCAGAAACATCCCAGTTGGAGGAGGTTCCAGAAAGAACAAGAACAAGGTCATCACCTCCTCTTCTTCTTCCTCCTCCAACTCGTCATCAAGGATTCCTGACCTAAACCCTCCATTACCGGCTCTCTCGGCCATGCTCGAGCCATCTTCGGGGCTGAATGATCCGAGTTTGAATCTCTCTGGAGGCCAGATTAACCAGAGCTTCTCAACTAATTGTACTATTTCCACCCATCAAAACCCTAAAGTCCATGGAGGCCAGGATCTTAATCTGGCCTTCCCCACTTCTTCTCTTTCAGCTCCTAGGGTTTTGAGTAATAATATTCCGTATGTTCCTTCATTCATGATGCCAAATAGCTCTTATAGTAACCTCAATTACCCATCTGGATTGATTCCCATGCAAGAAGAAGCAAAACCTAGCCTGGGATTTTCAGTGGACGGGCTTGGAAATAGATCATATGGAGTACAGGAGAACGATAATAATAATGGCGAGAGGCTTTTGCTTCCTTTTGGAGGAGTCAAGCAGATTGCAGCTGGTGGTGCTGAAGTGGAACAAAATAATAAAGAACAAGGGAATTCAGGTGGGTTTTGGTCTGGAATGATTGGCGAAGGATCATGGTAAGAAAAGGAACGAAGAAACCCCTACTTTCTTTTTTTTATTTTCTTTTCTCCACCTTTCATGGATTGTCGTGAAAAAAGAAAAGAAAATGTTTTAGATGTTTGCTATCAGATTCTTCAATAAAAATATAGGACGTGGAGAGAGATTTTTTCAAGAAAACCTCAATCACATTTTGTGTTGTTGAGCTGCTAAACATACAGAGATATCATTGCTTGATTGGAGAACCTGATAACAAACATCTGAGAATTGTAACTAAGTGTTGTTGGATTGTCATGTGTATGGAAATATCTGAAGTAGTAAGAATAGCATAGTTAGTTATTGGTTACTTTGGTTTGTATACGATCTGGCTTTGGTAGCTATTGATCGAGCAAGTGTGAGGATTTTACAGCTCCACTTGGTACGTTGTTGTTATATATAGAGAGATACAGCTCCACTTTGCAAGTTATTGGTCACCTTTTTAATTGATATATGCTTTCAAAGATTTGATTTAAAAGTCTTTTAGGCTATCAAGAAAAGACTCAGATTTATTCAAGTTTAATTTGTAACCATACACAGACACACACGAAATTTGGTCCAGTGCTTGTACTTTCCAGCTATACGCCTCAATCTGTGTCTGTGCAGACATTTACTAGTGGGTTTATATTCGGCTTTGATGTTATTCTAGTATAGCATATGAATTTTATTAACTAGTTTACATCATATATATTAATAGGTAGTTAAGTTATATTGTTTACACTTGTGTGTTTCTATATATATATTGTCATTTGAAATTTATTGTTAATTATTTAAAGTATCTGAACCAACAAAATCTGAAATGGTTAGTAAATAGTTACGTCCTTAAATAAGATATCAAATATTTAATTCTTAATTATGTGTATAAAAAAATGTATGATAAAAAAAGTAAAACCTACTTTAGTCATCTTTATATTTCAAAAGAGATTACTATTGGGTATACCTGATGCATAAAAAAAAGTATAAGTGAAATATAATTTTGATGAATATGGTAAAACTTATATAATGTTTATATATATTAAAATTAGAACTTAAAATAGTGAGTAATTGAGTGATATACCAAAACGTTATGCAGACTCAAAAACTGGATTAATTAATTGCCCCAACCAAATGCTAATTAACATAATATTGTAAACATGATTATAGATACACAAAAATGCTTTTTGAGGCTTTCACACCTTATATAAATAGGTGTAAATTTATTTGCAGCTTAATGTAATGGGAAAACCCAATAGTTAATTAGTAATATAACATAGGGTCAATTCAACGAGTAATGATTATTCTCTATGTCACGTCCACATAATCCACCCACTTTTAATTGAATTGAAGATATATATTTAATTTGAGGAAAGATCAAAGAAAATTCCGAAGGGGCCCACTTTTATTTCTTTTGATGTTTTAGTGGACCCTTCAAACATTCCCTCGGGCAAGTGGATATCATTTCTTCCACCCAAGTCGCTTCGTACATGAATCTACCTTCAGTGCGCTCATCCAGGTTAAATTTGGATTGTTAGGATTTATAATTTTTTATTTTTATTTATCATATAATAATATTTTTTAAAAAAATAATAATCATAAAATTATATTTATTTTAAATTTTATATTTAATAAAATAAAAATATAATAAAAAGTGTAATTAAATCTGGATCATTAAAATAGATTTTGACGATCCAGATCTGATCATGAAGGAGATCCGTCCGCCATTCATTAAACAACCCCTTTTTTGGGAAAAAAATCAAATCACATCGAAAGACCATCTGTTCATAAAAAATTACAATATAAGTCTTGCCGTAGTAATAAGATTTGAAAGATCTTATATATTGCAAATTCCTATTAGTTTTGTACACTTGTCGTTGTGATGCAATTATTCCCTTTTTTTCTTTTGTTGTTTCATTTTTCTCACTTGAATATATGTATATATCATCCTCTTATCCCTTTGGGGGCAAGCGATACATGTATCATTCTATTTTCTACAAATGTTTTAATTTTTTTGTTAAAATATACTTTCCCGAGTTCATAATATAAGTTTAATTGTAAAAATCTTACCCTAAGAAAATAAATTAAAAGTTGATTAACACATTAAATTTGTAAAAAAAAAAAACAGCAACTATTATCCCTATTAAATACATCAGATTCTATTTATTTTTTTCTCACATTTTAATTGAAGTTAAAGACAAAATAGGAAAAATATCATTAATACATTATATAATACATAAACATGTCTTATATTTTGAATCAAAATAATTTTTCTGAATCGGGGTAACAAATTACTTGTAATTTTAAAATAATTATTATAATCTTGAATTTATTTTTTATAAATATTTTGAGAGAGCCAATCGATATTTAAATCATATTCAGAAGATCAAAAAGGGAATGTTACTCTGGTTTATAGCTGGTTTTTTTTTTTTTGCCAACATAACTAATATGTTTGAATTGCTTTTCCTTAAACCAGATTTAAATAGATGGCCAAAACAACAAACTTCAATGTTTGTTTGGATTCTAATAAAAAAATAATTAATACTCCACTCATTTTCAGAAGAAAAAAAATAAAATAAAATTTGACACTTGATTTTGGAACCTAAAAATATTTTTTAAGAACTATTATCCTTGAACTAACATTTCGGATATGTTTCTATATATCAAGTAGTATACATATGGATAATTATGGAGAAAGCTTAGAAATTAGTCAAGGCAGTTACAACAAAATAGTTAACACAGTTTTAGAATTCTATTAACTTGAATCTTCTACACACTTGAAAAGCTGTGCCTCTTCTTTTTTGAATTTATACCTTACTGTTTCTTATTTTGATTTTTAGTTTAAAAAAATAAAATACCAAACAAAGACAAATTTTAACAGAAACACTATGATCTGAATCTTTATATATATATATATATATATATATAAGAGATGCTCCAAAGTCCAAAAATACAATTAAGGGAGAGATGCTCCAAAGTCCAAAAATACAATTAAGGGTGATTATTAGAAGGTTTCAACGCGAGTGGCCTTAGAACAAAAGAAAGAAATGGGAAACAAATTCTACCTTGCTGCCTTTTTTCCTTCCATTGAGAAGTGTGAGGAAACACACTATTTACAAAAATAGCATACATTTATAAGATTTCATAGATAAAGGCTTCATACTTTCTTGTAACCAATGATTCTGTTTCATCGTATATTAACAGGATTTCACAGATATTTCTCCTCTGTACAAAAAGAAACTTTATATTTTATTCCCTTTTATATCCAAAGCAGCTTCAAAAACAGTTGTCTCTTACAGTTCTGACTCTATACAAAGGTTGAAAGGTACAAATTTTTCCAGAACATAAGAACGATTAAGAACATGTCATGAATCGGCATTAATTCCGAAAATTCGGACCTTGTGCATGTGGGGGAACTTTGCGACAACTAGCACAATCACTGCTACGGTGTTGAAGAAGAGCATCGGCTGTTGATAGTCTGTAGTATGTGAGGCTATCAAGAACCTTACCACAAAAAAGAGAAAATGAAATAATGTTAATACAATCCTCTCAATTATTGAACCTCTTCAAAAACCTCCAATAAATTCCAAATGAAA
Source organism: Adenanthera pavonina (assembly GCA_026686845.1). Lineage (NCBI taxonomy): Eukaryota > Viridiplantae > Streptophyta > Magnoliopsida > Fabales > Fabaceae > Adenanthera > Adenanthera pavonina. The sequence goes on from JAIVEN010000006.1 coordinate 34,933,510, forward strand.
AGAAATATATATATCCCATACTCTCGAGTCTATATCAAAAGATAGCCTCACTATTCAGCTACTATAACCATGTTTCATGTCTTAATATGAACCATCTCCAAGAATAGATCTCATACAGACTTGTGCATAAATACATCAAGTCCCACGTTCATATGCCTACATCAGGGATAAAATACTAAAATATCCACAATACTAGATAGCGTGAGAGTGCAATAGGTGGAAAACTAATGAAAAAGGCTAAACTTATTGGTTTTTACAAAATTTTTTAAACTACATTAAATATATAAGAAATCAAGAACGAGAAGCATTGCACATGAATATATATTATAACATTTTATAAGGTGAAGAGAAGTCATTCACATTAGACCTAACTATTCACATTACTTGCATAGTAGTTGCCTGGTTGCACGTCTTTGCCTTTACATATGTTATAGGAAAAAGTCATGTATATAGCTTCTCTGGGGTCCTTTGTGCAGGGCTTTTTAAGGGAGTCACTACAGTAGATATGCATAGAGAACTAATAAGGTTATGGCACAGATGATAGAAAGCTAAGTCCCTTAAACATAAGGTCTTAGATTCGATGCCTAGCCATATGTATGAAAAATGCCTTGCTAGAAGAGGTAAAACCCACTCTAGTGATCTCTACACCTCAAAGGAATTAGATTTCGGTTGTCAATTAAGAAATATCCTTAATGCTCACCAAAAAAAAAAACATATGCAAGGAAAATAGATAGCTCTTCTACACAGTAAGTTTTCTAAGGCCTTTGTTTCTATGTTCTGGCTTCAAACATTTCTTGTCTTTCCGGTTGGAGGATAACCTTACCTTATCCTCCAACAAGTTGTAGTTTCTTTTCTCTCAAATTTCTTTCTATTTTAAAAAAATACATGGTGATGGTTTTACTTTTAGCCCTTTGAAGTTGAAAATAAGAACCTGTACTATTTCCTGAAAACAAAAGTGGTTTAATAGCTGATGCAACTAAAATATGGTCAAATACCAAGATAACAGTGGATGATTGTGTTGATTTCAGGAGCAAACCATATGTATACAATTTGTCACAAGTAGATGAAGCAGATTTAAACTCCATCATGGAATAATATGAATCGTCCACATATTAAGCTTTAGATAAAATGAACTCTTTTAATGAAACAAGAGATCCCAGGCATATGCACCTCCCTGAACTGTAACACAGCACAAGTACCAAAGCGAATGAACAGAGAGAGAAAGAGAGGGAAACTTACAGCACCAGAGGGACAATGGTTAGAAACTTTCTATTCCGTGTGAACTGCTTCCCATGATCTATCTGCTCCCACCAAGTCAATCGATTGTAGATCCCCTGGTCCTCTGCAAAAGGAGTTCCTTTCTTCCAGTGGAAAAAGTGATAAGTTACCTGATGGACAAAACATGATCGATCAAACCATGCAGAGTAACATTCATTAACAGTAACTGACAGATTTGACTCATAAGTTGACCTAATCACAAGACATTAGAATACATCGTTGGCCTGCCAGTGGCTTCCTCAAGTGATGAATGGTTGAACAAGCGTTACCTTAGTACTAAATTGAGTAATGGACCAAGACACATAATAATCCAAAACAAAAATAGAATTCAGATAATTGTTCACAGGACTTACTGTTTGACCAGCAATATAAGTTTCAAAAAAAAAAAAAAAAAATCAAATCCAATAGTATTACACCTTAGAAGTCCTGGTCACACCTACTATAATAAGCTTGATTAATAGGAAGTAAAAGAAAGAACCACAAGAATGCAAATTTTGCCCCTGTTAATCCAAAAAAGAAAAATGAGAGCAAGAGATATCAATATCCTGTATTCCTTAACTTCTATGCCCTTTGATGTCCTTATAGATTCACTTTAGAGTGATCTCCAATCATTCATAAGTTAACCTTGTAACTTGAAATAACTTCCGTAGCGTTTGCTTTACTGCTAATGTCTTCTAATAAATTTCACAATTTTCAATAGTCCTTCTCTCATATGCTCAACAGCAATCCAATATTTTCAAAATATTCTCTACTCTTTTTATTTGAAACAAATAATAAACTTGATTATAGGAAGTAAAAGAAAGAACCACAAGAATGCAAATTTATCTGGAATTGAAAGAAACTATTTTGATTTAGTTTGATCCCCAAAGTATCACCAATTAACAAACTAGCCCTTAGGAGACCAACACAATTACACAATCCAACAGGACTTCTGGAACTCTAAAGCTACAGGCAAGGGTCGTGGTTCAGAACAAAAGCAAAAGTAAGATCAATAGAATAGCCTAATCAGTAACAAACATAAAACAATGATATCGCGAACTACTTCAACTTCGAGATTGGTATCATTATTTTGTAGGATGGCAAAAGGCCACACAGAAGAGTCCATAGCCTAGTCGGGACCACCAAGAAATGTCACATATTTTAGAGAGCTCATAATGATACATTACAGAACAAAAACAAGCAAGTATATATGAATGTTTACAATCACTCAAGAGATGGTATGGAAACTTAAACCACAAGAATCCAATTGAGTGCTCATTATTGCTGAAGAAAATAATCAAAACAGGCAAGAAACGTTCCCAAATCAACAAGATAACATATCATAGACGCTCAAACCCAACTCAAACAAGCATCAATTAAACAGTACTAAATACCGCCAATACTAACAGAACCATGGAAACGAGCAAGAAAATACGTTATCGAAGATAAGGAATCTAAAAATGAACATACAACGAAGTGGCCAAGATTGACGATGGTCCAGGCCATGCCAGGAGAGCAGCCAAAGACGGAGAGGACTAGAAGCCAAGAGAAGAAGAGGATGAGGATGTAGGTGGTCCACACACCCGGATACGTGAACCACTCAGTGTTTTTGTTCAGATCGGGCGGTGGCGCAGCCTTGACGTACAGATTCGCCATGAATTCAAAACCTAGATTTTGGAAGAAGAATTTTGGAAGGAGGCAGACTGTGGGGTTGATGGGGTTCAAATCCAAAACCCAGAAAACCTCTCAAATTCTCTCGTTTCTTTGCCTCTCGATCCGATCAAATGCGATAGAAATTGAAGCTAAAATTGATTACTTTACGTCTTTACCTGGGTTTTGGATAAGTAGGGAAAAAAAAAATCACGCGATGCAGAAATGCGAACCGTTCGGAAGAGAAAATGACACTTTCACGGTGGCGTGTGCCTTGGTGGCCATACATACATACATACATACATACATATATATATATATATATAAATAAAATTATTTTAAATTATTTTAATCTTTTTGGAACTTATTATATGTATAAATTTTGATCCCTTATGATGTAGAGGCTTTCCTATTTTTTAATAAAGCAAAAATCCCCCCCCCCCTAAAATTTATATTATGTTTTATTTTACTTTCTTAACTTTTTTTTTTAATTCTCAAAATGAAATAAAAAATTTTCCCATCACTAATTTTATTAACAGAAAATGCAAATGTAAGTAATACATTCAAGCATTTTCTAACAGTGACACATTTATCCACTCATTTTTTATGATAAAAGAATCCTAAAATTAGAGTTTTATTTAGAAGATGATTATTTGTAATTATTTATTTTTAATTTTTTTAATTAAATTTAAAAATATTTTAAAACTAAGATTAATGAGTATATAATGATATTAATGACTTAGCAGTAAATATTAATGTGTAAACATTAAATAATGCTTTGTTTATATTTTCTATTAACATAGCTAATGATATTAGTAATAAGGAAAGTTTTGATTGCATTTTAAAAATTCAAGGATTAAAAGAGATAAAATAAAGTTAAGGGATTAGAATGAAATCTAGCATAAAATTAAAGAACCAAAAGTGATTTTTTTGCCTTTTGATAAATTAGAATTAGATAAAATTATTTATTATTTTATTATTTTTAGGTAAAAAAATAATTTTATTATTATACTTTTAATTAATTATAGCATAATATATATATATATAATTTTCAATTAAAAGGAAATAAATAAATTTATAATGAAATTAGAGAATTATATAAAAGAATAAGTGTTTTCATATTATCATTAAAAATAAAAATATGTTTACTTTATGTTTATTAAAAATTTTAATAATAATGATATAACTTCTTTTTTTTCAATTGGATTATGAGTATTTCCTACCAACTTAAAAAAACTAATAAGAGACCAATGTTCCATCACTTATACCAACATAAGGAGTTGCTTTGTATAGAAGAAGTAGGAGATAGAAGTAAAACTTTTTAAAAAGTGAATAATTAACTCTTACTTAATTTAAAAAAATATGAAAATTTTCAAAATTAAGCTTAATTTTGGAAAATTTACTTTTCAAACAAAATCTTAGAAAATTCTATTTCTCAAATGATTTATGATATTTTATTAAGAATATCCTTGACAACTTAATTCATTTCTTTAATAAAAGGATTTATATGTCTTTGACAATAAAATATAATATTTATTTTAAAAATAATTTAAAATTTTCTAGAATGAAAAAATTGAACGAGTAGATAAAACTTGACCTTCCTAACAAGTTAACTACATGAGAAATACATTTTTGGAAAGTATACCAAACAATTCCTAAGTAGGTGATAAGATATAACTTTAGCTCCTAAGAAAAATAAAAAAGAAAAAATCATTGAAACTCATGTATATTTGAACCATTCAATACTCATTTCAAATGTTGAATGAAAATATTATTTGATTCAAAATTTATAAATAAATTTATTTATGAAATACTTGACAATTTGGTATTCTTTGAAGTGTTTTCAATTATTACATTTATTTAATTGCAATTTTAATGTTAAATAATGACAATTAATATTTGATCAGTAAATATAGGCACATCTAAAATAGAAGTTACGCATCTATCCCATTTTGTTTACTAGCAATCTATTTACTCTAAAGCATATTTCGTAATGATTAGAACCAAGTGCTCATCTCAAATTTGAGTTGTTATAAATATTTTTATTTTATTATATACAGAATGTAAAATAAAGATAATTTTATAATTATTTTTTAAAAAATGATATTATCATTTAAAAAATTAAAATAAAAACTTTATATTTGAATTGTTGAAATTAAAACTAAACGATTCTAATATTGGTAAAATGATGAGCATTGGGTTGCTCATCACTATGGTAAGTATCCAAATGAAAATCCATTGTTACTCTACCATAGTGCCTTATAAATCCCTATATCCTTATAAATTCCAAAATCATTTGATGCTTTATAAGAATATTTTGGTGTTTTTTGATTTCTCAGAAATACATGGATTGTATTAAGATTAATTGATAAGTATTATCATGAGATCTAGAGATTCATATGGTAACCTCTTTAAAAAGTAGAATAACATCATTGAAAATTGTAATAACATTTTTTATATTGATGTCATTATAATTTAGGGATGTTATTATGAGGGTATTTTGATATTTTTGTGGTCTTTGAGTTTTTGTAAATAATTTTAATTTTTAAGGGGCTTTATTATAGTTAATATTGACTATTTGTCCTTTTCATAATTTCCCTTTTTTAATCTTAAAGCATTTTATTAAAATTGAAAATCATAATATGATGTTACCAAAAAAAATTCATAATATGACTTTCTCCTTCCACCACCAATATTACAATTATAATGTCTTCCTTACCCTCTTCCCACCAACAGTGTAAGCATAATTGCCTCCCGCCTTCTCACAACCACCACCATTACCACGTTGTCCTTGTCAACATTGTTGTTATTGCCATTATTCTTGAGTTATGATATGCCACAATATTAGTACTTTTAATACATAAAATATTTTTTAAATAAATACATATTAATGATGCATTATAATATTATATAATAAAAGAATTATATATGAATGCCTTATATAATACTACTCAACACTGCAATATACTGTCATGAAAACTTTTTTTAATTGAATCTAAACAAGTGCATTTACTAATTTATGTTATTTATTTAATTGAACATTTTATATATGTATAAAGTCTAAAAAAATAAGTTATATTATTTATAGCTTGTAAATTGTGAAACTTCCTATAAATTTTATTGAATACTAGATTGTGGAGCCTATACTTTACATAAAATTCATAATAAATTAGTAATGTTTATAACTAATGAATAATATGGTATTATTTATGTGTGTCTATATATTGAATGAGCTATACTATGAAGCTTGTGTTTTGCAAAATTTAAAAGGAGCTGCATTGTTTAAAACTTATAAACAGTAGTAAATTTTAAATTTTATGATATAATTTAAATTTTTGAAAATAAAACTATTTAATATAATTTTAATTAGAACAATTTAGCGGCTTTAGCTTCAACTAAACCTATTTTACCTCAATTAGTTTATTATCAAAATCAAATATTGTTACTTTAAATTATTTCAGTTTGATATTTAGAATAATAATATTATTTCAATTGATAAAGGGATTGTACCATTATAACCAATGATTTTAAGTTTGAGTTTTAAAAATATAACTATATTAAATATTTAGTTTGTATCACAATAAACTTTCCAATTAAAATATGAAGCATATGTAAAAAAAAAAAAAGAGAATTCAAATCATATTGAAAAATACATGAATAAATGAATATAAAGAAAATATTATTCCAGAAAAAACATCAAACAACCTTTGGCCACAATCTAAAATAATAGAATGAGAATCCACCGTCCAAATCAAAATTGAAAGTTCTATTTTGCCAGATGCACCATTTTTAAGGACCAACTGGCAGATGCATTCCACACCAAAAAACAAAATGAAAACTAAAATTATATTGATGTGACGTAACCCAATTGCTACCACGCAAAGACGTCGTCGTTTTGTCTGAGGTTTTGTTTTTCCGTTTCTGTTCAGAACTCCTGAATTAATCCGAGACTCAAACAAACGTGAAGACGGCGTCATTCTGCATGAGGTTTTGTTTTTCCCGTTTCTGTTGAGAACTCCCGAATTATTCTGAGACTCAAACAAACACGAAACGTCGTCGTTTTCCCACCAGAGGATTCTACATATTCGCAGCGCCCGAAACAGAAACAGTCGCGCTATCCATACAAGTGTCTGTTACAACCTTCTCTCACGCTCCCCCAACCAATTCTCATTCTCAATCTCACCGGCTTCTCTCACCCAACTCATTTTGCTATTTTTCTTTCTTGTCGATTTATATCTTTTGGTTCTTCGAAGTAAGTTTTCTCGGCGGAGGATTTGTTCGAATCACATATGCTCAATCTCGACCCTTTTTGAGGTTTTTGGACTTGGACTAGCGGAGGAAAATGGATTTCGACGAGGAAATCGTGTTGGATTTTGTTTGAGGATGAATCATTGCTATGATATGGATGGTGGAGTTCTGGATTTAGATTCTCTGCCTCCTAACATTGTCATCGAATGCCGATGCCTCCTGCGATCGGCATTCGATTCGTTTATTCTGATTGGGTTTGATAATCAGCGTGGGCTTTGACCCCAAGCGCTTTTGAGTTTCAACGAAATTCTAACAAAAAAGAAAATCCTTGGCTTTTTTGTTTAATTGTTGGGTTCTCAGCCCGGAATGAATTCCGATGCTGCAGATAATGGACATAGGACAAGGGAGTCTCCCGAGTTCGAGGAAGATTTTGTAGAGAAAGATCCTACTGGCCGCTATCTTCGGGTATATGACATTCTATGATATGATATGTCTGCTTCCTTCGTTCTATAGTTTTAGAACATTCTTTTTATGAAACTGCAGATTTTTTGTGTTCTGTTTACGGTTTATCTTCTGAGCCTGGTGTGCTGGATATGATTATCATTGTCAATATAATAAAATCTATATCAAACTGCACTATTTGCAAGCCCTGAACAATGCATTTTCGTGCATGGGAAAAAAAAGTGTCTAATTGATTTATTATCGATTGGATTGTATTATGGGTGTTTGATATTTTGTTTCGAACTTTATGCCTTTTAGTTTTAAGGTGAAATGAGCAATTTGAACCAGGGAGGTGGACACATTACTAGCTCTCTAATTGTTCACTACTAGAACCATTTTGAGATTCTTATTTTATCAATAAAGAATCTAAGTGGCGACCTCAACGTAAATCTAATGGTAAAAATCATCAACCTCGTTAAAGCTAGAAGCCTAGAACCCCATCCATTCTTATTTTATTCTTGTGCAATGTAAGTATTTGATTATAAAGCAAGTTAGATTAGTTGGACTGTGATCCAATCCCTTGGTTTGGGTAAGTGGAGATACTGCAGAAAAACATCTCATATCCATCGTTATGAATCAAGGCAACTTATTCGAGCTTGAAATGATCCTTATGATTTTGGATTTAAAGTTTACTTTGGGACTTGCCTTCTTGGTATTCACTACACTAATGTAGGTAAAGTTTGGTGAGGAAGCTTCAAAGACCTTCTGGTAAAGATAACCAGGGACAAAGACAATCTGCTCAACTCTTCCTAGCAGATTTCTTTACATATATAATTCATATTTTTCCATGTTTATTTTAATTTTTTCCTCTTTGTTTTTTTCCACAGTACAATGAAATCTTGGGCAGGGGTGCTTTCAAGACTGTGTATGATTCTGATACTTATCTCTTACTTTATTTAGTTTTTCTTATTCTAATCTCCATGCTCATCATATTTTGTTCCCAGTCTTATAGTGCTACTTAGAATTTTAGTTGTATTTTCATATTTTGACAAATGTATATCGGGAAAAAATTTATGCAATATTTTCTGGCAGTATGTTACTTAAACTCATTATCTTTCTCTTTGGCAGTTATAGGGCATTTGATGAAGTTGATGGAATAGAAGTTGCTTGGAACCAAATCAGGATTGATGATCTCCTGCAGTCAGCGGAAGATCTATCAAAATTGTATTCTGAAGTTCATCTTTTGAAGTCTTTGAAACATGAAAATATCATTAAGTTCTATAACTCCTGGATTGATGACAAGAAGAAAACTGTTAACATGATTACTGAGCTCTTCACCTCTGGAAATTTGAGGCAGTATGTTCTTTTGGTTGCTTTTGGTCTTTGTTTTATGTTGTTTGGTTGTAATATGTTCATATGAAATTCAAATTATTATTTTCGTCTGGTTAACAGATACCGCAAGAAGCATAGATATGTTGACATGAAGGCTATAAAGAATTGGGCCAGACAGATTCTTCGAGGCTTAGTATATCTACATGGTCACAGGCCACCTATCATTCATAGAGACTTAAAATGTGATAACATCTTTGTGAACGGAAACCAAGGAGAAGTTAAGATAGGAGACCTTGGCTTGGCAATTATTCTGAAGCAGCCAACTGCTCGAAGTGTCATTGGTAACGTGTTACTTTCCTTGAATAGTTTTCAGCATACTGTCCCAGTGTGAAGTACTGAACTCTGCCTTTATTTGTTGATTTTTCTTGTAAATTATAAGGCACTCCAGAGTTTATGGCTCCAGAGCTATATGAAGAAGAGTACAATGAACTGGTTGACATATATTCTTTTGGGATGTGCATATTAGAGATGGTTACTTTAGAGTATCCCTATATTGAGTGTAAAAATCCAGCTCAGATCTTTAAAAAAGTTACTTCTGTAAGTAGTAATCATTAGCCTATCTCAATACTCTTAATGCCATGCTTATAGTTATAATTACTGATATCTTTTGTATATTCTTTTAAGGGCATCAAGCCTGCTTCGCTTAGTAAAGTGAAAGACTCTCAAATTAAGGAGTTTATTGAAAAATGCATTGTTTCAGCGTCTCAGAGATTGTCTGCAGAGGAGCTTCTCAAAGATCCATTTCTCCAAGTTGAGAGTCCAAGGGGTCCAATCCGTGATCCTCTGCATTTATCTTGTCAAAACCCAAAAGCTATGGATATGTCCAAGTCTGTTCCTCTCTCTATGGACATAGATGTTGAATACAAACAGATTATCGGAAGTATAAACACAGAAAGTAACTCTGGATGTCCATATAGTCCAGTTCTAGAATTTCAGAGGACAAATAAGAACAATGAATTTAGGTTAAAAGGAACCAAAAATGATGATACGTCAGTATCATTGACCTTGCGTATTGCTGATTCAGATGGTGAGCATATGCTCCTTTTCTTTGCCTCTCATTTTTCTTGTTGGCATGCTTCTATGTACCTTGGCAGTGTGGTCATACTCTATTTTCATTATATTAGATTTTAACGTGGCATTTGTTGTATCGATTGCAGGCCGGGTAAGGAATATACATTTTCTCTTTTACCTTGATTCAGATACAGCACTCTCTGTTGCCTCAGAAATGGTTGAACAACTTGAGTTGGCCGATCATGATGTGGCCTTCATAGCTGAGCTTATTGATTACTTGATAGTGAGACTTACACCTGGGTGGAAGCCCTCTTCTGATTATTCCTCAAGTGGAGGAGCAAGTCTCTACGGTGGGTCTCCAATACTTGGGGACAGCCATACTATGACATGCCCATGGGATTCTGTCCTAGATAGTGTTCCCTCTGGATGGAGTTTTGATCAAAAGGCTTTGTGTGACAATGTTGATAATGCCAATTTTCAGACTTATTTTTCTTCTCTAAGTTTGGCTAACTTGGAAGATCAATGTTCACTACGATCTGCAGCTTCCGAGATAGTTGTGGAAGGTGCGTCTGTGCAAAGCCTATTTCTATCCACCCCAGAGTTGGAGCCAGGAGACATATATTTTGAGCACTCTAAATTGCAAGCAATAAGTGCTAGTAACGGTGCCAAAGAAATTGTGACAAATAAATTCAGAGAGAACTCAAAGTCAGCAACTCCATTGTATAGTTCAGCATCTAATCTTTTGAGCTTGACAAGCAACTGTTCTTTTCTATCCTTAGCAGAAAAAGACACTGATGTTGAGCTAAAGCTAGAACTTGATGCAATTGAGGCACAATATCAGCATTGGTTTGAGGAACTTTCTAGAATGAAATTGGAAGCATTAGAAGCCACCAGAAAGAGATGGACTGACAAGAAAAAATTGGCTGTTCATTGATTTTTGATCTTCTAGAATGAAATTTCTAGTTGGAAGTTGTATCCTGTTTCAAACTTTGTCTTTGGTATGTGTTGGATGTGGCTCTTTTTTTGGAAGCCTTTTCCTTACCCTACCTGTTTTTTAATGGTCTGGAAATATGAAATACAAGTTTTTTTTTAATAGTTTTATTTTCACTTCTTGTAGACTTTAAGTATTTTTGTGTTATGGATAAATTTTTTAGACGACATTGTATTTATTTCATTCGACTAAACTTAATAATAAAATAAAGAAGTGATAAACTAGCTTCTAAAATTAAAAAAATTACAATTAAATATTCAAAAAGTTATCTGTTATAGTTTAAAACTAAATTCAACTTTGCACTTATGCAAGAATTCAGATTTTTTTTAAATTTGTAAAAATAGGAATAGGTCTCATATGCTGGTGAGTCTGGCTAGAATAATTTAGTTCATTATTCTAATGTAATCTGATTCTGATCTTTACAGAAATATGACCCTGGTAAAAAAAACCCAAAAAAAAAAAAGCAAACACACCCACACACTGACTAATTATATCCACATGGAAGCCTACCATTTTTTTTGGGCCAAAGCCTATTATCTTCTTTTAAAAAAAAAAAGAGGGTCAAAACTTCTAAACCCATCTCAACACTTCCTCAACAAATGGGGTGCAAGGAAAATGAAATAAAAAAGTTCTTAATTAGGTATTTAATTAATTTTAGATATAAAAGCACCACGCTTATGCTTAAAAGAGATTTCGCGTCTATCTACACGAGAGTTGTCATATAATTTATAATTTTAAAAGTTGTTTTAGTTCATTTTATAAATAATTTAATGTACACGTATTGATAGTGATTTGTATATTTATCCAATAATCAATTTTAAAAGTAATTCACGTACATTATTAATAATTAAAAGAGTGATATGCATGTTCATTAGTTAATCCAAAAAAAGGTTCATGTATATGTATATGAATATAGAGAATCTTGTGTGTTTAGAAATTTAGAAAATTAGAAAATGCTTTCAAGAGTCTTTGAGACTATGATATTGCTAATCAATATATTCACAGGATCTAATCTTAATTACACATTCTTTCATTCTTAAATTGTAAAACTTATGAAAGGTTGTGAAGGTTCATTCATTGAATAACTTGATGTTCACTAGGATGTATATTTGTTCAACGAGTACTTTTAAAAGTAATTCATGTATTATTAAAAATTGAAAGTAAAATGCATGTCCTTAGGTTTTTTTTTTGTCTGACATTCCATTAGTTCATCCTATAAAATGATTCATGTATATTGATTTATGAATATAAAGTCATGATGCCCGTATTTAAGTAATTTATTAATTTATCCAACGAACAAATGGTAAATTCACATTTTAACAAAAAATTTTTTGTTCATCGAATATAGAGATATGAATTTACCATTTCTTCGTTGAATAAATTCATAAATCACTTATTAAATACCTGTTTTTATATTGTTTAATGTCATGCAATTAGGTCTTTCAAAGAATTTCATCATATAATGTTTTTATTAAAGAACATAATAATAATAACAAACATTTAAGTCATTTTATTGAACTTTTTTAAATATAAATCCTTTTGGCTGTTGATACTATGCTTTTTGTTTTGTTGTCTTCCGGGTAGCTTCTAAATGGAAGGCCAAGCTCTACAAGCAACACAACAATAAACCTTCTTTATTAGTTAATATACTTTCATACTTGCAACCTTTTCCGATCAAATCACTAATTGTTTATATTAATTATATTAATCTTCGTCCTAATCAACCACTTTTATTAAAGCAATGTTTATCCAACCCTTTTATTTCTCAACGATTGACCACACATCATTTCCACTTCAGCCTGATGAGACTGCTTTCTTATATCCATATACACACACCTTGTGCACAGAACATAGCCATTTCCAGATTCTGGTAATTATTAACGGAAGATTGGCTAGCACATAGTGTTTGGTCAGAATTTTCTTAATTTATATTTTGACCTCTCATTTCTTTTCTTTTATGTTTCTTATTAATTTTTAAGCATAGAAGCATAGCGATTAAGCAAGTTCATCAATGGCGGATGATTTGATGGGATCAAGGGTACACTGCTGCTTTAAGTGCCAAAACCGTATAGCCTGTCATGATGATACCGTTTCCAAAGAGTTTCAGGTCAATCAATTAATCCCTCCTTTTTCTTTTTTTGATGACGATTCTTTCTCAATATCTAAGTTATAAAGTTGAATTCTTACATTGATCATAAGGGGATCTGTTCATCTTGTTGACTCAATCTTAATTATTGACTCAAATGATATTAAGGTCGACTTTGAAAGAATGAAGTAGAGTCTCACTCTTTATAATTCTCTGTTTCCTTCTGCATTTAACGCCTGATTTGGTGTAAGAACTAGATCAAAGTTATATATATATATATATACATGTTACATCAAGCCAGACAACCCACATCTATCCATAAGCAGTGAGAGCGAGCCTGGCTCTCCCTTTTTATTGCAAAAGATGGAAAGAAGGGAAGGAGCTCTCAATTACTAGCAGGGCTCAAAATTCCAGTAATTAGAGGATCCATCCTGTACCTTATGGTGCCACTGCCGCTAAGGGCCCTAACACTTTAGGCCTTAAATGTGAGTTAGCAGCTGGACCACCAATAATAACAATTAAACCAAATTTGCAGCCCGCCAAGAGTAGCGAATTTTCCCAATCCCAAGTGCATGATTAACTTCAGCAATGATAAATACACAATGTAAGACTCTAAACACATAATTAAGCAGAAAATCAAATGGGTATTTTCTCTTTTTGAAATCTAGTATAGAGGATTTTGAGAGGCCACTTGTGTCCTGGTCTGGCTTCTGTCCAAATCTCACTTTTCTTTTCTTTATTAATTAATGGAAAATGGAAAATAGCAATGTTGGTCAGTCTAAGCATCTCTTATTGGTTGCTGAGTAGCGCAAAAGATGACACATGAAAGGTTGTAAATGTTAGAAGATGACAAAGTTGGATCTTTTCAACAGAATTCTGATCAAAATCTCCATTATTATCTTCCTTCTTTTGTATGATATGCAGATTCATTCTGTCCCCACCGTATAAATTAAAAATTATATATATATGTACATGTTTAATTAGTTCAACTTGAAGTACTTACTAGATGTTTAATTCAATGACCTTTAAAACGATCACAATGCGTACATTAAAATATGATATGTCTATGTAGAATCATCTCTCTTATTACTTGCACCAATCTGCATAGGCCACAAATTTAGTTGTCTAGCGCCCACCTATTTCTATCTCCTAGCTCCTCTCTGGTTGGGGCTAAAAGGGTTTGAATCTTTGACCACTATTCACACCTCACTTCCTTGTTGCCACTTGACCTAATCCCAAGTGGTTTTTTTCATGTTATTCTTAACTAGACATAAATACTAATTAACACTAGGATATGGTAAGATTTAAAGTGTGATGTCGTTTTTATTAATGTGATATGGATCATCTGAAATTGAAGTATCGTAGTTATTGAGGAAGGATTTTGAAGATTGATGATGTTTTGAACAGGGAAGCCATGGAAGAGCTTTCTTGTTTTCTCACGCAGTGAACATAAAGGAGGGACCAAAGGAAGATAGGCAGCTCATGACTGGGCTTCACACTCTGTGTGATGTGTATTGCTGTGATTGTGTAGAGGAATTGGGATGGAAATACATCAGAGCCTATGAGGAAACCCAGAAGTACAAAGAAGGAAAATTCATCCTAAAAAAATTCAAGATCCTCGAGGCACAACATAAGATTAAAAAAGAATTGTGAAATTTCTACCCAAGTTTCACTGTCAGAAAAAATTTTTTCTTTAAAAAAAAAAAAAGATCTTCAACAGAAAATAATTGCTAAAGCATGCATGTGTTAAATATGTAAAGGGAGAAAATTAAAGCATCTCTTATTGGTTGCTGAGTAGCGCAAAAGATGACACATGAAAGGTTGTAAAAGTTAGAAGATGACAAAGTTGGATCTTTTCAACAGAATACTAATCAAAATCTCCTTTGTTATCTTCCTTCTTTTGTATGATATGCAGATTCATTGTGTGCTTTAATTAGTTCAACTTAAAGTACTTAATAGATGTTTAATTCAATGAACTTTAAAACGTCCACAATACGTACATTAAAATATGATATGTAGTATGTAATCCATGTGTGATATAAATACATATACTTAAATAAATATAGTTTATTGCTTTTTTATAAGAGGGATCGATATCATTATATATAAAAAATTATAGGAAACTTCATTATTTACAAATCATGATAATAGTGCAACTTATTTACAAATATTATATTTAGGTTTGACCCCCGGCTCGTCTGTTTGATTTACTATACATTTTATTTGTGTGATAGAGTTGTTCTTGTAAAAGACGTTAAGACATTGGGTCTGGGCTTTTAGCAGCAGATTCTATCTTCCATGCCGTAATGTACATCAAGTCTGAGATTTCTCACTTTGTGATGTGTGGTAATGATTACACATTTACATGTAGACCAGTACAGGCCTGGCTGTTTTTCTATGAAATCCAAGAATACGACGTCCTATACTTTTCAGTCTGTTCTGTTTCTGCCTGCCATGTTCTACCTTGACTAATTTGTTTAATTTTAAATAAGAGTTAATAATTAGCTGTAATTATTTTTTATGATTAAAAAACACTGCACTGTCCCTTGTTTATGGACATCATAGGCTGTACTTGATTAACTTAGTACTTGATTAACTTAGGTAACTTGATAATCATGATTATGCTAAATGCATTTTAACTAAATTATATGGATTAAAATAAATATTTAAAATTAGTTAAAAATATTGATTTTATTAAAAAATTACTATAATTTCCCTAAAATACGTTAATAAAAATTATTAATTTCTCTCCACCTTAATGTTTAGAGTAAGAAAAAAATTAAAATTATCAAGGATATTTGTGAAAATAATTCATTAATGTTTTACTGAATTTTGAAAAGTTTCTTATATTTTTAGGATCATAAATATTTTCTAGAAATGTCCTTGTATTAAAAACTGAAGGGAATATGTTGTGACTTGAGGGTGGGAAACTAACTTCGTATCAACACTACATAGTACATACACATACATATTCCACGATTTAGAATTTAGTATAAATCTTGGAATCTAACTTAAAATCAATTATTATTAAGTATTGGAGTTGTAACTAGTATATAAATTGCACTCAAGAAATGAAAACAGAGGATGTAAGATTCTTAAAAGGCTTATGGTATCTAAATCCAAAATGTTATAAATACACTCCTAAGCTTTAAAATTTATCATAGATCTTGTAAACTAATGCTGTTTTTTTTGTCATCTTTTTTACATTCTTTTCAATCCATAATATAAATCATGTTTTGAAAAATTATTTTGATTCAAAATAAAATTCATATTTAGGTATTGAATGCACTAACATTCTTTTCTTGTTTTTGCCCATGTATCTAATTAATGCTATATTCGAATTTACTGCATTTAATAGAAATAATAATGAAAATCACTGTAATTTTTTTACAAATTTAATGAATAAATCAACTTCTAACTCCTTTCTTTGATATGTATAAGATTTTTGAAACATGACTTGCATTATGAATTGGTGGAAGTACATTAATTTTGGGGTCAAATTTAAGAGACAATTTTTCAAGACAATAGATTTAAGTTACATATATAGTGCTTCAGAAAACTCAGAAGACAATCAAATAATTAAGTGTGACTATATTTTTAGCATAAAATGAATTATCATTAAGTATTATGTTTGCCTAAAGTGGATAAGTTTATACAAGAAGAACTTTTTTTGGATGACGACTTTGAGTGAGAATGTGAGCGAACCTCCAGCGCCGTCACCAAAGGAAGAGGATGTGATTGCGCGTACTCAGAAAAAGGTGCGTGCAGGGGAGGAGGAGATGGATGTGGGGAGAAGGTGGGAGACAACGATAAGAAACTATCGTTCAGGGATAGTTTGGTTGGCATCGACTTTGGTGCCCAGAAGATCGATAGTAGCGGCAGTAGCCTTTTTCACACAACGTGGAAGGAGTATATTGACAGACTCTGTTGCTATTTTGATGATGGAAAATCTCAAGGATTGGAGGGAGAATGAGATGATGATTCAGATGATGAAGATTGTGTTACGATCCATGTGACGCAGAAGGAATATGAGAGATGGTGTGTACCTTGGAGGAAGTCTCTTATCATCAAAGTTTTAGGCAAGTCAGTTCCTTTGTGGGGCATGAAGAAGAGTTTGCAACAACTTTGGAAGACCACTAAGCCATTCAAAGCTCGAGATCTTGATAATGGTTTTTTTGTGGTTTCATTTGAAGAAGAACAAGATATGGAGTATGTCTACCAAGAGGGCCCTTAGATGGTAGCAGATCATTATTTGATTGTTTGAAGATGGAGACCTAACTTTAATCCATGGAACGCTAAGTGCACCAAGAAGATTGCAGCCTGCGTTTGAATTCCTTTGCTCCCATTAGAATTTTTTAATGTGGAAGCTTTACGGAAAATTCAGGAATAGGGAAGACTTTGAAGATTGATTCTATTACTCATGCAAGTGAGAGGGGCCATTTTGCTCGAATTTGTGTAGAACTTGATCTTCAAAAGAGGCTTAAATCGACTATTAAAATTTTTGGCACCAAAAGAGTCATTGAATATGAAGGTTTACACCTGATATGTTTTAAGTGTGGTCGGTATGGCCATCATTGAGATAGATGTCCTGAAAACAAAGGTACAAAGGGATGCAGGAGACAGATTCCGGGAAAAAGAAGGATAAACTGGATGAGGGAGGGGCAGGGAGTGTCCAAAATGTGGCAAATTCTCAGAAAAATATGGAAGAGGATAGTCATAAGGAAAATCAAAAGTGGACAAGGGAGGATTCGATAGAGGAGGAGACGGAGGCTGCTTGGAACAGGGATAGGTTGGGGATACAGAACCTGGTGCGATGGACGGCGTGGAGAGGATCAGGAAATCACGCAAAGTCCGGTCGAAATTTTCATAATTCGGCGAAGAAAGAGGTGAGGGAGGCGAGTGATAGCATGCAATGTGATTTACGGGGGAGTTATTATTTTAATAAAAGACAAGATTCTGATAGGCCAATGAATGGTACATCTGATAGAGAACTCCAAAGTTTTTGGAGAAGAAGTTACTACTTCCTCCGATCCTATATATATGATCTTTTACTCTTATCCTAAATATAAGATTCTTTACAATATACGAGGTAGTATTTATTATACATTTCCAGAAAAATGTCCCTATTTAATGTATTCAAAGAGAAAGAGAGGGAGATTAAATAAGGGTAGTTTTGAAAAAATATTGGGATTTTTAGAAAAATCGAGGTAGTTAATTAGTTTTAATTTCAATTCTTAATCCACGTGATTCGGTTAAATGGGTCTTATATTAAGGATCAGAGGTAGTAATAATCAAAAGTGGGTCCCAGTGAGTCAGCAAAAGAATTTGAAGGCTAAAGCTAATAATGGAAAGGATAATAGACAATATGTAAAGCCCGAAAACCACTTGAAGTCCAGTTTGTCTATGTCTAACTCGTTTGGGGGCATTGATGGTATTACAAGTGAAAGCCCAGAGGAGTTAAGAAGGGAGTTTGGTCTTTCTGGTGGGCCGAGTTTGAAGTGCTTGAATGAGATTCTCGACAATACTAGAGGGAAGGAAATGAATTTGGAGTTTGAGCCGCTTGAAGATGATATAAGGCATGAGGATAAGCGTATGGAGATGGATGAAATTGTTGAAAAAAGGGGTCCTAAAAGTCATGACACCCTTGTGGTGGTTTCTAAATGAATTGTTTGTTTTGGAATAGTCGAGGTACCGAATCTAAATCCTTTCCGGGTTTAACCTGTGAAATTACTAAAAAATATTCTATAGATTTACTTGCTTTATTTGAAACGCATGTTAGTGGCTAGAAACCTCAAGTTCTAGCAAGAAAATTGGGTTTCAATAAGTTTATTGTAGTAGATGCGCAGGGGTATAGCGGAGGAATTTGGATTTTGTGGGATGATAATAAATGGGCATTTGATGAGATTCAGGTTCATAAACAATTTATTCACCTTTGTCTTGATGATGGTGGGAGGAAATATTTTTTCACAATAGTTTATACCAGTCCAAATCCTATAAAAAGGAGGAGTTTATGGG
The DNA here is from genome assembly GCA_026686845.1 of Adenanthera pavonina. NCBI lineage: Eukaryota > Viridiplantae > Streptophyta > Magnoliopsida > Fabales > Fabaceae > Adenanthera > Adenanthera pavonina. The sequence continues at coordinate 34,952,601 of JAIVEN010000006.1, forward strand.
AGGAGCTTAGAAGCATTAATTCTTCGATGGAGGGAGCTTGATGTATACGTGGAGATTTTAATAGTACTCTTTATATGCATGATCGGTCATTGTCTAGACATAGTTGTCAAAGACCTTGGGTGTGTGGGACCTTACTTCACTTGGAAAAAAGAAGGGAGTATGAGCAGCATAGATCAAGTTTTTGGTAATGACAAATTCATAGAGCAGTTTTTAGACGCTTTTGTTACTCATCTTCCCTTCTTCAAATCAGATCATAAACCTTTCCTCTTAAAAGTTTTTGGTAATTCTTCTAAAACTAGACATACTGACTAGCCTTTTAGATTTGATGCTTCCTGGATTTTGCATGAAGATTTTGGCCATTTTGTTCATGACACTTGGCAAAAAGAAACAAAGTGGAATTTAAATGTTGAGAATTTCACCGTGGCAGGGAAGAATTGGAGTTTTGAGGTGTTTGGTCATTTGGGTAGAAAGAATAGACATTTGATGAATAGATTGGAGGGGTTAAATAATTCAGGTACTAATTGTATGAATTTATTGGAATTAGAGGCTCTTGAGGGGTGTCTTTAGAGAGAACTAGAGGATGTAATTCTTCAAGAGGATCTTCTTTAGGCTCAGAATGCTAAATGTGACTGGTTTATTCTGGGGGATCTTAATTCTAAATACTTTCATGCTAGAGCAAATAATAGAAGAAAATGGAATAAGATTGAAGCCATCAAGGATGATTGTGGGGAATGGATTTATGATCCTATGGCTATTAAATCTTTAGCTAAGAATTTCTTCCAGCAATTATTCATGGAGGAAGGAGCCTCAGTTGCTAGTATGAGATGTGCTTTTTCTTATCCAAGTATTAGTGTGGAAAGACTTACAAACATGGGAGAGTTGATTAGTGGAGATGAGATCAAACAAGCCATTTTTAGCATGGGAGCTTTAAAGTCACCGGGCCCAGATGGTCTTAATGTCATGTTTTTTGAAAGTCGATGGCCTTTTAAGGTATGGAAAAACAATTTTTGATCACCTGGTTATTATAGAAGAAATTAATGGTACGTTGATTGTTCTTATTCTGAAGAAGCAACATCCTGAGACTATTCGGGATTTCCGACCTATTAGTTTATGTAACGTAATTTATAAAATGATAACGAAAGTGGTGGCTAATCATATTAAGAGTATACTTCTTGATATTATAGCCCCTAATCAGTGTGGTTTTGTTCCGGGCAGGCTGAGTTCAGAAAATATTATAATTGCTCAGGAAGTTATTCATTCTATGAAGAATATGAAAAGGAAGAAGGGATTTATGACTATTAAAATTGATTTGGAGAAAGTTTATGATAGATTGAGATGGGATTTTGTTATATGTTGTCTTCAGGAATTAAATATTCCAAAAAACTTCATTGAAATTATCTGGTGTTGTATATCGACTTCGACGATACAGATTTTGTGGGAAGGGAGTAAAATGAAAGATTTCAAGCCTTCCAGAGATATTAGGCGTGTAATCCTATGTCACCATATTTATTTGTAATATGTATGGAGAAGTTAGCTCATCTTCTTCAGTAGGAAATCATGCACGGATAGTGGGGACCGGTTGAACTGTCAAAAGATGGTCCTCCTATTTCTCATCTTTTCCTTGCTGATGATTTGATTATTTTTTCAGAGGCTACTGTTGATCAAGTTCAGGTTATTAAAAATTGTTTGAATGAGTTTTGTAATGCTTCGAGACAAAAGGTCAGTCTTAGTAAGTCAAGAGTGTTTTTCTCCAAGAATGTGAATCATAACCGAGCAGAGCAACTTAGTGATCTGCTTGGGATTGCTAGAATTAGTGACCTTGGGAAGTACTTGGAAGTCCCACTTCATCATGATAGAGTGAAGAAACATACTTATCAGGGCGTTGTGGACAAAAAAAAGCAGAGATTAAGTAGTTGGAAGGCTCGATCTATCTCTCTAGCTGGGCGACAGACTCTAGCTAAGTCGGTGTTGTCATCCATACCGCTTTATTCCATGCAAACTGCGTCATTACCTACTAGTACTTGTGAGGAATTAGAGAAATGTACCCTTAGCTTTCTTTGGGGTTCGAGCAATGAGCAGAAGAAGGTTTATCTTTTAGCTTGGGAGGATGTGTGCCAAGCTAAGAAGTATGGAGGTCTAGGGTTATGCCATTTTAGGGCTCAGAATAAAGCATTTATGATGAAGGCGGGATGGGCCTTATTGAGAAGAGAGATGCTTTATTGGTTCAAGTAGTGAGGAATAAGTACAAGTGTGGTACTAATTTACTTCCTCTTATTAATAAGGAAAGAATAGGATTGTCTTTATGGAGAGGGATTAAAAATAGTTGGAAACTGGTGGAGAAAGGGCAATAAAGAGTTAGTGGAATTGATGGGGAAGATATTGCTAGATGGAAGATGGAGAAGTATGGAGGTTTTACTATTCGTTCTGCCTATGAGATGCAAAGAGCGAATGAAGGAAGATATGACCCAGTTTGGGAACGAGTCTAGAAACTGAAGATTCCCCAAAGATGCAAGACGTATTTATGGCTTGCCTTGCATGATAGATTGTTAACTAATAAATCTAGACAGCAACGAGGTATGTCCAATAATCCTTTCTGTCTGGGCCCGTATTGTTGATTCGACGAAGATACAGAGGTTCTTCTTGCTGGGATTGAAAGAATGGTTCGCTTGGAATGTGAAAGTAAGCCATGGTCGACAAAATAAGGGATGGGGAGAGTTGTTTGGAGTTATTTGTTGGCTTCTATGGAGAGTCAGGAATGAGCAGATTTTTTATAGTAAAATTACTTCGTCTTTAAATATCATTGGGCATGCGAATGGTTGTCGCACTCGGAAAAATGCGACGAAAAGAAAAAGAGAACAAATCGAGTTTTCTAGCGAAAACTGACTTGTGAGAAGTTGCTACCAAAATTTTGAGGGAAAATCTTAGGAAACCGAATTAAAGAGGAAATGATGGACTACGTAATCAAAGTTGGATTCGGGAGTCGATTGTGTGTGGAGAAGGTGTTAGGCACCCCACAACACCCGTTCCTAGGAACGGTTACCTTACGTTGATTGTGTAAATTAATATAGCTTTAAAAGTATTTTGATTTTCCTTTTATTATTCACATGTGAGAATAAGGGTAGAGAAGAGTTTAAGAAGATTTGTGAAATTTGGAAAACATAATAAGGAAAATAAATTAAATTAGAAATTAAGGAGATTTAGAAAAAGAAAAAAATGAGGAAAAGGAATTTAAGAAAATAAATTGAAAAATATTTATTTATTTACAAAGGCGGACTTGACCCAGGATCAGAGCCTGGGGCCTACGTACTCTGTGATGGGGATATTTTTTATTATTTATAAACTTTTGTTATAAGAAAAAGTTATTTGAAAATAATTTAACTTTTCGCAAACAAAACAATTTTCTGAGATTGAGTTGGTATGTTTTAATTTGTAAAAGATAATTTAATTTCATTTACTTACTCTTATTTTATTTTGCTTTGAAAATATTTATTTATTTATTTTCTTTAATTGAGAAATCATCGAATTTTTTTGTTTATTTTATTATTATCTTTTTTTTAGAAAAATCGACCTACTTGTTGCAGATTCGCAGTCGTGCCCGATAAGTCGGTTCCTTAAGTACCTGCGAAAGTTCTCAACTTCACGGTATAAAGGTTTCATTTTAAAATAAAATTGGAAAAAAGACTATCATATCGTCACAATTTATTTTTTACGAAATATAATTATTTTCTTAAAAAAAGCCATTTAATTGATATATCTATATAAATTCGCAATCTCACGCGACAACTCAGTAAACCCAAATACCTGCATGGGTTCCCAAAAACTTCTCGCGGTATGGTTATTACATCCATTATTTCTATTATTATTATTGTTTTATTTTATTTTATTATTATTATTATGTATATATGTATATATTTTAGTAAAATTGCTAAATATTGTTATTTTTTTTAAAGTATTTTAACATATATAAAGTTTGTACAATAAAGTGTTATTCATCTATTCAAAATAATATTATTACATATTTCATCTTAAAAAGGGGTAACTAGGAAAAAGGTTTTTATTCATATCATGTATTTGGAAACACCATAAATCATTTTTCATTATCACTTTCTGAATATTTCTTCATTGAAAAGTAGAGTTTATTTCAAAATGAGTTATCTAACCAACTGATATCTGCGTGGACTCGCGGTCTCACGTGATGATTAGTACATCACAATGCTTGTGAAAATCCTAAAATCTTCAGGGTAAAGTGATTTTGTGTAATAATGAATTTTCATAAGAGAATTTCACCATAAAATTTTACAAAAACATGAGGATATGTATTTTTTAGAGAACCAAGTTTCTCATCCCACTCATATTTACGTGGGCTTGCAGCTTTGTGCTACAATGCATGGGTCCATAAAACTTCATTAGTTGTTTTGCAGGGCCGTTGAATTAAAAGGACATAACTCATTGGCCCAACACTTTCTTTCCCCAATAACTACTCGTAGGCCCAAGATCAAATATTATTAGCAAAGTGAAGGAACCCATGCCTGGAGCATAAAAGTTCGTTGAACACAGAGCCCAGGATTGAAATAAGTGTTTCCCCGCATGGCCAAGTTCGCAGGGTGACCAGAATTATCAAAAACACAGAGCAACTAACAATTCCAGTTCTGAGTTAGATTCCTATACTTAGTATTAGCCAGATCTAATCCATTTCTTTTAGTAACGTTACAGGGCACATGCTTCCCACTGGTACCGAATGCAATCCTATATGGATGGGGTGAAAACTCAAAAAGCATAAACTAAAACAACACTATTATGATGCTCCACTCACGGTTCAAGCAGCTCAAAACTTAAACATACCAAGGGCAATGAACTCAGAGGAGACAGGCTATATAGGCACCCCAAAAGCTTCTGAAGAAAAAAATGCATGCCATTAAAGGGGGAGGTAACACCACTCCAATCAGCAATTGCAACTAGACACATAAGGATTTAAAGAAAACTTGATTACCCTCTTGGCTCAAACACAACCATCGGCCCCCATCATCATCCAATCCCAATACTCGATCCTACATCCCTAGCTTACTGATCAAAGCTTTAAATCGAAAATACAAATTACCCGTTAAGATTTCTCGGATCTCTTCCTTACTCGAGGGTCCGCGTCTACTGTCGGTATCGTGGTGTCTCTCGGCTTCTCCAAATTTGCCCTGCCTCTCTCTGTCTCCGCTACAGCTCTCTTCCCCGAATCTGTTTCTTTCCCATCCCCCCTGCTTCGGTTGTCTTCTCCGTCCTTATATAGAGTTCTCGCGAGTGAAGAAAAGAGAAGTCTCTAGCGCGTGATTGCTCCTCCCGGCCTTGCTTCCGTGTGCCGGTCTCCCTGTTCCGGTTCCTTACGACCGTGAGCTACCTTTGCCGCCTCCCCCTACTCTACCATAGCAGGCATAGAGTGATAGGCGTGACCTCGTTTTGGTTTTGGTCTCTGACTTCTTCCTTCCCTCTGTTTCTCGCTTTCTCTGGTGCCAGGCTCCTTCTGATCTTCTCCTTTTCATTCTCACGTACCCAGACTCCCTCTGATCTGCAGTCTGTCTCCGTGCTCAAACCCCGCGGCTCCCTCTGTTTCCTGCTCACCCATGTCAGACTCCCTCTGGCTTTTCTTTCGTGCACGTCTCCCTCACTTTGCCTCTCTACGATTGCCTTTCCTTTTCGGTCTATGTTCCTGCGGCTGCTCCCCCCTCCCCTTCAGTCTCACGCATCTGAGCCCTAATTAGGGCTTAGGGTGGAATGTGGGCTGAAATGCTGGGCCCTCAGCATTTCGAGCCCAGCATTTTAAGTCCCACCAATTAGCTTTTTTTTTTTTCAGTTGATCTTGTGGGCTTGAAATGCTGGGTTGCGTTTCAAGCCCAGTATTTTGAACCCCAGAGCATTCCCCCCTTTTTTTATTGTTATTATTATTATTATATATATATTTTTTTTAGAAAAGTTTGCATCAATTTTTTTTTATGACACATTTTTTTATTTCCCTTTTTTCCTTTTCTTCTTTTTTTCCTTTTTATATTTATATTTTTTTTATCATTATTATTTTTATTTATTATTATTATTATTATTTTTTGTATAAAGACCGGATAAAATGGGGTGTTCACAATGGTTTAATGCAGTGTATGAGAATTGCTCATAAGAATCTCAATATGACATTATGAGGGGTGGGTCTTTGAACATTGTAGGTGGGATGAATACTGTTAATGAATTTGATGTCGTGGTCATGGTAGATGGAGCATGGGCAAGGAACTTTGGAAGCGTAGCATGTGGAGTTGTTGTTTTGAGCAGGTTAGGAGAACACATAAAAGGGTTCATGGCACGACTTCAAAGTAGAGACAACCTTGCGGCAGAATTGTGGGCATGTTTTCTTGGTTTGAAACATGCCTGAGATAGAGGGTAGACGAGAGTTCTAATGAAGACTAATTGCTTCGGAAGTTTTCAAGCTTGTGATGGGATCTATTAATGCTTTGCACAAAGAGTACAGTTTGATTATTGATATTAAGTAGATGATGCAGAGAGAATGGTCCGTTCAATTGACACATGTGTCACGGGACAACATTCATGAAGCCAATATTTTAGCAAAGAGAGCCCTTGACCTTCTTATGGGATTGCACCTTGTTTTTTGAGAGTCACTTGACAGAATTATATGTTCTGATCAAGTAACATAGGTGTTCTCTTTTCTTTTGTTTTGTTTGATGTTTTCCCTTTTATAAAAAAAAGAAAGTATTATGTTTGCCTAATCATCAATATCAATATAAAATATATCCCAAATAATATTGTTCATAAATAATAAACAGTACTCCCTCTGGTCCTTAATATAAGATCATTTTAACCGAATCACGCGAATTAAGAAAGAGAGTTAAAACTAATTAACTATCTCGATTTCTCCAAAAATTTCAATATTTTTCTCAAAGTACCCTTATTTAATCTCTCTCTTTTTTCCTTTTGATACATTAAATAGGGGTATTTTTTGAAAACGTATAATAAATATTACATCGTATATTATAAAGGGTCTTATATTTAGGACCAAGTCAAAAAGTCCTATATATAGGACCGGAGGGAGTATGATTTATCTCAAATTCATACAATATAAAAAAAAAAGTGTGTAAGTATACTTAAAATATAAAAACAAGATATGTAGAATTTTTAACAGATTCTGTCTATCTAAATCCAAAATCCCATATGAAATAAAACTTGAGATTCGACCCATGATACTTCTGATTATAATTTCGTCCTCTAATTTTGGCTCCAATTTAATGGGAGTGTGAAATGTAATTCAAGGCATCCATACGTTATCTTGTTTCGTATTAGTATACTAATATAGTGATTAACGTCGTGGTAATGATTATAACAAGGACATCACTTTTTTATAGTGGCAGAACATTACCGATGATTTTCCTTTTGATTTGAACTCCGTTAGTTGTCAGTGGGACATTATTAGAAGGAAGAGATAAGATGACGTCAATATTAGAAAGTTCAATTAATTTAAATAAATTTATCAAATTAATGCAGGTAACTGTATTCTTAAATGTTTGTGTGTTGGTACATATACTTGGGTACCTTACGCGGCTATTGAATAACTCTTTGATGGCACGTTAAGTCAATTAATAAATGCTAAATAAATTTTGGAAGATATCCTCATCTACATGTGAATTATTGTATCCTCCCTCCCGTTCCATTACGCAAATATTAAGAAAATATAATTATATTTTTAAATTTATAAAAAATTAATATAAATTTTCAATCTTATTTCTACTGACTAAAAACTAAAATAATTTATGAGACAAAAAAAGTTATTAAAGAAAAGATAAAAAAAAAAATTTAAATGAAAAAATAATACAACACCTTATAAATAGAATCAAGCCAATTTTTAAAATAATATCTTATAAATGGGATTGGAAGGAGTATTTCATTTGCTTCTAAATATATGATATATTTTTTTTATATATAAGACTTGTTTAAGAATATAAGCTAATATTTATTATATAATTTTAAAAAAACTCATATTTAATTCATCCAAAAAAGTTAGAGAAAGTGATTAAATAAAAATAGTTTTAAAAAAATATTTTTATTTTTAAAAAAATAAGATAGTTAACTAATTTTAACTTTCATCTTTAATTTATGTAATTGAATTAAAAAAATCTTATATTAATGATAAAAAAAAGTATGATTTTTTCGCCCATTGAAAATACATTCAATAATCAAAACATACTACTCCCTCTGGTCCTATATATAGGGTATTTTACCCTGATCCTGAATATAAGACCCTTTATAATATATGAGGTAGTATTTATTATACATTTTTAAAAAATGTCCATATTTAATGTATCCAAAGAAAAAGAGAAAGAGATTAAATAAGGATAATTTTAAAAAAATATTAAGATTTTTAAAGAAATTAAGATAATTAATTAGTTTTAATTTTTATTTTTAGTTTAATTAATTTAATTAAAAAGATGTTATATTAAAAATAAGAGGAAGTCTTACTCTTTTTAATTTATGTGACTCCAATTGTGATTGTCTTTTGTGGAAATAGAACTGCTTTCACACTCATAATACCAAGTCCAAGAACACTACAGCTTGCTTTTTCGAAATCCGTACAAAAGTTATCACATTTTAGCGATCCAATTCCTAACAAAAGTTAGTAATAATCAATACAAATCATAATTATATTTATTTCAGAATTTTTTACGACAAAGAAATTGTTACGCATTGTTATCCCTAAATAAATCACATGTGAAAAGATCTGCTAAGAGAAAAATAGAAAAGAAGAAGCGAAGCTACGTAGGAAGTGCCATTGAATCTTATCTCTATTGTTTTTTTGTTTCACATGTCGTGCATATTTGGAGTCGAATATGAAAAGGAAGAAAAAAATTGTGTGATTGAAGGATAAATAAAATAATATGGGCGATGATTATTGATTGGCCGGGACACAGGAGAAGGACAGAAAGATATATATATATATATATATATATAAAGAAGAGGAAGCTTCATGGAAAGCATCAAGCTCATGCAAACACCACACACTCAATATGTTAATGAGAGGCCAAGAAGAGGACATCTTATTGGCAGAATATTCCATCATCCCCACCAAAGGCAGCTTCCTAGAAACCATCACAAGAAAAATTATTAGGGTAGGGATACCATATATAACTATATATGCAAAACCCATGAAATTTATTAACAACAACAACAACAATAATAATAATAATAATAATAATAATAATAATAATAAAGTAAAGTTACCGTGATCTCCTTTATATTTTGCTTAAATTACAACAACATCACATTTTTATTTTTGAAAACACATATAAACTTCTTCTCAATGAAAAATTTACCTTACATAAATTTTCTTTCTATTTTCAAGATTTTATTTTCATCCTCCCAAATGTTAATAAATTATCAACTCACCAAATTTAATTTTTTTCTTTATCAAAATATCCCTCTTTAATATAAATATTTATTTAGGAATGTTTCCAACACATTTTTTTAACTTTTTAATTTTCAACTAAAATAAGTTATGTGCAATTACATAGAATCTAAAATAAGTTGCATTATTCACTGTTTGTAAAAAGCATGTCTTATGTTTATTTTATGTTTTATTTATATTAATTAATTTGACATATTTTTATTTTATTAATATCTAATTTAATATTTTTAATTTCATTTATTTAAAAATTACAATAATTAATTATTTAAAAATATTTAATAAATATTTTAGATTTTCAACATCAACTCAATGGAAAATATTATCATGATTTTTTATATGAATATATTAAATTCGTTTAGATTTTATTTATATATTTTAGATTACAAGGGTAAATTAATAATTTAAATTATTTTAGTATAAATTTTAATTTATAAAAAATGTATTATAGAATTTTTAATGAAATATTCTTAATAGTATTAAAAATTGAACTAAAGTATATGTTTTCAAAATAAATAGGAGGTTTTTATAATTTCAACAATATTAAAGGGAGATCAATATATTTTACTTAAAAAAAATCAAAACAAATAAAAAATTAACAATATATAAACATGGCATAGGAATACATCTTGTGGTGATAATGCCATTTGCGCTTGAAATTTCTATAGGACCTTGACTTCTCATAAGCCTCATCTCCCAGCCCTTTATTTTGTTCGAAATATATATGCATTCACTCACATACCTAAATATATAGGTATCACATTTTACTATTTGTGGAACTTGATTTCATCATGATCTCCCTCCAACTGGGAAGTATATGTGCCTCATCTCCCAACTTAATGTGGACTCTTTTCCACATTTGCAAAGTCATTCTTCCTTATCAATTCAAAGTTAATTTAATTTATTTACCTTTTTTTTTTAAATTTAAATTTTTATTTTCGAATAATCAAAACACAACATAAAAAAATCATTTTTAATTCATAATTTAGAATATAATAATTTAAATTAAAAAAATTAGGATGCTCATCTTTTTCAAGATTTAGAATATATATAGTATAATAGTGATTGTATTGCGTGATAAAGGACTCAACACCCTTTTAGTAAAGTCTTAATTATTGAACTTTATGAATAAAAAATTATATTAGGAGAACTACTCATATTTGGATTTAATAATACTTGAATCTAGTCTAATAGTATAAGACACCAATTAATTATACCTATAAAATTTTTATATGAAATGTGAAACCAGATATGGAATTTAATCCTCATCAACTAGATCAACCTTTTTTTCAACACCATTTGCTGAGTAAACAATGCTTAAATTGGTAGTAATTGAGAGGATCATGTACGTATGCGTAATTAATTTTAACAATTATATAATTCAATAGTGTATTATTATTAGAGGGAAAATGATTGATTAACAGGTAGGGCCCATGAAGAATATGAATTTCCCGAAACAGACGGTAGAGATGAGAAAAACGATCCTGTCAATTGGACAAGATCAAAGTGCGAAAACACTACCATTTGTTTTCTTCCAAAAGCCATTGAAGAACAACAAACAAACTTTGACATTTCTATAAACTCCTTCCTCCTAACTAATTTCCCCATTCATTCATTCCTTTCTCACACAACAACTCTTAATCTTCTTCTTCGACCTTTGGAACAGAGGCAGCAATGGAAAGAAAAGAATCCAGAAAGAAGGTTAGTGAAGCATCGGCTATGGACTCTGAATTCGAGGACTTGCTTCCGGTGATGGCGGAAAAGCTGGACGTGGAGGCGTTTGTTTCAGAGCTGTGCGGAGGGTTCAAGCTTCTGTCGGACCCAGAAATGGGTCTGATTACCAGCGAGAGTCTGAGGAGGAACTCAGCTTTTCTGGGGATGGAAGAGATGAACAGAGAAGAAGCAGAGGCGATGATCAGACAAGGAGATCTTGACGGAGATGGGATGCTGAATCAGACTGAGTTTTGTATTCTGATGGTAAGGCTCAGCCCTGGGATGATGCAAGACGCTGAAGCTTGGCTTGAAAAAGCACTTGAGCAGGAGTTCATCACCAAATCTCAATCTTAATTAGACCCTTTTTCACCTTCCTCTTTTGGCAATCAATTGTAAGTTATAATATATGATTCCAGTTTTTGAACTTTGATGTTGTTGATGATGATGGAACGGTTCACTATTTCTATAAAATTTTACTATATTAGAACTGAATTCAATAACTCATGCCAAATATAGCAATCACCTTGAGTTTGGCACCAGTTTCATAGGCATAATCACCCAAACCCTAGGCCGGGAAGCCTATCCCCCTAGTCTTGATCGGTTCATAAGAAACAACTCACCTAAAATTTTCATCATTCAAAAAAAGGGAAATATTTTTTTGGTAGAAAATGAAGTAAATATTTCATATGCATATTTTTAACGTGTGCATTAATGTACAAATCCTTATGCGAAAAAAATCTGAAATATTTGTTTCCGATGTATGGAAAAGTCTAATTAATGTTGAACATTTATTTATTTTATTTAGTGTCCATGTTTCATATTTTCATTTGCATCTATATATATATATATATATGAATAAGTTATGCTCTGTTTGGTTCAATTGTGGGGATTAGAGGAGAAGAGATTGGAGAGATTTTAATGAAGGTGATTAGATTATTTAGTGGGATTGGAGAGGAGGAGATTAAAGGGATTTTAATAAAATCTTATTTGATTCATAAAGGGATTGGAGGGGATTGAGTAATAAATACTCTCTCTTCCCCTCCCAAAAACCCCAATTTAAGAAAATTTATAAAGGGATGGGAGAGAAGATTAGGGAGGATTATGTTCCCCCTAATTCCCTCTATTGTTTTAACCAAATAAGGAGAGAGGATTTAATACCCTCCAATTTCTTCTCTTCCCTTAAAAAATCTCTAACCAAATAGAATTTTAAGGTACCTGCCCAACCTTATTAAAGTAAGATGTTACTCAGTGGCTCAATCTTAAAAGTTCTCTGGCTTGAGGGAGAAAGATTTAAAGACTTATGTGCTATATATGATGAATAAAATTCATAACTTGTAAATTATGGGGTTTGATATAAATTTTATATATAACTTTATATTCAATAAACTTAAAGAGTATAAAATATTAAATTTTAAAATGAATCATCTGAAGTTAAGATATTTATTAAAGATAATAAAGTTATATGTTTTTTATACATGTAAAAAAATTTTAAAAACTCTCTGTTTTTGGGCCACAAATTCAAAATATCATTTAACTCTACCTCTCTATTTTTTGCTCTGCCAATTCACTCTCCCACATCTGTATCCGATGCTTCCAACTTCCAACTATGAGCCATTCTTCTTCTCTGGTTGTCCTTCTTGCATTTGCTTGGCTGGTGATGACATGACATGTTGCAGCTCCCCCTACCACATAAGCATTATTTTTTTAATAGTTTATAATTATAAGATCAAATTTATTTCTTTTAAAATAAAAAATATTAAATTTTCTAATAAAAATTGCATACGGTCCAGATCTACTGATATAAGGCGATATAGAACCCAAACAGGCTTTGCTACAACCTATTAAAATCACATGGATACATTAGGCCTCTGACTTATGGACCTTAATCTTTTAGGAGTGCTCTTTTTGGTCCCTTCACCCCATATTTCCCCAGAAATCAAAAAAAGAAAAGAAAAAGTTACTTTACATAATTTTTGGTTACCAAAGATCATAACATTTCTGCTTATTTTACTAGTTATTTGATTTGATGAATTCCAAGTGGGCCCCTATAATAATTACAGGAAAAATTCAAAATTGGTACAACACGTAGCTTGCCGTCTATAACTTTTATAAGATACTATCTTGATATTTGATTATCCAAGTTGAAATATGGTAACTGTTTAAAAAATGGTCGTTAAAAGGTTCAGTTATGGTGAAGGACAAATTATAGTTAAACTATCCATGGAGAAGGTTTTAACAACGATTTTCAATAACAAGGACATTAAGTTCTAGTTTAACTGCAATTCTGAGAATCATAATCAGACCATGGTTTAATTGCAATTATGAGAACCACGTGTATTCACAGTTAAACTACTGCAATATATTCCCTTCGATCTCTATTATAGGGTGTTATTTAAAAAATTTATCTGATCTAAAATATAAGATGTTAAGTAATAAATTTAATTTTAGTCTCAATTTTGCTCCTATTGAATGCTTTCATTACAAGTCTCAATTAACTTCTCTCTCCTCCTACTATCATTATTAATTTAATGTATTTTTATTCTCTCCTTAAGGGTAAAATGAGAATGTCAGAATTTTTTTTCATCAATTTTAGACTGTAACTAACTTTTTTTAATTCACGTGCAATAGTTAAAAATATCTTATAATAGGGATAGAAGGGAGTAGCTATTAGCTATAGTTAAAAGACTTGTAATGATGGGGAAGAAAAAAGAAATGATTACTTAAATACTGTGTAGGTTTTACTAGTGGATTAAATCGTTGTTAATTTTTTTAAAAGAACTTTCCTAATTATTAGTTCTTTCAAAGATCAAGTACGCAAATATTTGCAATCAGTGAACATTAAACCCAATGATCATATACACTATCGTACGAATATCTTAAAAAATAACAAAATTTGAAATTCGCAACTACAAATATGAAACTCAATTAGCATTTAGCAAACATATCTGTCTACTTTTAGTCTGTCAGTTAATCAAAATCAAAATGAAATCCACAGATCAGAAAACTCATTGAAAAGCAACGGCAACCAAATAGATTTTTTGTTCCTATTTACAACTATTTTTGTGGGGTTTTGAATGGAATTAAAGTGAATTAACAAAAAAAATAAATTTAACGACTAGAAACTAAAGTGATTCAAGCAACTAACTTATGAAATTAAAACACTAGAATCCAATTTTCCTAGCTCCAATTAAAATCTTGGCTTAATCACCTTCTTTTAGTGCACTCTTAAAGAAATTCTAAAATTCCCATTCAAGACTCAATCACTAGTCACATAAGAAAGGGTTATTTAGTTTTCAGTTTTACAAAAATAAATTAGAATAAATAAAATTCACAAAAATAAAGTTTGGGTAAAAATAAGTTTATTATAAATTGTTATATTTGAATATTCTTTTCCTAAAAGTAAGTTTAATAAACTGAAATCTATTTAGATAATAAAAATTAAAAAATACATAAATCTTATAATATAATATCATATAACTGAGTTATATATGCTATCTAAAAATAATATAATTAATTTTAATTATATAAATCTATCCTTTACCTACTTACAATTAAAGAATAAAAACACCCAAACGTAAGTTTTATAATCCCAAAAGGATCAATTCCCTTCTATTTTGAAAAAAGTTCGTCTTGGCCGGTTTTCATTTTTCAAAAAGTAACATTACTACCTGCCAAACACATCATCGGGAAAAATAAAGTTCAAAACCGTGGTTTAGTTGTGAAAATGAAAATCCAAACAGGTTAAATTGTTACCACGACGTACCACCAAATGTCTAGCTCGAGTTTAACAATTAGAACACACCAAAACAGCACCTAAATTGTTCCATCAAGCAACTCCACAACCTTCCTAAGGACTTATTAAGCCAAGAAACAAGAGGAAATAGAGGAAAATTGCATAGATATTCAACATAGCATTCCATCAGACAACTTATGTACATTTCAATCTCCAACAAGTCAAGTATTTAGCACAATTTACAGCACATTAATCCAACGAAAATAGCCACTAAATTCAAGGATACATCTTCGGTTAGCCACCCAAGGAGAATCAACCACACACATGATATATGTCTGTTTTGATGATGGTAAAAAATAAATAAACAAAGGGAAGCAAACAAGCAATATTGCCCTGTAATACTTACCGAGTATCATTCTCAAATTCTTGTGATCCTTTAACTATATCAGACAAATCTCAACGAGTCCAGGTAGTAAAGAATACAACGTTCGAGCAAGAGAACTATAGTTTTTTCCTTTTACACAAGTAACTAGGCAATACAATAACGTGCAAGCAAATTTAGGGCATTCAATATAAGCCCCAAGTAAATCCCTATTCCAACGGTTCATGGTGCTGCTGCTTCTAAAGGCCAACAGTTCAAACTGGATGTGGGTCAGTTATAGTACAAGCTCCATATGATTTTTACACGAGAAGTAACCAAGTGAAAAAGGTGCAAAACCAGATTAAGAAATATCAAGTTTGGATCTCTTTGCAGGTGAAACCATCCCAGGCTGTTGCATAGATGAAATAATGGATATACCAAGCAATCAATCACAGAAAGACACAAGCATATCAAAGGTGATGGAAAGCTTGCCATATCTATGTGACTCTGAAATGATTGGTTTAGCCTGAATACCTTTTTCAAACAAGTATCCTAAGAATACCTCATCATTGATGTCGTTCATAGTCAAAGCATCAGGGGGGTGCTTGTGCCCCAGTGTTAGCTCCTCAAAGCATGAAATGGATGAGTTTTCTTCAGAAATATGAAGACTGATAATGAAGCAAGTTTAAATGTGCCAATACTCTAGCTGCCAGAGATCTCACACGATCAGTACCTCGTTGAGTTAGGTCAATTAGAGGCATATGAGCTGAGGTTCCATACAACTGTTTGAACTCCAATAGCCGAAAAATCCTTTCCAAAGCATTTAGAGACTTCTCCTGCAGTCCAGGGCATGGGGAATTGAGACATTTTATTATTAGTGGTATGGCATTTGCTTCTGCAAGCACTTTACTACCACTTTGTAGTCTTTCGCCTTCAACTAATGTTAATAGTGCATCTAAAGAAGCCTCAGAAGCTCCTGGATCAGATTCCCCGAGTGTCTTCACTAATGGCCCCACTGCATCAGCCTCAACAAGGCAAAATGATGACTTGACAGTACATATTCCTCCATGAACCAAGCAGCTGACTTGTGTTGGAGCTGAGAAGCACCAAAGGCCCTTGTGCTTGGACTTGGATGCTGGCCTGCTCAGCCTAAGTGAACTCTTTGAAAATTGAGCAAGAGATGATGCCACTCGTTGTTTTGTTAATGTGGTTCCACATTCAAGCAACTGCACTAGAATAGATATAACACCAGTTTCAGCAGCACTCTTTTGCCATTCTAGGTTTGTAGAAACAGTGAAATGACTCAAGGCACCAACAGCATTCTCTATTAACTTGCTCCTTTGGCAATCTTTGTCCCTCCAACCTTGGATATGATTATATATGATTGGGAGTGCGCCAGCATCCAGAAGCCACCGCGTGATCTGGTGAGCTTTTGGAAGATAGCATACTATGCTCAGAGCAGAAGTAATTTCCTCTTCATCTGAAGAAGATCTCAGAATCTGGAGTATAGTTTCAATGCATTTCTGATTTGCGTTTTCTAGGATGCTGTCTTCATCAGATACCAAGCAAGCAAGCAGCTTTAGAGCAGTTGCCCGTAGTTTTAGATTTGCCTGCTCACAGAGCCGAACCAAAACTTCAAAAGCAAAGCACTGCATGCATGAGTGAAATAATAAATACTAAGATAAAAATGAAACCAAAGATGGAAATTGCACATTATTAATGTAGTGCTAAGTAAGATGACTACATCATCAATTGATAGACATCAGTCATATCACACTAATGATAGAAGAGTTTAGGAAAATATGAGCAGCAATTTTTTTCTGTTACTATTGCACAAAGTGATAGAATTTGTGCATAATAAACTTCACAGAGCACTTGAAGCCACAAGCTGCAATTCTTAGAAGTAATTGCTTCCTGAATATTTGCTGGTTTGAGCACATACAAGCAAACACAAGATTCTTAGTAGTTGTCTTTATTTACATAAAATGTCACATATACAAGCAGAAGTTACCATTGACTGAAGTACGTGAGTGAAGATTAAGATTATTATATAAATCAAAGTAAGATGTGCCAAATGCAAGATGCTTTTCACTTTTCTTTGTCTCTCACATGATATGCAGTATCACGGGCTTATAGACCTTGATTGGTCAAGGCTACTTATATCATCAGACTTGCCTCCTATAAAATGTAGCCTGCCTTACCTACTTGAAAGTTAGTAATTCATCTGGCTATGGGTAACTTCATTTAGTTTCAGTAAGATGCATACCTCTCTTAGCTTGTTCCTGATAAATGAAGCTGATGGGGACCAACACAATGCATAGAAGGTCTGTAAAATGTTTTTCTGCACATCAGGACTCGTGAAATTAATTAAAGAGAAGAGTTTAAAAACGTCTTCATCAGATTCTAATAATAAAACTGGTGATTGGCCATCTTTAGAGATGGTTGCTGCTGCAAGTTGCATGATTATGGCTGTCACGTGTTCCTTTAAACTTGAGGATTGTAAGCCAGGCTGGAATAGAAGGTCAAGTATCGGACGTACTGCACCTTGTCGAATCATCTCCAGTCCATTTTTCTTTAAACTGGATAGGTTCCGCAAAGCCCTAATGGCCACTGTTTTCACTTCAACATCACCATGTGAGACCAAATGAAGAAGAGGACACAGTACACCACTTTCAAACAAGGATGCTTTATTGGGGCTGGTTAACTCCATTTCTGCTAGAGTTGTTGCCATAACCATTTTCACATCGTCTGGACCTACATAGAGGAAGAGATGGGTTAAGGCAAATACTTGATTTTCAAACCAAGGTCAACGTCCCCGCTTGGCCATTTGGTTAATCAATTTGAAGACTTTGATTCAATAAAAAGCAGACATTCAGATAAGTTAAAAAGCATTTACCATTAAGAAAGTGCATAGTGTTTATCATCAGAGAAGAAATCACATATATTAGTAGCAACTTGACAAGTGATCATGTTTTAAGGAATTAAGTGTTTAAACAGAAAGACAGCCTAATGTTATGTTATTGCATATCTATCTTCCAAAGGAAAGAGAAGAGAGCAAAAGAAAAGAAAAAACATCATTGACTCAAATTATGCAGAATAAAGAATAAACCTGTGGAAAGACGGTGTACAAGATGCTGGAAATAATTTGCCCTTGCCATCTCTAAAACATTCTTATCAGAGTATGAAAGATTCTCCAGTAGTTTCTTTGCATCTCCGGCAGCTACATTATCATCACTGCTGGACATAGTCACCAGTAGTAGTATGCAACCTTGAACCTTTCCAATTTCTTCTCGCACCAAATCATATTTGGATAATTCCAGCAGTAATGCCACTGCTAGCTTCCTTTCCCCCACACGGCGTCCAAGAGAATGAACAATAGATTCAACCGCATTACCAACGTTGCCAATTCTTTCCTGAAAACTCTTTAGAGTTATGAGAAAAGATCTGTGAAATTGCAGACAGTTCTAGATAAAACAAAGAAACATCTATGTAGGCAATTTGATAATAAGAATAAAGGCGTTCTGGCAATGTCCTAAGTTTATAAAAACATTGATTAGGTAGAGTTTCTCCCAGTGGAATGGAAGGGAAAGACCCTAACAAATCTCTTTTGAATCTTCTGTGGGGGTGTGTTGAATTCTAATGTTTAGAGCATTGAGGTGACCCACACTTCTTTTCGTAGGTCATCATCCCATAGCAAATATGTGAAAATAATGAGTGCTTTTGGTAGAAAGAGGAATGTATTCAGGGCTCATTTTTCAGTGGTGAATCTGTTATATAGTGAATTTCAGAGTTGGTTTTGTCCATGTTACTCAGTAAATTTTTGCATCAGGCTTGTCCATAGATGTGAGATAGACTGGATCATGTCAAGTTCAAATCACTTTTCCTGTTTTTTCATTCCTGTGTTGTCTGTAGCTTAAATGGAAAATTAATTCCAGATTCAAGCCATAAAAGCTTATTCATTTTCAGCAAAAAATGTCTATAACACATTTAATCTATTTGGCCAGAAGAGGCTCAGAAACAATAGCTTCAATTCATCAAAATGTCTCCAGAAAGCTAAATTTTGAATGAGGCTAAGCTGCTCTTTACATTATACAAATATTGATTTAGTACCTTAGCATCATCACTGTCCTTTGCCAACATGTTAAGGATGGCTAGAGCGTGGTTCCTTACATCATGGTTTTTAGCACCAAGAATTTGGATAAGAACTGGTATGTAATTCTCCAGAATCAGCCATTCCCTGTGCTGACCACTTTGTTCACACAAATCCTGTAGAGTTCCCAGACAATGTAGTACTTCATCATCATCTTTCGAATGGAGTTTTTCTTTTGTTGAAACAATAGTTATCATTGTATTTCTATCCTTCCATTCTCTTATTGATTGTTTCAAGATTTTGTTAGATCGTAAAATTGATGTATCTAAAGGAGTCAAGGTCAGAGGACATACTTCAGCAAACCATTTTTCTATGGCACTTCTCTCAAATGTCTTTCCTGATGAAGTTTCCACAGGATCCTCCATGACTTCCTGGGTTATGGGGCAATAAAATGATTGGAGAGGCTCCAACGTTTGACTGCCCAAAGAGTTGCGCTTGGAAAAGTACCTAAGTTCCTTTTCTTTTGGTGATGAGGCTGCATCAGCCCTTTCCAACAAGGCAATGATCTGATCCATATACATAGCTTCAGCCTGGTCTTTCCTAAGGTGGCAATTTTCAATTTCATTCTTGAACTCTTCAAGTTCCTTCTTCAATGTTGACCTCTCAGTAGTAGCCCCAACAGCCTCTGCAATGTGGATCAGCAAATTATTGGCATAGGAGCGATCAACATTATTTTCCAGTATCCCTGACTCAATTTTCTCCAAAATCTCCTCCTCTGCTATGGTTGTCTTAAACTCAGCTTTCTGCATATTGTCACAGAGCTTCCCAATTCCTTTAACTATTTTAGAGGAAAGATCTGATGTGGCTAAAGGAAGAAGACCAAGTACCCGGCTGATCTCTCTTGTGGTCTTCTGCAAACGCTTATTGATTGACATGCAATTCACTAGGAGGTATACTTTGCTCCTCTCACAGCATTCTAGAGTCAATTGCTTTGCATCTCTAATTTCACGATTCAGAACATCAATGGTATTGATAAATGCCTCAGAATTACTGACATTTTTTGTCCTCAATTCTTTCAAGATTGGTACAATTCTTTCCAAATAAGCTGCAAGTTCCTTAAAGCTATCCTTCTTCACAAGGACATCATTAGCACAAACTATTAACTCAGCAATAATATCTATAATTTGAGAAATGGCTTCTGATGTAGGACCAGAAGAGGCAGAGGCCAACGCTTCAACTGCTATCATCTTGTGAGACAACTGGGCTCAGAAGTAGAATACTTTTTTCCCTCATGAAAGACTGGCACCAATCAATATTGGCATAAGAGTTGCAGAAATTTCACACAACTTCTGGTAAAGGGATCCTCCTTCGACACCCTTTTCAATTCAGTCTCAAATGTAACAGAATCACATCTGATATCAACTGGAAAAGAGTTAATTAGATTCAGAATCATTCAATAATTTCTTTTGCCTATTGGACTCTAATGAGAAATTCATCACAAACTGTTATCATAAAAGCAAAGTCTTTCATTGTCACTGATGGATAATGATATTGCAGACGAAGAAACCAGTTTAATTAGAGCATGTACAAATTTCTTGGGCAGGTGAAAAAGAAATCAGAGTTCTGATTTTGAGTGCTAAATTAATACAAGCAATGAGTTTAAAACCTGTCCATCTTGTCATGCTTTATTGCCAATGAAAAAGAAGCATTGTGAATTGAGGATTGATCAAAATGATAAATCAAATACCTACAAATAACACCCCAAAAAAAAAATCACATTCTTAGATTATGAATTCAACCTGAACAGCTTTCTTACTTCTTTTTAACAGTTGTTTTAACGGTTGAAAACTACACATAAGGTCAAATTAAAACAAGGCTTCTCCTCTATTCTACCATATTTTCTGCTACCAGAACAGTACTCATGTCATGCTATATGGTGAATTTGAAGAACACTAACCAAATACGGCAAAGTTACAAGTTGAGTTGACTTCATGATCCTCTCTTTCCGTGGACATTTCTGAATGCCAAATAAAGCCATCCTCTTTACCCGGCTATGTTTGTTGCCTTAGAACATTATCTCCTCAATTTGTATAACCCTCCCTCTCCTTTTGTTAGGAAAACTATATAATTCACCCAAAAAAAGAAGCATAAAGAGTTACCAACTACAAGGAAATTGACTATGTATAACGTCAAAGCTCAGGTTATTGAAGCTAAATGGGATATCAATAAAGCTTTCTTGCTGATGTATAAGGGTCAGATATAGCTGCAAATTGGGTAACCCCATTGACATACTCTGGGTAAACAGCCAGACAAAACCCAGCGTTAACAAATTTCATTTCATATGTGAGAGAGAGAGAGAGAGAGAGAGAGAGAGAGAGAGACCTGAAGAAAGCTGAAGAGTTTTGGCATGAAACTTCAGAATCCTTTTGACGAATGAAATTTCCCGGAGAAGCATAGGTTGCTGAGCAGAAACTGACTATAAGGGGGCTTATAAAATCACTTTCAGGTCCACAGAGCAGAAAGTGAAGGCGCTTTGTATTGGCGCCAAAAAACAAAAAGAAAGCGCTTTGTACGCGTCTACGTTTTCTTCCTTCCGCTCGTCAAAACAAAAAGTCAATATCCCTAAAGTAGCAGTATTTCAATTTCACTTCAGTCACTATCATAAAACTAGAAGGGAACCTGCACTTAGGAAATCAGTAACGAAAGTTATCAAGTTACCGGTTCGCATAGATGTAACTGATATTTTATAAGGTGATGGATTAAAAATTCCACATTTGGGACAAAATGAGAAATTTTTGTTGATTAAATTGACAAGAGAGATAAGTACGTCTAAATGCTAAAACTGAAAATTATAAAAGAAAATTATTAGACAAGTTTATAAACTTTTTTTAAGTTAATCTATAAAAAAGAATGGGGTAGTCAAGAGAACAGAAACTTTTCATACCTGATCATTAAATTTCTACGTTTTTAATTAGAATGCTAAAATGTATATTAAAACACGTGGAATTAGAAATATAGGGACAACCATAAAATGAGTGGATATTGGAGGAACTTGCATCAACTACTTACAAAAAAATTTGTATTGCATGCAAATTTTGAATTCAAAAGCAGAATTTGACCAGCAGGAACGGTTGAAAATAACCAAAAGGATTTTTGGCATGTACATGGCAGAGGGCCTGTTGAATGCAAAACCTCCATCAGCAAAGTTTGACCAGCATCTTTTTCAAAATAGGAAATGTATATGCTAATTGACTTGCCTATGAGATTATGAAGTAGAACTGCAGGTTACATATGCTTCATGATTTTCCAACGGAATCGCGCCAGTTTCTCCTTAGAGATCTAGTGGGAGTGTCTTTCCCAATTCCGTTTCTAGCTATTTTTTTTTCTTTTTTTTTTCAACTAAAATGGATCACGTGTATTTATATGAATTTTAAAAAAACTAAAATGCATCTCATGTATTTATATGAATTTTAAAATAAATTATACTTGTTAATAATATTACTTACTATACATTTTTTATATATATTTTGTATATTGATGGATACAAACCAAACTTAGGACCAGTATTTAAAAAAAAAAAAAAAAGAACCTTAGCTACGTTGGACGTGTAAACTGGGAATTCAAATCTCCTGTATTGAAAGTGAAGTGTGCCAAGTGGGATTTGGATGCTTTGCATTGATAACATCAAATCTTAAACAAGACTAATTTCAATCTCTTGCATATTTGCTAAAGATATACACCGTGTATGACTTTTGTAGTTGTTTGAATTTGGTCTAAATGGTTCAATTTTTTATTTTTAATATCTTTTTGTCAAAAAATAAATATAATTTTTAATTAATACTTTAGAGATGATTTCAATTAAAATAATAAAATCTAAATTATCAAAATTAAATTTTAACAATTTAAAAATATAAGTTGTCCACATCTATATATTAATATCATCCATATAAAATATAAAATTTATTAAGTCCTTCTGTATTTCTATTCATGAGTCATAATTAGTGGACTCTTTTGATGTTTCATGTAATTTTTTATTCTCTTATAGTTCATTTGATTCAATTACATAAGGAGTTATGTAATGTAATAAGAAGAGTATGAAGAGATGTAATAAAATAATAATTACACGTGTGATTTGTTTAGTATAATATTAGAGGTAAGAGAATAATGTTTATTTTTATTGAATAAAAAAGAAAAATAAATATGAAAGTACTATTTTGCCTTTAGTAAAAAAAAAGCCTCCCTCCCCCAATCAGATGCCTTTGCCAATGGAGAAGGCTCTCTGATCAACCTCCACCACTCTCACCTATCAACAATGCAACACAAATCAACAAAATCCATCAATGAAATGAAAGATTTGGAGAACTTGAAAGATCTAGTAATGGTTGAAATCAAAGATATGGAGATTTGGATGAGATGTCTTCTTTCCCTTTCAAAGTCATCGTCCTCATGCAAGAGAAGAAGCTGCCGGCAAAGCTACCACCTCAGATGGAGAACAAGCCACCCCAAAAAATTTGCTAGCCCCAACACAAGGCGAAAGATGAGATCCCTTGGCGGGTTTAGTCGGAGAGGACAAGAACGAAGGAAATGGGTCTGGCGAGAAAGAATGAAAATGGATGATGGGTCTAGCTAGAGAAGACGAGGATGAACTCAGACAACAATAGACAAGCTCAGGTGAAGAGGAAGAAAGTTGCACAATTTAAGGTGATGGACGATGGTGGAGACGCCGGTGGAATGACAAACGGAAGAGGGAGAAAGGATAAACAAATGGACTCAGAGAAGAGTTTTGTGCTTTGGTAATATTGCAATAAGGTTTTTTTTAAAGGGTAATATCATCATTTCCAATCTTTTTACAACATTGTAATGGCCTTCACAAAGGAAAATTGATGGGATGCTAATCACTTTAATTGCTGTGAGCAAGATCATGTTATGTAAAGCTCTTCCCTTATATTAGGATCAATAAACATGCCTAAGTGGTGTGATGAGAAACCAAACCCCTCATTTAACTCTCAGTGTGAAGCAACCAAGCAGCTCCTTAATATGTGTCCACATATTTCGCTGGGTTCTATACAACTTTTTGTTTATTTCAATAATTTTCTACCTGCTCCAAAAGGATAAGTATAATCCTTAAAATTTAATAAATTACCATCTATTTTGTGCATTACACTAAACAAAGATATCTTTTCTTTTTCTTTTCTTATTCCACACACAAGACAAAAATATCTAATTTCTCCCAAAATTTAGAGAATATGCTGTCCAATGAAGACAAAGCGACTAAGTGAGAGAGAATTATGCATCAACCTTATAAATCATGTGTTGAATGTTTCTCTTTGACCTGAATCCTATGCGTTGATTTTTTTTTTTTGCCCAGGAAATCCTATGCATTGAATTTGAAGTTTGTGAGTTGGAAAATTTTGGAATCTTAATACCTTTTCTTTTAGCAAAGATTCTTATCTTTAAAGCACTTTTAAAAGAGGTTAAAAGAAACACACACACACACACACAATTTCGCATAGACATAGAAACTAAATCACAAGGCACTTCAACCGACTCAGTAAATCACAATCATAAACACACACACACACACACAGAAGTAATTTTATAGCGGTGAATTGAAGTAATTTTATAGCGGTGAATTGATTCTTTTTTATGCATTCAATATTTTCTTAAAAAAATGCAACATTTCATTTGGAACACTACGCCATGGAATTGGAAGTTGGAACCACAGGACCAATAACCATGTTCTTACGAAATAAATAAATATTTTTTAATACACACACGATTATAACAGAATCTTTTAAGAAAATGTGATTAACTGTTATTTAAATTATTATAAAAATAAAATAACTAAAACTGTGGTTTTGCTATTTTGATAGGATTATGTGCAAATTTTTTAATAATGATTTTATCTAAATGTTGTGTTGCTAATAAAATATTAAAGATCAAGTTAGACTGGCCGCTTAGATCAATTTGACTTGAAATCGGTGCTATGTTCATTCTAATGCAAATCGATATAAAACCAAAGTATTTTGTATAAAAAATTTTTTTGTATTATAATATTTTATAATTATTATAATGATACATAATTATTATTAATAATAAATTATTTAAAAAATAATATAAAAATAGAATATTATTTTGAATTCTAGATGTGAAGGGATGTGCATAAGAAAAACCAAACCCGATCATGCGTGTAGTAACCTGGTTGTTCACACCTGATCTTACCAACCCATCGATGTTCGGACTAGGCTAGTAGATCAGGTAAGACCAGGGAGCGAACGGGCTAGCTCTACAAACTAGTTGGTCTAACTCGGTCAAATGGTGTATTTATTTTTATTATAAAATGTATTGAATGTCATTTAATGGGAGGCAGAAAATGTAGCCCCATTTGCTGAAACGCGTTTCTGAACGGCCCCACCCTTTCGTTCTCACTTCTCGACCACTCTCATCTTTATCCTCTCCATCGGCAGCCTTCTGTCATCCCCTCATTGCTGTCGTCTTCATGAGTCATTCTCTCCCTCTTCCTTCCATTTTGCTGCTTGAGTTCAACGATGGAGTAATAGGGCTCCAATCTACTCGATTTCTCTTCTTCTTCAACGTCGCACACCCTCCTTCTCTGTCCATTTTATCACTTTCTGTGTGGTTGTGTGCTTCTTCATTGGGATCTAGCAAGGGCTATTTGACATTTCTGTTCAATCTCCCTCCCTCTCGCCTTCGACTTGTTGTCGAATTTGAGTGAGAAAGCTACGGAGATCTAATTTACAGATTTGGTTGGTTTCTTTTTTTTTTTTTTTGGCAAAACGAAGCTTCCTTCTCCCCCACTTCGTTTCAATTTTTCTTGCATCTTTTTTTTTTTTTTTTGCGTTTTGTTTAACCATATTTTCTTAAAAACGAAGAGAATTGCCCTGACTTTATTGAGGGGCTATGTGTTAATGATCGTTCTGGGCTTGCTAGCAAAAAAAAAATATAGAAAAGTTCTGGGCTTACATTGCCGGTGCATTCCTCTGGAGACGTCTAACTATTTGGGCTTAGGCTACCGTTTATTTTTATTCAGTTATTCTATATATATAATTAATTAATTAATTTATCAGTGTAAATGATTTCATCTGGCCGTTGCACCTTGGCAAGAAGCACGCGTGTGAATTGGATCATGTTCCCACATGCCATGAAGTTAATGCTCTTGAATCATAGAAGCATATCGAATCGAAAATCATTCCAAATACTTAGTCGGTTAGGTTATATATAACTATAGTTAGTTATATATAACTAGAATCCAACTATAGTTAGTTAGGTTATATATATAACTAGAATCCGGATACAAATACATCAGTCAAACAGAATATTTCATAGTTGCCAACTTGTTAACGCTTTTTTTTTTTTTATGAAACTTGTTAAGGCTTGCATATTCTGCAACTCCAAGAATATGCAGTGGGAGCACAAGTTTGAAACAAAATTAACAATAAATAAATAAATAAAACTTATATATTCTGCATTTCACTTGGAATACTACGCAATGGAAAAGCTCAAAATATTATGATACATTCTTGGACTTATACTATTCCTTCTTTAGGGTGTAGGAATCTATCTATCGAACTTGGATAAAAAGAGCATCTAATTTTCTCTCTTTTCCTTACTTTTTTCCTTTTATCGGTATGGCTCCGAAAAAGCCTTTTTATTCCAAAAAGAGAGAGCATGCTCTTGAGAAAATAAATAAATATTAATACACGCACCTATGATTTTAATATATAAAATCATAAGAGCTATGTGACTAACTGTTATTTAAATTATTATAAACCATTTTTTGGCCAAACAAATTATTATAAAACATTAAAATAAGTAAAAAAAAATGAAGTTTTACTATGTTAATACATTAAGTGCAATTTTAGTAAAAATAATTTTACTTTCAATGCAATATTGTACGGATGGAGCTGTTGCTAGATTGTATAACGAGACATGCATCCCAAATGCAACTTTTATATGTCCAAATGGAATTTTGCTCCCAGACGAACATGTTTGGTTGCCCACCATATGTTGATGGGGGAACAGATTTGTCCTCACAAATCGCAGTTTTGCCAATTCCTTCGGCAAACATGAGTTGCAAATTTAAATTTAGTTAATTAGGTTATAAATGGATTAAAAGTGTTCCGTCAAAAAGCCGAGATAAACTATTCCTCCTTTTCAGTGTGCAGTGCCCTCTCTCCTTTACGCTTCTTCTTGCCCCCTTTTTATTGACCTTCTCCTGACCGTTAAGGTGTAACCGTCTTCTCCCTCTCACCCCTTGTTTATCGGGATATTTCATAAATAATCATTATGGAGTATCGCACTCTTTTTGCTTGATCCCTGATTTTTCGTCCTTCAGTTATGATTCCATAATGGTTATTGTTCTCATAACCGTTACTCCTAGTCGGGTATTTTCGGAGCAACACAATTTTTGTAGAGAAACCCGTAGTTGGTCCTATGGCCGAGATGTTATTTAACCGTACGATCATTTGGCCGTACAATTACTTGGGCTTACCATTTGATAACCGATGTAATACTCGGATCGTTGCCCCTAAGCTCGGTGTATATGAGCCCGGAGAGTGGTACATTAAATGAGCGTTTATCTACCTCGGACTTGTAAGCTCGGCCTTCTCATCCCGGTCAATACACTAGCCCCCCGAGCCTTGAGTCCGATTTGGACGAAAAGGCTCTGGATCACGTGACCAACTAAAGACTGATTTTTGAATTTTGAACCGTTTCAGTATCCTAGGGATTCTAGAACCTTCTCTAAGGCTCCTTGACGTTTCAGTTTCTGAGACGGTAATGCACTTATACATACGGTTACACGCGACATTATTTAATGCTGCGTCTTTTCGTCAGTTGGAGCACGTTCCCCAATGATGACAATTTGTTGCTCAATGTCATGATTAAATTGCTTGTTTCGAGGAGGGGTTTCACAATATACGGGTAGGATTCGAGTATTCATCCTTTCACTTGAAACTTCATTTGCTTTTCATTCCTTCTGAATCTTTCCATCGTCTCTAACCTCATTTTTCTTGCCCTTTTCGTTATTTTTCCAGGTACGCCCTCTTCTTCCTTCCCCTTTTTTCAGTTTCTACTCTCTATTCCATATTTTTCCCAATCATTATGAGTTCAAGCCGAGGATCTGAGACGTCGGCTGGGTCGTCCCCTCATCGAATCCTGGTTGAGAGGGAAGTTATGGGTATCGGAGAAGATCCCTCGCCGTCAAACTCTTCCTTTCCCAGTGTGGAGCTGAATTTTCGTCTAACCGACCTCCCGACTGAAAAGGAAGCTTCATCTTCGGCTACTGCTGCGCAAGTAACCGTACCAAACCCGCGAAAAATCATTTCAAGGGTTCAAAGAGACCCAGTTCCTGACATTCAACTTCCAGGGTATTATTGGGTTAAGGGAGAAGTTGGATCTTACCACTCTAAATTTCGTACTGCTGAATCAATCATGGAAATGAGGAAATCCATCTCTCTATCTAGTACACAAATAGAGGAGGCCGTAATTGCCGAGCCGTGTATAGAAGATGAACACGTTTTCATGTCGGCGCAACGAGGGCAAACACATTTTACTTATATGTATAAAACATTATTTGAGTCGCTGGGAGTTGGCCTTCCTTTCTCGGAGTTTGAGTGCGCTGTTTTAAGGGCGTTGAACGTCGCTCCAACTTAGCTTCATCCCAACAGCTGGGCGTTTTTAAAGGCTTTCAAAGTCCTGTGCAGAAAATTGAACATGACACCGACCGCCCCAAAATTTCTCTACTACTACCAGATCCGATTTGAAAATAAGATCGGCTGGATTTCTCTTAGTGGTATGAATAAAAAGGGGATAATCGGTCCTTATACCTCATCCTACAAAGACTTTAAAGGTGGATTCTTTAAGGTGCGCCCAGCCGAGGGTTACTCAGAGATGTTTTTCAATGAGGAGGGACGACCCAGGTTTCCTCTATATTGGACTCGGACTCCGATCAAATTCCAATCTTGGTGTTATGAGGATATGTCGGCATCCGAAAAAGCGGATGTCGATAAGTTAAATAGATTACCTCGCCCCTTGAACTGCAAAATCTTACTTAGGCTCCCTTATTCCTCAACTCCTAATAAAGATTTTTCACGTGAGTGCTGAATTTCTTTTTTCTTCTACTGCCATACTTGTCTGAGTTTTTAATATATATTTTCTACTCTGCAGTGGTGATGGGGAAATTCAACTGGCGATCAATAAAGAACATGGCCTCATCAGCAGGACCTTCTACCGAGAACCTGCAGACTCGCCCTGATAAAGAGGATAGAGGACGTGCCGAGATAACAACAGAAGTTGTTGAGATCACCTCCTCTCCACACAGCCCCCCAAGCAAACGCGCTCGACTTCCGACCACCGACGAGGAGCCTGTTTCTTCAATTCGCTCACCTCTCCTGCCGTCTCCCGTTAGACGCTCGCCTTCGAGCACTGACCCGAACATTGCCAGGTTTTTTGGGAGCGGCATCCAGGAAGTCGGGGACAAGGAAGCTTTGCAACGATTGGGTCCCAAGGCTATTTTGGACTCTATGTCGGCTATGTGCCTGCGTGCCGCGACCATGGCCTCGCTCTGTGGGGAGGAGTTTGAGGAAAGTGATCGTCGACTGAAAGCTGCTAAGGCCGAGCTTCTGGAAGCAACCAATGCAAAAGATAAGGCTTCTTCAGAACTCGCCGAGGCTTCAAAATCTCAAGCAGCTCTCCTTCTGCAGGTGGAGGAGCTGAAAGGATCCCTTGCTGGTGCCGAGATGAAAGTGCAAGCATTCGAGAAGGAGCGGGATGCCCTGACAGCTGAGGTTGCTTGGGCAAGGAACGCTGAAGCCGAGTCCTCGGCCCTCGCTGCTAATTTGCAACAGGATTTGGAGCAAGCGAGGAAGAAACAGGCCGAGCTCGAGGCTGACGTTAAGGAAGCCGTGCAACAAATAATGAAAGAGCATGTAGAAGGCTTCCATAAAGCACTTCGTCAGGTGCATCTCTTCCTGCCGAAAATTGAGCTCTCGGCATTTGATGTAAATAAAGACGTCAAAGATGGTGTACTTGTTGATGAGGAGGAATTGTAGAACTAAAAAGCAAACTGCCCACCTTCTCGATTGTCTATTTATTTTTTACTCAGAATTGTTTTTAATTAATGATAACAATCTTTCTTTTCTGACCGTGTTCAATTTTTAACATCATCTCTTAGTTCGATCTCGACTAACATTTAATTCAACCTCTTGGTTCATACTTGACCGAATTTTAATTGGAGACCTCGGTTCATACTTGACCAAGTTTCAATTCCTCGATTCATACTTGACCGAGTTTTTAACAAATTTTTGGTTCAAACTTAACCAAGTTTAATTCGAATGCCCGGTTCATACTTGACCGAATTTTAACCGGAGACCTCGGTTCAAACTTGACCGGGTCTCAATCCCTCGATTCATACTTGACCGAGATTTTAACAAATTTTTGGTTCAAACTTGACCAAGTTTAATTCGAATGCCCGGTTCATACTTGACCAAATTTTAACTAGAGACCTCGGTTCACACTTGACCGGGTTTCAATCCCTTGATTCATACTTGACCGAGGCTTAAAATGAATGAAATCATGACAAAGAATTTCCTTTATTAAAGTAGGTAGGCGTGCCTCGTTAAAACCTTCTCGGCCAAAACCCTTTTTTGCATATCCTTTGGGACAAAAGACCAAGTTAGGAAAAAGAGTACACCGCCTTCTTTGTATACATCAACTAACTGAAATAAATTTTAAGGTGAGAAGCATTCCATGTCCTTGGGATTGCTTCCCCTGACAACTTTTCTAATCTATATGCTCCATTGCCCAACGCTTCAGTGACTCGGTAAGGCCCTTCCCAGTTCGCAGCTAGCTTTCCCTCGCCGATGTTCTTCCTTGCTTCACTCTGCTTTCTCCAAACAAGATCTCCACGATCAAAACTCCTTGGTTTAAGTCGAGAATTATAATGCCGAGCCGCTCTTTGCTTACAAGCCTGTTCTTGTATACGTACATTTTCCCTGACCTCTTCGGATAGATCTAGTTCGACTTCTATATTTTCCTGGTTCGTATGTTGGTTAGGAAGTGTTCGCCTAAAGGACGGCTCTCCCACTTCCACCGGGATCATTGCATCAGCTCCAAAGGTCAACCTAAAAGGAGTTTCCTTGGTGCTTGACTGAGGCGTGCAATGATAAGCCCAGAGGATGCTCGGTAATTCTTCGGCCCAGGCCCCCTTTGCTCTTCCCAATCTCTTCTTGAGTTCCCCAAGGATAACCTTGTTCGCTGCTTCTGCCTGTCCATTTGTTTGAGGATGCTCGACCGAAGACACTCGATGCTTAATACCAAGCTGTTCATAGAATTGCTTCAGGTTTCCATCAACAAACTGCCTCCCATTATCAGTAACCACCGAGTGAGGAATCCCATATCGACAGACAATATTCCTCCATACAAATTTCTGTACTTGTTGTGCCGTGATCTTAGCTAATGATTCCGCCTCAATCCATTTAGTGAAATAGTCTATGCCAACTATTAAGAACTTGACCTGCCCTTTTCCCATCGGAAAAGGTCCGAGAATATCCATTCCCCAGACCATGAATGGCCACGGAGACGTCAGTGTGTGCAATTCTTCCGGCGGTGCATGGCGTAGACTACCAAACTTTTGGCACTCAGTACACTTCTTACTATACTCGGTGCAATCAGCTCGCATAGTGGGCCAATAATAGCCATCCTGAATTACTCTCACTGCCATAGATCTTCCACCAGTATGCATCCCACACACTCCTTCATGGATTTCGCTCATAACATATTTCACCTGTTCAGGAGTGAGGCACTTTAATAGGGGGGTTGAGAATCCTCGCCTGTATAAGTCCTTTCCCATTATTATGTAATGGGAGGACTTCAGCTTCAATCTCCTTGCTTCGTTCTACTCGTTGGGCAAAGTCCCTTCGGCCAGATAGTTCCAAATAGGGGTCATCCAGTTCTGATTCAGGCTACTTCCAACCATAACCTCCCCAAGATCAACACTAGGTTGATATATGGTCTCCCTGATGATCGTCTCATGTTGCCCGAGCCTTTTGACGTTAGCCAATCTGGACAACAAATCAGCTCGAGAGTTTTCTTCTCTTGGAATGTGCTCAATCGCGAATTCATCAAAGCCTTCAACCAAGTGTTTCACCTTGTTCAAGTATTTTACCAATTGTGGGTCTTTAGCTTGGTAAGCTCCCGAGACTTATTCAGAAACCAGCTGTGAATCACTCCGACATTTTACCTGGCTCGCTCCCACCTCTCTAGCTAGATTTAATCCCGCAATCAGAGCTTCATACTCGGCCTGGTTATTAGTGACCGGGAAGTCGATCTTAAGAGACTGCTCCAAAGTTATCCCTCTGGGGCCTTCCAGAATGATTCCCGCTCCACTTCCCTTTGTATTAGATGAGCCATCCACATAAACTATCCATGAATCCCCGTCTTTGTAATTTTCAGGTGGGGTAAGTTCGGCAACAAAATCAGATAGACATTGCGCCTTAATTGGCCCTTTTGACTCATATCTTATACCGAACTCTGACAACTCGACTGACCACGAGATCATTCGGCCTGCCAACTCAGGTTTCCTCAAGACCTGCTTCACGGGATGATCAGTTTTTACAACAACCTCATGACTTTGGAAATAAGGTCACAATCTTCTCGCCGAGATGACCAGAGCCAGAGCTAACTTTTCAATAGTCTGATACCTTAATTCTGCGTCGTGCAATACTCGGCTGATAAAATATACTGGTATTTGCTGCTTGCCTATTTCCTGCACCATCATCGAGCTAATTGCATGTTCGGTCACCGACATATACAGCAGCAACTCTTTGTTAGGAACCGGCCGATTAAGGATCGGAGGTGCCGAAAAGAAGCCTTTGAAACTCTGAAATGCTTGCTTACATTCCTCACTCCACTCACACCGCTTAGCCTTCTTGAGTAACTTAAAGAACGGCCTAGCTTTCTCCGCTAACCTCGGTATGAAGCGAGATAGTGATGCTAATCGTCCTGTCAGTTTCTGCACTTCTTTTATGTTTTGGGGGCTTCTCATGTCAATAATAGCTCGGCATTTATCAGGATTGGCTTCAATACCTCGATGTGTTAGCATGAATCCTAAGAATTTCCCCCCATTGACTCCGAATACGCACTTCTCAGGATTTAACCTCATGTTGTACTTCCGTATTCTTCCGAACACCTCGCCAAGGTCGGCAGCATGCTTGGAGGGATCTTCGGACTTCACTACCATGTCGTCAACATATACTTCCAGGTTCCTCCCGATCTGTTCCTGAAATATTTTATCCATCAACCGCTGGTACGTAGCCCCAGCATTCTTCAGTCCGAACGGCATCACCTGATAGCAATAGTTAGCGTTCTCAGTCATGAACGCTGGTTTCTCCTCGTCGGGTGGGTACATCCTTATCTGATTATACCCGGAATATGCATCCAGAAAGCTGAGTAAGCCACAGCCTGACGCTCCATCTACAAGCCGATCTATGCTGGGGAGGGGATATGTATCTTTCGGGCATGACTTATTTAGGTCGGTGTAGTCCGTGCACATTCTCCACCTTCCATTAGCCTTTTTAACAAGCACCACATTGGCCAACCATGTTGTATATTCAATTTCTCGGATGAATCCGGCATCAACCAGCTTCACCGTTTCTTCCCTCATTGCCTTCCGTCTTTCCTCGCCTACCCGCCTCTTCCTTTGCGCTATCGGCTTAGCTTCAGGGTATACTGCCAGTTTGTGGCATAGAAAATTTGGATCAATTCCCGGCATGTCTGAAGAAGTCCATGCGAACAGATCAGCATTGTCCTTCAACATCCTTGTTATCTGCTTCTTTGTTTCTCCTCTGAGTTGACTTCCAAGATTAGTGCACCGATCTTCACCGGCGAGCTGAAATTTCTGTAATTCTTCTATGGGTCTTGGCCTTTGGTCCTGTACATCAAGTCGGGGATCCAGCTCCTCCAAATTTACTGAGGTGGTATCCTTCTTCGTCTGTGTACCACTACCGACTACCCCTCTCCTGGTGACCTTTAGACTATCTATATAGCATTATCTTGCTACCTTCTGATTAGCCTTCATTGCAATTATATCCCCAGTAATAGAGGGAAACTTCATCATGAGGTGTGGAGTGGAGACCACGGCGCCGAGCTCGTTTAATGCCGGTCGACCTATCAAGATATTATAAGAAGTTATTGCATCAATAATAAGGTACCTGATCATGATGGTCCTTGACCCAAGGTCTCCCCTGAAAGTGGTCAACAACTCCACATATCCTCGGGTATGAACCTGTTCTCCTGCGAAGCCAACCAGCTGATCGTGATAAGGCTTGATCATCTCGTCGGGTATCCCGAGCTTCTGGAAAGTGGTATAATACAAGATATCCGCCGAGCTCCCTTGATCTATCAACGTCTTTCTTACAACGTAATTCGCCACTTCTACCGAAACCACCACAGGGTCATCCTGATTAGGATCAACTCCTTCGAAGTCTTCATCCGAGAAGGTGATGGGACGAGAACTTCGGGGCGCTCGGTGCATTGTCGCATTTACTGTCCGAATGGCCCTTAAGTGCCTTCTCCGGGCCGAACTGGTCACTCCTCCACCAGCAAACGCACCTGCTATAGTATTGATTACCCCTTTAATTCTATTTTCCTCCCTGTTTTGAGTGTTGTCGGGTTGTCTTCTTTCCTCATTTGGCCGTCGAGGCCTTTCTGGATTTCGGGGCTGACCTCTACCGCGTCCTCGTCCATTATAGGGTTGATGATTACCACGATTTCTTTGTACAAAGTTGCCGAGATGTCCGGCCTGAATTAATTCCTCAATCTTATCCCGTAGCGTCCAGCACTCCTCCGTGGTGTGTCCATAGTTACGATGGTACCTGCAATGCTTTGACTGATCTGCCGTTTCTGGGGTATGTCCGGGAGGTGGGAGCCGTATCAATTCAGTATTGCACGCTTCTTCCAGAATTCGAGCTCGGTGAGCGTTTAGCGGAGTGTAAAGGTCATACTTCGGCCCTCGACTAGTTCCTTCTCTTTTAAACTTTCCCTTTTCTAACATCGGCCTTATACTTCCTCGATTATTTGACTCCGTTCGCCTATCCAGATCGGTTCTGACTTTATTTCTGAACTTGGATACTTCCTCCATTTGTATGTATCCGGCTGCACGATTTCTAAGTTCATCCATGTTGACAGGTGGCTTCCGACATAAATGATCAGCGAACGGTCCTGACTTAAGGGCCATCAGCATCGTGTGCATTGCCACTTCAGGGTTTAGGTCCCGTATTTTTACCGAGACTGATGAGAAACGCTCCATGAAACTTCTTAAGGACTCATCCTTCTCTTGGCGTAAGTTCACCAATGCAGCCGAGGTGAGCTGGTGGGGTCGGCTGGTGGCATACTGCGCGCTAAATTTTTTTATCAAGGTTTCAAAGCAATCGATAGATCGCGGTGGGAGCCGAGTGTACCAACTCAAAGCTGCTCCTTTCAAAGACGTAGGGAAGACCCTACACAAAACTGCATCCTCATTCGTGAATAGATTTACCTGCATGACATACGCATCCACATGCTCATCAGGATCGGTAGTACCATCATACCTTTCCAAGTTTAAGCCCTTCCATCCTTTTGGCAATGGCGTCTCCATGATGCCATCAACGAACGGATGCCTCCGGATGGCCTGCTTATCCCCTCGCCAATTTTTAATGTTGGTCTCTGAATGGTATGTTTCCTCACGTTGACTTGCCTCCTGATGTGACCGTTGAGTATCCCTATTGGTATTTCCTCGTTCCCTTTCTCGAGGAGGAGAAGTATCTTCATGATAGCGTTCTTGCTCCAATTGCCTATTCTTCTCACGCATCTCCTCATTCTCCTTTCTTAATGCTTCCATCTCCTCACGCATTGCCCGAATGACAGGGTGGTCCTCCAAAGAAGTCCTGTCTTCGTGGTGTTGTTTTCCTGCACCCGCACTGCTCCTGGTTCGCACCATGATTCTTGGTGGTGGGATAGTTTTTCTCGGCCCCACGGTGGGCGCCAAAATGTTCCGTCAAAAAGCCGAGATAAACTATTCCTCCTTTTCAGTGTGCAGTGCCCTCTCTCCTTTACGCTTCTTCTTGCCCCCTTTTTATTGACCTTCTCCTGACCGTTAAGGTGTAACCGTCTTCTCCCTCTCACCCCTTGTTTATCGGGATATTTCATAAATAATTATTATGGAGTATCGCACTCTTTTTGCTTGATCCCTGATTTTTCGTCCTTCAGTTATGATTCCATAATGGTTATTGTTCTCATAACCGTTACTCCTAGTCGGGTATTTTCGGAGTAACACAATTTTTGTAGAGAAACCCGTAGTTGGTCCTATGGCCGAGATGTTATTTAACCGTACGATCATTTGGCCGTACAATTACTCGGGCTTACCATTTGATAACCGATGTAATACTCGGATCGTTGCCCCTAAGCTTGGTGTATATGAGCACGGAGAGTGGTACATTAAATGAGCGTTTATCTACCTCAGACTTGTAAGCTCGGCCTTCTCATCCCGGTCAATACAAAAAGAAAAGGTTACAGCTGGAATGTTGTGGCAAGTACATCATCAGTCAATGTCAAATTAAGAGATTTCGTGCATATATGGAATTCTGAAAATATCATCTTTACTTGCCAACTTGTTAAAGCCTGCGGATTCTGCAACTCCCAGAATGTGCGGAAGAGCACAAATTAAAAAATACATACTCCCAGAAGACAAAATTACAAGGATTCGAAAAATAATAAATTTATTTAAAATATAAAATAATTTAAAAAATTTGTATTCATTTTAATATTAACAATTTTTAATTATGTAATTAATATAAATGAATTACATTTAAAAATATAATTTTAATTAAAAATATTTAAAAAATTATTAAATATATTAAATAAATTTATTATATCCCTTATATTTTAAAATATACAAATTTTTTTAATTATTTTTAATTAAAAAATAGAGAGAGTATTTCTTAAAATATATTTAAAACATCATGTCATCACCGACGAATTAATATGCTCCATCCACCTAGATTTGCTTTGATTGGTGATTGTAATTAGGTTTTACTCTCTCCGATCCTATATATAGGATCTTTTATCTTAATCCTAAATATAAGATCCTTCACAATATATGAGGTAATATTTATTATACATTTCTAAAAAATGTCCCTATTTAATGTATCCAAAGAGAAAGAGAAAGAGATTAAATAAGGGTAGTTTTGAAAAAATATTGGGATTTTCAGAGAAATTGAGATAGTTAATTAGTTTTAATTCAAATTCTTAATCCGCGTGATTCGATTAAAAGAGTCTTATATTAAGGACCAGAGGTAGTACCATATATTGACCCTCCAAATTCAGACGAAAAGCCAAAACATACAAGGGTGGGTTAGGTCATACTACTCATAACAGGTGACAACAAGAAAAAGTTAATTAAGTGATGATTGATTAATTAATTACTATATCTCCCTTTTTAGAAGATACAAATAACTACTCCATCCGATCCACATTATAAGATATTTTGTATTAATTACAAGCATATTAAGAAAATCACTTTTTCAACTTAAATCAATACAAAAAATACTCATATTTCCTATTTTATCGTTATTAAATATCTCATTCTATTATTATTGGAGAGTTATAAATAAAGAGAGATAAAGCATTAAAGACATGGGTAAAATGAGAAAAAATATCTAATACTTTATATTTTGAACCAAAAACTTATCATACAATATACCTTATAATATGGACCGGAGGGAGTAACTTATCAAAATTATGGAAAATAGTTCATTACAATCAGTATGTCATAATATTAAAAGTCTTTCAAAAAATACCCATATTAATTGAAAGGATTCTGTATTCTCTCCCATCAACTAAAGGGAAAATGTGAAAAATTGCACTACATCAATATGATGTGAATTAATGATAAAGGGTAAAATAGAAAATTATTATTTAATGAGGGGGACAATGGTGGTTTGTTTTCTTATAAAAAAGAATAAAATCTATCCAATCTTTAATATAAGATTTTTTTAATCGAA
The DNA here is from genome assembly GCA_026686845.1 of Adenanthera pavonina. Classification (NCBI taxonomy): domain Eukaryota; kingdom Viridiplantae; phylum Streptophyta; class Magnoliopsida; order Fabales; family Fabaceae; genus Adenanthera; species Adenanthera pavonina. Next base: position 34,990,995 of record JAIVEN010000006.1, read on the forward strand.
TCATGCAAATTAAGAATGAGAGTTAAAGTTAATTAACTACTCCCTCTGGTCCTTAATATAAGATCTTTTTAACTGAATCACGCAGAATAAGAATTGGAATTAAAACTAATTAACTACCTCAATTTTTTCAAAAATTCCAATATTTTTCTAAAACTATCCTTATTTAATCTCTTTCTCTTTTTATTTGGATACATTAAATAGGGGCATTTTTTTGAAATGTATAATAAATACTACTTTGTATATTATAAAAGGTCTTATATTTATGACCTGGATAAAAGATCCTATATATAGGGCTGGAGGGAGTACCTCGATTTCTCAAAAAATTTCAATATTTTTTCAAAACTACACTTATTTAATCTCTTTCTGTCTATTTGGGATATATTAAATAAGAGCATTTTTTAAAAATGCAAAATAAATATTACTCGTCAAAACAAAAGACTTTATATTTAAGACCGGAGGGAGTATCATAGAGGAGTAGAGGGAGTACTCGCTCTAGTCCATATTATAGAATATTTTATATGATAAGTTTCTAATCTAAAATATAAGGCGTTGGATATTTTTCTTCTCATTTTACCTTTATCTTTAATTTTTCTTTATTCCTTATTTATAACCTTACACTAATAATAGAATGAGATATTTGATAAATGTATAATAGGAAATATGTTGGATAAGCTGGTTTCCAAATAGGGGGTGAATTGAGAAGATTAAAGATTTTTCTGCAAAATGTCAAGAAAGTGAAGAAAGCAAAGTATGATGGTAAAACAGAGTATAAATGAATAAACAGTAAAAGTAGCAGTAGGGAAAAGAAGACTCAGATATTTATCCTGGTTCGGTCTCTCAACTTGACCTACGTCCAGTCCCCAAGTTACCACTTGAGATTTTTCACTATTCTGCAAGAATTCAGTGAGTTTCTTGCAAATGTCTCAATACAAAGTTGATGCTCTATTTCTAAAGTTCACACTTTCACTCTTTGCACTCTCATTTAGTGTTTCTCCAATCCCTTGTGATATCCCCTCATAAGAAAATCTTTCTTCCAGATGAAGATAAGATTGTGTACAGCTAATAAACTCTCTCAATCAGAGTGAATATGAAAGTTGGAGTACAAACATTGAAGTTTGAGAGTAAGAGATTTTGAGTAGATGATTTGGCAGAGTTCTAGTATATACAAAGTTAAAAATTATTTTCACAACTTCAAATGATGTTATATTTATAGATTTATGTCTCAACTATACGTTAGAGACAAAATCTATCCGTTGGAGAAGTTATCCAACGGTTACTTTGAAAAACTATCCGTTAACCAACCGCATTTAATGCTTCTGACATTCTGAAATTCGAATTTTCTTTGGTTAACAGACGAATTTCGTAGAAACTGAAGGCTAAAGACTTCATCGTTGAATATCCAAAGTTCGTCTGTTATGAATCAAAATTCGAATTTTCATCTTTAGAAAATGATTGTATATTGGAACATACGAATTTCCATGTTTAAAGTTGTTCTGTCAAGTGTGAACAGTAAATTCAATTTGCTACAGTGCTTTCGAAATTTGAATTTTGGAACCCCAAAATTCGTCTGTCACAAGCTGGTTCTATGAGGCACTATAGTTCATGAATTCGAAATTCAAATTTTCAAAAGGCAAAGTTCGTCTGTCAGAGAGACCTCTTTTCAGACTTACTTTAAAATTTGAATTTATGAATATTGTCATTCGTATGTCAACATATCAACACAACAGACTCACTAGCTTTGTTTCTGAAATTTGAATTTTCATGTTCAAAGTTCGTCTGTCAGTTGGCAAATTTAAAACTCTTTCTAAACTTGTTTTCAGATGAACTTTGACATATTTTTAGACGAATTTTTCAATTTTCATAAGTTGTATTTTGTATGAAATTCAAATTTTCAACACCAAAGTTCGTCTGTCAGAGAATGGCTCTTTTCAGACATAGGTTAAAGTTTGAATTTTCGGAATACAAAATTCGTCTGTCAGAGAAGCCTCTCTTCAGACTTGTTCATTTTCAATACGAAATTCAAATTTTCAGAGGCAAAGTTCAAATTTTCAAAATAGCAGATTAGTGTAAACCTTTCAAACTTCATTTGTTGGAGTGTGTTTTTCAAATATTCCATGAATTAACATAGAATCAAGGATTTAAAACATCTTTTCACCAAATCAAAGTCTTTTACTCAAATTAAAATATAACTAAATATTCTACATCTATTCTTGTACTGATTTCTCCAAATTTCTTCACTTGAAACTTTTGTGCACTTTTGATATATTTACTCCAAGCCCTTAAAGGTTGGTTTGAAATCATCAAAACACTTGATTCAACAAAATATTGGCACTTTTTACATTAATTTCAGGTGAAAAAATGATTTTTTTTAATATTTATATAATTGATATTCCCTCCAGTCCTTTTTATAAGAGACTTTCAACTACTTTAAGTAGATTAAGGAAGTTAGTTATCTTCTTAAAATCCTTAAAAAAAAATTAAACATTCTTTTTTTACCCCTATTTAATATACTATTACAGTTTACATTAAATACCATTTGACTAATTGAGAGTGTCTTTTTCATCCAAAAAATATAATAACAATTTATTAGAAGAAATAAATAATGAGGAAAAAATAAGAAAAATCTCATTAAACATTATAATGTCCCATATAAAAAGAACCAAAAAAAGCTTCTAGAAAGTTCCTTATAAAAATGATCAGAGGGAGTACAAAATATCTTATACTCCCTCCAGTCTCATATATAGGGCATTTTTCCCTAATCCTAAATATAAGATCATTTACAATATATGAGGTAGTATTTATTATACATTTCTAAAAAATGTCCCTATTTAATGTATCTAAAGAGAAATAGAGAGAGATTAAATAAGGGTAGTTTTAAAAAAATATTGAGATTTTCAGAAAAATTGATATAGTTAATTAATTTTAATTTCAATTTTTAATCTATATAATTTTATTAAAAATATTTTATATTAAAGATTATATGAGGTAATGTGAATAAGAAGGAGTAATAATTAAAGAATTCAAAGAGTGAAATGCTGTTAGTAGTTTTCCCAGCACCAGTGAAGACATCATAATGAATTTGTTTCAACAAAGGTCCATCATTGCTGAATTGCATGATTGCACGTTAACAGGTAGTAATTGGTCATTTTTAGAACTCATTTCACTGTGTGTATCCACATTCGTAGACAAAATGATATGATTCATTCACATTATTATTAATTGTGCCTGCTTTGCTTTCTCCCATATCATGTCCAAAATTAATCATTTTTCTGTTACCCCATGCGTGCGCTTTACACTTCCAATTACATCCATTTTATAAGAGATTTTTTTAATATTTTTTTCATTAATATAAGATTTTTTTTTAAATTACTTGGATTATGAATTTTTTTTATCCAACATACCCTTAGCTTGAAATTAGTAATTAATATTAATATAAATAGTTACACCAATAATTAGTGATATATATTGAATGTCATTCTCTTAAAGAAAGAAAAGAGTGTTGTTAATGAATTTTATTAAATATGGGTAATTTTAAAAAATAATTAAAATTTCATATAAACTTAATAAGACTAATCATCTTTAACTAAATTTCTTAATATATATAAAGTTGATTAAAAGCCTCTTGTAAAAATGACCGGAGGTAGTACTAACAAATAATTGTAGTATTAAATAGAACATGAATCTATCCACATTTAATTGATTACTATCAACTAACTGTATATTAAATATAGGAATTAGATAGAAATTCTAAGTTCATGTACTACATAAAAAGAAGAGTGAGTTTAGTGAAATATATCAAATTTTTGGGTGGTCTCAAACTATGTTTGCTTAGTTTTGCTTTGTAGATGTACGGTTATGATTTTCATTTTACTAAAATTACATACTATATGTGACAAAGGTGGATAAACTCGGCATTCTTAGATAAAGCCTGAACAAAAGAAATTGTCGAATCGTTACCTTCTCAGTAGTATCTATAGTTTTGCTTTATATATATCAATGAAGTTGATATTTCATTTCCTAGGTAGTTAATAATAACAACTTAGGGAAAATTGCTTCTAAAGACCTAGGCAGATACATAATTATAATCTAGGATCTCAACTTTGTGAAATTAGAGAAAGGACAAGGTCCGTAAAAGAGGGGGAAAAAAGACTATGGACAAAAATGCTCTTATGCAGCTGGAAATGTACCTAAATTGGAAATAACATAGATTTAGTTTGAAATTGCAAAACTTCAGTTAAAATGTTTTTGGAAGAGCTTTTTCCAAATGGATTTGACTATAGTTCAATCTGAATTAGTCGGAGTTCAAAGTGGTGATCGAATATAAAAAATTATTAAAAAAAATTAATCCTAAAATTTTTATTGGAAAAAAAAACCTAAAATCTTGAGGCCAAAAACAAAGGGAAAATTATGTACAAGAACTTGCAAAGAAAATTTAAATATCCATAAGATCCCAAGATTTTAAAATATACCCACCTGGACTTATGACTTTGTGGGGTAGAAAAATATTTTATGTTTTCAAAATGCCCCTCCCTTCTTTCCTTCCTCCTCCCCCATCCTCCCTTCTTCTCCGATGGCAATGTGGCCGCGGGTGACCAACCAAATTCCAATGACTGTTTAATGATTTTTTATTTTTTCATAAATTTTTTTATGAGGGGCCATTGATGTTGAATCAAATGTTTTGATGATTCCAAACCAACCTTTCAGAACTTTGAAAGAAGATATCAAAAGTGCATGAAAGATCTCAAATGGAGAAATCCAAGTAAAATCAACACAAGATTAGATATAGGACTTCTTACCTTGTTTAATTTGAGTAAAATGCTTTGAATTGGCAAAAGAATGTTTTTAGAAATCTGATTTCATGTTAATTCATGGAATATTTGAAAATCACCCACTAACAGACGAACTTTAAAGTGTTAAAACTGATATATTGCTTTGAAAATTTCAACTTTGACTTCTGAAATTCGAATTTCGAATTGAAAATAAGTCAGTCAGAAAAGAGATTCCTTTGACAGATGAACTTTGAGTGCAGAAATTTGAACTTTGGAATGAGTCTGATAAGATGCTTCAGAACAAACGAACTTTGTGTTTTGAAAATTTGAATTTCTGATAAAACACAATTCATAAAAATAAAAAATTCATCTAAGGATATGTCAAAGCTCATCTAAAAGTGGAGTTTAGAAAGAATTCAAAATTAGCTCACTGACAGACGAACTTTGACTTTGAAAATATGAATTTTAGAAACAAAACTTGCAAGTCTGTTATGATAATCTGTTGACATACAAATGTTGGTTTTCAGAAATTCGAACTTTGAAATAAGTTTGATAAGAGCTCTCTCTGACAGACGAACTTTGAATCTTAAAAATTCAAATTTTGAAAAGATGAACTATTGTGCCTTATTGAGCTGCCCACTGACAAATGAATTTTGGACACCAAAATTTGAACTTCGAAGGCACTGTAGCAATATGGGACAACTGTTCACACTTATCAGAAGAACTTTAACTTGAAAATTTGTATGTTCAAATATAGAAATATTTTTTAAAGATGGAAATTTGAACTTTGCTTCATAAACAAACGAACTTTGAAGTTCAACGTTAAAGTCTTTAACTTTTGGTATCTGCAAAATTTGTCTGTTGACTAACCAAAATTTAAACTTTGAGTGTCAGAAGCATTAAATGTTGTTGGTGAACGGATAGTTTTTCAGAGTAACCGTTGGGTAACGTTTATAACGGCTAGATCTTGTCTCTAACGAATAGTTAAGATATAAATCTATAAATAGAACTTCTTTTGAAGTTGTGTGTAACGAATTTATATTGTATATACTGAAACTCTGTCAAATTCTCAACTCAAAGTCTCTTACTCTCATACTTCATTCTTTTGCACTTCAATTTTCATATGCACTCTAAATTAGAGAGTTCATTCTGTGTAATCAATTTTATCTTCATCTGGAAGAAATATTTTCTTATGAGGGGATATCACAAGGGATTTGGGAAGCACTTAGTTAGAGTACAAAGAGAGAGGTTGTAAACTCTAAGAACAGAGCATCAAAGTTGTACTGAGGCAATTGCAAGAAGCCCACTGAATTCTTGCAGAATAGTGGAAAATCTCAAGTAGTTGCTTAGGGACTGGACATAGGTCAAGATAGAGAGACCGAACCAGGATAAACATATGTGTCTTCCCTTCTTCTCTACTACTCTTACATTGCTATTCTTTTATACTCTATTTTACGGTCTCTTTTGTCTTCACCACACTCTTGACTTTTGCAGAAAATTTTAATCTTCCCAATTTACCCCTCCCTCTTGGGAAGCCAGCATATCTAACAATTGAGTCGTAAAATCACACACACGACTTGTAAATAATAATACCAAAACTCATATCCATTTAGTTATATTGAAGATTAATCAACCAAATTGAATTGTAAATAATGTTAAATTGTGTTTTAGTATTATTATTTCTAAATCACATGCACAATCTTGCAACTCAATTTACCATTATTTATAATCAAATCTACATAAAATTATAACTCAATGATTCCTCACAAAAAAAAAAAGAAAATAAAATCCCCTCATTTGAAGGTTGTTAGAATCAAGCTACCAGTAATTGGTAATTGGCTATTGGCAATTAGTGACAGGCTGTTGTCCATAGCAAAGATATGAAAGATGAAGGAAGGGAAGGGCATTTTGAGAACGCTATAATTATTTAGGAATTTTTTTAATAGATTCTACTATTATCTTTATTCTTAAATGTAAGGGACATTTGAGGACCCCTTAATCTAAAATATAAATGATAAATAATAAGTTTTTGGTGTATTTAATATTTTTTCAATAATACCCCTTTTTAAGAATTGCTTTATTAATTACATGATAAAAATTTTAAACATTAAATGGGGGCAATTTTAGAAAATATTTTATCTAATTTTAAATATAAGATATTTTTAACTATTCACGTATCTTAAGAAAATGAATTAGGTTATTAAATTTATAAAAAAATTCTAATATTTTTCATCATTTGTTCTTATTAAATATATTTTCTCTTATATTTTCTATAATATTTATCTCTCCCTTATTAATTATAAATCATGGACATAAATGAAAAAACATAATTGCTACAATAGATAACCCTATAATATATCATATATCTTGGATCAAATATGTTTTTAAAAAGCATCCTATATTTAAAATAAAAGAAAATAGTTCAAATTTCTAACATATTTAATAATTTTATCTATTTTTAATTATATTATTTGATACTCCCTTTGGTCTATAATATAGGGTGTGTGATCTATTTTTTCTTGGTCCACAATATAAGGTGGAGGGACTCAAATTGACAATTTTAACTTTACTATATTTAATTGGTTGTTTCTCTCTCTCCTATAAATATAATTACTCATAAAAATTTAATCTCTCATAAAAAATTATTTATTTTAATTATTGTAACATTTTCTCAATAAATATGAATAAATTTAGAATTTTAAATACATTTAGAAATATTATTTAATTTTTTAATAAATATAAAAATAAACCTCATACCCTATAATATATATTGGGGAGAGTACGTGTAAATTAATTATTTCTACCACCACCACCGATGATTACAATCTTACAAATCAATTTCCAAGGTCCATGTACCTCATTTCTGCCAAAAAAAAAAAAGAAAGAAAGAAAGAATTTCGTAAAATCTCGCAAGCTGCTAAGTTGTTCGTAGCAGTAGTGCAGTACTAACTGGGTAGGTAGCACCCATAATTGCTTCATAAATCTCGGATTGAAAATATAGAATATTAAATATATTTTTTATTTTAATTATTTATAATTTTTATCTATTTCTCATTTTAGATTAAAAAAGTGATAATAAAATATATTTAATAAGAATAAAATAAAAATTATTAATTTTTTTATAAATTTTAAATAAAAAATAATTTTTTATATTTTTATATTTAATATAAAATATTTTATAATATATTGGTGAAAATATCTGCACATGGAAGATTGGAATCCATTCTCAGTCATGTCAGACCTATCAAGACTGAGGTAAGTCAATTCAATTAAAAGTCAACTCAAGAGAAGCAAAGAATCTGCATCTTCTCACCTAAAAAATTTAATTCCAACTTAAAAAAAAATCTAGAGTTGTTAACATAAGTATAAAAAATATTTTCTCCATTTCTAAGTAATTATCACTTTAAATTTTTTTATTTTAAAATAATTATCATTTTATAATTTTTAATAGAGCATTAATTATATTTAAACAAATTTATTTTTCAATAATAATAAAAGAAAAAAGAAACATTAAAGAGTACTCTATAAGTAATAAAAATATTATAGTAAAATATAATTAAAATTTATTAATTTTTAAACTAATTATTAGTTTTCTTAATCTATCTACATACCTCCAAAGAGATAATTACTTTAAAATAGGAGAATTAAACAGTATAAATTGTTGTAAAATTTAATAATTTTTTACTAAAATGTCTTTAATTTAAATGCTCTCATAAATACTCAATATCATATTAATGCAAGGTAAAACAATAAAATAAATAATTAATATTTTATTTAATTTATTATGTTAACAAAAAAATAATAAATATTATGAAAAATCACAAAACCTACCATTTTCACGAATAGGAGAAAGTACTAATGATTGAAAAATTAAAAACTATATTTAAATATCATGCTATTTTTTAATTTAATATTAAGTCCTATAATATTTGTATATTATTACGGTTTAAAATTTTTTTAACTTAAATTATCTAAATTATAATTATTAAATGTAATTTTTTTCACAAGATAAACATGTTAGTAATTAGTTCATCTAGGGCTCGTTCAGTATGTTAAATCATGTACAATAAAATATATTTAAAAAAACCACTTATATGGGAAGTTAATTTTTTATGGGACTAAATGTTAACAAATTTCTTACGTAATGTCTTAATGGGCCGTTTTCATTCAACTACATATATGTCAGGTTGCATTCTTAAGAAATCAATATATATGTATGATGAAATATGGGTCCACTTATTGCCCTTTCCATAGTTGTTGGCTTTATGATCTAAATTAAAAATAGTTATTTACATTAATTTTTTAAAAATAAATCAAAATGTCTTTAAAAAAAATTCTCTTATTGAATTTCTTTAAAAAAAAGATTGACCGGGTGAGCAAGAGAAGATTGAGCATTGATTATTTGATGATAATTATGTGGTGTTTTTAAATTTTTTTGGGGATGAAGGGAGTTGAATGGTTTTGATTTCTAAAGGAAATAGCGCAAAGTAAAATGTGAAAATGATTATTCAAATGGAAAATAAAAATTGACCTAAAAATAAAATAAAAAGTTGGGTTGTAGTTGGAAGTAATACACTAAAACTATGGGGCAAATAACAAACGTCTTACTTAATATATATATATATATATATAACATTAAGCAAAAGTAAAAAAGAAAAAATTGTGGGGAACCTGTCATCACTTTTATCCTGATAGGTTTGTCCATGGTTTTTAGCATATTTCAAAGATTTTAATTCTCGACGGTTGGTTAGAAATACCTCATAATACTTAAAAAAAAAATAGTAATAGCACTACTTAAAATCAATATATTATATTAAGACCACGTAATAGTCATTAGTTAGAACACCACTCTTGATTAAATCCTCAAAATTAACACATCATACTCTGTTTGATGCCAACCGTAATCATTTAGATGGGTGGGGAACAAAGAGGACAAAGCCAACTAGAATTGAGAACACATAAAATACTAAAACTACTCAATTGAATTCTCTTGTAAACTATCTTCTTTCTTCGCCAAAAGATGCCCAGTGGACCACTTGGAAGAAAAAAGAGGAAAGAAAGGGCATATGGAACAAACAATTTATCATATTATTTGATGCTTTATCACTTCAGTGTGTGTGTGTATTGATATTCTTTGGTTTTTGGTAATTTCTTTTTAAGAACTGAGTATTAAAGTTGTAATAATGCTGGAGAGGCCTTCATAATTGAAAATTTTGAATTTTCATTTAAAAATGATTAAATTTAAAAGAGACGGTAGTGTGAAATTAACATTTTTTTTAACAAGAGGAATTTGTAGAAAGAAAAAGTCGAATAAGAATTATCACCAATTATGGGGAAAAAAAATGGAAGAGTTCCATTACCCTTAGTTAATATAATATAATGTTGATAGAGGTATTAAGTTTGTACTATTATCTACGTAACTTAATAATCCTATTAGTTTGTATGAAAAATATCCAATCATCAAATAAAATGGGACTTGGGGAGTAATATTGACACAGAAAAGTACTCTTTAATATCAAATATTAGAAAATCGAGGAAAAATTGTATTAGTCTAAAATATAAAGAAGAAGAAAAAAAGGGAAAGATGGATTATGTAGACCTTTTTCGCTGTTAATGGGTTCGCTAATAGACCACTAAGCTGATCTTGAGAGAATATTATCTGCAAAACTATTCACTCTTTGAGAAAATAGTTAAGCATTATGAAAGTGGGTAACAATCAAAATTAGTGCCTAGTTTACTGATCTATATACATTGATTAATCCAAATGGAACTAGGAAATATATTATTCTTTACACTTATCACAAAATTAATTGTACGATGACCTAAAAAAATTATTTATATCTCACTAAGCAATTTTTTGCCTAATTTTGACCTTTTGTTTATTCTCATGATTTTTAAATAATAATTTATGATGACCAAATAAGACTGTTATATGTAAAACTTTTCCAATGTATATACAGGAAGATTCCCGTCCTGGTTTTTTCAATATACATAGTACTCAGATTCAGATTTCAGTCAATTTGGAGAAATAAATATAGTATGATGCCTATGCTAATTTACACTGCCTTTAATAATATATATATATATATATTTAAAAATATATACATACATACATATATATATATATATATATCTATAACACAATTCAATGCCTATGGAGTAGCAATTTACATCCAACCAATAAATGTAATTTTTTTGGTATACAATAATTGTAATTTAATTATCAACAAAAAGGGGCTTCTTTGCTTTGCCTTTCTAATTTCTCCTTAATTACAGTAACCCCTCAAATTCCCACCCAACTTAGTGTATTGCAATCTGACGTCTGTCCACAAATACACCCCAACCCATCATCGCCCTAACAGCAACGGTTGAGATTTTCTGTGGTTCTTTGATCTAAAGAAACCGTACAGTTTTCGCAAATCCTTAACCGTATGAAAACCATCGCCGCACAGGACCCCATCCGGTTCATCCATAACGTCCACCGCTCGGTCCACTGACTGCCGTCCGATCTTCCCGCCTCGGCCCCTCCCATCGCCGTCCGTTTGCAAGGCGCTGATGACCGATTTAATTGCTCGACTCGGCGAGTTGCGATTCGCTATCATCAACTCGCTGATTTCTGCGGCGCTCAAACTCGCTCCGTTCTGAAACATCTCCTCCACCTGAGGGAATAGCTTGTGGTCTTTCACCCCCAAATAGCAACTTGCTAGCGTCTTGAACGCCGGAAAATCGCACAGGCAAAACTGGATATGGACGTCGACCCGACCCGGCCGGAGCACGTCCGGGTTCACGTGCTCTTTGCTGTTCATCGTGAATACCATGATCGTCTCCTCGGCACAGCACGAGCTCAAAATCCCGTCCATGAAGTTCAGAATACCCGATAAGCTCACCGACGTTGATTTCTCAACAAGGAACCGATCGAGGTCTTCGACGACGATGATTGATTTAGCAGTCGTCTGAAGCAGCATGGATTTCAGATCCGAATCGCTCGGGACCTTCGAGAGGTCCATGTCGTACACGTTGTAGCAGAGAAAATTCGCCATTGCTGCGACGAAGCTCGATTTCCCGGTGCCGGACGGTCCGTAGAGGAGGAAGCTCCGTTTCCACACGCGGCCGAGCCGGTTGTAGTACTGCTTCGCCTTGAGGAACGACTCGAGGTCGGATTTCACCTTGTTCTTGAGGTCGGATTCCATGGTGATGGTGTCGAACGTTGAGGGATGCGTGAACGGGACGGATCTCCACCGTCCTTTCCGGCCGCCAATCGGGTCGGCAATCATAAACAGCCTCAAATCACGTTTTCCTTGCTGCTCGATTTCGTCAGCTACGGTCTGGATGTGCTGAAGATAAGGCAGGAGAATTCGCCGCTTGTCAGCTTTCCTGATTTTCAGGATGAACGCTCTGTTACGGTTTGACATGGACTCCTCGTCTCCTTCATTGAGCCAGAAAACTCTAGCTCCGAGAAAAGTGTCTTCGACGGTTTGTTTGGGATCAAGGCAGAGAACGATATCGTTGTTCTTCTTCCCCGTGATCAAATTGGTGAAATCGGAATCTTCAAGGGAAGGCAGAGAATGCAGATACAGGGAGACCTTCCTGTACAGCGGATTTGCCTGCATGCCTTCATTGAGTTCTGGGACTCTGTAGAACTGGTAAACCAAAAAGCTATCTTCAATGGTTCTCCAAAATTTCTTTACAGTGTACATCAATCCAGATTTAAACAGAACCACACGGGTTATATATAACAAAAGCATGATGAGAATGAATAGAGAAAATGGGTTGTGGAGAATCATGATGGTGATAATCGAAGGAGGTGGAAGACAAATTACAAAACAGAGTACACCAACGATTGAGTTTTGGAAGTGAAAGTGTGGATTTTTTTCTTGTAAGGTAAAATATTCATTTTTAGGCTTCTGGGAACAATCAGAGATGAAGAAATTAATGAGGATGGAGATGAGGGCTTGGTGATTGGGGGAAGAAATGATAGAACAAACTGGGGAGGAAGAATGTGTTGTATTTGAGATTTGAGAGGGAAGGAAGTGAGGTTTAAGGAACAAGAGAAGAAGTAATTGATTTTGATATGAAGAGCAATATGTATACATATATAATATTCGAAATTTCATTCTTATTATTATGTTGACTAATAAAATTTTATTAAAAAAAAGGTTTTGTTATTTCGAAGACGTGACAAATTAAAGCAGAAACACATAAAACACAAATAAATAAAATATATATATATATATGTATATATATTTTTTGGCTTTGCAAGAAAAAGTTGCCCGCTCTTTGTTACATGGTCGTGTGAGAAATAGAGTTGTTGCTATTTTTATTTTATTTTACTTTTTTTATTCTAGTTATTTGGTTATAATTTTAAAAATAAAATATTTAAGTATTTCATCATTAGAATAAATTAATCAATTGAAATATTAAGTTTTAAAAGTGGGAAATCTTCATATTATGTATCTTACACGCTACATGAGAGTGCGCTTCACATAACAGTTATAAACTGAAAGAAAGTCCAGAAAAGACCTTTTTTCCCCCTCATGGCAGCCGGAAGAAAAGCATTGATTAGAAGCAATTAATTTACTATAATCCGCTGGATATGAAAATTGATAGATATCACCATTTTTTAACCCAAAAGGAAAAAAACTAATAACTAATAAGGCAAAGTAGGAAAATCAGTGGAAGATGTTTGCCGTGGAGATGAAGTCAATCGACAGTTTCTTAGTGGTGTTCCTTCAATATCATAAGAAGAAAAAAATCAATATATCAATCAAAATCTATAATTAATCATATTATTTATAAGTTATTTATTTATAAGTTATAAATAATATAACTCAAAACTTAGATTTTATGCAATGTAGAGGTGTTCATATCTAATTTTTTTAATATAAAAGGATACATCAATATTCATTATCTCATATTATTATTTAATAATAATTTATTTTTATTATTTTGTAATTTTTTATTTTTACTATTTTACAAACTAAACAATTGCTTATAAAAAGAAAACTTTAGCTACTCATTGGCCTAAAAAAATAAAATAAAAAATAAAAAAATAAAAAAGTATTTACCCAAGCTCATATATTTTAAGTACCATTTTCCCACTCAAATTTAAACAAGAATATTTTAAATTTAAAACTAAGTTAAAATTACTATTAACTAGAGTTAATAACGGAGAAAGTGATGCGCAAAAAGAAAAATCATCTATCTTATCCACAGGATATTCTCCCAGAGACAAATAATCTGCTCCTATCCATTTTAAACTGGTCTTAAATATAAAATATTTTATCTTAATTATAAATATAAAATTATTTTTAAAATATAAGATAATATTTATTATACTTTTTTAGAATACCCCATTTAATTTATCTCAAAAGAAGAGAAAAAGATTAAATAATAATAGTTTTAAAAAAATATATTAATTTTTGAAAAATTAAAATAGTTAACTAATTTTATCTCATATTCTTAATCCACATTATTTGATTAAAATGTTATTATATTAAGGATCAAAAGGAGTATAAGATACTTTTAATTACCTTATATAGCTTAAGAAAATGAGTTAGATTATTAAATTTGTTAAGAAATTCTAATATTTTTTATTATTATTTTTTATTAATTACATAATCTCTTATAATTCTCATAACATTTATCTTTTATTTTATTAATTACATATTAGGGCTTGAATGAAAAAAAAACAATTAATACATTAAACAATCCCACAAAATGTTGTTCAATCTTCATGAAGATATCCTACATTTAGAATCGGAGAGATTATCTTAAATTCATTAAAAATAATAGCTTAAATATATACTTCCTCTAATATTAAATATAAAATATTTTACCTTAATCTTAAATATATAACTATTTTTATAATATAATATAAAATTTATTATACTCCCTCCATTTGGGGCGGACCAATTTGCAATGGTTTGCCGGTGCATTTGCCTCCCACAAACTTTTTCTTTTCCTTTAGTAATATATATATATATATATATATATCAGAGTTACCATAAAAAATTATACATTGATTGCCCCCACTCATTTGGTAGTATTATCATTTAGTATCACCTAATTTTTTTTTGTCGTAGTATTATGTGTAATTGTGTATAATATATATTAATTACCCTCAATATTTAATAATACTACTTCTGTTATAAAATATTTTTAATATCTCATTTCTACATATCCATATTTATACAGATCACATATTTTTATTTTATCTTCCAATTAATCATATAAGCTCATTTTTCTATCTCCAAAAATTGATCTTTTACTTTTTTTATTAAGTATGGACTCTTTAGTCTTTATTTTAAATAATCTATTTTTCCTTTTTTTACCAATAATATTCTTCTTTTTGTGACTATTCTCATTTCATATCTTTTTCTTCTCATGCTCACCCCTCTTAAAAAAAAAACTATAATATCTCATCATTTTTCTTACATATGTTTTACTTATTTACTTTTATTTTTCTTTAATCATTCTACTCTTATTTTACATAATATAATTTTTAAAGCTTTATACAATTGAAACTTATAATAAACTCATAATTTTTTTTAATTATAATAGTTGAATAGCATATAAATTTTTTTAGTATAAATGTGATATTCTAGTGGTTATATTAATTTTAGTTCTTGTATTGGTAAAAAAGAATGATTATGATGTATATTAATCTTTTTTTCATAATATCAACTCACTTCTCAAAGTTATATTGAGCCCTAATTGATTTTGATTGAGTTGGTTAGACACATTAGTTTTAAACTCTCAAAATTAAAATTTTTTGTTACTCATTTAATCTAAAATATAAGTTCTATTTGATTAACTGTATATAAATTAAGGAAGATAGTTAACTAATCAAATTTATTCAAAACTCATATTACTTTCTAACATTAACCTCGATAAAGAAAAATATTACTCATAATAAAAATAATTTTTAAGACAATTTTCTCTTCTATAAGTTAATTAAAGATAAGGACAAATTAAAAAAAAATAATTAATATTTTTAATTTTACCTAAATAGAACTTATATTTTGAAATAAAAAAATATTTTAAAATATGGGTTATATTTTGTATCGGAAGAAGTATATTTTTAATGCTATAAATTTACACACATATATTATTGCCTCCAAAGCTTAAACTTCTTAGGTATGCTGTTTGTCTCATATTATAAGATATTTTATAAATTTTTTCTTATTTTATAATATAAGATTTTTTTATAAAATTTAGTGTAGCATTTATAAGTTTTTTCTAACAATAACCTTTATAAATGTACTCCACAACTAACCCAATTCTTTTTTTAAAAAAAATTAATGAAATTAATGAAGAGCATTTTGGATAGATAGTTTTTTTTTTATAAAATTAAGACTTTTAACTAACTTTAACCATTTCCTTTATTTGTGTGATTTTTTTAAAACATCTTATAATATAGGAGGGAGGAAGCACATTTCTAAAAAAAAAGCACCTTTTAAATTCATCTCAAATAGAGAAAAAGATATTAAATAACGGTAGTTTTAGAAAAATATTATAATTTTTTTTAAAAAATTAAGATAATTCATTAATATTAACTCTCATATTTAATCTGTATAATTCATTTAAAGCATTATTATATTAAGGGCTGGGACTAAATTTGAATATTAGTTTTTTTATTATTATAATTATAGTAATTATTTTAAATGAGACCTGCCGCTTTTAATACGAACCGGTTCAACAACTTTTGTTACTGACATTCAATTCTAACAATGTCAAAGCTTGACACATTTAAAGCTCAGAAAATGGTCGGAAATTATTGACACATTTAAAACCCCAACCACGATATACCTTACATTTAACTTAAAACGTTTTTATAGTTCTAAACATAAATTATATTTCAAAATATGTAGAACATTAATTTTTTTTTACGCAAATGCTTTTTTATTATAAGTAGATTTGTTAACTTTAATTTCAAAATTTAAAATTTGAAAAGTGAATTCATGAAGAAAAATAAACTATTTTTAATGAATTTAATTAAGAATAATCTTGAAAAGTAGTGGTAATTTTTTAAAAATTTAAGAATAAAATTAATTTAAACCAATTTTCTTAATCTATATGAAATAATTAAACATGGGTTATAATAAAGACTGGGGATAATAATATTTTAATATTTGGGTATATATTAATTCTAACAAGAGTGCTAATATTTTTCAAGCGGGCACACACATATTGTTCACTTTCGTTCTTCTATTTTAAGCTATTTTGAAGATTTCTTCACAAACTTTTTTTTTTTACTTTATTACTCACTCTAAACATCTGCCAGTTGACCTGCCTAAATATAGTTATAAACCCTCATTATATGGACATATTGACCCTTCTAGCTAGTATTTTCATTACACACATATCTCACAGAGAGAGAGAGAGAGAGAGAGAGAGAGAGAGAGAGAGAGAGAGAGAGAGAGGAATATTGAACGATTGACGATGTTTGAAATTTTTCGGGTTTGAAATTTTTCTTGGGTTTGAAATTCAATGATATCCGTAACTCAAGAGTTAGTTTAATAGATTATTTTATTTATTTTTAACACAGAAAGCTTAGTTTTTATTAGAAATATATATATATATAAAATTAAATTTGAAGTATACTCACTACAATGAAAATATATTCTCCCTCTTATTTATATTATAAAATATTTTATATTAATTACACACATATTATGATACTAAGAAATTTTTTTTATCTGAAATGAATGTAAAAAGTACCCATATTTTTTATTTTACTCTTTATTAAATATTTCATTCTATTATCATTATAGGGTTATAAATGAGGAATATAAAAGTATTAAAAATAGAGATAAAATAGAAAAAAAATCCAATACACTATATTTTATACTAAAAATTTATCATATAAAATATTTTATAATACTCCCTCCGGTCCTATATATAGGATCTTTTGCCTTGGTCCTAAATATAGGATCCTTTACAATATACGAGGTGGTATTTATTATACATTTCTAAAAATGCCCCTATTTAATGTATCCAAAGAGAAAAAGAGAGAGAATAAATAAGGGTAGTTTTGGAAAAATATTGAAATTTTCGGAAAAATCGAGGTAGTTAATTAGTTTTAACTTCCTTTCTTAATTCGCGTGATTCGGTTAAAATGATCTTATATTAAGGACCAGAGGGAGTATAAATTACACGGTATAGGCTTTAATAACATCCATAAGATAGCGCTTCTCAAAAAGCGCTATAAATATGCTTCTCTATTTGGATCTGTAGCTGCATGAGTTCATTTTGTAGATTTTATTTCATTTTGTAAAGCAATGGCTGTGTTCATTATAGATCTAAACTGCTTTTTGTATATTTGAAATTTGCTAAATAGAATAAAATTTTCAGATATCTGGTTCCCCTTTTTTGGCAATTTAGAATCTTTTTATTTTGTACATAAAGAGAGAAAAGATATATGCCCCGTTTGGTTCGCGGAACTAGTTTAGAAGGAAGTGGAAGTAGAAAAGGAAATGTAAGTGTAAGAGGAAATAGAAGTGGAATTGAGATTTAAAAGTGTGTTTGGTTTAACACCAAAGGTGTTACATAATTTGAATTTGATAATTATATTTCTCTTATGAAAATACCAAAATACCCCAAAGTAAAAAAAGGCACCACCACCACAATTTGAAACAACTGATTGCACCACCACCGAAAAAAGCTTGCATTCTCCATTTTTTCAGAGCAGCTTTCAACACAGAAAACTACACCCTTGAAGACTAGATCCATTGAACCCCATCATTTCCATCGTCAGACAAATAAACCCAGAAACAATCAAATTAAAAAAACAAAAAGAAAGCTAGCACTAATCTGTTTAATGGAATCCATTTCACAGAATCGACCCAAAACCACCGTTAACCCTTCCCCACTGTCATTGTCGTTAGCTACTACCACAGTGTTGTCTTAGATGTGTCGATCTTAGTGAACCAAACCCAGATCGGTTGCCTAGGAAATTTTGAACCCATATCTCAGCCTTTCAGACTTGATCGCTGCCGTTGGAGATGGTGTCGACATCGTTGAGGGGTAAAAGAAAGTAGATCGAAGGTTGCTATCACTGTGAGAAGAAGATACATTGCTGACACTGACAAAGACCCTTCGCCATTGCGAGGGAGAGCCATCACTGTTGCTGGACTGGCATCATCGTCACTAGCGAGGGAAGGTCGTTGGCGGTGGAAACTTGGAAGCAATATTTGTGGTTGGGAATAAAAACTGAATAGCGGGGCAAAATTGTTCATAGGGCAGACTTCCATGGAAGTCTGGGGACTTCCATCGACATAGGCAAGTTTTGATGGAACTGGCTTCCTTGAAGAAGTAGCCTCCAGCGCACCAAACGGACAATTTTTGCAATTCCACTTCCATTTCCACTTCATCCTTCTCGGTTCCGTTGTACCAAACGTAGCAATAATGCTTCTAGCAAAGAAGTGCTATCTTTTCCTCAATAAAGACAGCGCTTTGCTAGTGTCGTCATCTTTGATGGGACTTATTAATAATCCCAAATATATTAATGCAAATGCAAATTATATTCAGGCTAAAAAAATTCCAAATATATCAATGTAAGGAAGAGCAAAAAAGTGAACAACTCCGAAAGAGCAAATCCACCCTAATTAACCACCGTAATAATAATTAAAAAAATATGATACCAGCTAAAATCTAGACTTTGATATAGTTTGATAATTAAGTATCATTTATATATATATATATATATATTATGTAAAATAAATAGATGCAGTTATCTTGTTGCAACAAAATGTTGATGAATTTCTGTTAAATTAAATAGAGTGGAGAGCTTGAGCTTTTATTTGTAAAATGTAATTCAACACGATTGATAAACATATATAGATATTTATCTTTTATCAGATCTGAAATTTCTTTCATTACTAATAAAAAATTGTCAATGAAATTTTTTTATGCTTTATGCCTTTCATAAAATGAACATTTGATTGACCCGTGGTACAAGAATAAGGTTTAGAAAATCTGACATTAATTTAATCAATTAAACACGTATGTAGATGTTATATATATGTTAAAGGCATTTCCTTTGATGACCACAGAAAAGAAGTGTAAGAACAATATAAATACATAATACTAGTCGATGCTGATTAAATGGAAAAAAAAAGCCGACCATTTGGAAATATATAACCCAAGTGTAAAAATATAACCACCTAATCTTTATAAGAAACAAAAATAAAAGTTCACAACATAATATATTTCTATAGTGGCTTCAAAAAAAAAATCTACCTCTCACGTGTGCTCGACCACTAATAATTAAAATTAAAAATTCTTCGATGGGCCTATTTAAGAATATCAATTTGTCATCTTCAAGGCCTGTCTTGACATATTTGAGTGAGAGGTTCAAAAACCTAAACAAAATCTTGTATATAGCCAATTAATGGTGCAAGTTTAATTTAGTGAAAACCACATATTATATATTAGACAAGTGGTAGCGAACCAAAGATAATGACCCTATAGCTATATATATATATCGCTATATATATATATATGGTGTTCTCTTTATATAATATATCCGAATATTCTTGTGTTTGCTCATTAAGCTTTCTCTGCCACATCATCCAACACATCACTTTCATTGAAAATGCACATACTCTATCGCTAATCCTTCTCTCTTACAATTTGAACCATTTTGGCCTCTCACAATTCCTCAATAACTACTTCTTAGCTAGCATGCATTTATGGAAATCCAGCGTCACCCTTTTTCCCTTATTGTGCCATTTATGTATATATATATATATATATATATAGCTCTTCTGCATTTATGAGAAATTTATATTTCATAATATGAGATATTTTATAAATTATGTAATATATTTAATTTTGTTTTATCTAAAATATTTCTAAGAAAGGATGTCCTAATTACCCTAAGAAAGGATGAATTAATTAATATTAAAAAATTTAATTCATAGATCAACTATATTAAATAATATTAAATAAAAATAATTGGAAAAAATATTTTTTTCAACTATTAACAATTATCCTTAGTCCATATGCAGGAATTAAAAGTAGTAGCGAATAGAGGTGTACCATAAGGAGGCTTAGGCCCCTCTCAACTCCTCACCCCTCCCATATAAGTCTTGATATATAATATGTATATAAAACTTCTCAAATAATTTGGCTCCCCTCCCTGAGGTGTGTGTATATAAAGTGTGTGTATATATACACATAAACTATATGTAAATAGAAATAAAATAAATATTTTATACATTATAGAGAGATATATCATACTCCTTATAACACCTTAACTTATTAGGTTTTTAATCATACTTTATATATCTAGCGGAAAGAATAAAAAATATAAAATAATTAAACTTTTAAACTTTTCAAAATTGGGTTGCTTAAAAGATAATAATTTAACTAAAAGTTTACTTTAATTATTAATATTCAAATCAATCATACTGTAATTATCTGACTATTGATTCAGAACATCTAAAGTAAAGCCAGCAAGCATCTATGATAGAAATCATAACTAAAACATATCACCATAATTTAATACATTTATTCTAATATAAAATAATATTTTCCAGTTTGCTTCTGCTTAGTTAACCACCTCCTTACCTTTGTCTTTACTTGTACTTGACCTTAACATTGTTAGTGATTGGGTGTGAGATTTGGGAAAATCTCAATAGTATATATATTCATTCATATAAATCATGCTCATAAGCAGGTAGTTATGCAAACAAACTAAATAACTCATATTTCATGCATCTATAAAAGTTTCACCTTAACACTATTCACATCTAAATTTTGGCAGAGTCTTCTTTTAATACTAAACATCTATAACATTTTCAAAACATTTATATAATAACAACACATCTAATAGCATCACATAACATCTATAATTAATTCACAGAAAATATATAAAATAAATAAAATACTACCTCAACCAAAGAGTATCATGAGATAAGCAGCTTGTCTTCTTTCTTAAATTTTTTTAAGTACTTAATATTCACATAAGTACTAATGAAATTATCTCATGAGTATAAATCTAAAATATTTAAACTTAATTTCTAACCATTGATATCTTATTAGTCTCATTTCTAATCTCAAATTTTCATTATATATTCCTAACTTGATCAATAATCTATGTAGGAATAAATAAAAATTTTAATTTCATTATACTCTAAAAATAAACTCTAGAAAATATCTCCATACCTTACTTGAAGCTAGCATTTCTTTCTTTTCCTTTTCTTTCATTCACACTCTTTTTCTCTCCCTCAACTCTCTCTTTCTCTCACTCTCAGCTGGTGGTGTGTTGAAATGAGAAAATGAGAGGGGTATTTATAGTATTAATGTCTTGGCCAGCAAGTGACACAAAATTCACTGTATACCTTTCTTCAGTGTATGCTCATCATAATTCAATGTAACTTATTGGAACCATAATTCATTATATACCTTCATTCAGTGTATACTCATCATAATTTAATGTAATTTATTGAAACCATAATTCATTGTATACCTTTATTCAGTGTATGCTCATTATAATTCAATGTAACTTATTGAAATCACAATTCATTATAAACCTTCATTCCTCATAATCTAAATATAAACCATATTAAAAATTCTAAATCATAGATAAAAATTTATGAATGTTACATTCCTCCCTAAATGCTACCCCATTATATTATTTTTTCCAGTAAACAAACTCCCCCTTATATCTATATATATACACAAATACACAAATAAATATATATTGTATATATCTATTTAACTTTGCTACATAATAATAGAGGGAGGTTATAAAATTTTCTCTTATACTATTCACACACATGTTGTTATTTAATATTATATGAATATCAATAGAAAATATTTATATATTTTCCTAAATATATAAAATTTAGTCCTCATAAGGTTCAAAAGCTTCGTCCGCCCCTGGTTAAAAATGCCTTACAAAACGAAATGGAGGTAGTATTTGATATTAAACTATCAGGTGTCCAAAAGTCACATTAAATTTTGACCAATTTAAATAGAATCTTGAAGAAGTAATTGTGGAAAATTACTCTGAATATTACTGAATAACTTGGGTTACATATATACACAAAAAATAAATCTATCTAATAATTACAAAATCGAATCAAATCAAATCCCTATAATAAATAGAAGGATATGCTAAATATTAACAAAATAATATCCTAATCAAATCTCTATAATAAATAGAAGGATATGCTAAATATTAACACCCCCCTTCAAACTCAAGATGGTTCAATAACGAACATCTTGAGTTTGTTTACTAATATATTAAACCGGCCTAAACTGTGTGACTTAGTAAATAAATCAGCCGGTTGATCAGTAGTCCGGATAGGAAGGAGTCTGAGAGTTCCTCGAACAACATGCTGTCGAGTAAAATGACAATCAATCTCAATATGTTTAGTCCGTTCGTGAAATACATCATTATGAGCAATTTGTCTGGCACTCTGACTATCACAATAGAGATCAGTAGAAGAGTCTTGGGCCACCCCCATATCAGAAAGAAGCCATCGAAGCCAAAGTATTTCAGAAGTAGTGTCAGCTAAAGCACGATACTCGGATTCAGCACTTGAGCGAGAAGCCAACGTCTGCTTCTTACTTCGCCATGAAATCAGAGAATCACCAAGAAAAATGCAGAAGCCAGTGGTAGATCTACGATCAGAATGATCACCTCCCCAATCTGCATCAGAATAAGCTCGTAGAACAAGCGAAGAACTGGCAGAGAAATGCAAACCATGAGATAAGGTTCCTTTAACATAACGAATAATGCGAAGTACTGCAGCATAGTGAGTAGTACGAGGAGCAGACATAAATTGACTGACAATATGCACTGCATAAGCAATATCAGGTCTAGTCACTGTGAGATAGATAAGACTTCCAACTAACTGACGATAAAGGGTAGGATTTTTCAATAATGTGCCATCAGTAGGAGTGAACCGAGCGTTAGGTTCAATAGGAGTAGCCTCGATTGTGTCATCAGTGAGTTGAGCTCGAGAAATCAAGTCAGAAGCATACTTGACCTGAGAGAGAGATATACCATTTTTCACATAGAGTACCTCAAGACCAAGAAAGTAACTGAGATTCCCAAGATCTTTCATTTCAAAATGATTCCCGAGAAAAGACTTGAGTTCTTGAACTCCGATGGAATCATCACCTGTGATAATCATGTCATCAACATACAACAGAAGCAAGACTATACCACGATCCGTAGTACGAATAAACAATGCAGAATCGTGAGGACTACAAGAGAAACCAAGCTGACTGATGGTGGTGCTAAACTTAGCAAACCAAGCACGAGGAGCCTGTTTAAGACCATAAAGAGCACGTCGGAGACGACAAACCTTGTTTGCCGGATTAGGATATCCTGGAGGGGGCTTCATATAAACTTCTTCTTCTAAATTTCCATTCAGAAAGGCATTTTTGACATCCATTTGATAAAGAGTCCAACACTTGGCTGTAGCAATAGCAAGAAGACTTCTAACAGAAGTAATTCGAGCAACCGGAGCAAAAGTCTCCTCATAGTCAATCCCATACTCCTGAGTAAAGCCCTGAGCTACTAAGCGAGCCTTACGCCGTTCCAAAGAACCACCAGAATGAGTCATTGTCCTTACACCTCTCAACAGAATGGTCGTGCAGAACGAAAATATCGTCATATTCTTGACTCTGTCCGAGCTCTGCTCATTTCCGCTTCTTGTCCAGAGCGTTTTTGGGGTGAAGCAGCCATGACTGCTGTCTACTGTATCAATCGTATTCCATCCTCTGTTCTTGGTAACATCTCTCCTTTTGAGTGTCTTCATGGTACTTCTCCAAATTATTCTATGTTAAAAGTTTTTGGTTGTGCTTGTTTTGTTCTTCTTCCCTCTCATGAGACCACCAAATTACAAGCACGTGCCCGTGTCTGTTGCTTCCTTGGGTATGATTCTGAGCATAAGGGATATCGTTGCTGGGATCCTTTATCCCATCGTATACGAATCTCTCGTCATGTTGTATTTTGGGAAAATGTCCAGTTTTCTTCTTTGACCGATTTCTCTTCGATTCCTTCCACTTCCTCTCCTATTTTTACAAATCTTTCTATTGATCCTTTTCCTAGTGACTCAGGTACAGGTTCAGTTGATGAGCTCACCACTACGTCTGATGTTGCATCTTCTCCAGATGGTTCTGTTGCTTCTGATTCTCCCTCACAATTCATTTCTACGGAGCCTGTGTCCTCTGACTCAAATCGGCCTACTCGTGAAAGAAACCCTCCCTCTTACCTTCGAGATTACCACTGCTTCTCTACTATTCTTCAGCTAAAGGAACCTCAGTCCTATAAGGAAGCTTCTCGTGACTCTCATTGGCAGCAGGCTATGCAAGCAGAATTGCAGGCATTGGAAAAAATGCACACTTGGGATCTTGTTGATCTTCCTCCTGATAAGACTCTAGTTGGATGTCGATGGGTATATAAAATTAAGACTCATTCTGTTGAGAGGTGTAAGGACAAGAATATTGAGAGATAGTGCCCTGTTCATCAAGAAAATTAAGTAATTTGGAGTCACGATACTCTAAAGCATTATCACGACGGAAGACTTTAATTATCTTGGAAAACTGAGTACGAACCATAGTAGCAAATTTAATATAAATTTGGGATAATTCTGAACGATTTTTCATCATATAGATCCAAGTAAAGCGTGAAAAATCATCAATAAAAAGTACAAAATATCGTGATCCTCCCATGGAGGGAGTAGGAGAAGGTCCCCAAATGTCAGAGTGAATCAAATCAAATGGAGAATCAGAAATAGAATCACTTTTATTAAAAGGTAAAGCAGGTTGTTTTGCAGTCTGACAGGAAATACAATGTAAGGATTTTTCACTAACAGGACCTAGAAAACTATTAGAAATCAAAAGTTGTAGTTTATTTAAAGAAGTATGAGCAAGTCGACGATGCCACAAATCAAGAGATGAAGAGGTAGTGGCAGCACACAATCTGGATGACTGAGCGACATCAGGAAGATGCATAGAAGTGAGCTCAAACATACGTCTGACTTTACGCCCAGTCCCGATGATCTGTCCTGTCTGAGAATCCATCACAACACAACCATGTTTGTTAAATAATACATCATAGCCCATGTCAACAAGCTGACCAACAGAAATAAGATTGAAACTAATGGCAGGAACAAAATAAGTATCACTAAGAGATAAAGAAGGTGAGGAAACAGTACCAACATGACTAACAGGCATTTGGGAATTATCAGCAGTATGGATAGAGGGAGCAGAGGAGTTAGGTGTCATGGAAGAAAAGAAATCAGATTGTCCAGTCATATGATTACAACAGGCAGAATCAAAAAACCAAGAAGATATACCTGGAGGAGTAGCTAAAGCAGTCGGTGGACTAGAAGAACTAGAAATAAGTTTCCGAAGTAGCACTTCGAGATCAGAAGTAGAAGATGATGAAGTGGATTCAGAAGGTGACTCGCTATTGACAGCATCAGTGGCAGAAAGAGCAGGCTTGGTTGAATGCCCAGGTCGTGAGAACTTCCTCTGATCAGTTCTAGGTGGACGAATGGGACATTGATCAATGAGATGCCCGGTCTTTTTACAATATTTGCAATATAAGGTGGGACAATTAGCAGCTATATGACCTTTCTTCTGACATGCACGACATTCAATGAAGGGACACTCAGCAAAGGAGTGATTGGACTGAGGACAGCGCCGACAAGACTTAGAATTCTTGTCAGATACAGCAAAAACCATCTCTGGATTACGATGGAGAAGACCCAAGCGAGTTTCTTCAGATCTAAGACGAGGAAGAGCATCTTCAAGAGTAGGAAGTGGACTCTGATGCAGTAAAGAAGCACGAACAGGCTCAAAATTATCTGTAAGAGCCATAAGGAACTGAATAAGTCGGAGTTGGTCACGATACTTCAGAAAGGCTTGAGCATCTGCTTCACATTTGAAAATAGGCTCTGAATAAGCCAGTTGATCCCAAACAAACTCAATCTTAGCAAGAAACTCATAAAGAGGTTGGCCACGTTCTTGTCTGAGAATACTGAGATCCTTTTGCAACTGAAATTGATTAGATAAATCTGATGATGTATAACGACTAGCAAGATGATCCCAGACTTCTTTAGCAGTTTCAAATCGACCAAACTGTTGATGAATACTAGCAATAGAAGTATTACGAAATCATGTAATGATCTGATTATTTTTGCTATCCCACTCCTCTAAGCGGTCATTAAACTTAACCTCTGTCTCGTCAGACACACGAGTAGGAAATTTAATGTCACCAGTAACATACCGCCATAATTTTCTGCCTTTAAGAAAACCACGCATGCTTTCCAACCAGAGACGATAATTGGATCCATTCAAAATAACAGATATAGGTTGAGCAATGTCAGATTTATCCATGATGAAACTAATTCCAAAAAGAACACCCAGGAGAAAATGAAATTCTCAAATAATTCTGAAAAATAGACGAAGTGCAATGAGTTGACGAATCAACAAACCAACCACACAAGAAGAAGCAGAAGATGACGACGAGCAGAACGAGATGAACTCCGGCGAGAACGAACACCGGACGCGCCCTCACGCGCCGGAGAAAGAAAAACTGGACCGTCGGCGCGTGAAGCGCGTGGGAGAGCGTGCGGCGGAGGAAGGCTGCCGGAATTGGTGGACCGGCCGAACTCGAGATGCTGAACACGGTGGTGGGGCGCGTGTCACCGGTGGAGCACTGAACAAAGACAGATCTGAGGAAGAACGTACGGACGCCAATGAAAAAAAAAAAAATTCCTATGATATTAACCTAGCTCTGGTACCATGAAGAAGTAATTGTGGAAAATTACTCTGAATATTACTGAATAACTTGGGTTACATATATACACAAAAAATAAATCTATCTAATAATTACAAAATCGAATCAAATCAAATCCCTATAATAAATAGAAGGATATGCTAAATATTAACAAAATAATATCCTAATCAAATCTCTATAATAAATAGAAGGATATGCTAAATATTAACTTATTTAACACAACTACATATTCATGAACTAAAAACTATTGGTTAAATTAGCATAGATACAATCAGATGAGATACGCACATATTGGTTTCGATGTTTGAGTTTTCAACCTTCTTTTGTTTTATGGAAAGAGAGTTTTCAACATTGCTTTTGAGAATTAATGACCTGTTAAGGAGCAATCCCCAGACATGGAAACTTTCTGTAAAGTTTCTCGAAGGACTTTTCTCCCCATCTCCACCATCTTCATCATCTTTGTCTCACATCAGACACTTTACACTTTCCATTTTCTTAATTAGCTCCTTTTCTTCACCGATGACGTTTGAGATTATCTTCGCTTTGTTTCTATCTTTTCATTGTGTTATCTCTACCTTTTTGACGAGAAAAAAGGAGAACCATGATGCATTTTCTTAATTAATTAATTAATTAATTAATTGTTTAGTTTAATTTTATCTCTTCATTATATCATGCATGGTTCTAATAATTAACCATATATATATACATGATCGACTCACCTTTATATCAAAATATTATTATAAGCTGATCTATACACGTGGCAGTTAATTGTATGATAGAAATATAAGCTTGACTTAAAAAAATTATTCTTACAACATTGATCAGTCTAGAATAATAATAATAATGGGTGGTGGGAATTTTCTTAATTAACAAACTTTGATTTCCCAGGATGTTTTTCTTCTCACTTTGAACAAATGCCTACGTACGTGATAAAGTTTCAGCCACACAGAAAAGGCACTTTATTAAAGACAACAATTATGAAATGAATATTGTCTCTAGATTATTGATTCCATGTTTAATCCCAATTAAGTTTGGTATGTAAATTCTCTCATATATACTTTTCTTGTATTCAAGAGAGGCCCGTTTTAAATTTATTTATTTATTTATAATGAAACGGATTTATTCTGCTTAGTGGTCTTTCACTGTACACACACGGACTTTCTTCTTTCTGAGTAGGATGTTAGACTTGGCTGACGCATAGGGCCATGTTCAACTTGGCTTTTGCCTATAGCTTTTAGCCTTGTGCGCGTGTGAATAATATATATAAATATAAAATATTTAAAGATAGCTACAAGATAGTAAGTGTCAAATGTAAATCTCACATAAGATTTTATATTTTTTAAACTCATGTTCATGATAAATATCTGAATATAAATATTTTATTATTCATTCATTCGTTCATTTAGAAAAGTTTTATGCATTTTGGCATATATATATAATATCTCTTAAAATTGCATTAAACCTTTTGACTTATTTTGGTTGGCATACAACTGTGAAATCAGCACAAACATTATATATATATATATACTCATTGATATTTAATACTATCAAGTCGAGTTTTGTTTAAGGGTTTTTGAGTTCTTTATTATTCAGCCCAACCGTTCTTGATTGAGAATCAACATTTTGTTTTGGAAGTTTTGTAGATTATATTGAATAAAAAACAGTATTACATGACAAATTTTACATATTAGAGTAACCACAATTACAATCAGACAAAGCTTTTTTGTTTTGTCAAGGATCAACTCCATGGGCTCTAACCATTTAATCGCAAGAAAAAAAATCCTAAGGGATCGCATTCCTACGTATTTATCGCCTGAAAGTTTGAAATAACCTAAACCTTGTGATATGGGTCCACAATTTCTTTGCATAATCAAGGGATCTGTCAAAACGGGTTTGGGCCATTAAAGATATTAGCAAAATTCTTATAAAACAGGATTTGATAGAGCCCAATTCGTAGTCCAACAACTTTTGGGCCATTGTATAGCAGGGAGTTTTTTGTATGGAAGTGAGTTGGATGGATTTCTGGCCCGAAAAAAGAATTGGATGGATTCCTTTTTTTGTTTTTCTTCTTTTTTTTAACATAGGCTCAGAGTCAGTCTTATGTGAGGAGTTGTTTGACCCAATGTTGCATTCCTATATTTTATCTTTGTATTATTGCCAGAATGAATTTTTCTCCGTGTACCAGGACAAAAAAGAATGAATTTTTCTCTACAAAATAAATTATTGTAAAGACGTAAACAGAAAAGAAAAGTAAATAAATTTGATAGTGAGTTGCAAATCTTGAACTGATAAAAGTTTATATTTAATCCGAAAAATACAAATAATATAATACTGCTAACAATAACTTTAATTTCATCATATATTCTCTTTGTATATCAATAATTTCTATGTTGACTTTGCCTTGCTTTCTTTTATGGTATTGGATATTCCACTTATAAGCATAAACATTAAACATGTTGAACAAAAAAAATAAATCATAAAAATTACAAACCACGACTAGAAGAATACTAGTGTCCTTTAGAGCATGCATGCCTTTATTTATAAATAGTCTTTTTTGAATATAATTAAATGGTATATGTATTAAAAATAATAAAAAATCTCCCACATGCATTTTAAGTTTCTGTAATAATTTTAAATTACATTTTACTTTATTTATGTGGCCATACATGGACCAAAAGCACCGCAAATCTTTAAAGACTTATATTATATATTGTAGTGGGAAGCATAACAAATATTACTTTATTCAATTTTGTTTTGATGATGCAATTTATTTCTTGAAGGATTGATGGGCCACAACTTTGCTGCCTTCTCTATGTTCTTTAAGTTTTTTTGGGGGGAAAATTATATCCATGAACCCGAACAAGGAAAGTTACAATTATTTTAAAAAAATTATTCCCAAAATTCGATCGTAATTTTTTTAAACAAAATTGTAGTAAGTTTTTAAAAGGAAAAAACTTATATGCTTTTTTTAATATATTTTTTGTGTTGTTTTATAATTAAAAGTTAATATGTGAATTTTTTTTAACATATATAGTAGAATTAGTTATTAATCATATACTAAAAGTTTTAATTTTAAACTTAAAAAATTTAAAATACCCTCGTGTCAAATTTTAATTTGATAATAACATAAAAAGTATAAAAGTTTTCTCCTTCTTAAAATTTAAGCCTAATTTTTTTTTTGTCACTCAAGATGATTAAAATGCTTATGATTTTCTTAACATAATTTATATCAAATATGAATCCTTAAAAGTCTAATATTTATTGGTGGTTATTTTTGGAATCGGCAACAAAAGCCTCCGACTCATTTTTGTTGGTATTTTTATATAATCGTCAACTATTAAGCATAAAAAAAATCTTTTTCTGGTGTAGTACTACGTAAGAAACTTAATTATCTACCAACTGTATCGAAATTTTGTTAGTGATGTTTAAGTCCTTAAATGCATGTAATCCTGTGTTATTATTTATTCCTTATGTATGTTAAAAGTATGGTCCATATTTATATATAGTTAATGGTTTCTAGCTAAGAAGATGAAGTATAATATCTTAAAATAAATCTTAAATGCCATGGATACGTTAAAACTTACAAAAAGAGTAGAAGTCGTACATAAAAATTTAAAGCATTCCTAATTTATTTTATCATCGAATGAAACAAGGGTACATATTCTTGAGCCACAATTAATAGAAAATTTTTGAAGCTTGACGGCTCAATCAACGGTGGGTTTCGCAAGTTTCAGGAATATGATGCATTGCACGTCCCTCCCTCTTCAACACACTGCAGCCGCAAACTCTCTTGGAATATGGTGATGGAGAAAGTACTCAATGCTATTTCCCCAAATATATTAAAGTTTCCACTAAATAAACCAATTCTTTGTTAGTGACATCACAGAGCCTACATTAAACAAAGAAAATAAGTTTCAAAGCTTGAAATACTCTTATCCAAATATGAGTATATATAATAAAGCTTCAAACACTTATCCAAATATTAATGTGTATATATATATATATATATAAAATAAAACTAGCCAGATTGTAGGCTCTATATTTTGCAATGTTTTCAAAGCCAGGTAATTATTGAATTGGTTAAGGTTCAATAGTTCAATTATAGTTAAATTGTAAATAAGCTAGTATTAATAGAATTAATATATTTTTAATTTTATATATGATAAATTATGTAAAAAGTAAAAAAATATTGTTATTAATAAGTTTCATAATTTAATATTAAAATTTAAATAAGTTAATATTTATTTATAATCATATTTTAAATTTAAAATAGTCAAATAATAATATATTATTATATTATTTGTTAAGTAAATTCATCATTATTATTAATAATTATGTATTATAATAATACTTATACAGCAATATATATAAAAATAATATTATTTAATAATAAAAATAATATTATTTTATCTTAAAAACTAAAAAAAAAATTAAAAAAAAAATAACTGGTTCAACTGGTTCTTTAACAATTCATGACTAGCTCACCGACTTTAAATTCTGCCAATCCTCCCCTTAAACCAAACCTAATACCAATTTCCAATTCAATATTTTTAAGTGGCTAATCCAGTCCACTTCTAACAACACTAATATTTTGCATAGAGTCTAATTAGATAAGCTATATTTTTCTTACTGATATTTTGCATAGAGTTTAATTAAATAACTTATATTTTTCATAAACTCATGAATTATGCAGCTTTTCATGAATTTTATATAATAATTGGTTTAGAGAAAATTACATTATTTATAAGTTATAAATAATGTGGTTCATTTTTCATATTTTGCATAATGCATTAGAAAATTAATGTATAAGAAGAAAAGAAAAGAAAAAAAAAAAGGCAGAGAGAATAAAGATTGACATTCACTTTTGCAACTTTGTTCTTGGAACTAGATTTTCCCGCGTCCCGTTTCTCTCCACTGCAGGTTGTATTCGTTGCGCCTTCGCTGCAGTAATACGCTGTCGTTTTATGGTGAGTGAGGGATGTTTTATTAAAGGTATGATAAAGAGTACAGAGAGATGGGGTCTTTGGGAAAACGTGGGGATCACAAGAAAAAAATTAATGAGGCCCAGTGGCCCACCCATATATAACGTACCATTTCCTTCTGTTCTATTTATTGTGTGAATTCTGTGCGTTTCTTTTGCAAATAAATTTTTTTTCTGCAAATAAAAAATAGGAAAAAGCACATTTTTTGTCAATCAACTTTATATGAGGTTTTATTTTAAAACTTAAAAGATTAAGAAAAAATTTAGAGAATCAGAATAAAATTTAGTGTAAAATTAAGGAATAAAAATATACCTGTCCCTAAAAAATATATTTTCTTAAGTTTGCCTATATTATTTGAAAAAAAAAATGAAGCATATCTACAAATTATTAAAAAAATAGAATAAATGATTCATCAATAAGTTTGAAAGGGACTCAAAAACAATAATTAAATTTAACATAAAAACAGAAAATTTATTTTTTCAAAAAAACTTGGGTAAATCATTCTTAAATATTGACAAATTTTTTTTAATGTCTATATATTTATTCAACTCATTTTTTATGATAAAAAAATCTAAAATTGAGATTTTGGTTAGAAGTTTATTATTTTTAATTATTTATTTTTAATTTCTCAATTTAATTAAAAATATTTTAAACATAAAATTAATGAAATGTTGATGACTTGGTACTAAAAATTGGCACATCAATATTAAATAATACTTTGTCATTATTTTCTATTAATATAGTTAATAATATTAGTAATAAAAAAATTTTAATTATATTTTAAAAATTACAAAAATTAAAAAGAGGTAAGATAAAGTTAAAAAATTAAAATAAAACTTTATACAAAGTTGAAAGGGAAAAAAGTGTTTTTTTTTATTTACAAAAAAAATTTATCCACACAAATTAAATAGAAGGGAATTGTACGTTATATATGGGTGGACCCCATTGAATTTTTTTCTTGTGGTCTCCACGTTCTCCTGAAGACCACATCACTCCAACTCTTTTCTATGTCTTCAATAAATTGTCCCTCACTCACCATAAAATGACAGCGTATTGCTGAAGTGGAAATGCAACGAATACAGTCTGTAGTGAAGAGAAATGGAACGCATTTTCACGGCTCAAAATCATTTTCATTGATGTAATAGCATCAACAAAAGGAACTAATGGATGCCATAAGGCATATATCCTGTAGAGTACCGCAAAAGCACCCTCTGTTAATTTTAAATTTAAATATGAACAAAAATATATATTTTTTTAATTTGAATTGTTTAGATTAAATTTAAACTTTTCAAACGAAATATAAATGATTTAAATTTCGACATATTTTTTTTTCAAAAGATGCAAATTGCAAAATAAATATATTTAAAATTTAGATGGTCTTAATAAAATATCTACATTTTTTATATAATGAAATGTAATTCACTTCTAATTTTGTGAGAGTTATGAGGTCCACAATTTAGCTATCCCTAAAATGGGCATAGAATCCAGGACCAACGTGGAAGAGCTACCTTTAGTTTTTGGTTCTTTCTTTCACATCGCTGAAATGGGATACGTTATGACTTTGGTAAACTTCAAAAAAGAAAAGACTTTTTGGATGCAATTATTTCCTTTATCCACGGTATAAGATTCTTTTTAACAGATTTTATGATCATTTATGTAAGAGATTTTGTAAAATTCTACGAAACATTAATATATGGTTTCCATAAATGCTCTTAACCTTGATAGTTTTAACTATCTCTCCCAATATTAATGTAAAATAGAGATTAATAGTTTTTATTAAAGATATTTTAGGAATATATTGTAATTTTTTTTATAAAATCGAAACTTCTAATTAATTTTAGCTACTCATCTTAATTTATGTAATTTTAATTAAAAGTAGTGTGAAAAAAATAAGTCAGCTAGTCTGACTAGGAACTGATCCCAGATTCAGTCTGGTTATGATTGAAAATCGACCAGTTTTAGAATTGGAACAAATCAATATAAAACTAGTTGAACCGTCCAAGAACTGGTTTGAACCCATCTACTTTTTTTTAAAATATTTTTTATTTTTAATATAAAATAACATTATTTTTTAGTAATAAGTAGCATTATTTTTTATATAAATTTTTTATTTCTATATTATAATATTATATAAATATTATTATGATACATAATTATTAATAATGATAAATTTATTTAACAAATAATATGAAAATAGAATATCAATTGACTATTTTGAATTCAAAATATAATTATAGATGAATATTAACTTATTTAGATTTTAATATTAGGTTGTAAAACTTACAAATAATATTTTTAATTTTCTATATGATATATAAAATTAAAAAATTATTAAATTTATTTTTCATCTTAAATTGAATATCAATTTTATGATTATGGATAAATATTTTTTATATTTTTAATTTATATTATTTAAAATATATTAATTTATTCACAGTTAATCCAACCTTAATCCGACTATTGAATCTTGAACCGTTATCTTATCGACCGATTAGATTTTTAATATCTTAATTAAAAGACTTATATAAAAAGAATTGAAGGAGTATAAGTTATTGAGTACTATCAGATCAAATTTAAATAAGAATAATTCTCTAAAGTAATTTTTCCATTTTCAATATTCAAATCCATGACCTTTAAATTAAACAGCAAAGTGGGAAGCAACCTCAACAAGCTAAGTGTGGGAAGCAAGACGAACACTAAACAGCAAAGCTAGTTTTGCTTTCTTTCTTTGGCTAGAACCAAGTTTTTTCCTAATTTTGATCATTGGCAAGCACATTCATGCATGATTGAGAAGGAGAGGAATAAGGAACTGCTTGATTTGGGGAGGTCTAGATTACCCCATCCTCGTCAATCCAAATCTACTCTTTAAGCTACACAGAACTTGGCATGCCACATTCCAAAATTTTTACATGCATCCTCGTCAGTTTTGGATCAAAGTACAGTGCTGCTAAAGAAGTAGAATAAAGTTACAAAACTGTCAGTAAATTTTGAGGAGCACTAGCTACCTCCCTATGTTTGATTCTGAAACAGGCATTGAATCTTTTCTTAGCTGATACGAATCTTAAGGTGTGAGCTTGTGTCAGCTGGAGGTGCCAATTGAATCCGATGCTTTCCCCATTCTTCTCTCTCTTTCATATTTTTCCTACTGGACATGTTTCTCATGTTATTCACAGTTGCCTTTTCTTCTTGTTTCAATCTATAAATAACACCTCACCACTTCACCAATCTTATACCTCGCTCTTGTGCTCATATTAAGTCTCCTTATTATTTGCTTTTGCTTTTGATTGAGGTGTTTTAATTCTCAACACCACCAACCACCACCATTGCCATTATGGCTAACCAACCCCCAGTTCGGCCATGGTTTCGCTTAGCTTCTTTGCGCTCTGTGGCTGCTCCTCCTCCTGCTTCTGCACAAGAGCCTCGTCCTTCTCTGGTTCAACCCACTGCTCCTGCTGAAAAAGGATCTGTACCTTCATCTCCCGCTCAGAAGCTTCCTGTTCTGTCTTCTTCTTCATTGCCAACTTCTCCGGTTCAAAAGGAATCAGTCAAAGCCCAGAAATCAGCCCCATCACCACCTTCTGCTTCTTCCCCAGCCAAGGGTGATATGGCGGCGCGTGGGTCTAGTCCATCCACGAAGCAGGTGTCTCAGACTCCAATGCAATCGCCCAAGGCGGCCAAACCCACCACGCCACCGCCTTCTCCTCTGACTCTTCCACCTTCACAGTTAAAGGCTAACTCTGAGACAGAGCCTAAGATCCCCGTGGAAGCAGAGTCCAAGAACGTGATATTTCAGAAGACCATTGAAAAGCCAAATCAAAAGACCCATAATGAGAAACATAAAGGTAACCACAGAAAGCTTTCGGATTCTGGGGATTCTGTGATAACTATTGCAGGTGAGAACAGAGGAGCTTACATGGAACTGATCCAATCACCGAAGAAACACGAATTCGGAGACAAACCCAACTATCTTTACAAGAACGGGAATTCGAAAGCCAAAAGCGAGAATGGCGAACCGGGGAGCTCGAGCAGTGATGAAGGGAATGGGAATAAGAAGGAGAATAAAAGCAGCAGAGGAAGGACAAAGTCTTCGTATCCAATGGCTTCGTTCATGAACAGCAATGTGCAGTGCGTGAACAATTCCCTCATGTACAACGCTTCGTGCAGCCATCACGATCCAGGAGTTCGCCTTTCCCTCTCTAAGAAGCCATCCGAGAACGGAGGATTCCATCTCAGGGAGTTCGTCGATGGCAGACACGATTGATTCGACGGTGGTGGTTTGAATGAAGTTTTTGTCAATGGATTTGAATGAAGTTGGTTCTTTCGTTGTGTGTGTGTGTGTGTGTTTCAGGGCTTATGGCATGCATTAGAAAATAAAGGTTAAGGGTGAGGGCAAAAGGGGAAAATTGA
Organism: Adenanthera pavonina; assembly: GCA_026686845.1. Lineage (NCBI taxonomy): Eukaryota > Viridiplantae > Streptophyta > Magnoliopsida > Fabales > Fabaceae > Adenanthera > Adenanthera pavonina. The sequence goes on from JAIVEN010000006.1 coordinate 35,027,921, forward strand.
TTCTGATCGTGCAGTTCTTTTCCTTTTTTTTCTGGTCGAGTGACCAGTGAATAATTCTCCAGAGACCACCACTGCCACCATTTGAAGAATAAAAAAGAACTTGGATTTACCAAAAAAAAAATCATTGTTATCTTGACAAAAAATAAATCATTTGTATTTGTGTTTGATCCGAAGGAGAAGCATATTCAAATCTCCTGATATGTGTGTATTAAAATTTGGATGGTTCTCGACTAGAAAAATAATTCTTCAGTATGAAAATTAAGATAAAAATAAAAGAGGAAATGATTTCAGAGTAAAATAATGTGGGTATCCCTGTATCTCGTCCAAATTGTAGATACCTCCATTTGTCTAGGAAATGTATACAAATCTCACATGAATGAAAAAATTATGTTACCATGTCTCTTTTCTATTTTCAAGATTCAATTTTCATTTATCAAACAGTTAACAAATTGTTAACTTATCAAATTTAACATTTTCTTTACTAAAATATCCTCTTTTAATATAAATATTTACTTAAGAATGTTTGCAACATTTTTTTTTAACTTTTTAATTTTCAACTAGAATGAGTGTTGCACATTTGCATAAAGTTTAAGATAAATTGTATTGATTATGGTTTGTGAACAATATGTTTTATATTTATTTTATGTTAATTGATTTCACATATTTTTATTTTATTAATTTTTAATTTAGTATTTTCAAATACATTTATTTAAATATTACTATAATTAATTATTTAAAAAATATTTTAGATTTTAATGTGAGATCAATACGAAATATTATCATGAATTTGTTTAGATGAATATTTTAAGTTTATTTAGATTTTATTGTACAGAAATTAGAGATTTTAGATTATAAAGGTAAACTAATGATTTTAAATTATTTTAATATAAATTTTAATTGATTAAAAAGGTACTACAAAATCTTTAACAAGATATTTTTAACAATATTAAAAATTGGATTAAAGTATATGTTTTGAAAACAAATGGGAGGTCTCTATAATTTCAACAAAGGAGATCAATGAATATTACTCATGATTTTGTAAATGAAAAATATTTATTTCTTTTAGACGAAGAATATAACTATTATAGATAATAACAATGATAATTTAAATACAATAAATAATTTTGGCCAGAAAAATATGAGAAATATTACATCTTTAACAAACAAACAAATTATTTTTAAGAATATAGCAAATAATGGAAGGAGATAATGTTAAAAAAATATCACAAAAAAGATCAGATTAAAAATTTTGAGCTTTCAAACGCATCCTTCATTTATAATATTTCTACCATTCGATTAGGAGATGGGCATCCTTAGGCTAGCTTGATGGGGTTGCAATTACTTACAAGAGAGTGGACTTTCACATGTTTTTAATTTTTATTAAACTTTTAATTAATGAAGTAAGTCGTTTCTCTTATTCCACTTTCCATATGATTCGAACTTTTTAAAGTTAAAAGCTTGTATAATGAGAGAAACAAAGGACAAAAAAAAAAAAAGAGTAGACATAAAGGGGAGAAATGAGTCTTATATGTATTTTTTTTTATATCCACCATTTGCATTACACTATTCTATATGTATATATTAGTAAACACCTCCAGGACCAGATGGTTTCCGTGCGAGGTTCTTTCAGCACTTTTGGAATATCACTGGAATGGATATTACACAAATGGTAAATGATTTCATTCAGACTGGTTTTCTTCCTCCTGATCTTAATGGCTCTCTTATTATTCTTGTTAAAAAGGCTGAGACCCCACCAACTCCTGCTGATTTCCGACCTATAAGCCTTTGTAATGTTCTGTACAAGGCCATCTCTGGCTGCTTATGCTCCAGATTGAGTAACATCATGAAGCAAATAACTTCTCCTTATCAAAATGGATTCATTCAAGGAAGATTGATCGCAGACAACATTGCCATAGCTGCTGAGCTCATGCAAAAAATTCAACAGCAAAAGAAAAACAGAAAATGTTGGTGTGCTTATAAGCTCGATGTGGCCAAATCTTTTGATAAGGTCTCTTGGCATTTCTTAAAAGCAATTCTCTCCTTTATGCGCTTTCCTTTCAAGTGGATCCATATGATCATGTCCTGTGTAACTACAGTAAGATACCGAGTCATCATGAATGGGTTCCCTTCTTCCACCTTCTAGCCTCTACAAGGTGGGCGACAAGGTGACCCCCTTCCTCCTTACTTATTTTTGCTTTGTGCAAATGTGCTTTCTTGCATGATTATGAGTGCTGAAAAACAAGGAAAATGGAAGGGTTTGAAAATATCTAATGATTCACTTCTAGTTACTCATTTAATATATGCTGATGACACTCTCTTATTCTTTGAAGCATCACAAAGTCAAGTGAACCTAGTCAAATCTATCTTGGATGAATATTGTGATGTCTTGGGAGAAAAACTTAACTTCAATAAAATTCATCTCATTTTTAGCCACTGCATTCCAAATTCTGAAAAAATTAGGATTTCTCATTTTTTTAATTCTAAGTTTGCCTCTAGACTTGGGAAATATATTGGGGCTTATGTAGATGTTGGAAGAGATCGTAAATTCATCTACCAAGAAATCCTTGACAGACTATCAAAAGGGCTTCAGCACTGGAATCAATATCACTTTCTCAAGATGGATGCCTAACCCTCATCAAATTGGTGTTAAATGCTGAGATGGTTTTTCCTTTATCCTATTTGCTTCTTCCCAAGCATGTTTGTCATAGGCTTGATATGATAATTGTGAATTTTTTCTGGGGAATGAATGATAATAAAAAGAAGATACACCTTTTAAATTGGAACGATGGATGTATAAAGAAGCAAGCAGGAGGTCTTGGAATTAAAAAGATAGAGATATTCAATCAATCACTTTTAGCCAAGATGGTCGAACTTCATCTGAAGACCTTCTCTTTTGTAGAGTGCTCAGAGTAAAGCTTCTTTCCAGTATACCTGATGGTGAATTCAAGAACCCATCCAGTCTTTCTTGGATATGGAAATGTATTCTCAAGGTAAAAGATATTATTTTAAATCTCCTTGATTGGTGCGTAGGATCCAGATTATGCAGTCTCTTTTGGCAAGAGATGCAGGCAGCTCGCTCACTCACTCTACCAACAGTGGGTGATCTTATTCTGCATGACCAAGGACGTTGGAATAAATCTCTTATTTTTTATCTCTACCCTAGACATGAAGCTCTCACAATAATTTCCAAACCTTTCTCATGGTGTAACCATCATGACTGATTGATTTGGAAAGCCTCTAGCTCTGGCATTTATTCTCCTGCTGCTGCTGCTGCTGCTTATCAACTGCGAACTAATTTGGGCAATAATCATTCTTCCTCTCTTGTCCAACTAGGAAGGTCTTGGCCATCATTTTGGAAAATTTCTCTCCCTCCGAGATTCTTAATCTTTACTTGGAGACTTTTAAGAGATGCTTTACCCCTCTATGCAACCCTCTCTCAACATCACATGACTGTTAATGATCTCTGTGTTTTTTGTAGTCAAGCTCTAGAGACAGATCTCACCCGTTTCTTTCATGTCCATTTGCAAGAGCTGTATGGTTTGGCATTGACCTTAGCAATAGACCAACATTCGATCATACACATGATTTTAATCGTTGGTTGAGTGACATTTTCTCTTGATTTGATAATCTTCATCTTGATCTCTCTTGGATTATCCTTACTCTATATTTTATTTGGAAGCATAGAAATGAGGTGATTCATCAGGGTTCTAAGCCTAATGCCCAAGCTGTCATTGCTGAAATCAAATGACAAAAGGCAACCTTTCAAAATTGGGTGGCATTAGAACCTCGTTCTTACCCTGTAAATTGTCCCCATTTTCTATCTCCCCCTGAAATCATTTCAGGATGTTGGTTCATCTTTTTGAGGACAAAAAAACTCAGAAAAGAACATTATGAGACTCACATCAACGTCCTCTTTGGTCCGGAATTCATTTGGACTTGGAGATGTAAATTTAAAGGCAAAGTTGATGAGTTTCAGATTCTATGGCCTCAAGAGAGCTCTCTATTTCATCTTGCATCAAAAGACCATCAATATCCCTTACTCGTTTCTCCTCAACATAATTTGCGATAATAATGCTTTTGCCATTCTCCTTCATAACCTTTTCTATCCTGTTGCTCTTGTCTACAGTTTAGCCTTTGATGTCAGGTCTCTTCCTTCTTTCTTTGCAAATGTCAAACTCTTTGTTAGCTGAACTTTTTGTACTTAATATATATATATATATATATTATATGAAAAAAAATTAGTAAACAACTCAATCAACCCTATGCAAAAATATCAGTTCAACTTTACCATGAGTTGGTGTAAAGAAAAAGGATTCTTGTTTCCTATGTAAGTGGTTAAAAGTTTGATTCCTAACTTTTGTTTATACAGTAAATTTAGTTGGATTTGATTTACCCTTTGCTTATGAGGAATACTCCTGATCACATATAAAAAAAAACTCTCAATTCAATTTTAATGAAATTTGAGTAATTTTCAAAATTTGAGTCAGTATAACTAGGGGTGAGCATTATTTAGCCTATGTTTGCCCTACCATGGAGTCCACCTTGGCTTACAAAGAAGCAATCTATATTAAGGCACTGGTAAGACCCAGTTCTAGAGAAGAAGGCAGCAGATGTGGGAGAGATAGACGATAGACACGAGCAGTGGGGGAAAAAAAAGAACATGTAATAGAAGGCAAATATGGAACCAATATGAAGCTCGAGAGTCTAGGATGGAATAACAATTTCAAATGATTATGACTAATCTAGCTAACACAAAGATTGGTACTTCCAAGCTCCATGAAATGATGATAGTGATTGTGTTGATAATGATGGTATTAATGATGATGGAGGGAATGAAAAATAGTTATAAGATTATGTATTTGATATTTGTGTTTGTGCTACATTCATTGAGACTTGATACTTTCGATTTTGTGTGAAAATGATATAGTTAAAAGTTTTTTGTGACTTTTAATGTTAAATAAAAGTTGAATTTCAAATTTCCTGCTTTGTGTTTGTCTAGCTACATATATTGTTTTATAGGTTCAATTGAATAGGGATAGAATGGAAACTAATAATACACTACAATATTTTTGCTCAATGGGAACAGTTAAAAAGTGTTACCTAAATTAGGAAAGCTGTTGTCTAAAATTATAAGCAACAGTTTCCAAGTGTTGATTGAGTGTTGCATATGCCAGTGTTACCTATTCTTTTAGGCAACAGTTTTTTGAACTCTATGGCAACAACCACAAAAACTGTTGCCTATACTATAGGAATAGATAACAGTTTTAAGGTCAAGGTATGACAACATTTTTGAAATGTTGTCAACATAAAGTACAGTTGACAAATGTTGCTTAAACTTTTAATAAGCAACATTTTTTAATTGTAAGCATATAGCATAGGCAACAACTAAAAAAGCATATTTCTCATTTGGGAGCGCTTTTGTCAACAAGCGCTTTCAAATCTTTTTTTTAAAAAATAAAAAAAATAACTTCCCTTTTTTTTTCATGCATCACTTGTTACATCCGGTACACTTTTTTTTTTTGGGTAAAAAGTTCAAAAACAATTCCATTATTGATTACTAATAATCTAATATCAATATATTAATCTTAGAATTCGCAACAAATCATCCCTTAACTACAAACTAATTGAAGCAAAAAAATGGAAAAAAAAAAAATTAAACTTGCCACTGCATCCACTATTAAATATTGCCATTTGTCGGTTTGTCCTACCTACAAATACAAACCAGCAAGATAAACATTACAAGTAAAACTTAACCAGTTTAGATGTAAATTGCATAAGATGCATGTGCTATATAAAAATAGACCCAATAATGATTAAGGTTTCTCACAAAAAAGTACAATCACCAATCATCATTCACATAATTATGATTTTGCTTTATACCAACTAGAACTGAGAAGCTATGTACAAAAATTAGAAATCTAGTGCATCAAGCACTTGAAATTTGGATAGATGTGCAATAGATGCAAGAATAAACTAACTAGTTAGCTAAGGTAGAACTAAGAATGTCAAAATTCAGTCTACTACATGAGGCAAAGATAATAAATTATAAACATAAATATAATATAGTTGATAGACTTTTTAGGATACATCAAGAGAACATAGTATTAAATATAAGCATGATCATATAAAAAGAAAGTTTGAATTTTTAATATTTTGGGTACAAATGAGAAGTCAAGAAAAACTAAAACACATCAAACACAACTAGGGGATTATAATGGCATCGTGTAACTATCCCTCCTTATCTCCTGTAATTTTGTTGCTGTCATAATTGTTATTATTCTGATTATGTATCACTACAATCAAGGAATTGATAATCCACCACAATTATAAAATACTTGTTTTTTAATGACTGAAAGCAACAAGGAAAGTGTAAGATGAAGCCATCCTTACCAGTTCATTGAGTAGATTTGGTTGTTCCTTGAATAGACCAGGTAGATGCTTCTTCATTACAACTTCTAAAGATGAAGCACGGCTTCTAGGTACTCCATACCATACTTCTGGTTCACCCCAGTGCAGATAATTAAGTGATAATCCTCAACATGCTGTAACAAGAAAGAAGACCAAGGTGTAAGTCTTCCTAGGGGAGTGAAAAGATTTGAAACAAAATAAATAGATCAAAAACCACACGTGACAGGCACAGAGCTAGCCTTCTTATGACAAAGACAATTAAATCATAAGGATTTATTAAATAATTTAAATTTATATACCAAAGAGACGGTGCCCTCTTAAATTTAGTGACTCAAAGAAAATGTGCTAATAGGTTCTCTTCAAACTATAATTTTAAGGTAGTCAATCCATTACCAATCCTTTCGTAGTAAAGCAATGCCAACTCAGTGAGACGACTATGCATGCACAAAATTGAAATTAACATCACCTATGAAAGATCAATAGAAATGACTCAACACTATTGGAACTTGTGCCAACAAGTACAATGTCAATATCGTGAGCAGATTACTAGGCATCCTAGTCTCACTTGACACAGCAAAATTATCATCTAGTATTTCTCAAAATGTCTATATAAAATTATTTCTTATATAGTGAATGGATGTAGTTTTTCCTCACAAACTTCCATGTAACAATGATTCCTACAATGCACAAAAAAATGCAGACAACTTTAATCAAACTACCAAAACATAGTCAGCAAATGACAACTTTGGAAACATAGTCACTTGACCAAAACATATAGAAATCAAACTACCAAAGTTTTATTGACTAACCAACAAGTCATCAGCAAATGCATGCCACAGCCAACTACTAACAGATATATTCCCCAAAGAAAATAAAAAAAATTTCAGAATCCTTTATTCAATGGAGAAAAAATGCATTCAAATAATCATAGGGCAACTATCATCACAAAGAATGATGAGACATAACAAGGAAATAACAAATATACCTGTCAGCAAGGCCATCTTGATTATCATGCACTATTAGTAATGCGTCAAAATCTTTGGATCCATCATACTGTTGTTAAGAAGGGAAGACAGCTTGTTGGTGTTGAATAGGTCTACAAATCTGTTAATTGGTTGTTCATCCTCAGAAGAAATAGCCAAAAGACCTGCAAGTTTCTTACATGTGAGAGAAAAGGGGAAAATTCAATCAATAAAATGCTTAGAATAAAGAAATTTCCTTTAGTGTTTATTATGTGTCTACTATGTTTTTTCAAGACAATAGTAGACAAGATATATGAATTCTAACTAGTTCCAAAAACTTACATGAATAGTTTTTGTTGGAAGCACACTTAAAATATAGCTAATCTATTAATTAATTAATGAGGAGAATGAATTTAAATATATATATATCCATATGAGGAGTGAGAGACAGATAGAGAGTGAAAAGAACAAGGTAACTAGAGGAAGGTTGGCAATAAGAAACAAGGAGTATTCTTTCTTCAAAATAAGGTGTAATGTTCCCAAGTTGGAGGGATAACTTAACCCAACCCTCCTCTATATAATTAATTAAGTAATTGGGATAAATGATATTAAATTAAATCCACGTATATATGCGTTATTCACAACCTCAAAATATTGGTATTCTCCATATCCATCAGCATTCCTAGCTTCTTCAATTGTTCATTTCCTTCAATATTGTAAATCTTCCTCAGATCATCACCCCAATATCCATATATCTATCTATTGATATATAATAATAATAATAATAATACCCTCCCTCCTTCCTTCTCTCTCTCTATTCTCCAGTGTGCTTTATTTATATTATCAGCATATATACACAGTACCGAGCACCATACTACTATTACTACTATTAGTGTTATACTAATCTCTGCACTTAATTAGTACAAATGTACATAAATAAAGTAAACAATGGCTTGGTGGACCATCCACATTTTCTTAATTATATAACACAAACTCCAAGAACTAGGTGGTGCTTAGCGTAGGTGATACCAAAAAGTCTATGCTTGCCTTGATCTCATCTAATCTGATACCCACCCATTCCCTTCAAGTTGAACCAAATCTTTTATTTGATCTCATTTAAGCTTAAGAATCTAACCATCATAACCAAATCAAGCATACAAGAAATATCCATATTTCTAGCCAAGAATCACAACGAAAGGGAACATCCTAAGTCATCTGGACATATCCCCACAAAATTAGATTTTATAATTAATATCCTAGCTAGAAGATGCCAATAAGCAAACATATCAACCCAGGTTCCAATAAGCTCATATGTCCAGAGAAAGAACCATAACTAACAAATGTATTCCTTTCAAGCATTTGATCGAATACATGGAAGGCATACTTTCAAAAGGCGTACAGAGCATGGTGTTTTCTTCTTGTCTATAACATTAACACGGCAATCAAAAGCAACAGACAACATTATACATCAAAATAAACCATATAGTTTAAACAATGTCAAGATTTAAAAGGATTAAGGCCCAACCAATGCACATTGTAGTTCGAGTTCACATAGGAGAAATCATAAGTTCAACAAATAATCAAGTGTAGATTCACTTAAAAATGTCTGAAAGGAAAAACAAAGGGATTGAGTAAAACAAAATCATCACATGTTTGAGTGCTCCAGTAACTGAACGCACAAATCATTTCTTGTCTCACTTGCAAATTCATTTCTCCTCCTGCTTTCTTTCTCAATCATCACTCTTAATCATGGCAACTTGAGATGAAACTACCCACGTTTCAGATAATGGCCTCAGACTGCATCGCACAACTTTCAGATGGCAGTGGCTGGAGCACCACAAACGTCACTGGATGGAGCACCCAAAATGTTGAGAACTTCTGAAAATTCCCAAATATGTCTGCAAAAAAAGCTAGTGGGTCGAGATGAGAAGACAATAGAAAGATAAAATGGAAGTGAAATTGAGACAGGAAACAACAGAAACAAGTGAGAGAGGTGGCAATCGAAAGACGGGTTGGTAGCAAAACGAGGAAGAGAGGAGGAAGGGAGCGAGGTCGAAGTCGGAGGCGAAGTAGGAGACTGATGTAAAAATGAAAATTCCTTTTAATTTTTCTTTGGGCTGAAGAAAATTTCTGAAAAAATTGGCACTACTTAATAAAATTAAAAATTTTTGACACTATTATCGCCACACTAAAATAAAATTGGCGTTAAGTCTTATATGGGCAAAGTATAGGGAATAGTTGTTAAATGTTACAAAAAGGTATTCTTACGGGCAACATTTTTCCTTTGTTACCTATTCTAAAACTATCATGCAACATAAGAAAATGTTGCCTATTTTAGAATAGAGAACATTTTTCAAGTGTTGTTTAATAATTGTTGCCTAAAGTGCTTATAAATAAGCAACATTGGAAAACCTGTTGCCTATTCAAATAATAGGCAACATTTTTCTAACTGTTAAAAGGAAAAGTGTTGCCACATGTGAAAAATGTTGTAGTGATAGATTGGTTTGTTTTACAGACTTCTCATGGATTTCTTATAACATATATACGTAAGAAATCTATTCATTTAGTTAATCTTTTTTTGGATATTGATTACTTTCTCGTGAACTAGTACGTGAAAAATTTCTCACAACAACAATGCGGGGAGAGATCAAGGAATTTTCTCACGGACCAAATTTATGAGAAATTTTCTCATGAACCCAAGTCATGAGAAAAATCTAAGGTTTCTCATTAATTCAATTTGTGATAAAATTTCTTATAAACTTAATCTGTGAGAAGGTTGAGTTCACAACTTCTCATATTCTCTATTTTTCCGATGGATTTTGCTTTTGTGAGAATGTTTCTCACAAAACAAACCCTCTTGAAATAGTCTCTCACATCTTAGGGCCATGAGAAAATGATTTTCTTTCAAGTTCTTTTTTAACCAATGATAGGGTGTGAGAAAATCTACATTCTATTCCTCGGTATAACAGTACCAACACAAATGATAGAAAGAAAAATGAGCTGTGGAAGTAGAGAGCACCTTGATTTGAGAAGGGCAACCACATAAAGGAAAGGGAAGCAAGATGCAGGAGATGGACAATGAGATGGTAGTGACTAGCAAGATCTGTACAGGAGAGTATTAGTAGCAAGAGATAGGCGACTGTCAATGAGAGGTGAGAGAGAGGGAGAGACGCTGTTACAGTAAAGGTAGTGAGAATAATTTAGAGGAAAGTTCAAAAGGCAAATGAGATCTTCAGAGTGGGAGAGAAAAGGGAAAGAATTCGAAAAGGTGAATGATTATGAAGAGTAAGTGGGAGAGAGAAGGGTCATGAACAGAATGTTAAAGCAAATATTGATGGTCCAGATAAGATATATGAGAGAGGTTTGGGAAAAAAAAAGTATACATGACGGGTTAATCCGGGGTTGTGTGAACTGAGTCCTTGATTGCAACCAAACTGGCCCTATTATTTTGATGTTTGTTTGAGTCGGGTTGGGTTACACAGGACAAATGAGTTATGCTCACCCCTAAGAGTGTATTTCACCACCCTAAAACTTAGGTTTTGGCAGGCTTTTTGAAGTAAGTGTCTACATTTTGAGTTGATCCATCACTACCTCAAACACATACTAAATATACACTTAGATTAGTATATAGTTGTTTCATGTTTTGTCATAGACATAATATATAAGATTCATTCTAATGATGCGTCTCATTTAAATGTATAAAAGTTAGTTAAATTATAAATGTAACGTAATTTATACTGATTTCTTTTTCAAACTAACAGAAATTTGAGACAAAGAAAATAAAAAGGATCGTAAACTTGGAAAAAGCAAACAAAACTAACATGTATTTAACTTGGGCTTTCAAGGTAGATCCAAAACTTACTATGTTCTTTGGGTTTTGTTCTTTTGTTCGGAACCCAAAAGTAGGTTTCATATGTCATCACATATCAACTATTTTGGGCTGGATTCACTTGGATTGCCAGCATCCCAAGTTCCTTTTGAGAAAATATTACTCATCCAATCCAATCAATTATATCACAATCTCTTTTTAAAAGAGAAAAGCCAGTGAACATTTCCAGAAAAAAGAAAAAAAAGCTAATGAACATTTTGTTCAAATACAATCTCTCTCCAACTAAAATTTTAGAAAAAGAAATTGATGGCGGAGGATTTCAGTTGCACAAAACTAAAGTTATTCTTTTCTTTCATGATAACTTTGATAAATCTTGAAATTTACTTCTTTAATTTGTAGTCTATGACTCTATAAGATGATTTCGACACTCATTTAATGATTAAAAATTTTATAGGTTGTACATTAGTGATAATAATAGGAACTCAAGGGAAAGAGAGTTAGGATTTTGATATCTCAGGATACGTTCGGCTAAAGATAGAGGGTAAATTTGAGCAACTGTAATGATAATTCTATGTTGGGATTAATTTTAAGTGATAGTGGTAAAATTTCCCCGGCTGGGATGGAATGGTAGGTGGAAGGAAAAAAGGGACCTATATGATCGGTTCCAACTAGTGAGTATTTGACTAATAAGCTGTCACTATTCATTTTCACCTTGGCTAATTTTGAACTCTATGAGAGAGAGAGAGAGAGAACAAATGGTATGAAGAGGCATGGTTAATTAGAGTCGGCATTTGTGGACAAAAGGTGGAAAAGAAGAAAACAAAGGTACACATACATAAAAGGTCATGTGAACTACATATATATATATATATCAGTTGAACTCATTCAATTTCATTTAACTCACCAATTAAGTATTATCCAGTTTTAAATATAAGTTATTTTTTATATCTCAAAGATATTAAGAAAAAGTTGTTATACTCCTTAAATTATCCCAAATTTAATTTATTTTTTAATTTACCCTTGATTAAATGTTGTAACTTTCCAATCATATATTTAATTATATCTTTAATTTCTAATCTAATTTCTCTCATTGTTCAATTAATTAATGAGGGTTTTTATGGAAAAATTCATTTAATAATGTAGACATGACTTATATTTTAGACCATGAAAATTTTTTTTCAAACAATTTATATTTGAGACGAGATGGAGTATATTCTATGTCATTTATCATGGAAGGAATGGTCTAATTGCCCATTACACAATTTTGACAAGTATACCATCAATTCGAAATTAGCTTCAATTCAATGGGTCATAACTCCTTATATGGCTCATGGTCCTAACCTGGGTTTTTAAACTGAAAACAAATTAAGATAATATGCCAAATATGTAAGAAATTCCTAATAATTGTAGATAACCCAAAACATGCATTGTTGATGATGATTATCAATTTGATCTGGTTCAATTTATTCTCGAAAGACTAGATCTAGATCTATTTTTGAGCTTGACTGGATCTGTAAAATGATGGATGATGGTGATTGGTGTTGCTTATGGTGGTGGCTAGTGGTTGTTCTTGGTGATTGAAGGTGGTGGTAGCCAATTGTTAGGGAGGAGGAATTTTTTTTTTAATGTTAAGGGTATTTTTATCTTTTTACATTCATTTGTATTTGATTTAATATAAAAAATAAATTATATTCCTATCATTTTAATGTCATACCAAACAAATTCCCTTGTAATCATTATTTTATCACATCTCATTACATACTATTACATTACATCCACTTACCTCCTTGTAATTCAACCAAACAGGCAACGGGCACTTAAATGATAGGGCATAATAAAGTGGGGATGAGAAAAGAATATAGGGTTGTGCCATATATATATATATATAGCTTCATTCTTTAGCGTGTGGTATCAGTTATTCAAGGATATATAGAGAGGTCACTTATATTTATTCCTAGGTCACAATGTTGAAAAACTTTTAATTTTGGTGTCCATCCTTAAGCTAACCTTAAAAATATAAATTTAAAAGGAAAAAAAAATCTGTTTCAATAACATCCAACATGCATGTGGGGGTGTTTCATTGCCACTTATTTTCAAGGATAAGTCTTACTTTTGGCTGACACGGTACGCAATAGTGAAGAAACCACCCTATATATAACTAGCTAATAATTTATTTCAAAAAGTTAATTTTGCTTTTGCTAATTAAAATTTGAAAGAAATATTATCCAAACCTAAGGCAAAGCGCTCATGCAATTAGTTAGTGGATGATGCCAAGTAAACAATATTCGTTATTCTCAAAATATGATAAACATTCATAGCAAGAACATGAAAATTAAAAAGGAAAAAAAATCATATATGAAGTCCAAACTGATCACCTTGGTGGCTAGTTCAAAAAGATGTCTTGAACCAAAAGGGCGTGTCTTATCATTAATTCAGAGGTCTTTGTTTGATTTGCTCAGAAGACAGAGATTAATGTTAATTTTCTCATCACTTTTTTCTGAATCTTTTCTCCGGTTATGTATATAATTAAGCTATTAATATGGGAAAATATACTTAACTTCATGTGTTTAGCTTATTGTTACCAATTTTTCATATGAAATTTTCCTTCTGTCCAGAATAAAGACAATAAAAAAATTGAAGCGTCCCTCCATGAAGTATTGCAGTCCAGTCAGTGCCTTAGAAAAGAACATTGTGTGCTATCTAATTTCTAACTCCATCACTTTCAGAAGTTATCACGGTAAAAATTACTCATCTTCCTTTTTTTTCCCCTTTCCTCATAAGTTTGCTTTAGATGTGTGACACAAATTTGTAAGCTTATGATGTGGAAGCACTCAATATGACCCACATGTACTCATATATGATCTGACATAACCTTTCAGATAATATAAGTTAGCTTTAAGAAGAATCCAAAGCCTTTTATTTGTTTTTAAGGCAACACTTGGAGGAACCAAACAACAAGCTAAGTGTCAGAGACATGAGTATAATCATTGGAGTTGTATCTAATTTTTCTTTGCCACTGTTTTCTGCTTGGCTAAGCCCTCTTGGAGAGACATATTCTAGTTTATTAGCTTTCACTTTCAATCCCAATTCATCAATTCTTCTAGCTTGTGAAATCAACATCTCTATTATATATATACATTACTTAAATACACGACTTGATTCTACTTAATTCATGGGGGATAACAGCTTCATATTTGCAGATCCCCAGTGGTGAAAGTAAGCATATTGTACGTGAAAAGTCTGGAGGAAGGTATCTAGAAGCTTACAAGGGAATCCAGAGTAACATTGTAAAAGCTAGATATCTCTGGTATTGTATATAGAGAACTTTCTGTACATATCTCTTATATATATGGTTCAGAGAATTCTTTATAAATAACTAGCTAGGTAGAACATCCTATGGAAGATTAACTACCACCGTTAAAATTGAATTGAACTCCATTGTCTGTTGAGAAGGTCAGAATGTTTTGGAACTTGGGGGAGTCGTATGAATACTTCCACCCTTTTTATAAGTTAGCATCTATTCAAGAGTAATTCACTTGAGCAATACAAGTTTTATTCTCTCAAAGTCTCTCTTAACAGTCTTTATTCTCTTATCTTATCTTGGTCAATTAAAAAGAAAAATCTTATCCTGGTCAAGTGAAAAGATAGTATGAAACCCTAGTCAACGGACACAGAAATTAAAAGCTTTTCCACATTGTGATGGAGGAGAAGATAAAAAACTAACAGTGCAAGTAATTCATCAAATGTGACTCTGCAACAACCAGCAATATCACATGGTCGGATATTTTTTGACTTTGTAATATAGGTGGTATATGTAGTACACTACACATCGCATTTTGGGCTTCAATGTAATATATACATTATTAATATAATAAAAAATCTAAATGAAATAAAATGTCAAATATTGCACTAATATGCTATATTCTGGGAGGGTCTATGACTGTGAGTTCTTATAATTTTTTTGATAATTTTCAGTTACACAAGAAATACTAACTACGAAACACTTGGTTGATTTCATGAACTTGAAGCTATAAGTTTTGAGTTCTCGAGTGTGTTAGCCTAATAATTTGAGGTTGACATGCCACTCGACATCTCGGGTTTTGAGTTTGAAGAAAATTATATATTGTCTTTTGGGATATACTTTTTATTTTATAGTTTTTTATTACATATAAACTATTATTTTTTAATTTAATCTTCATCATGCATAAAGCATATAGCATTGTCATTTGTCTGCATATTTTTGTTTTGCACTAATTTGTTAGAGAATCAGCACATAAAATATCTTAAGCCTCTTGATCCCTATTTCTATGGCCAGCAAAATAGAGAAAAAAAATTATCATTCAACTATCATTTTCCTTTCCTTTTTTGACCTCTCATTTTCTTTGTATTCTTTCCTTCCCTTTATGCCCCGATCTTCTAAATGTTGGATTTGTAAATTCTGGAACTAATTAATTCATGTTCTAATCCATAAATCAAATATACATACAACATGCAAATCTATATCCATTTTTGAGAATATGAGAGATTATGCAGAATTATATCTAAATCCATTGTTAGACAAATGCCTTTGGATTCAAGAATCTGTATACTCTTCCAAATTGTGACCGTTAGGAATAAATGAATATTCTCTAAAAAGGGCCGGGCTGGTTAGAGAATACATCCTACGTATGGTTGTTATGGGGATCACAATCTCTATTTGTAGACTTAGGATCTATTTGGTTCAACATTTTTGGGGGGTATTTTAAGAAGAAGGGAGGGGCCCCTTGTTTGGCTAAAAAAATCGAAGAGAATCTCTTTACACATCTCATTCTTGATTCTCTCAAATTAAGATTTTTTGGAAGGAAGAAAATATTTATTATTTAATCCCACTTGAACTAAACAAATTTTTATTAAAATTTCTCCAATCATATTCCTTCCAATCCCGTCAAATAAAGAAATCTTAAAATTTCTCCAATCCCCTCCTTGAACCAAACAACCCTTAAGTTTGTTATATTTATAATTTGACTCCTTAACAAATTATAAATATCACCTTAATTTCTACATATTAATATGACAATTATATTCCTAAACCTTAAAACTTTAATTCTAAATAGATCACTTCATTTAAACTTACTTAAATAATTGGCACACTTCAAATATTTTCATGTGTGGCCCCTGCTGTTAAATTTTATCCCAACACTAAACACAAAGTTGAGACCACTTTTTGGGTTCCCATTTGATCGTTGTTATGAGAAGAATTGTTTTACAGTTTTCCCTTGTAGAAAACTGAGTCTTTGACACATACCTACCATTGAATGACCGAAATGCATGAATCAAGTATGAGAAATGCAAAGTAATGTTTTAGAGTCAAGAAATGAAATTATATGTTTGGAATCAAATGTGATCAGTTGATGTGTAAGAAGTCTCACGGTGGATAAATTTTGGCTTAAGTAAGAGATATATAACTGAAAAGATTCATAAATTTAATTATTTTTAGGTTGAGTCTAGATATAGTGTCAAGCCTTGTCCCAAAGTCCAATGCATAAAGTAGTAGACTTAATGAATCTCCTCAGTGCGTAATTCTGTTTGGACCTCAACATTACATTTTAGCATTATCCTATTATATGTGAACCCACACATGCATGGTTGAGCCTACAGGTCCCACTTCAGGGTGACACATGGCTCAACTTGATTCAATCACCAGGTTGGCCCACCCTTGAGCGTTTCATTCCTATCCTCATAATGGTTAAGTCCCAGTCCCTTACTCTGCATCTGTGACCAACTTTTGGAAATCTGAAAAAATGAAGGTTATGGCAAATCATGCATCTGTCAATTTTGCTTCACTCATTCATATAATATTCAATGATTATTTTTCCTTTTAATCTTAGTTTTCAATATTGTTAATTTGTTACAGATCTTCAACTGGTTGCACAAGACGTTCCATCATGATGCTCTAAAGGGTTGGACTGATACAATTATCTCTAACTTTGTTCATACTGCTATGCATTTTTACATTTGACATAATTTCCATGAATCTTTTTGTTTTTTAAATACAGATGGGTTTGATTCAAACACGAGAAAGGCTGAGCCTGATGTAATGATATGGGATAATCAAGTTTCACTGAAAGAAGTTGCTCTTGTTGATATGTTTGGTGGTTGGAAAGATGGTATTCTAACCATTGGTACTCTTGGCTGTTATGATCCTTTCAAGTCCTCCAATCAACACAGAGATTACTTGGCTTTGGAAAGTGAAGAAGATGAAGAGCAAGATGATCAGGGAGGGAATTATAAGACAGATGGTGATGATGAGGAAGAAAACAAGTATTGTGATTATGAGCATGAGGAGATGAATCCACTTATTCACACCACTTTCAAGCACAACTTTGACGATGGAGTGAATGAAAAATCTAATCATGCCAATGCTGGCAAGGTGGAAGAACTTGTGACTCTGACTCTGACTCCAACTCTGGTTTGTCATGAAGCCATTGAATCAATCGACTTGGGGACTGATCAGAAGAAGAAGAAAGGTGAAAGAATCACACTGGCTGACCTGTTCTTGGCTGATTTTGAGAAAGTAATGAAACATGACACTGCAAAAGTCTTGCTTGATCAGCCAAGTGATAAGCCAAGCCTTAAAGCCAAGCATGGATTGCCCACATTGGCCAAGAAGCTCATTCCTCGTGTCAATAAGGAGAATCCAAATCCAATAAAAAATATTCGCAAGGTAAGTGATCATGCCTCTGATTCTCACCTTTAAGAATGTGCACAAATCAATGTGTTTGACTTGGTTTCTTTCTTAATGTTGTAGCTGATGAAGAAGATGATAAAGAAGAAAATCCACCCAGAGGTTGAGGTCAAGAATCAGAAACCTGATGCAAGTGGAATCTCTGAGAATCAGAAGATTGAAGGTATGGCAGCTAATCCAAATTTTCTTTTAATATTCCTGCACTGTCCGTACACTTTATATTTTTCATTTGTTTTCCAAATGGTAAAAGTGTTTCTATATTCTCCTCTATCAGTGGCTTTTATTCTGGTTTTTCCTCTGTTTTCTAATCACATGACAAACAGATACATTTTATATATTTCTCCTCATAAGGTGAACAGATATATGCATAAATCTACAGGGTATGCAGTCCTATCACACTATTTTTCTCCTCGTATTTCGAAAAAAAATATTTTCTTGAAAGTTTCTTCTCTCCATCCATCATGTCTCACAAGTTTGACCTTGAAAGTTCACAACTAATTGTCCTGTCATCTTCTTAACTCTTGATCTTATCAATGTAGAAATACACACATACTTTATTTGTGACTAGAGCACAAACTGGGAATAACCTGATCAGAGAATGATCATTATTAAGTTAAATGTGTGGAGATAGTTTGAAGTTCATAGCACGTATTAATTTATACAAGAAATAAATTTTAACGTTGCATGGTTGTGTGAAATTTCAATGCTTGTGTGAATTAGATCCACTAAAGTACTTAACCCTTAAAGTATGAAGAAAAATAGATACATAATAATAGATTTCACTTCTGTGGGATCTACGTACATATGAGAAGTGAAATTCATAATTACATGTCTATCTCTTCTCACCTTAAAAAATTTTACGATCTTCTCATTTTAAGAGATTTATGTTTGTGTTTTTGTCTCAGACCATGGGAGTTTCTCAATCCATAGAGTTAGCTTGAGATAATTTCTATATATATTGTATTTCCTATAGCTGTGCGCTTGCATGTTCAAGCAAAGCCATATTGAGAATGATGAGCTAGCTTGCTTTAATTCCACAACGTCATTTGCCATATGATATGTAGTAATAATTTATCATCTGTAGGTCCCTCCCACAAGAAAAACAACTAAAAAAATCCAACCAAGAAGGACAAAATAATCATATTCTAATCAACCTACAGTTCCACCCAAGCCTTCATTTTCTTTGCCAAATTAGTTCCCTTCTACATGGATATTTGCTTTTTCAACTTATACTTTTGGTGCTTTGACCAAGGTTAAGTAAGGATAGGTCATTATGGGCTTTTTAACTTAATTTTTACAAATTAAACATTTGTGAAATTCAAATATTAAAATTTTAAATTTCATTATTGCAACTAAATTCTTATTAATATTTTGAAGTAGTATCATTACCAATTACTAAATTAATCTAAATTGGCGTCACCTTGCTTCTTTTTGCAGGCGCTAGTGGGTGATGTTTCTGAGGGCGTTGCTTGTCTACAATTGTACTTTTATTTTATTTTATTTCACATAATGTAAGAACATGATTGTATCGTTTGGTGTATTTTGTGAACAATGCATTGGACCCATGTGATTGTATCGTTTGGTACCTCTTAATTAGTTGTGTTGGATTAATTTAATTAATTACTTTGACTTAAATAGTGGTTGCCTCATGTCTCTTTCTTCTCAACATAATCTTTTGGCATTTTGATGCATTATTATGGGCAAACGATCAATTGACCATTAGTTCTTGTCAATCGTTCCTCACACCCTCCTTTCGTTAAGTCGTTTTCTTCAAAGATTAATTCTTTTTTTCGTGTTTATATGTCAATCCTTATCTAGAGCATATTAATTATCCAATTATTAAAAACTTGGTCAGCCTGGCCCAACAAGCCCAATAGAATTAAAGCGAGCCCAATGAGAAAATGGGCCACCCAATCGAGCAAATGGCCAAGCCCAATGAGCACAAAATCTTCAAGCCCAATAAGAGAGAGATACTATCCAGTGTCCACATAAGCTTCATCCTTGTGGAAGAGAAAAAGACATGGGGGCGAGCCCCACGTAGAATAGGACTAATATCCTTTTCTTTCTCTAACTGATCAGATAAGAAGGAATCTGTTTACCTCGTCCCATATCTCTATTACTTCAATTGATTTTCACAAAAATTCTTGAAATTACCAATGATGTTTGGATCAAGTGGAAGGAATTCAATTTCCCTTCAGGTCTCAAATTTGAGTATTGCCAATGAAAAAAAAAAGATCATATTAAGAGAGTTCTTTCTTTCTTTCTTTCTTTTCCTTTTGCCACCATAGTCAAAGAGTTCATTTCCATTTGAAACCTGACAATGTTTGAATCTGAAGTGGTGAGTGATACTAAATATCAAATTGTAGTTATCACATACAAACAACCTTCAGATATTAGCACCACTAAAGATGGTTAAGTCATCAAAGCTCCATCACCGGTCATCACCAAGTTACCTGCCCACCATATTAACTTCTTTCATTTCTTCATTTTCATTTGAGACCCAACAATGCTTGAATTTGAAGCAATCAATAATACTATATATAGAATTATTGTTATTACATCAAACCACCACGAGAACCCTAGCTCCACCCGTCACCACCAAGTTTTAGTTACCAGCCATATTGACTTCTTTCTCCTTGAGGGTTTTAGGCAATTTTCGTCATCACATCAGAATAGGGAAGATTTAAAGCATATGGATCCGATATAGATATATATTATATAACCCCTACGTGTTCTTTCTGAAGCAATGGCATATATAGCTTGGTCCCCCACCTCCGAAATGAGTCTTAATGGAAGCAATATGCAAGAAAACATTATATATATATAAGTGAAAAGGTCGAGGTTTTGGTCCCCTCAAGCTATTCATGGAAAAAGGTGTCATTTAGGTGTAGGCATGGTTGGTCCCTCTTCCTTTGCAAGCAAAACATAGCATTTATAAACAGATTCAATTCAAGTCAAATTCAAACTCTTGTTTGCCCCACTTTCTTTCAGGACAAATAAATTCGTTGATATACAGTTACACACAAACCCACACACACAACCCACCCTTTTGAATTTGACCTGCAAGCTTCCTTTTATCTTATAATTCAATATATATTTGTATATGTTATTAGGTTATTTAGAATTGTTGATAAACAAATCATCAATATATAGCTTTTATTTCCTCACGTCTGTATATTGATATTTACCACCTTGCTTTTGTTCATTTTTTTTAAAAAAAAAAACTCAAATCATCAATAATAATTTATTTATACATTAATTAACTCTCTAAAAGAGTAGCTTGTATATAAATTTCAGCGGGTTGAAAGAATCATGTTTTTACTTTGGGTAAATTACTATTTTTTAGAGGTGTCAAAATTGTCCACAGACCATCCACCTATCTGCCTATTATTACAAAATACACTGAACTTCCTTAAAACCAAAAAAGTTCATCAAACTATGGTAAACAGTAAAATTGGTTTCTTTTATTAAAATATAATTTATAAAAAGTTTGTTAACCTTTGGTTTTAGTGTTATTTATTTTATGTTGAAACCCAAATATACCTTCACTTCAGTCTAAGTTTTAAAAAAGTGACTGTTTTATAATAGTCAAATTACATTACTTGCTACATTACATGAGTAATATTATAATGTATTTTGACTATCTCTGCAGCAAGAGATGAGTTATAAAAAATATTATTATAACTCATCTCTTGTTGCAGAGATAGTCAATATAACGTATCTTTGAGATGATAACGAAATTTGAAGATAAAATAAAAGCTAAGACAAATTCAATTTGAACTCTGACTATGTCTTAAAAATTTTTTTCTTAGATTAGACTTGGTAGTTTTAAATTTGATGTATATTGACAATTGATTTTTTTTCTTGACCAGAGACAATTGATCACTTCTGTACAAATGATTTGTTCATGTAACTTCTAATCGATCAATCCTGACAACTATTTCATAGACATACTCTTAGGTCACTATTGGAACATTGTAGGAAGTGACAATATCTCAGA
This sequence comes from Adenanthera pavonina, assembly GCA_026686845.1. Taxonomy (NCBI): domain Eukaryota; kingdom Viridiplantae; phylum Streptophyta; class Magnoliopsida; order Fabales; family Fabaceae; genus Adenanthera; species Adenanthera pavonina. The sequence continues at coordinate 35,049,844 of JAIVEN010000006.1, forward strand.
CTCAAATCATTGAGACTTGAGAGTAAAATGTATCATATAGATATGCATTTGAATCAAATATTTAATCATATGCGTTACTGTTTTGTTCAATAATGTTGCAATTCATACCATTTCTTCCTTTAGTATTCATTAGACCGTAATTTCTACAAATGAACAGTACACGACCAAGAAATATTGATACAATCCAAAAGCAAACACATTGATTGATTAAAAAAATAAAATATATTTAAATCGAGAAGATTGAACATAAGGAAGTTTTATATAAATTAATTGAATTGAATAAAACATCTATATATATAATCTTTTTTAATTTCTTTTCTAATCTCCTTGAGATATCGGTAATCATATATATCCTATAATGATGAAACTGCTGGAGCAGTGCAAAACCTATCAAGTCATTAATTCCATATATCTCCAAGAAGAATGAGAGGAAGATGAAGAAAAATTAATATTGTTTATTTATAAAGAAGAAAATGAAAACGCCAAGCTTTGATCTTAGAAAAATCAAGAGATTAGATGGGACACAATTTCTATTTTTTGTGGAGCCATAATATAAGGACAGATGGTGATAAATAACCATAGATAGTGACAAAGAAATCGAGGAAATAACCTTTCCCCCTCCAGAAAATTGATTTTAAAAAATTACTGATCGGATTTGGAATAGGTGGTGTTGGTTTATTTTGATCTGGTCCAGATTGCAACAAGAACATGTTTTGACTCGGTCAATTTTATATTAATTAAGCTAAAGAAACAGACAGAAAATTAATGATAATGCCATTATAAAATGATTCATTATTGACAAAACTTCCATACTAGAAGAGTATTATTAGTTCCTTACTTAGCTGATATTATTATCAGATGAAATTATAGTTTATTTTTCTGTAGTTTGACCGAAAATTAAGCAGCTAATCTGTACCCATACTTTAAATTGTATTCAATGCTTTGATTATTTGTTTAATTACAAAGTAAGTAATTTCCCTATGGCATTGTACTTTGACAAAAATATTCACATAAATCAATGAACTATCTTTACAAGGATCCCCTGCGTATACTTTGCCTAAAGTTCCTAAAGTGTTGCGACTTTAGGCACAAAATAAATCATAGCAGCTTTTTGAAAAAAAAAAAAAGGACATGTTATTAGAGACTTTAGGAAACTCTAGCAAAATTACACTTCAGAGGATATTGTGTTTTGAGCATATTGTCAGCATTAAGTACACGTTTTAATTTCAAAATATCTACTTAATTCTTGTAATAGCACTAAAATTATTCAAGGCACAAGTGAGACATATTTTCAACAATATTAAATTAGCGTTCATCATTTGACCTTTCATAATGAGACCATTTTAATGAAAATTAAGATTAAAAATATTTTGTGTGTGTGTGTGTGTGTGTGATGGTTAAATGATCAAGGAACAATGCGAGTTGAATAAAACACTTTAATTAATTAAATTACAGTAAATATGTGATCATTTAGCGTATCCTTATTATTAACTATTACATGTCACGATCATATAATAAGAAATCTAAAATGTCATCAAGTGTGATATAATGGGATAAAATAGTTTTCAAAAGGCTTCGTATATAATCAACTGAGACAAGTGTAAACTCTCATGAAAGTATGGAGAGTGATATCATTTTAAAAGAAGACAAGTATTTGAATAGCTAGAAAATAAAGAACTTCAATCTTGAATTGGATTCTCGAAATCTTCTACAGGCAATCAAGAACTCTAATAGTGCGGATAATCTTAATATTTAGAGTTGAGTGGTTAATTTAATTACTAATTTAAGAGAACAAATTGAGAGATTGAAGTAGGCGTGCAAGTATTCTCATTTATGATGGCTTAATTAATCCTAAAAGTACTCATTTTTAGGATTGTATTTCTCTTTTTTCTAGTAATATTTAGGATGGATCTGATGAAATTTATTTTACCCCATAATTTTAACTATTTTTTCCTTTAATTGAGTTATAATCGCCACGGTTGATTTACAAAAGGTCCAAAAGGAAGAAAGAAATACTTCCTAAGTTATTTGTAAGACTCCTTTTAAAAGTTTTTTTATATTTCTTAATATAACGCTCTTTATAAAAAAATAGTGAAATATTTGTGAGTTTTTTTTTTCAAAAATGCATTCATAAATTTACTTTGCAAGTATCCTTTTCTCTCCTTTTAATATTGTGATTAATCAAGGTAATTTTGGATGCTTAGTAATTTTTGAAGAAAAATTAGGCTCTCAACTAAATTTAACCACTTTACTTAATCTATATAATTTGATTAAAAGAAAATAATAGGAAAGAAATAGAGAATGCAGTAAAACTAATTTTACTCTATTTTCAAACATTTGACACTTTAGACATTTTACTTTGTTTCCAAATAATTATCACATTAAAATTTCAAGATAGTATTAGTTACTTTTTTTTTCTTGACAATGTTACCCTTCAATAATAATGAAGAAAAAGAAAGACATCAAAGGGTAAAATACTTACACACATAATTAATAAATGTACTCTATTTAGTCTTTAATATAAAATCATTTTGACTGAATCACACATATTAAAAATGAGAATTAAAATTAGTTAACGACCTTAATGTTTTAAAAAATTTCAAAACTACCTTTATCAATTTTTTTCTCTTTCTATCTCATGAATTGAATAAGCATATCTTTTGTTTATAATGCATAACATTGTATTTTGAGAAATGACCTTATATTTAGAACCAAGTCAAAAGGTTTTATATTTATGACCATAAATATACTACTCCCTCTGTCCCCATTTTATCTTTCATTTTAAGATTTTTCACATATACTAATAAAACATTAAATAACTTAGGTTATAATAAAATTTAATAATATTTATCAAAATATCCTTGATTTAAAGGCTAAAAGATGCCTTATACTTCACTTATCATTGTTTTTAATGAAAGGTAAAATAATATAAAAAATAATTAATACTTTATTAGTAATGTATAATGACTGTAGGTAAAATGAGACAGAGGTAGAAATATTTTCTCATTTTGCTAATCTTTAGGTTATTTATTACATTTCTTAATCTACGTACATATAGTTCTAAAGCGTCAATTATTCAAAAATGGAGAGAGCATATTGTTATATAGTGTTGGGGTTTGTTAATTACTCCCTCTATTTCTTTATAAGTGATGTCTAACGTTTTTTCATATAGATTAAGAAATGTAATTAATATGTTAGAATTTCTCTTAAATTTACTAATATGCCCCACAATACATTAATAGATAAGAAAGAATCATTAATATCATCTTTGACTTTTGAAAAAATAGATATGGGTATAAATAAAAAAATAATAATTAATAAAATATTGAAATTTGAAAGTGATAGGTAAATGGAAACAAAATTTTTCTTCACAATTAAAAAAGTGGAGGGAGTATTTAAGAACAATAATTGAATAGTTTGAAAAATTCAAATTAAGGGCTCATTTATGTGCAGTGATATATTAATGAGTCTAAGAATTCTAATTACCTACATAACACTAAAGGTGGAAAAAGACAACTCAAGTGTGTCCGTTTGGCAGGGAAACTAGGGTGGTACTTTGGCTAGTGAGTGTGGTAAAATAGAGCTTCTTTGGATATATCAGACCCAAATTTATTTCAAGAAAATTAATGTCTTCACCTAATTTCGAGGTTTGGAGGATACCACGTTATCTGGTTTAGTTGCAGCAAGACTATATGAGACCAAACAGACACAATATTAGGAGAAGTCGGAAATTTGGCAATGAATGTCAATATCAGCAATATGAAGATTGATGATAATTAATCTGTCAGATAAGGTTGAAGACATTAATGTTTGCTTAAGTACACTGTTGCATAATGCATGACTGATCAAAACTCTGCATTATTTTGTGGAACTACTGCCATAAACCTCCAATTGCAGTACTGTTTTGGTGTTTTTAACTTATGGGTAAATTACTATATTTCACGTCTTAATTTGACTGGTAAAAAAGAGGTCTTAATTTGGCCTTATTATTATTTTTTTATTTCAAATGTTACATTTAATTAATACTACTTTGTTTAAGGTTTTATCATAAAGATTAAGAAATACAATTAATATGTTAGAATTCTTTTTAAAATTACTAATATGTTCTTATAGACATAAATAGATAAAAAAAATCAATAATTTTATTTTTTACCTTTAAGATGATAGATGAGTGTATAAGTAGAAAGATGGTAATTCATGCCGTTGAAATTTTATAATGATAGATAAAGAAAAACAAAAATTTTCTTAAAATGTAACAAATAAAAAGAAATAGAGAAAATAGCTTTGTGGTTTGTCTTCTCATTACTTAGTCAGCCTAGCTACAATCATAATACTCCCTCCAGAATTTTTATTCTTTAATTGAACCATCACATTAGACTCTAAAAAATTTGGGTCAAGTTAAATAGGATCACAAAGACGACAAAACTACTAATAAGTATTTAATGCAGCTACGTACCTAAAGATTAAACTTAAGATTACTAGTTAAATTAATACAACCTCAAATACTAAGCTATGTGTTTATTGGTTAAGTTAAAGATAGCATTAATTGCTCTTTTCTATACATATTGATTGTATTTATTAATCTATGTATTAAAACCTCAAAATATAGATAAAAGGAAACATATGGAGTAAATTTAATCATGTATACGTTAAAATTAATATTAAATTCTTGATTAAGCGCATATTCCGTTTATATTTTGAAGATTTCAACTTTCTTTTGAAGGTACATATTAAGCAGATAGTTTCAATTTTAATGTACAGTTAATCATGTTGAACTCTTGAAGAAGTAAAACATAATCTCAACCATAAATTATAAATGTTTTGATATAACTATATATATATATGTTAAAATTATGAGAGAATTGCTGTTTATATAATCCTAAAACACAAGATAAACTGAGAATTGAATAGCAAATTATAAATGATATATGAATTTCCAAGCTTTATCGAACCAAATCACAAGGTAATTAACTATAGGTTAGCATTGTTTAATTGCAAAGAAAACCCTTTTTTTTTCCCTCGGTGCTAGAGGTGCATCACTTTCCTTTTGAATATAACGCATTTGGCTTACTTCACTTATATACAACCAAAAGAGCTCGATATTGTTAACCCAACAGTGTGTGTCTGTGTGTGTAAAATATCAATGTCACAGATCCCATCATACGGTGGTCCTTAGCCTCAAGAGAAACAACCATAAATTTGATTCTGATGGACACACCAAATATATATATATATATTGTATTTTGGCAGAACTTAATTTTCAAGTTCATTATCATGAAAGCAAAACAATTAAAACAGCTACCACACAAATAGTTATCAAAATGGCTAGCTAGTAGATGCAAATGCAAGAGCAATAACATATATGATTAATTAAGCTTGAAATGAACTTAAAAATCGACGGAATAATTGGAGATTCTTTAAGTTTTATCTTATCCAGACGTGGGATGCCATCTTTATTGTTGCTTGTGCTTGGATTTGCTTAAGGGTCAGTGTCTCTGTGTTGTGAGATAAAGGGCAAGCCTTAATAGCTAAGGATCATGATAATGATAAGGCTTAACATTGATGGCACATATATATAATTTGATAGTTAATTACGTAGCTTAATGAATATTGTTGGCAAGTCTTTGTCAAAATTAAGTACTTCCTCCGGTATTATTTATAAGAAAAAAAATTAATGTTGTATTAATTTTTTTAACCAAAATTACACTCCTTTATTTACATTATTGAGAGTCACGAGATGTATCTTTGAAAGGAATTAAGAGAGAAAGATTAATCAAATAAAGGTAATTTTGAAAGAAATTAAAAATATTAGATAAATTAATTATCTTTAACTAACTTTAACTCTCTTTCTTAATACTTGTGAAGTAACTTTTTTTTCTTGTAAATGAGATTAGAGAGGGTTATTAAATAAGAGAAAAGTCAGATCATTGTCTTGGGTACCATGTGTTTCTCTCAACTGTCTTGCCAATAACATGAGCCAAATGGGCAAAAACAACTTATAGGCATTGTACACGTAAGGCCTACTTGTTTAGTTTCTGGGTTTACTTTTATTTAATACTAGACTCTAAGTGTCTGTTTGGTTTGTCTTTTTATAAAAGTATTTTTAGAATAACCACAGTTTACAAAAATGAAGTTTGGATAAAAGTAGATAAGTTTACTAAAAAGCTGTTTGGATGAAAAAGAAAAAAATTATGGTTAGAAAGTACAATTTGGTTTGCAAAAATGCAAACCAAATACCCCCTAAATTGAGCCAACACTAGGAATCATTAATTAAAGCAATTAGTGATCCTTTTTTAATACAGCATATATATATATATATGTATGTATGTATGTATGTATGTAATATAAGGGTTTAAACTTGTTAAATTATCCACTGCCTTCATCATTAGTGATCTGATCACCACTAATTATAGTGACTTAATTAGAGACCAAAACTATATATGGGCGCAAAGTAAGCAAGCGATCGTGTGTTAATATTTTCCGCAAGTATAGAAGCTAGCAATATGTAGAAGAAGACAAAGATTAATTTCATTATGCACTTATAAATACGCAACTAATGATGAGTTTTTAATTATAGATTATTGGTGACGACTGACACAGGCATGATCTGCTATTGCTGCTAATCTAATAATCTTAAAATACTATATCTAGGCTCAAGAAATCGATGTGACAATTTGTCATCCATACAGTACATTACAATTCAATATCTGGAATTGAATATATATATATATACTAAACAATATTAAATTTTTAAAATTATTTTTGAAGAATCAAAGTATTAAAATATATATTGCAACATAAAAAATTTAAGAATAATTTTTAAATTTTAAATCTCTAATAAATACATTTTTAAAAAACTGAAATCTTGAATTTTAATTTTTTAAAATGTATAAAGCAAATATTTATGTTAGGGTCAAATCCTTGCTTGCTTGGCAGTATAACAGTGATGTGTTTGAACTTAAACTGTCCTTTCTCAGGCTAGCTTTAAGCCACTTCTTCACTGAGACTTTGTTAAACCAACATAAAAATCCTTGAATTTCTGATTTATAGTAACAGACAGCAATGATTGAGTAAACATATTTTATCATAAAAATGTAAATTATTATGTAAATTCTCTCATTAATTTTTTAATAAAATTATCAGTGTTTTACTCAAAAAAATTTTAAAATTTTTTTAGAAGATCGTGTCATGAACTACTATCAATCTAGTCATTGTATTAATGGATTTCATATTTAAATGGTACTAATAATCAACAGAAATATATTTTAATTCTAAGAAATTATTGACCTCGTCAATTTTATAACATTCATCTTCAATTGATCTTTCTAGAACCTTTTAAAAGGTAAAATTGAAACAAGATCGTATTTTGAAAATACTGCAACTTATCTTTCATGTATCAAATTATAATATCTCAGTACTGTTTTTCCATATGAAGAAAATAATTTTTGCCTAATTTAAAATGATAAATTATGCGCACCAAATAGTAATTTCCTTTTCGATAGAACAAGAGAGAGTGTAAGAGACCAAATCTAGACAGACAGAAACATCATATATATCTCTATCATGTTCTCCATAGGAATAATAATAGTAATAATAATAAAGCTGCCCATTGCAATTTTGTTAATTTTGCTTTCCAGAAAAGTTGAAACATGATATTAATTTGTTTTCAGGTGACCAATATGGCTGCACCTGTTTTAGTCTTTCAAATCATAAACGTTGTAACTAAACTGTTGTTGATGTTGAAGCTGTTTTGTTCTTAAATAACCATTTTTGCTGGGAAATAAAAAGCTTCTTGTTGCCTGGCATGCATGTCCTTTCCATGCAGAGTCATCATTTATAAATATACTCCCTCCGGTCTCTATTATAAGATGTTTTTAACTACCGCACGTGAATTAAGAAAAGTTAGTTACAATCTAAAATTGATGAAAAAAAATTATGACATTTCCATTTTGTCCTTAAGGAGAGAATAAAAATATATTAAATTAATAATGATGGTAGGAGGAGAGATAAGTTAATTGAGACGTAATGAAAGCATTCAATAGGGACAAAATTGAAAATAAAATTAAATTTATTACTTAACATCTTATATTTTGGACAAAAAAAGTTTTTTAAATAACACCCTATAATAGTGACCAGATGGAGTATATATTTATACTCGCTCCGTTCTTTAATATAAGGGATAAGAAACAAAATCACACAGATCAAGGAAAGTAATAAATTTGTCAGGAATATAAAGTAGTTTCCAAAAATACCATCATTTAATGTTAATAACTCTTCCATCATGCAATTAATACAAATGAATTATATTAAAAATATATTATCTTAAGTAGGGGTATTTTGGGAAAAAGTCATTAAATACACCAGACAAACCCCATGTGTCCCTTATATTTTGAAACATGAAAACTCCTCCAATTGTCCCTTATATTAAGGAACGGAGGGAGTATATACACACACACCTTCTCTTCCCTTTCGTACATATATATATCTATATGTTATCATGATAGCTAGCAACCATGCATTTTCATTGAAATGAGAACGAACTCACTTTACATGAATTTATTTCAAATTTGCCCAAAAAGATAAGGGAAGGATTCAGAACACGAATGGTAATAAATAGAGAACATTCCCTTCTGTTTGCTCAAATTTTGAGTAAGAGTACGAACAAAGATATATATATATATATATATATAGCTTCAACGTATTTCTAGCTCGCTTTAGAGTTTCAAAATTTACATATCGTTATATATTAGTGTGGTCCAATCTTTTGACAGAGATATGGAAAACTTTTTTGAGGTATATTCTGTTGGTTAAATAAATTCCATCATATATATATGTAACAGACATATATACAAGTCACAAGAAATTGACCTAGCTAAGTGAAATCGAGCATATGATGTCCAGTGCTTTACTGACTTGAATTCTAGTTACAAGTCAATTTCTTACTTACTTGAACAAGTAGGCAAACAAATATTAAAACAAAAACTAAGTGGGCCCTCTGTGTATTATATAATAGTGCTAAATAAATCCTATTTTTCATGGCTTAGTTATGAAAATAGATTTTGTATTTTATATTGATGTTGATATTAATTGATGACCTTGTTGTAAAGGTGAGTACACGTGGGGCAACTATAACGGTTATTATTTTTTTTAATTTTAGTTCATGAATTGAACTCATAAATCGGCTCGGACACACACTTTTTCAATATAATAAATTTAATAAAAATAACTCATGTCAAATTTGACGAGATTAGAGCAGTCAATCAATTGAACTGCGTATAAATTAAATCAGATGCGGATTACATCAACGAATATAGAATCAATTATAATGAGTTGGGTAAAAACTCATGTGTGTGTGTGTCTATATATATATATATATGCATGTTTTGATATGATTAATGTAATATCGGCATATGTTTAATAAATTCATTGAATTTACTCTTTTTATTTTTGGAACAAAATTCATTGAATTTACTTGAAAAAACATATTTGAAACATAGATTTTATACCATATATAGGAGGCCATACGTGAGGAAAGAGCTACTGAGCTCGTGCTGGAAAACTGGTGGTGGCCCACCAAGAGTGATGGAGATCTGTTTACTTTAACGTTGTGAGAGAGAGAGAGAGAGAGAGAGAGAGGAGCATCTATGGCTGAGGGAAACAAAGAACTTTTTGTGAAGAAGATGAGGCCAAGGTTGCTGTCTGTGTCTGCCTTCACATACATATAGAGAGGCCAAATTTCCGAACATCATTCAATTTCAAATATATTTTTAAATTGACTTCTCCTTCTTGAGATAGACAACCATGTCAAGTTGTAAACACACACATAAACCTACAAGGATCTTTACATATACTTGACCCTTTCCCTAGGCAACTCCTCATCTCAAATCTATACCTCTCAACTCTATCTCTTTATTTGTGAGTATTAAGGTTATCCTTCAACCGACAGTTGAAGGCTAATCCCTTCAAAACATAGAAATCATCAAAGTGTGTTTTGGAATATAGAAATTATTAAAGTAGGTTTTATCTTTCTCAACAAAATTTTTTTTTTCATACACATGATCCAAAATCGAATTCAATACATCATGTTTAGGAACCTAATTATCTATTAACTGTGAGAAGATCTTGTTGGTCTATCTGTTTCTTTCCCCTTTTCTCCTTCTTCATATTTACTCATCAAATATAGGGGTGTTCACGGGCTGGGATGGGTCGGGCATCACCTTGACTCGGTGTCCGGCCCGAAACACCCCCCAAGCCAAGAAAATTGGCGCGCGGCTTGGCTTAGCCCGATATGACCCGGTCCTTCACTGGGCCGAGACCGGATCAATACCGGGCCGGGTTTGGTCTGGTATAAAAATAAATAAAAAATAAGTTAATTTAATTTTTTAATAAAAATATAACTAGTTTTATTTAATATATATTCTTATAAGAAATAATATTAGGTTAAAAAGTAACATTTATCAAAATTATAAATACTCAACAATTATACATTATTTATTTTATATAATATTAAGTTAAGAAATAAATTTAAAATTTGAAATAAAATTAAAAATTGGAATAATAAAATGCATCTATTATAATTATAAAATTAATTTATTACATGAGACATATGAAGAAAAAACAATTATATAAAAGTATTCAATATTTTTAACAAATAAATGAAAATGAAAAAATAAAAAAAAATAATATATACTGGGCTAGGCTAGCACGGGCCTGTGACTTGCTCGAAGATCTGCCTGGCTCAGCCTGATCCTCTTGTTGGCCTAACCTGGTTCCATTTCAAAACTTTTTCTTTTTGGCCCGCCCTAAAATGACTGGGTTGCACCAGACCAACCGGGTCTCCGAACCCATTGAACAACCCTAATCAAACATATGTATATAAGCTTTGCACTAATAAAAGACGGAGAAAAAGGAACAAATAAAACACAAAGTCTAATTAAAGAGACACTCGAAAATCAAGTTTGCTTTAATTAAGGACGATGGCAAATCCAATGACAACGTGTTTTAAGACATTTTTATTATTTTTTTATGTTGCTTAATTAATCTTTTTGCTGTCTGCCCATGGTGTGAAAAAAACTAAAGAATATGCCCTGCGCATATATGTTGTTTTTTTGTTTTCCGAGACTTGAGCTGAAGGAACAAGAACATGCATGAGAGTGACACACAAAATTAATTCGTTAATTAATAAACTAGACTTGTATTAACTTCAACAGTATGTACAATGGAAACAGATTAACTCTTTTATATATATAATAAGACAACTTGAGAGATCACTCAATACTTGACTGTCAAATTACACAAAAAGGAAAAAAAAAGGTTGAAGACCCATCATAGATATATTGATCCAAACCATGACGCCTTCTTCATTCATTCATATACCATTTGTTGCCTCCAACTCTTTCACCAACCCCCTCAAACATGGATGCTAATTCTAGACAGGTTTAGTTTATAAAAATTCATAGATTAAAGTAATTACGAATAAACATAAAATTATAATGGATACATGTCAGTTGCATCCATATTTTTAATATGCTTATTCATAATTATTTTAATCTATAAATTTTTTTATAATATTTTTCTTCCACACTACCCTTCATTCTTTTTTTCTTTTTCCTTTTTTTTCTTGTATGAGGTTTTGATTTTTAGGGCAGGCTTAACTTGACCCACCAAGCCTGGGGCACACTTTAACCATGAGGGGATTGGCCATTTCACTAGATAGCCTCAGCACTTCTGATAGATCAACCTCATTCCCATCCGACGGTAAGCATTGAAACTCGTGCAAAAGCGAAGCCACCCAAAAACACACCGTAGCGAAGCCCAGCGACTTACCCGGGCACATTCTCCTGCCTGACCCAAATGGTGCGAGCCTGAGATCCGACCCGAATATTGAAAACTCCGCTCCTCCTCCCTTGGCAATGAACCTCTCGGGCATGAAGTTGAGTGGGTCGCTCCACACATCTGGGTCCCGGGCTATGGCCCACATGTTCACCATGGCCGTGGTCCCCTTGGGCACATGATACCCGTCAATGGTCGTATCGGTGATGGCCAAGCGAGCCCATGAGAGGAGTGGGCCGGGCGGGTGCAACCTCAACACCTCCTTCACCACCGCCTGCAAGTAGACTAGCCCTGCCACATCCTCCTCCGTGATGGCGCGTGACTTCCCTACCACTTGGTCAAGCTCCGCTTGAACCTTTGCTTGCACATCAGGATGAAGCACCATCCTTGCTAATATCCACTCAATCAAAATGGCCACCGTGTCAGTTCCCCTAAATATCATTTCCTGCCCAAAAAAAAAGATCCATTTTGTTCAATATTGCCCGTATTCGAAGTGGGAAAAAAAAAAAAACAACTGAAAAATATAATTTTAGGAAGTAATTGCTTACCCAAAGTACGGCGATCATGTCGGAGTCGGATAGTTTATCGGGTCCATGGAGGGAGAGCAAGACGTCAACGAAATCCCGGATGGTTTGGTCCTTTTGGGCTCGATGGTCAGCTAGGATTTTACCAACGAACCGGTTCACTTTGGGGACCAGTTTGGAGCACCTGAACCGGATTCTCTGAGCATCCAAATCCGAAAGCCAAGGAAGATGGTCCCCCCAATTAAGGGTACCCAACAAGTCGTACCCTTCCTCCACTAACCCACTTAGCTCCTCCATTTCCCAGTTTGACTCGTCCACCCTGTAACGCTTCCCAAACACGGAGCACATCATGTGGCTCAGAGATGCCTTCCTCAGGACATGCCGTACAGGAAAGCCGTTATGCTTATCCTCGTTTCCAAACACTCCCACCATTTGGGTAAAGATTTCGGCCCTGTGAGACTCGGACGCTTTTATCTGCTTCGGGGAGAAGAGATGATTCGCTGCGATTCTCCTCAGGGTTCGCCAGTAGACTCCATAAGGAGCGAACCCAATTGCTCTATTGAACATCAGGCTGTAAGCGGATTCCTTGACGGGCCGATCAGCGAACACGGAGCTGTTCAAGATCTCTTTGGCAACGTCCGGGTGGCAGGAGACGATGACTCGCGTGTCGCCGAGGCTGTAGGCCATGAGACGTGTGGCGTTGCATGCGGAGGCAGCGGCGGCGATGCGGCGGTGGGCGAGCGAGGAGGACATGAGGGTGATGCTGCCGAAGAGAGGGAAGCCTCTGGGACCAGGAATCATGGAGGAGGTGGATGAGTTTCGTACCCAGGAGTAGTACTTGCCCCAAGCGGGACCGCCGGGGTGAGACCAGTGGAAGAAGGAGACTAGGAGGAAGAGAAGGAGGATGAGGAGGATGAGGTAAGGGAGGTTATCGTGGGTGCATTTGGAGGGTAAGAGGAAGAGCCAGAAGGTATCAATGTGGGTGGTCATGGTGGAGACGGCGGAGGAGGAGGAAGTGTGTATGAGAGAGTGAGAGGTGGTTTGTTGAGGAAGGCGAGTAGAGTGGAGGCTGCTTAGGAGTATATATAGGGAGAAAGGAGAAAGCAGGTGAGGGAGTTCAGAGTTATAATAGTTATGGACTTAAATGTTGGTTATGGTTAGGTACTTAAGATTAATATACACGCTAGATCAATGAATATGGAAAGCAGCACCGTATAAATGCGCATATAATAATACTCAATTTGAGGGTCACTCTTATTTTAAATTTCATTATTCATTTTTGGATACGAATACTAAATTACTAATATTGTAAAATTTATAAAAGTACATACTTGATATAGTCGATTTTTTAATGAATTATAAAGTAAAGTTAACTGCAACTCTTAAAATTTCTTTGTCATAAATGAATTAATTAAGATATACAATATAATAAAAAACTATATAAAGAAAAAAAGAAATTTTATGCCTACTTTCATTTTTTCGATATTATTCTTTCTTATTTTACAATAATATAGAGGAGATTAAAAATATTCATCTATATATATATATATTTATTGCCAAATTTTTAAGATAATATGATAAACAAAATAAAAGAGTTTTAATAAAAAATAAAAATTAATATTTGTCTGAGAAATTTTAAAATTTGATGAATGAAATTGGAAGAAATTAAGACTTTCATAATCTGAATCATAGGTTGGATCAAAATTAAAAAAAAAGAGTCATTTAGATAGATATTCCAATCATTTTGACTCAACCTAGCTTAGTCCAGTCCAGCATAGTTTATGTTGTTATTTATATATTTTTGTCATTAATATAATATTCAAGGCTATCTTCCTACAATATTATTGTCAATGATTTTTCTTATCCTTATTTGTTTTAAATCATATAACTTTTATATAAACTAAATTTTGAACCTGTGCCATATGCACGAGTTTTTTTGGTCATAATATGGAATTCAAAATTTCATTACAAAATCTCAATACATATTTAATTAAAATTTACATTGAAAGCCAACAAACTAATAAATAAGATAATGAACAAAGCCCAAAATAAATCAACTACATTATATTAAGAGCTTCATGTAGTTTTTTATTATAATATATATATATATATATATAAATTTTAAATTGAACCAGTTCAGACCTGTATTGACCTGTCCTAGCTCGGCCGTACATCGGGTTAGTTTGCGCCCAGCAGTGCTCCAGATCCGAATTGCTATAGTGGTTGGCGTATTCGGATCCACGCATCGGATCAAGCTAGTGTCCAACTCAACCCGACGGGTATGGAAAATCCTAAGAAATTTTTGAACTATGAAGAGCTGCGCCGCCAGGGATGGATGACGAAATCTGAGAAGATTGGGTCAATTGGTCGCCACATGCCTGACTCATCACTCTCTCTTTCTCTCTCTCACTGCTTTGGTATCAAGTGGGAGAGCATCTTTATTAATTTTCTTATAAATAATTTAGACACATTTCTTTATTTATTGCATAAAATTTTAGGTGAATATCATTTATAATTTATGGATAATTTGATTTGTTATAAATTTGATATTAAAAAATATTGATATTGATTCTTATAATAATTTTTTCATATGTAAATAATAATGATATTATTGATAAAAATAATATTAATGATATTATTCCTTAAAAAATATATATAGTTTAATTTAACTAAAAAAGTTGGTACAACCGTACAATTCAGTTCTCTGCCTCATTTAAAGTGTTTCTTTAAACTCTCCTATTATTTATTTTGTCATTGTTTAATTATTTCATGAAATTTTTTATTTTAACTTAATGTCAAAGTTAAAACAGTAAATAATTTTAAGTTAAGAATTATATTAATTATTTTTTCATCTTTCAAGATTATTGTTGGGATTAAACTAATATAATAATTAAAAATATTCACGTCAATAAATATTTGAAGATAGGAGTATCCTTGAGTTATGAGACGAACTGTGACTCAATGCTTTTCCATGCTTTCCTTGATTTGCAATCTTTACCATTTATTAAAAAATGAAAATAAAATTTCAATTATTCCATTAGGAATAGTCATACACATGTTTTATCTCTATCACATACTATATTTGGCATATATTTAAATTTATATATTGATATATGATTTTTTTGTTATGAATATTTTTTTGTCAATAATATAACTTAATAATTAAAAAAAAATTTGTGCCTCAAAAACATTTAAAAAAAAAGAGGTGAAGCACCCAAGGAAAAAGCATGGAATCGCAGTCCTTTATGAGGCCTATCCTAATTTTAATGTGTTTCTCAAATTCAATTCAAGAAGTCTTTTTTGTTACAAGAAGAAAATCCATTAATTTAATGATGAAACATTGACAGTTCTAAAATTTCACAATCAATTTTGCTAAAATATAGATGTCAATTTTTTTTATTCAAAGCTAGTTTCTCTACAGATTATGCGAGATTAGTAAAGAAAAATGAGAATTATTCTTGAGTAAACATGCGTTTTGGTCCTTTATTTGTTTTCACTCAAGTGTTCAGCTTTCTAGGAATATAGAACGAATCTTGCCAAAGTCACTTCATAATAATTGAAAATTGAAAATACAAATGTAAGCCCAGAAATTGGTGGTGTTGGTTTCCTATATTCCTTTTTAATTTAATTCCTTCTCCGATCCATATTATAAAAGGTTTTTAATTATTTTATATTTATTAAAAAAATTAATTATACATTTTAAAATTAAAAAAAAATTCAACATCTAAATTTTACCCTTATTAATTATCAACAAAAGTTGTTTTGAAAATTTATCACGCTCTCTCTCTTTTTTCCAACTTATGAAATATTAATCAATAGGAAAAAAAAAGACTAACTCCTACTAAACATTACATAACCCCTTATATTTTAAATTAAATAAATGTTTTTCTAGAAGATTATAATATTAATTGAAGGGAGAATATATAATCAAAGTTTATGACATCAAAGATTAAACACACTTATGATTGAGAATAATAAAACCTTGGCTTTAAGTAAGCCATGAATGTTATTTCGATGAAAATTATTTTTACTATTATTATTATAAAAATTTCAATATAGTGGAAATATATGTTGTAAATTTGTAACACCCATTATGATATCTTTCTTGGCATTGTGTTCAGAACCGGAGGAAACAGAGCTCCATGCCGTGGCTTGAAGCAGAGCCGCCGCGGCGAGAGCCAATTCTAGTGGCGTGTTATGGATGAATGAGGTGGCGCTGCAGCGAGCTGCCATGGAGCCGTGGCGAGATTCGAGATTTTTGTCTAAATCCGGATCATTTCGGACAATCGGAAGGAAAGAAAACGGAGGAGAACCAAGGGAGCTTTGCTAGAGTTCGAGATTTCTGGCATTTAAGAGCAATTTTCAGACCTTGGAAGCTTGGATTCAAGTTGGTAAGTGTTCTCTACTCCTCCCTCTCCATTTTCTTGAAATTTGGGGTTTTTTGGTTTTGAGGTTGGATCTTAGGTTCTGGCCAAAATTTACTAATTAAAATGGATGAAATGGAGTTAATGAAGTGTGTTGTGGTGTTCTTGTTGCTTGGGTGTGAGTTTTGAAGGGATTATATGTATTTAAAGCTCAACCCTAGGTTATTCTTGGTTGAGAGTATGAGGAATCTGAGTTGTGTAGAATTGTGTGATGTTTAAATGATTCCTAAGAGCTTAATGATGCATGAAAGGGGTGTTGGAACCTTGGGTTAGGCTAAAGTGGTTGAATTGTGATGTTTGCTTATTGGTATGTTGTGTTAATCAAGATATTATGATATTGTTAAGGTTGTTTGGTTGCTCGGAGAAGGCTAGTCGTGGGATTGGTGTTCAAGAAAGCTTGTGGAACTCGTGTGAGTGTGATATTGACAAGTTGAGGTAACCGGATTTTTGTTTGTATTGTATTGGTTATACTGTATGATAGTACGTATATTTATGTATATATGCATATTTTTTTCATGCCACGATATTGATGTGTTTGTGTGTACTATTTTCTATATATATTGTGATATGCACACAGTTAGATGATGTTTATGATGATTATGATGATGATATTGACATGACATGACATGGTGCATACATGATATTGTGATATGATGATGATGATATGATGATATATGAGCATCACCATATGGCATTGTGAGATTGCGATATATGGTGGATTGGGTGGTAATGACGATATGATATATGATGATATGTTAGGGAGGATGAGGATGAAATATATATGTTAGGAAGGATAAGGATGAGATCCTTGTGGCTAAATCGCCTCTTATGACCAGGAGAGGAAAGGCGTGCAGTGGGCTGCACCTTCCCTAAATCGCTGCCAATTCATGGTGGGAAAGGGGAAGAAGAGCCATAGTCAGAAAAATTAGTGTTACCTTTGACCGGGTGCACTAATGGGAGGTGAGTTTGGTGATGTCCCGGAATCAGTATTCACTGACTGTTGGAAGGGAATTACCTATATGAAATGTCCTGTTATGACGATAGCCCGTGGTTCTAGCTGTATGCGAGGGAGACATGCATTTCATTCATTGCACATTGCAATCATGAGTTGCATGAGATAAATATATATGTGTGTGTGGTTGTCCCCGGTTACTGAGACATTGTCTCATACCCCTCTCCCATAAACTAACCTTTCAGGTGAAGATTCTGACACTGGTCCGGAGAAGACACGGGAGTAGCTACGTACGTGGGAATAGTCTATGTAGTGTTTGTAAATTGGATAATGTATCTTGTGCCATGTAGGATAGAAGGCTTTATGTTGAATGTATGACATTGTAAGACTTGCATGAATTGTATGTATGTTGTATGTATGGTTATGTATGATAAAAGTTGGAATTGGGCCTGGTTGGTATATTTTAGGGCCTATAGCCCATTTGTCATGTAGGGGTTCCAATGGGTCAAATCTCAGAGGAGCAGTTTCTTTGGGGTGAAAACTCTTTGGACAAGTTGGTCTTAGGGTTTTGGACCTATATGAATAGTCTTTGAGTGACCATTTACCTTTGGTGGCAATTTGGGGTAGTTAGTGGTGAGTTTTAGTCAATAAATGGCTAAAATGGTGTCAAGAATTCAGAATCTCCATACAGAGTTGGATTAAGGTAAAATTGGTGTCTATGACTAGTTTGGGACTATATTGACTTGTAGGAGTTGGAATCAAGTCAATCGGAGATCAGAGTATAAAGTTATGCGCGTCGAAAGTTCACCCCAGAATATAAAAGTTGCTGGTATAGAAAACCAGCATGGGGCGCTGCAGCTTCAGAGTCCAGGCCGTAGCGCTAGCGAAGACAGAGGCTAGTAAAAACAGGGGAGGCTGGAGCGGTCGCAGTCCCAGCCCAATTTTTTGTGTTTTTGGGGTTTGTTTCCGCTATTCTGAACTTTTGAAGAGTTGTTTTGAGAAGTTGGGGTTGTGTTTAGTTAAATTCTGAAGTTTTTGGTCAAGTCTTAAGGTATCAGGAGGTAAGGTGTTACAGAATTTATAAACAATTTCCATTCCTTTTTATAAGATATAAAAGAAATTTTTTTTATTCTTAAATATAAGATAGATATTTGGAGTGTACAGTTAGAGCTGATAAAATGGGTTAAATCCGATGAGCTGACCTGAAAAATTGAATAAATGATCAGGTTGAACCTAAATTTTTAGTGTCAAAATATAATTCAGACTTTTCGAGCCCGACCCGACCAGGCCATAGGTTGACCCGAAAGCGTGCTTTTTTTTTTTTCCTTTTCTTTGTTTAAAATATTAAAAAATATATATTCTTTTATTAATTAGTGATATATAAATTGTAAAATTTAAATATTATGTTAGTTTTTTATGAGTTATGATGATAATTAGTTGTATTAATTTAAATAATTATATGAATTTTTTTAAAAAACATGAAAAATATTAAAAAAAATTGCAAGCGGACTCATGGTTTCGATCCCGCGAGCTCAGGCTTGAATTTTCAAGCTCATTTGTCAAATCGGACTTAAGGGCCCAGCTCGAGGCTGACCAACCCAAATGAGCCAGGTCAGCCTGATTTGACACCTCTATGTACGATGCATTTATTTCTTTCGGCCAATTTTACTCCTAACACTCTTTTCTTACCCTTGGCATTAAACCCTTCATTTCCCCATGTTATTACACATCATTACATGATAAAATTTTCAAACTTTAAATAGGGACATTTTAGGAAACTATTTTAAAACTTTGACAATTTTAATGCTCCAAACACGGTGTGATTTGTCTATTTGCATCTTATAAATACGAGTAGATGAATTACTACATAATTCACATTCCAAAATCAATGAAGCATTGAATATTTGTTTTCAAATTTACCCTTTATATTTACTTTTTTTAATTTCAAATATAAGTTATTTTTATCTACCTTACAAATATTAAGAAAAGTTGTTAAATTTCTTAAATTTATTTTAAATTTAATTTATTTTTCATATTTGCCCCTAATTTAATGCTAGTATAACTTTTCAATCAACATTTTCTTTCAACATGATTAATTAGGAGTATCTATGAAAAAAATATTTAATAACCTAAACATGACTTATATTTTAGATCATAAAATATCTTCTTTAAGCAACCTATATTTGAGACTAGAGGGAGTATGAAAGAGAGTTGAGTACTCCATCTATTTCTAAATATAAGTAATTTTTAATTATCTCACACATATTGATGAAAGGGATTGAATCATTAAATTTATCAAAAAATTTTAATATTTTTCACATTTTACCTTTATTAATTACATTATCTCTCATACTTTCCGTAATATTTATTTCTTACCTATTAATTATAAATAAGGGCATAAATTAAGAAAATAACTTATGCTCTAAATAACCTATCAAGATACCCTATATTTTAAACTAAATATTATTTTTAGAAGATAATTTATATTTAGAAGCATTACTCTCTCTGGTTGTTTATATAAATTATTTTTAACTAACTCGTCAAAATAAAAAAAATTAGTTCCATTAATAAAATTATCTAAAAATTACTTTAATTTCGATCTTTACTTACAATAAAAATCATAAATTTAATATAATGTTATAATCTTCAAAGTAATTAATGCTCTATATAAAAACCATAGATTTAATATAATGTTATAATCTTCAAAATAATTAATGCTCTATAAGATAATTTCTAGTAAGAGAATATTTAAAATAAAATAATTAATATTTCACAAATCCTTACAAAATAACTTATATTTTAAGTCATAAAATATTTCTAAAATGTAATTTATGTAAAGGATTCAAAGGAGTAGTAGAGAAGGATTAAGGGGAACAGTGATTGTTAAGATAAGTTAGAATTTAGTCTAGACTCTAATAAAATATCTAGTTAAAATAGGATTGGTATAACATGCCGGATATTTTTGACAAAAAAAATTAATGTTTTAATTAAGGATAAATTGAAGTTTAGGATGGTGGTGGAGAAGATGAGCTCGTGGGGAGGGAGGGGGTATTTATGTCCTGCGACGACAAATTAACGTGGGAGTAGTAAATTTCAGGTTGGGTTGTCTGACACGTGGGGATCGTGTGGCACGACATTGTCTGATTCAGACTATGAGAGAGAAAGGGTGAGCCCCATGCACTTTATGATTCTCCCTCTCTCTCTCTGCTTTTTGGGCAACCCAGCATGGCCCCCCTCCCCCTCTTTGTTGATGATTCCCCCCCAACCCCTTATTCAATGCTCTCTATCCCTATCGTTATTACCATGTACCCTTCTCTCTCCTCCCCCCACGTGTCCCACGACTGTGACTACTGCTCTCCCCGCTACCCAAAGCCAGTTATTACCCCCATCCTGTTCCCAGGGGCCTATTCGTCTTTTCTCCCCCGGATCACCACACATGGGTCTTCTATACGATGCTACGGTCGCACGATAACGTGTCAATGAATCGGGGCCCACTTCCCCCCTGTGACTTCCCTTTGTTTGTACCTCCCGAACGGCCCTTGATCGCTCACCACCACTATCGGCGTTCCCTGTCCGTTGAATATTTTTCTTTATTATTATTTTTTTGTCTGTGAAAGTGAAATCAATGTACCTTAGAGTCTTCATATGCCTCCAAACAAGGGAAAGGAGGATCCACGAGGATCGTACGAATAAAGATAGAGATATGAGGTGTGGACCAATAGGCAATCACTTGATTTAATCTCATGTGAGCATATATTGAGAGAGTTAATTAATTTCTCATATAATAAAACCATATGATCGATTATGTATAAATTTTGCATTATTTATTTGCAGTTATATACTATATTTATCACCTTTTTAATTTTTCACCAAATGTATTAATGTGTGTGTATGAACGAAAGAAGATCTACTTTCCCAACACATGTGTTTGTTGCCATATGCCATATGAAATCATAAAAAAGAAAAAGAAAAAGCTTAGGCACCAAATATTTTAGACTACTTTTGGAGGAGGTAAATACATTGTAATTGTATGATCTATTTAATTACAATTTTTCAGTATGTTTGAGCCTGTCTTGACTGTTGTTTTCAAAACATTTTTTCATTTTTTAAAATAAAAAAATTTATTTGGTAAACTTGTTTTTTATATAATATTCTGAAAAATAGAAAAATAGAAAACTCAAAACATCTTTAAGGTGTTTTGTAATTTTTATTTTAAAAAACACAAGAAAATGTAAAAAATACTTATCTCATTAATGATAAAGTTATAAATTTTGAATAATTTATTTAACATTTACTAGTTATAATTTTGGTAATAATTATTCAAGTAAATTTTTTTATTTTCTTATTTCTAAAATTTATTCTCGAAAATAGTTTTATAAGATTATTTTAAAAATAATAAAATAAAAAATGCTGTGAAACAGATATTTTTCTGCTAATTTTATAATCAATGCAGATTGGGATAAGAGATCAGACACAGCTAGATCACACGGTATGAATGAAAATGTGGGGAAGTAATCGGGGAAAATTGTTGGCTTCAAATGCTAAGGTTCATTCACTATGGTGGAATTACGAGAAAAAAGCAGAACTTCGCGGAAAGCAAATCATTGGCTTCTGCTTGATGTCCAAAAAAAAATTAAAATTTTTTAGAAGTCGGACTTCAACTTTACTTTCCGAGTGATTTAGGATATTTTTTTAAAAAAAATGCCTTTGATCTTTTAATCAATTTCTTTAATAAAAATATGTTTATGTTTTTAATACTAAAACATTAAATGTTTACTTTAAAAAATAAATTGAACTTCCTTAATTAGTGAAAGTATATACCGCCATGATAGGAAGAAAGAAAAAATGGTTCAGTACTGTGAGAATGGTGAGGAGCGTGGGGACGAAGTAGCAGCGCATCTTCCTCTCTCACGTCTTGTTTTGTGAAGATCCGAACTGATATTTTCTTCTGCTAATAATTAAACCAAAGCTATGAATTATTTACCTCCAATTTATAAAGGTATGGCACATACCTCAGAAAAATATATGTTTAAATTCTATTACAACAACAACATTTATGGATTAGCTATATAGATTATATAACATCGATAAACTTAATTAATATTATCTCCTCAAATAAATTAATATATTTAAATTCTATTATTAATATAAAAATTTTATTAGTAAGTAATTTATAAATATTTTTTAAATTTTGAGATTTAACTAATTCTAGTGAACTCAGAATTCAATTCACCTAAACTTTACTTTTATACGTATATATATATAAAAAAAAAAAAAGCTATGAATGATTTTTTGGAGGATGGTGACCTGAAATTCCTCTGCCATGCTAGTTGTACCAGTACATTTTTCTTGGACAATAGGCATCCCTGTTTGTATGTCTCCACTAAATTTTTAATAAATTACACAAACTAGAAGTCTATTTCGTGTTACACCAAGTCTGACATCGGTGAGTTATAATATTCAATAATGAACTGGCTTTTCATAATTTGTTTTTGGAAACTAAAGAAACTGAATAAGTCGCGCGCTACTTATAATTTATAAAGCTATAATTTATCATAGAATTTAATTGTATTTTATTTCAGAAAGTATAGTACAATTGGCATGTGATCGAATTTTAAAACATAATAAAATATTGCCATTGATTTTGAAATAGAACAATACAACTACGTGAACTTGTGTAGGTGTATATGTATATATGGGAGACATTATGTTAGATTATAGAATTTATATTTTACACTAATAAGATCTTGATATAGTTGATAGATGATTAAACTCTTAAATATATTATTTTAGATTTGATGGAAAAGTATTATTGTGAAAAATAAAATCTATTTTAGTAGTTTTTACGTTTTAAATGAATACATTTTTTGTTGTCAGGTAAGAATATTTTTTAGTGTAAAAAAAATATCATATTCTTCCAACAAGAGACGTGATTTTTTTTTTTACGATTATATCTAGATTTTACATGAATGAATCAACTTATATGCACAGTAAGTTGATTCAGACATAACTTCGTGCACATTTAAACACGAACCATTACCATATTTTCGGAGCTAAAAATCCATCATTTTTCAACTAATTATTACTTTCTCCGATCCTATATATAAAATTTTTTATTTTGATCCTAAATATAAGATTTTTTACAATATACGAGATAGTATTTATTTTACATTTCTAAAAATTGTTCCTATTTAATGTATTCAAAGAGAAAGAAAAAGAGATTAAATAAGGGTAGTTTTGAAAAAATATTGAAATTTTCAAAGAAATCGAGGTAATTAATTAGTTTTAATTCTAATTCTTAATCCGCGTAATTCGATTAAAAGTGTCTTATATTAAAGACCAGGAAGTAATATTTTAATTGTGTGGGTGTGTTTTCTGAAGTCCTTTAGTTTGCCCCATAAACATAATAAATTAGCAATAGTAGTATGACGGTAAAAAATAATATATTAATATAATATGAAAATGAATAAAAGAGCATAAAACAATTTATTTTTATTTCTAGTGGCTAAAAAATTTATTTTTATTTCTAAAAAATACAAAAATATTTCAATAATATATTGAAAATTCGACATTTCAATGCTGATTGACTAATACATATTATTGGAGCAAGGCTACAAAAATTTAATTTTTTTAGGTTCTCTAATTTCCAATATAAATAATTTATTCTATGCTGGGGTTGTAATATATTTTTAAGGATTAATATGTAAATCTACCCGTGAAGTATTTTCAAAATCGCTACTAGTACCTTGAACTATTTTTTAGCATAATATTACTCTCCATCTTGTAAAATTGTGACAATATCGCTTCTATTGTTAAAGATCCATTATCTTTGATTTTTAGTGTGCCACATGTCATTTTTTTTACCAACTCATCCTAGCTGGTAGTCTACATGGCATATCCTAGTTAGGAAAAAAAATCCTATATGGCAATCTAAAGTACAAATTTACCCTCAAAGTATTCCTGAAATTGCTACTCGTATCCTAAATTATTTTTTTTCTCGCAAGATTACCCTCAATCTTTCAAAATTGTAGCAATTCAACCCAACTCTAACAGAAGCCACAAATGTTGATTAAACTCATTAGAGTTGGGAGTGTTACTAGATTAAAGGGGTCCCTCTGAGGAAGATATCGGCATGGGCTGAACAACGGTGCCAACATAGTTAGCATTGGCAATGTAGCAATCACCAAAACCCCATGTTCTTAAACCCATAAAAAACTAACTTCACTTCAATTACCAAAATCCCATCTCATCTCTTCAAGTTTCTTCATATCCAAAACCCCAAATTGTTGAGCTCCTCAAGGCTCAAAATTATAGGAGTATCAAGACTAGCAAAGATTAGTACCAAAAGAAGCCACACACCATGGCGATAGCAAGACTAGAAGGAGACAAGATGGAGTTTGGAGAAGAGAGAAAGCGAGTCCTCTGTCGCTATTAGATGTGACAAAAATGTGGCCCCAACTTTGATGGATTTAACTAATGTCCGTGATTTTTGTTAGAGTTAAGTTCAATTGCTATGATTTTGAAAGATAGAAGGAAACATTGCTCTAAAAAATAGTTTAAGATATGAATAATGACATTGAGAATACTTTGGGAGTATATTTGCACTTAAGATTGCCATATATGATTTTTTCCAACTAGATTGCCATGGAGACTGCCAATTGGGATAAGCTGGTAAAAAAAATGACATGTAACATAGTAACAATAAAAGATAACAGATCATTAACTATAGGGGTGGCATTGCTTTGATTTTGAAAGATGGAGGGTAACAATGAGCCAAAAAATAGTTTAGGGTGCTAGTATTTATTTCGAAAATACCTCGGGGGTAGATTTGCATATTAACCCTATTTTTAATTTAATTGAAAAATGTTGATCATTTGAAATTCAAGTAATTATACTACACTATATAAAACAAAAGTCATCTATCACTATTTATTTATTGTTTGATTTATTATTTATTGATTTGATCTGAATATAAAACCAAATTGTTTATACCAACCCAGATTGGCATAAATTGTATGGGTTCTTGTCTCTTATACAAATGATTTAAGATGTTCGATTTCCAACCTTCATGTATAGAGTAAACCTAGTTATAAGAGGTCTTATATCCTTTACTCTCCATACTCGAGGGAGATTAGTTCTTACTGTTGGTAAAAAATACTCTTAATCACATAAGGAAAACAAATTATTATTTATAACTATTCAATCGATAATATTAAAGTAATATTTTTAAATGCTTAAATACCATATATTTTTAAAAAAAATGAATTTATTCCTACATTATTATATTGGAAAAATTTTATAATTGAAATTAAAGAGACATTATTGCAATATTCTTTGAAAAAAGCATTTTTGGCCATATTTTATAGGTGTATGAAACTTTGCACTTATGGAATTGGGCAAAATCATCTAGGTCGCCATGATTTTGAAATTTTCATGGAACTGTATGTGAGATGAAGAGGAAGTACTGAGAAATCATTTGGATGTTAGCCAAAAAATATATATAAATGAGAGTAATTAAGAAGACATTGATTCTTCTTCTTGTTTTTTTTTCTTTCTTTTTGGCTAGAAGACATGAAATCTGTATTTGGAATTGTGGCATTTTCACATCTTTTTTCTTGTAGAACAAATATTAATATTTGTTCACTAATTAGTGTTCAAATTAAAATAACGAATTAACTTAGCTATATATTTCTTTTTAACATTTTTCATCATATGCTCCATTTTTTTAATAAAAATGTTCCATTTTATTATACCATTAAATTTGGGTTTGAAAGCACCACTCACCGAATTTAGTTATACTAGTATTGTTTCAAATTCAATAAATAATGAATGTATACTCGTCAATATTCACTACTAAAATAATAAATAATTAGGTAGGTCGCTTGTATATAGTATATTGTATGAAATTTGATGAATGAATCGCACTATACATAATCGATAACTGTAGTTTAACAAAAATCGTGCTTAAGACTTTACTGTCTAAGGCGGCTTTGCTAAACTACAACTAAGATTATAGTCTTAATCATATCGATATGCATTCAAGCAACTAGCCTCTACAAAGAATAAAGTACCATAATTATTTATTAATTTAATTAATTCACCTAACGAATTGCAATTTTTAGCGTATGCCTCTAGCTAAAGAGATACTAAAGGTTTAATAAAGTTTTGTATAGTTTGGATCCAGCTGTCTTACTTACTAAACAAAGAACTTCAAAGTTTAAAGACTTTAAGATGTATGAGCTTTTTTCTATTAAGGAACAACAAAATCCAGCTTTGGCATGAGTAAACCATGGTTCTTTTCTTAATCCAAAACGCAAGCCCTTTGAGTTTTTAATTAACATTAATTAATTCAGGTTTAGACCATAATTATTGAACATATTTCGAGCCGCAATTGTCGTTATTGCTAATTATGCAAGCTAACTTGTCGGAAACTTTCTTCAGGGGATCCAATAATAATTGAACAAGCTGGCTGGCTAATTTTAAAATTCTCTCATATTAATTAAAAGCTCAAAAATGAAATTATGGAAACATTCGTAGAGTTTGTATTATTGAATCTTTAATAATTAAGCGGCGTGAAATATTTTATGACTCGCATGGTACTTATTGTTTCATTAATAAGATGTTATTACCCGATAATTATTTAAATGTTTAAATCGTACCAGTCTATCAGAGAGGCTAAGAGAATATTTATCAGATTAAAATTGGATACTTAATAAACAGGCACATATAAATACAAAGTATTCTGATAGATGACACCTTATCGTTAATTCTATATAAATACAAAGTATAATCATTTCTCCACCCAAAAGAAGTATATGCTAATCCATTAGAGTACTATTATATATCTCAATCTTTCAATTATACGAAAGTATATGTAATCTTAATTATACATTGTAATGTCTAAATCACTTAATTGTCACAGTATAATCTGATAAATCTTGTCCTATTTTCAAAATTTAAACATTTACATTTTATTGTTGGCAAATTAAAATAACACATCGATCTCTATATATTTCATTTTTAAAATTGAAAGGGTATTCTCAAGTTTTGCATGTCGTTTCTTTTTATATACGTGGGACACGAAAAACCACTCCCGCACCAATCTTCAAAGTTTGTACTAATAAATTCCAATCCAGTCCTTGTCATTACAGTTATTTCAATCACACACACATATATTCTCTAATGAACTTCCACGATCGAATGTCTTATGCCATATCTATTTTTATTTACATCGATGTGCATTAAAATGATGAATTAGGTTCTGTATAGATATAAACCTCACAGGCCATGCACGATCACATTCACGATTTCGCCTACATGTCAGGTCATTGGAAACCATTAATTACACTCACACACACACACACACACACATATTCTGCAATTGAACATTATCCCTTCATGTTGAAATCATAAAAAAAATTAAGAATCCAATTAATATATCAAGAATACTAAAATTGAAACTCTATGATGATTAATGACCTATTACTACATTACCACCACTAGGCATATATTGCTCCTATATAATTAATGCAAGCTTCACTATCTTGAAAACTTTCTAGAATTCTTTCTCAAGCTTTTTTTGTGAATCAATTTATATCCATAATCACTCTTCCCATAGAATGTTAGATCAATGGGGTGAAAATGGGTAATTGATATATGAAATAAAAGTAAGTGATATTATTTTTGGGGTGTTTCGATTGACATATTATAAGACCGGACCGATATATATACTTCCTCCGATTATTAATATAAAACAATTTTAACCGAATCATGCGGATTAAGGATAAGATTAAAGTTAGTTAACTATCTTATTTTTTCAAAAATCAAGGTATTTTTCTAAAACTATTATCATTTAATCTTTTTTTCTCTCTCTTTGGGGATATTTTTCTGGAAATATATAATAAAACTATCTCATATTCTGAAAAAGTGTCTTATATTTAGAATAAGGCAAAAGACCCTATATTTAGAACCGAATGGAGTGTATATATATACAAAGGTATTTAATTTTACTAGTTGTAGTACCAAAAAATCTTAATTAGAATATGATCATTCTTAATAAGTCACCCAATCAGCCTTAGCAACAGAATAAAAAGGTTATTGTAAAATTAATTTATTCATCTAATATAGTAATCATTAATCTTAATATTCATCACTTTGATACATAAGAAGTGACTTTTAAGGGTTGATCTTAACTAAGACACACGCGCACACCCAGAGAGAGAATAGTGTAGCTTAATAGAGAGAGAGGTAGGGAATCAAAGAACGAAAAGGTTTTATATAAATATTATACGAATTAATTGTGGTATCAAATCATGCAACTTTCTGCCCGGTGCTGTTTCTGTCCATTAATTAAATGCAACGCAACCAATCCAAAGTTACAAGGAAAAAGAGTGAACATAGGGAACTTAATATGAACTTAATTAATTTGATTACCTTAAACTTGGAAAATAATTAATGATGATAATGAGTAGATCTAGTTTAGTGGGATTTTGCAGTACTGCAAAAGGAACCTAACCCACTTGCCTTTAAACAAACTGACATCTCATATGATGATGATTGGATTCGATGCCATGTCCTCAATTCTGACTGGCTTTTTGTGTCTTGGCCATGCCAAGACAAATCACATTACGATTCTAAACTTTAATTTATCTTTGTCCATATATACTTTGTTTTCTTTCAAAAATTGGATCATTGAATTAATGAAGAATATGTTCACCCATCATATTATTAGTGAACCGTGGTCCTTTCACAAGCTTTGTTTTCTTAAGTGTAATCAAGGCGTTCATAAGATTAGTGATTATAAAGTATACCTCCTATGCCATTTTCTTCTTCAACCAAATAATTAAAAAAATATTATTCCTTAGTAATAGGGAAGATATCGGGTCCTACTCATGAATATATATGCATAAATGTTCTGATTCTTCCTAAAATATCACGTTCAGTTCTTAAACATTTCTAACCACTATCTATGATCGAATTAACTTTCGAACTAGTTCCTTTCTATGTTGTTAGAAGGTGATTGGATTTTCTTTCTTTCTTTTTTTCTTTGTTTGTTTTGTTTTTTTTTTTTTTTTTTGCCACAAATCACAAATTGACACATTCTTCCAAAACGATGAAATTAGAAATTATTGTAAGTACAACTTAAAACATTTTAAGTGAAACTATATTTGATTAAAACATGCATCTATGAGAACTTTAATGCAACATGTATAGTTAATGGACTTTTTGTATAATTTTATAGACAATCACAAAATTTTGAAAAATCTGAGATAGAGGTTAAGAGACTAGAGCATAAACCATGAGCCGCTTCCTCCATTAAGAAGAACCCAACAAAGAAAAGGTGCTTTCTTTAAAGAAGAACCACCTTTTGTATTTAATAACTTTAAGAAGTTATAGTGCCATATATAATTAAAAAGAAGAAGAAGAAGCATTATTATCTTAAGCTCATAATATTCTTGTTTCCTTTCCATAGATTAGATTCTAAGTGCAATTAATCATAATTAAACCTTTAAATTACATCTCATGCAACTTGCTCAATATTCTCGACCCACCATTTCATACAAGATCCTATGATGTCTGTTACTTTTCTGTAACTGATTGGTGCCAAACAACTCAGTTTCATTGTTCAAAGAATTTTCCAAGACACACTTGTCTCACTTCATGTTAGTGTGGTGTTATCTGATCTACAACTTTAGCTGTCTGCTTTCTTTTTAACATCTTCAGGAGTTTATTATAGTGCCAGATTTGTACAAACCGAGACATGATAAGGATTTGCATTTAATATTATACTCCATCCGTTCCAGTTTATAATGCACTTTTAACTACCATACGCATACCAAGACAATGATTAGTAATCAAAATTTTTTTCCATTATTTCCCAAATTAACCTTATTTATTAATACTTCTTACATTAATAAATTACAGTCATTCTCTCCTTCATTCTTTTTTCCGAATTCCCATGGGTCATTGAAAATTGTGAAGAGTGAAGCTTTTAGAAGAAATTCTCCTTCATTCATTTATGATTTCACCAAACCATTAAAGAATTTTTATTAAATACATTGGTAACCATAAAATATATAAACTTACTTATTAGAGGCAATATTGGAAAGACAATAAAAAAATACAATATAATTCGCGTAATGCACTATATTTTGAAATATGAAGTTCTCATAATAGTACACTATATAGTGTAATGGAAGGAGTATTATTGTAAAGGCAATGTCTAGGAATAGATTATTAAGGTATGGATGTATTTCACTGGTAAGGATAA
Source organism: Adenanthera pavonina (assembly GCA_026686845.1). Lineage (NCBI taxonomy): Eukaryota > Viridiplantae > Streptophyta > Magnoliopsida > Fabales > Fabaceae > Adenanthera > Adenanthera pavonina. The sequence goes on from JAIVEN010000006.1 coordinate 35,080,846, forward strand.
AAATAACAATTTTAATTATAAGACGAGACTATAAGTTAGACTAGAATCGTATATATATCTTGGATTCTATGTGTGGATTCAAAAAGGAATTTGCCACAGCACTTTAATTATTAATATTATCATCCTCCAAGTATACTTAATTTTCTTTGTAGTTAAGCTACTTGCTTATCTCTCTCTCTCTCTCTCTCTATTCATTTTTTTTTTTTGTATTTTTCATGAGGAAGATATCTCCTCAAAATTTTTTATAGAACTCCATGGATCTAGATCCTCTATTCATCCCAAAGATGAGTAGAGAATACTAATCTTATCTGAAATCTGAACCATTCAAACTTGATTTAGATGGTCTGGATTTTAATTTTTTAAAATTATAATATCATTATTTAAAATTTTGATAGCTAAGAAATTATTTTTTATTTTACATTATACTTCTATTGAAATAAGTAAATTACTAAAATTATGAAAATAAAATAAAACTAAATCCCAGCCATTCAATTTCAGTTTGGATTATTTAGATTTAAGATTAGTACTCTCTATTCCTCTTTAGGATGAGTAAAGTATTCACATTAGAACTCTATTTATTAAAAATAGATAGATTAAATCAGTCATAAGTAATATATACTCATAAATATTTCAACCAGATATTTTAGTCAGATTCATTATTTTTTATATACGTAAACATTTTGAGATTAAATTAGTTTGTCCATATATATTTTTTAAGTATATATTTGCTTAACAGTTGATAGATAGTTGTGTCTCTTAAGTATATTATTTTAGATTCAATCTCTGGTCGTGTGTATAAAAAAGACTTTGTTGGGAGAGGTAAAGCACAATTCGGTGATTTCTATATCTTAAAAGGATCAGTTTTCAGTTATCGATTGGGGGATACTCTTGGTACTCACGAAAAAAAAAATTCTTTTGATTAGCCTTCCTCCTACCTCACACACAAAAATGCTCTTCCATTGTGCAGACGTATTTGCATGTATAGATAAATTTTTTGGCAAAAAAATAATAATACAGATTAATTAATTATCTTAGCAATTTAGATCAGGATGCATGCCTATGTTTCATCTCATGTACAATATTTTTAATCTGCATTCATACATGCAATATATAAATATAGATAATTGGTTTTATACTACTAACATGAAAGTTAATTTCCTGTGAATTTCTTGGAACCTGCATGACACTATGAATTATAAGTGCATAGAGCTTAATTTCACTCATTTTGGGATGACCTGTATGACGCTATATAATTTGATCCTAATTAACATGCTTGCGAAGATAGGCATCCATTAGTAACAATGAGGGGTTTGATCAGAGGGCAAGATGGGTAGAGAAAGGGAAGATTAATCGGTAAGTGGAAAGAGATTTTCTCTTGCTTTGGTACGTGTTAGTGAAATTTCCTTGGAAAACATCTCTTTCCTCATGTAAGGAAGAGAGAAAGCCTCTTATTAAGATGAGAAAACTTGATACCTAACATGATTCCATCTCTCTTTCTCAGCCGTACCAAACATAATTTACACTCTCGTTATTCCTTTTCCTTTTAAGTCTCCATTTTCCATTCTCATTCAATTTACATCCCAAACAAGGCCTTAGTTGAAGCGTATGTATAATTTAATCCGGTCTCACTCACACCAACTACGCAGAGTTGAATTCCACGTTAAAGTGGAAAAAAATATAAAAGTTGAGAAGAAAAAGAACAGGCGACATCAACACCAATAAAAGACAAATTTTGAAGTTGAGATAAAAAGGGAAGGAACCTAATAAGCCGCCACAAGATATCTTTGAATCTTATTTGAAGTTTCTTTGAATGTAATCTCCGCAGATTTGGTCTTTTATGCAAGAATCCAAATATGTCCCCTCCACTTTTAATGCACCACTCCTTCACAGATTTTTCACAAAAAAATAAAAAATAAATTGCATAGATTTTTGTTTGTTTGTAAATTATATGAATCTTTCTCTCTCTTTTTTTTTTAATTTTTTCCCAATAAAAAAACTCTTTCTCTTGCATTTTGCTTAAAATTATGCAAACTTTCTGTCTGATTTCAAGAGATTTTTATGTATAATTTGAATGCATAAAAAAGTTTTTGCCATTTTGCCGAAACTAATTAGGACATATACATATATATAATTTACTCTTTATTTTAGAAGCGATCTGTAGATTTTCAAAAATAGAGATGAAAGCTATACAATATCAACAAAATTACAAAATGATTTATTAGTTTTAAAAATAAAAAGATATATCTATGTACTTTCAGTAAGAAATGTGTTAATAAACACACACATACACATAATGTAATTAAAAAGCAAGTTTCATTGTCCATTTATGTTGTCTTTCCTTTTAGCCGTTTCTGTGGTGCTAAATGTGTATTAATTGTTCCTTAGTCAGCTAGTCATCCTACACAAGGAACTAATTTGCTCCACACAAAAGCAGTATATTGACTTAAAAGTCAATTTAAACACGAGTAGCCCTCAACCTATCTTCTTTTTTTTTTCAAGACTCTGCTTCATGCATATATAAAGTGAGGGACTTTTTAGGCTCATGATTGTTTGTCACGATTTAGAAACTCCATCCTACAGTATTTTATTTTGTTGTTGAGTAACATGTATAAAAGTCTAAAACTGATCCATTACGACAAGCCTTAAAAAACATTAATTATTGTGATTAAAAGAGGCAAGTGGGTTGTGTACGTAGTTGTCACTGTTGTTTTCTCTCTGTCGATATAACTTCGTTAATCAGACAGAAAGTAACATATAGGAATTAGTTCCAAGTTGCCAATAGCTTTGGCTGCAACTTCACTTTATGCCCACTATACATACAACTATGCATTAATATTCAATATAATTACCAAAAAAATTACATTATTCCCAAGTCATAATGAAATTTGTATAATACTATATGAGAAACCACTTAATGTATATAATATATATTATAATTAATTAGACGGCGTGAGAATGATGATAAATAAATAAAGGATATTTAAAGGTTTGGTATATTCTAGACAGGTGTCTTGTAGGTAAGAGGCAACTCTCCCAAGGTTTTTGAGGTTGACTTGTTTTGGTACGTTGAACTCCAAGTTGGAATTGATCAAAGGTGGGAAAGCATTATATTATATATCACAGTATTATATTATGTTATATATGTGGAAAATCACAATGTGACGTGGAATTAGGCCCAATGATTTGACATGATTAAATATAAAAATGTTCCCGAAATTGATTTTGGATTTTTAATTACAATATTAAATATGTTACCTTGGATACACACGAGTCTTATTTTAGGTAGACAACACATTTGAAGTGTTTTATATTGTCGTCAACATCCAATTATGATGAGGCAAAAGGGTTTAAAAATATTAATTCGTATTCACATTTAGAACAACTGAACTTGAATTCTTTTCTCGACACAATATTCAATCATTCTTTTCTTTTCTTTTCTTTTCTATTTGCGGGTATTGATAATGATCGATGGATGAAGTGTCCAATTAATTTTTATCTTAATTTCGTTGGGACAATCATACACATCAAAATTCGAATCTAGTATGCATCTAAATTATGAGAGAATAGTGATACGTACAACAGAGAGAGAGTGTGAAAAGAAACTCGCTTTGATTTTTTTTTCTTTCACCTGAATTTGAATCTTCCAAAGTGAAAAAGAAAATTGCGAATTGCATATGAAGTAAGAGAAAGATAGAAAGCTAGAGTAAGTAAAAATAAAATACGTTAAGCCCATACAATTTAGGTTCAGTTTGGTTTGTAGAAGTGATTTTAAAAAAAGTGAAAATAAAAAAGGAAAAAGGAAATAAAAATGAGGTTTAAAAGTATATTTGATATAATAATCGAAGCATTGTATAGTTTTTATTTAATATTTAAATTTATAATATGAAAATACTAAAATACCCTTCCAAAATAAAAAAAAAAAAAAGAAAGAAAGAAAATCCCTACATAATACACACAATCAGAAACCCTAATTTGTCAAACACTAGCAACTGGCGGTAACCACTACTGAACTTCCACCACCGTACCAAGAAACAGATTTAGAACTCAACAAATCATGTAACAATATCAATTTTACATATCTACTCTATAAAGAACAAAAAGCAAGAATGATCGAAGATGACCAAACTTGGAGAAGAAGCATTAGGCTTGCAATCTATTGAAAACAGCACTAATCTCTTGAGCCTAGAAGCCATCGACGGTGCTACTGGAGGCAATAAGTGTAGTTAGAGGCAATGGACGCATGGGAGTGATGGAGGTGAGGAGGTGAACGATGATGTCCAATGCCGTCAAATGCTTTTGCTTCAAATATGTTGAACACCGTCGAATGGAGTCGAGGGAGTGACAGAAGTGATAGAGAGATTTGTTGCCACTTTCTCTAGCATCCTCGTCGAATGCTGTCCACCGTCATGTCACTTAGCGCTCAAGCATCGTCATCATTTCTCTACCCAATTCGGGAGTTGTGGTTAGGGCTGGACAAAAAATTTAGAGGGGCAAATGTCATTTAATTAAATGAGTAAGGGTATAAAAGTCCAAGATATACACTTCCGTGGATCCCAGCACACTTCCTTGGTCCATATAAAGGAAGCCAGTTCCGCTTCTTTTTTCATGGAAACAGGCTTCCATGGAAGTCTGATTCTAACACACTAAACATGCTTGAAGAAGGAATTCTTTTCCACTTCCATGTTCCCTAATTCCAGCTATCAAATGGAGCAGAAAAGAGACATTTTATAAACTTCTCTCTTTAAAGAAGTTTATAACCTCAGGGATTTTTTTTTTGGGCTTGAAGATATCACTCAAGGAACATTAAAAGAGACATTTTATAAACTTCTCTCTTTAGATAATTTAAATTACTTTTCACCCATTCTTTTCTTCACTGTTTTTTTGTTTTCATATTAAAAATAATTTATAAATTTTATATTTTGAAAGATCTAAATTCGCAAAGAAAGAGTTGCTGCCATTTCCTTTTTTTTTGGACCAAGCCATTCCTTTTGTCGGGTCATTGAATAAATGATTCATACCTCATTGTCCATTCGCAAGGCTAAAGTGTATAGATTTATGGGCCCATTTAAGTATTAGCCATTAGTAAACCCAACAATTGAACAGGATGGAGATCTATTGTGGGAAACAGATCAGTCCTATATTCAGGCCCATAGTCTGAACTACTGTTACTTTTACCCAGCCACATAAATTTTGGACAACTTTTTTTACGGAATAAGTACGGTCATGTCCAACTGAGACAGAAGTTTCTTGTCAAAATATTATGAAAGTAATTCTTACATGTCTTTTTCCTAAAAAATAGCAAAGATAATAATAATAATAATAATAACAATTATAATAATAATAATAATAATAATCATCATCATACCCACTTAAATTGAAATCATCTAACATAAAAAGTAAATAAAATAGTGCATATCTCAATTAGTTAGGAATTATACTAGTTTAACTAGTAATTTTAAGTTTGACCTCTAGGTGCATGATTGCATCCAAGTGGTTTAATTAAACATAAATAAATAAATAAAAGTGCCACTGTCACATGAATACTCTCGCTTTCAATTTCAGTGAAGTAGGGTGAATAAAATGTATAGTAGAGAGAACCTTACATATCTCTACCTGTTCTGCTTTTGTCAAATATTCTACAATTAAGAACTAGAAAAACTCTTCGGCCAGAAATATGATATATACAGTAAAAAATTAACTTGTTCGACTTAAAAAGAACAAAACAAAAAGAACTTTAGATTGATACTTGAATGAATCATCTATAATATATCTATAAAGTAAGAAATGAATTTACTGTTCATAACCCATTTATAAATGGGTTGGATTTGCGGGTGCTTCTCATTTTTCTTTGAGCACTTTCTTTGTGTCTTTTCTCTCTAATTCTTCTCTTCCCTTCAACCATTTTTCTCATTTGCTACGGCTGGTATGTCTCTTCATTCTTGATTATTCTCTAAAGGCTTTGATTTGTTTCATCTATCCCATTAGCCTTCATGTTTCTAGAGTGTTCTAGCCTACTTTTATTTTTGTACTTTTCTTCTTTGTCCACTATTCTGTTCCTTTTTCCTGTATCCAGGCACATAAGAGGTTTTACGGTAAATTGGTTGCTATTTCATCGGTCTTTTATTTGGCTATATTTCATTTGACACTTTTCTTCTTCCTACATTATTATCATTTCATCTATTCCATTGGCCTTCATGTTTCCAAAGTGCTCTAGCCCACTTTTATTTTTGTACTTTTCTTCTTCCTCCACTATTTTTTTCCTTTTTTCCTTTATTGCAGGGAGATAAGAGGTTTTACGGTAAATTGATTGCTATTTCGTCGGTCTTTTATTTGGCTCTATTTCGTTTGACACTTTTCTTCTTCCTACACTATTGTGTAGATTCCAGTGGATTGGAATGCTTGCATGTGGAGGTTTTGAGGTAAATCTGTTGTTATTTTATCAGCTTTTTATTTGGCTCTACTCCCTTTGAATTTATTGTTTCAATGACACATAGGCTTAGAAATCGATGATTTTATCATGTTTTTATGTTCGTGTAGTTTTCTTGTGATTTTGGTTGGCTTGAAATAAGGATCTTAGGTCTTTAAACTTTTGCAGGTTAGCAATTACCTTATGGTTTTCTAGAAGTTGTGTCTCTATCGCTGTTACACCTCCATTGAGGTGCAAAATTTATTGATCTTATTGATTTTCCACGATTCACAGGCTACTATTGGATTAAACTGTTAGGAGTATGGTCAAATCTCACTTTTTTCAACGATGATGGGTGCCTCTCCTTTCTCCATTTTTCTTCTCCTTCCTTCCTCCTTCTTCTCATTGGTACTCCTTCCTTCTATTTTTCTTATTTTCTTCTCTCCCTACTGTTCGCCATTCTTCTCCCCCTCCTTCCTTTTTGAACTAAATGTGGTGGAAAAAATTCTAGATTAGGGAGGTCACAAATATGGGAAACTAGATAATGGTTCTCTGCCTTTTGGTCAACAGACTCCATCGGACATCCTCCGGTGACAAAGAGAAGTGTCAGTGAGCTATTAGAATCATAGTTGAGCTCACTATCCTAGGATTAGTGCATTCACCGAAGCTCTTATCCTCACGCATCAACCAACTTCATTTTGTGTGGGCTTCATGCGACCTATGCTCTGCATGATCCATTGATCATCATTCATTCCAGCTCGTGATCCTTCATCTCTTTTAATCTTATGCCTTGCATAAGTTCCTCTATTCCTCTTTTGGATTGATTCATCTATCAGGAATTTTTTGTTTTACAAGAAACTTTTGATTTTTTTTTATTTGATAAGAAGAAGCAGCGATGGATCATGTTGCAAAAGGGACTTTTAATTTTCATGTCGAGGTGTTTCATGCTCTTCCCAGGTCAGTATTTTCTTAAAAAAAAATCCCTCAATTTTTTGTGCGTGACTATGGGTTTGTTCTTTCCTTTGAGTTGTTCTTTCTATCTTGCAAGAGTTGCTGTTTTGAGTTGTTGATTTACGGCATGTAAAGCTTTTATATCCAATGAAGAATGTGACCATCTAATTAATCTGGTTAGTTCTCTCTCTCTCTCTTGCTATTAGTCTTTCTACTATTGGAGAGAATGTTATTTCCATTACCCAAATTTGAACTGTTATTCCAAGGACAAACTAGAGAAATCCATGGTAGCTGATAATGAATTGAGCAAAAGTACAATGAGCAGGTCGACCCAAATGGGCCGGGCCAGCCCGAATTGACAGTTCTAACCAAATGGGCTGGGCCAGTCCAAATTGACAGTTCTAACTATTCATATGCTGGCCTTGGTAGATATAGTACTCTGAAGACACTTTAAAGGCTCATTGCTTTAAACACGACATTGATGATCTTAGTATAATATTTTTGCATTCAATTATTTATAGTTTATTTATTTTTCTATTATTTGTTATCATCAATTTTTTTATTTTTTCAGGTAATAAGATGATCAAATCCTTTATTATTAATATCGGCGGAGGTAATTACTACCTCTGGTCCTTAATATAAGATCTTTTTAACCAAATCACGCAAATTAAGAATTAGAATTAAAACTAATTAACTACCTCGATTTCTCTGAAAATCTCAACATTTTTCCAAAATTATCTTTATTTAATCTCTCTCTTTCTCTTTGGATATATTAAATAGGGGTATTTTTTTAGAAATGTATAATAAATACTACCTCGTATATTGTAAAGGATCTTATATTTAGGATCAGGACAAAATGTTCTATATATAAGACCGGAGAGAGTAATTTATTTTTTGTCAATTGACATATTAGTAGTGTGAGATTTAACTAAATTTTTTTATTCGTTAATAGAATGTTTGATTACCGCTAGATTAGTATTTATTTTCTAACATCCAAATCTATCAATTAAACTGTTTGATGATTTAATCTTCTCGATCTGCGAAAACGACCTTGTCATTTTCAATTCATTTTAGGTTTCCCAGCGTTACCGAGGTCCGGTCCGAGTTGGGGAGCGGGTTTGACTCGGTGACCTAAAAACGACAGTAGCCACGACCTCCTAACCAGCAGAACGGCACCAGATCGAAGCAAGCCTTGATCGGAGAAGTCAAATTGAGAATCCACAGGTAATAAAATCGCCTCTTCTTTTCATTTTTTTATTATTTCATCTTTGCCTCCCTGGATCATTCACTGTAAAGATTGGAAACATTTACATCGGCATCGCTGTTTTCACTATGTTCTATGCTAAGCAATTCCAAATTTGATGAAAGCTATATGGTTCGTGTAGGACACAAGTAAGTAGTAACGGAACGAGTTTTCTTGTTATGCGTTAAATTCTGTGTAAAAGATATGAAATGGGTTTAATGATTCATTAGTTCGGCGGACCCCTTTTTCCTTCCTGTGATACGACTGAAATGGTACCTACCAAGATCAAGAAGATATCTTCTTGTTTGTGTTAAATTCTGTTTATTGACTAGTATATTGCTGAATTACATAGATACATTCTGAGTTCGTAGCCTGGTGAAGCTTTGAGTCTAGAATGTAATTTTGAGGTTAAATTGACTTATTTTAATGCTATGTATACTGTACAATATTTTTTCATAATTCATATTTTCCTTATATAAACTGACAGAACTGTGCAATTCCATCAACTGGTTGCCTGTACAAGTATTTTCATCGTCTTATCTCTGAAGTTTCTTTCCTTAAGAATTTCTTGAAGTGACTGGTGAGCGACTGGGTGATGCATAACTACACCATCTCCAGTGACATTGAAATACAAAGTGTATGTAAACTTATGACTGAGAAATGTAAGCCCCACATGTGTTGCTGTTAAGTTTCACATTTCTTCATGCTTTTTGTGATTATGTTGACAAACAGGTTTTATGTTTCTATTGATCATTACTTGATTTCCTTAAATTTCTGGCATCTAATGTAGTTTATCTGAGTTGCAGAAGCATTGAGTCAATTCCCATGAGAATTCAAGCCAAAACAAAAAAATCCCATGAGAATAATGTATGCCGAATTACAGTTTCTGAAAGCATCTTTCAATAATACATATGTCATTCAATTGGAGTTTTTGCCCGCCATGATAGTTAGATTGCTGATTAAATAAAATGTCTAATTCTGGCAAATGAGGATGGTCTTAGCTTGTTTATTTTTATTTGAATTGTCTTATATACTAATAGCTGAACAATCAGGCTTGAAAGCAGTTATTTTCATTGTAGAATGAGAAGATTTGAAGTTAGTGCAATTTGAAATAATGAACTTTGTAAAATTTACAATAAGAACAGAAATATGGTGAATGAGGAGGCTTTTACACATGCAGAATTCTCACGCACTCTATGGCAGCCCCTTTCCCCTTGATTTATTATAATGTGAAGATAGAGATTGACTACAAAATAAACTTTTGACTACAAAGGATAATTAAAATTTCTAAATAATAATAGACTCTAAAACTCTAAATAATTATAATTTATGAACTCATAGTTTATCAAGATAACCTCCTAATCCATTTCTCAACAACTTTTATAAATATGTATGATTGGTAGTGTCATATTGCAATTGCATATTAACATTTACCAAATATTCGTGCAAGACTGAAGCATGAAATTTGAATGACAAATGAGTAGAAACCTTTCTATTCTTTATGGTTTTTCAATTGAAAATGTGAAGGGGTTATCCTATAGCAAGAGGTTATGTAGATAGTCTACCGGTGCTGTCATAGTTTGACATGATCATTTCATTCTTCAGTTATCGTTGCCTACTAGGATTTAATCCATCTTATTGTATATAACATTAAGGAGTATGAGGGAACAGAATTCAAGAACTTTCTGGAATTTTATAAGGTTCAAAGATATTTTTATCTGCATTCTATTGAATAATCATGGTCAGATTCTACATATATCATGAGATAGTTGTGTGACTCTCTGTTGGTATGATCTTTATAAGAACTGTGATTCATTTTTTGTTACCAGCTACAGGTATATCTACAGATAAAAATTTAGAACCCTAAATCTAAGAAAGAGTGTCATTTAATCCCCTGTTCATGGTAGCTTCTTTTCATCACTATAAGTGTAATCTTCATACCCACCATATGTGGTAAGGAAGCTTGAACTAAGTGGTTGACGTACCTTTGACAATGTCAAGGATTCAAACTTGTAAAAGTAAAAAGCTTGTAGGAAGGGGTAGCCTTAGTCCTACGGGGAGATTAGTCTCCCACCTAAAGGGTATGAAGGCACTAGTGGGAAACACAAGAAAAATATTATCTTCGTTCTGCCCGGATAGCTGTAATACTTTTGTTTGTTTTCTTTTGATATAAAATGGAAATATACAGTGCCATAATTTATTAGGTATTCAAGATTGAGCTAAGGGAATTTTGAAGCTCTTTTTGGTTGTATTAATTTAATACTCTTATCATTTTTCTGTAATTTTGTCATACTAATAATAGAAAGTGAAACCTTACTTCTGAACGAGAAACTTCATGAGGACTGGGAGTTCAGTCTGGAGAAAAGCAGACACATCTCCAGTTCCCACGAGTTTCAGTACTCCTCTACCCTAGAGCAATGTCTTGGTCCAAAGGACCCAAAAAATGTTTGTGTTCTTTCTTGTTTGCATTATGTTGTGCAATGCTTCTGATTTTAAAAAATTCAATTTACATTTATTGGTATATATCTCGTTGGGAGAAAAATTTGAGAATATCTCTGGTTATAGGTAGTCTGAAACTACCTGCTTTTAAACAAGCATCAATAGCATTGAGGTTCACGTAAGTAAAAGTTAATTATGAAAACTGCTGTTTGGATACAATATTGGTCATATTACTAACCCCATTTTGGTTGATCCAATTTAGCCCTCGATGGTTATACTAGTTAAGCAGGATTGTTAATCTCCATCGTGCACAACAGTTAGTTTAGCGTGCAAAAAACTCCTTTAAGATTCCACCCTTAGTTAACCTTTTTTACAGATTATCCTTCTCTTGATTACTCAACCCCACATTATTTTCTGATTCACTCCATGCGCGTCCGGAGATTGCACCTATTCCTCGATATCAACATCTGCCATAGCAGCTTTCAGTGTCCCCGATTGTCTAAAGATGGAACTCTCTATACTGATCCCCTAGTCCCTAATCCCTACAGGTGAAATCATTTCTGATACAGAAATTTGTTCACTTTCCCATTTATGCCAGCAACCTCTCAAACTAGAGAATACTCTTAACATAATTTCCATACATTTTTCTCTAGAATTTTTCAGGTGGTCTGTCTCACTCAGGACCAGTGGACCAGAAGTCCCACCACTGGTAACCACCAGCAGATTGGTCTATGAGTTCATCAGAATTAAAAGTACGCCAATCTTCTCCTGAAGTCAAGGAATCATCGGCTCGCTCGACAAAATTCAGAAGAGTATGTTCATCTTCAAGGCCAAAGTATTCCGTCTTTATACTGCTGTCATCATCTGAGAGAACACCTAGTACATGCTCTGATCGGTCCATTGGCGGGCTTGGCTTTTCCTCAGGTTTTCCTTTAACGGTATCTCCATTTTCTGATTCACTGTCCATGCTGTTTACTGGTTTGACTTGTGTATAGCACTGAGCTTGCTCGTTAGGCTTCTGTATTAGATCAGTCAGCTTCTGCAACTGTTTTGACATTGAAACTTCAGTCATTATCCTCTAAAATGAAAAGGGTCTATTTCTATGCATGTCCAAACTTCCAAACAATAACAACAATATTAATCTTATCTCACTAAAATGAAATCAGCTATATGAATTATATGACACAATGAATTATATGATGCCAGTGAGTTATATTAAATACCATAGATAAATCAAGGAATAAAAATTGTATTGCAAAATTTTTGTACCTGAATTACCAATGCCTCCTTCTCCTTCTTCAGAGATTCACACCGTGAAGCCAAGCTGCTATAATTAGCTCTAAGTATGCCATAGTCTCTTTCAATCTGCTTTGACTTCCATCTTGCCCTCTTGTTCTGGAACCATATAGCGACCTGCCTTGGCTGCAACCCAAGTTCTCGTGCTAGCTGCAACTTCTTCCTCGGCTCAAGCCTGGACTCTGTCTCAAACATGGATTCCAATGATCTGATCTGGTCATCACTGAACCTTCTCTGGATTTTGTTGCTCTTCCTCTTCCTCGTGACTCCTCCTGATGGAGCTGTGCTGCTATATGCTTCTGCTTCCGCAACTTCTGCTAAATGAGAATATTCTATGGTATGCTGATCTAACATCATGAGGGGATTCACAGTGGCTTCTTCCTGGGTCTTTAAAGAACTCGAGGTTGAGCAGGATAGGTGGTAGGGAATGTTTCTGGGAGTGTGTGCCATAGGATATGCATGTATTTATTAGCTTCAAGTATGGGAGTTCCTATCATGGTGGTGTTCGGAGATTGGAGGTGTGACAGAAGTCTTCCATTTCTGCTTTATATCCAAAAACCAAACGAGTCATATTCAACCTATGAGGTTTCTCCACCTGTGCTTCATGAATTTCACCTCCTTTTGTTTTTTTCCCATCTCTTGATGTTTATTTTATTTTCCGCCTTTTGAGTGAGGCTTTGCGTGTGAGCCAGCTTCCTTGTCGGCTCAGCTTGAGTGGCTTATCTTTGACCTTGTTGTTTCTTAAAATATAAATGCTGTGTGATCATATTACAGCGAGTGCTTAATGATTCCTCTTATTTAATCACATTTTTAAAGGATTTAACATTTAATATTGATTCGGACTTCATCAGTGACATCATCTTCTTGAGGGTTATGTACTGATTAGTTAATTGTTACATGAATCACGCTCTTCACTCAATTGTCTAGTTACACAAGTTTTACAATGATTAGAAATTATTTATTAATCTTAGTTCCGTCAAGTTATACTTTTTTTATTTGCATGAAACAACCTCACTTAGCATGATGCATGTGTTTATTTTTTTTTATTTTTCTATTTTTTTTGCTTTTCCCAACTCCAATGATGCCACAAGGGAGTGGGAATATGTAATGCATTCCCCACCCGGAAGAAATCTTTGGTCCTGGTGGCTTAAAAAAATAAGGTTAAATTAGAAATTTGTTTAAAATTAGCTGAAATTAGATAATTTTTTTTATTTTCAAAATCAATTTTAAATTTCCTAATTTTATTTCTCTAAAATTACACAAAATTCATTTCTATTGTTAAAATATATGTAAACATCCATCAAAAACTAGTAAATTATGCAAACAATCAAACATGCTTTCAAGTTTGCGGGTATGCACTCAAAGAAACAAACAAAAAACTCTTCAAAAATTTTATCTCATTTTAAGAAAATTCAAGAAATAATTTGTAATTTATTGTTTTATAAAAAATGAATATTTCTAAATTTTTAAATAGAGAAAAGAAATTATAATTTTAATATACTTTAAAGAAAATTTATTAAAAAAAGAAAATCATGTAACCAAAAAGCTGACAAAAACTAGGAATTGAGCCGAAGCAAGAGTGGGGAGCCATGGAAGGGGTTAGGTGGAGTCATTGACACCCTTCCAACCATTTTTTAAGTAAGAAAATTCCCATTCCTTATCATTAATCAGAATTCTTACCAATTTTTAAAATCAATAATAATAAAAAATTATTTATTTTCAGCCAACAAGATAAGTTGCCATGCCACACGAATCTGTCAGCTGTCCTATGTCAGCCAATGGGGTGTCGCCACCTGCACGCGGTCAAAACGTTGTTTCTCCTTACGTCGTTCGTTTTCGGAGTTTTGGGTTTTCCTCTCGTGACGTGGCGAAAAACCAGTGGCTGGACGTACAAAGTGGATCGCACCTCCGCGACACGTGTTATGGTACGAATGCGATATCGTAATTTGTTGCGATTCTGATTTGTGGGACAAGTTTTGTCTGGTACAGGTGTCCTTCTTAGTGGGCTCTACCTGCTTGACACGTAACTGTCCTCTAGCCATCCTTCCAACTTTTAGTCCTAGAAATTGGAGTTTCTTAAATAATTTATTAAACACGGTTCCTATAAAAAAAAAAAAAAAATTGAAATTAGTTACAACTTATAAGTAATAATTTTATCAAAAACTATTATAATATTTATAAAATATACTTAATAAAGGTCATTAATCTTTGCCCATATTAATACTTGGAGAGGGAGAAAAAGTTGAAATTGTTCCCTACGTCTTATATCATAAGATATTTTATAAAATTTTTCTAATCTTATAATATAAGTTTTTCTATAGAATTTAGTAAAATATTTATGAATTTTTTCTAAAAATACACTAAATAAATCCATTCTACAAATATCTTATTTCTCTTTCTTAATATTTTAATTAATGTGAAATATCATTTTTGGAATCACAACAATTTTTTTATAAAAATCAAGATTCCCAACTAACTTTAATTATTTTTCTTAAGATATGTGATTTTTGTAATGCTTCTTATGGGATTGAGGGAGTATTAAGGGATTTTGTAGAAAATCACTCAATAATACTTCACTAAATTTTGAAAAAAAAAAAACCCTTATATCAAGGACCATGAACCTTTTCTAAAAATACACTACATAAATTTATTCTACAACTATCTTATATCTCTTTCTTAATGTTTTAATTGATGTAAATGAAAGTCTTTTTTTGAATCATAGCAACTTTTTATAAAAATCAAGATTCCCAACTAATTTTAATTATTTTTCTTAATATGTGAGATTTTTGTAATACATTTTATAATATGGGACGAAAGGAGTATTAAGGGCTTTGGTAGAAAATCACTTATACTAAATTTTGAAAAGACCCTTAAATTAAGGACAATAAAATCTTCTAGAAAGGCCCTAATATTAAAGATAGAAGGGGGTACATCGTGTCATATATATATATATATATATATTACTTTTAACTAATTCATACTAACTAAAAAATATGTTAAAATTAGTTAATGATTTTGAATTTTTAAATAATATCATAACTTTCTGCTTATTTAAACTCATTAAATTTTAACATATGTTAATCACACACACACTCCCTCTCTCTCTTTTAATCTCACCCTGCACAACAATTTTGATTATTCCCTCTCTCATAATGATGAAGGGAAAATATGGAAATAAATCTTTAATGCTTCAATGATTCTTCAAAGTGATTTATATTAACGATCAATAATTGCTTCTAGAATGTAACTTGAATATAGGATCGGAGCTTGTATTATTTATTACAAACATAATACTAATAAGTACTCCCCCCAATCTTTAATATAAAAGTCCTCTTAGAGGATTTTCATGATCATTAATATAAGGGTTTTTGTAAAATTTAGTGAAACATTAATATGTGTTTTTCACAAATGCTCTAGTAGTTTTAACTCTTTCTTTCTTCAAACATTAATGTGTGATATAAAGTAGGAATGTAGGCCAAACCCTATGAGTTACCCTATATAGCCCTTTTCAAGTAGGGTGGGTTGGAAAAAGTTAACCATTTTGATGCAGGCCTTTTCCAACTCGCCCGCTTAACCTTAGGTTGGCAAGTTAGCCCTTTTTTTTCATTATTTTATTATGATGTTGAAGTTGAATGAACTTATGATTCATAATGATTGAATATTGGTAAACAAATTTTATTTAAATTTTATGATAATTTTCATGGTTTTAATTGTGAATTGTTTTAATGTTAGTGGATACTTGGAATTTGATTTTTGCTTTAGTATATATGATATGCTTATATGATTTAGACTTCAGAAAAAATGAAATTGAGGATTGGAACATGGTTGGTTATAGTTGGTTATGGTGGATTGGTGAATTATTATTCAAATTAATATCAAATTGTGGAGAAAATAGTGAAAAAAATGGAAGGGTTGTCGCATCATGCTAGCTGACTTGCTAACCCACTCTTGGGGTTGGGTTGGGATTTTCCCAATGCATTGGCCCCTTTTTGGACCAACTCATGGCAAGTCAAGCCACCTCGGGTCAAGCTGGTATATTTTCCCAACTCTAGTTTGATAGAGATTAATAGTTTTTATTAAAGTTATTCTAAGAATACTAAAGTACATTCTTTTTATAAGGAACAAATAATTATTTCATCAAAACTAAGAAAAATAGTTAACTACAATTAATATATCATAATATGAAAAAAAATTTCAGAAATGCCCATATTTAATTGAATCCCAAATTAATCATTTAATACCTTGTGAATATGATACTAATTAAGGAGGAATGATAAAATAGAAAATTATCATTTAATGCTTGACAATGGAAGTTACTTTTTTATAAAAAGGAACAAAAAACCTCTTCCAAAAATTTCTTATAAAAGCGATCGGAGGAAGTTATTTTTTACAAAATCAAAGCTTCAAACAAATTTTAACTACCTGATTTAATCCATGTGAATTGATTATAAAATGCTTATAAAAATGACCAAGGGGAGTATATAATTTAACTTTGAATAACTACTAGAGACTAGATCAAGTGGTAAAAGTTTGCTAGGTTGAGTAGAGATTTAAGATTCAAGCTCACCTTTTGTAGCATTGAAAAAGTTGAAAATTGAATATTTAAAATATGTGTAAAACACTTTGAAAGCTCATATAACGTTGAGAGAGTTATGTTTTATTTGGGATTAGATAATCCATAAATTTGAATTTGTTATCTGTGATTACTCATTTCAGCCCTATTTATAAAACCTTTCTAACCAAATAACAAAAATTAAGAAATGCGATTAAAATGAGTTGAGATCTTTTTTTTTTAATTATCACAATATTCTAAAATTACTTTTAATTAAAGTTGTCAAAAGTAGCTCTATTTTACTGCACATGACGGAGAAAGTAAAAATTCTTACTTCCAATATAATAATTATGAATAAGGATATTCACGAGTTTGATTTACTTTGGTTTTGAACAAAAACTAAACTAAACCAAGCCTATTGATTTAGCTTTTTCTTGAACCTTGTCAGTTTAAAATATAAACGGTTTGGTTTAGTTCAATAATAGGTTTGATTCAAGTTTTGTTCATACTTTTTGAATTTTTTTTAAATAGCATCCTTCTCTAAAAATTAAATTAAATATATTACATATAGATACTTTATAAATACAAATTAGATCTAAATAGTTTACTAATCAACATGCTTTATGAACATTAGAAAAATAAAACAAAACAGGTGTAGTTATGGGTAATTAGGTATATTTATATATTATAACTTATTATAATATAGTTATCAGGTGTGATTCAATTTAATTCAGATCTCATTGTACTAAAACCGAACTTAAACCAAACCAAGTTGGTTTCAATGGGACAAAAATTGAAATAAACTTCATTTCAATTTGGTTTGAATCAATTTTTCTCGATTTGGTTCAGTTTTGAACACATTTAATTATGATGGACATACTTGAAAAAAATTAATAAATAATTCACACATTTTATAAAGAGTCTTACTTTAAGAACTAAATATGATAAACTTTTACAAGTGATCTTATAAATAAGATCAAGTCATTTTAATAAAAACCTTAATGATAAAATATAAAAAAATTGAATCTAATATTTTTATATTAAACTGTTATCAATCCTTTTTACAAGACCTTTTTAATTGAATTACATAAATTAAAAAAAATTGTTAAAATTAGTTATGTCTCTTTTTTTTCTTAAAATTCATCACAACAAATCCAAAATTATCCTTAAATAAAGTCATTTAACTCTATCTCCATCTTAATTATGTATCACTTTTATTCTTACTTCCCTCCTCAATTTTTTTTTTTGCCAGGTCTCTTCCCTCCTTAATTAATGAAGGGCATATTAAAAAGAATCATAAATACTTTATATATTTTGTAAGGATCTTTAGGACTGGAACGAATACACGCATACCTTTCAACTAGCCGCCAAGAGAAATCGTGGTGCTTTCGAGCTTGACTTGTTTTAATAAACGAATTGCTCAAGCTTAGGTCACAGAATAGTTAAATGAGCTCAAAATTGAGATTATAAGCTCGGTTCTTTTTTTTTTTTTTTGGTGAAATAAGCTCCTTTCATTTTGTTAAATGAGTGGTAAGGTTTGGCTTGTTCTACTTTGTTTAAGATTATATACACACGAATAAATTATGCGATTTTGATGGTTTTTTATAATATTTAAAATTAAAATTATGTTTATAATTTCTAATAGATATACTATTTTATATATAATTAACGGAGCATTTCATATATAAGCTAAACGAACTGAGCCTCGAATTTGTATGATCGACTAATTGAATTGAGCTTGATGAAGCTATGCTCAAATTGATTTATTTAATAGATGAACTAAGTTAGAATGAAATATAAAATCGAAGTATGGTTTAAATTTTTAATGACTCTGGCTCCACAAAAGTAACGTGCTAACTACAAATTAACGCTTTAACTAATAAATGTAAAATATTTTGATGTCCAATAGAATAGGACCCTTAGGTGCAGGAGCTTCTCGAATATCAAAGTCAATTCTTTTTGAATTTTCTATCTTTTTTTAATTCTAATTAATAATAATATTAATTGCAAGCAGTAGGGATAAGCATCAGGGGGCACATGGATTATCACATGGCTTCCAATGAGAGAAGGACATTTTTAAGGGCATGAAAATGAAAATGTCTCGTACTAAATATTATTAACATTATTGTACCATTAGAAGAATGTTTCTTTGTTTGTTTCCATACTCTCTCTCTCTCTCTCTCTTTCATTTCATATCCTGTACAGCTAACACAGATGGAAAAAATGGAAGGGTTTTGAAGATGATAAGGATGGTAAGATAGAAAAAGACATTTGAATCTAATATGTATATATCAGGTGGTGGTGGTTTTTACGTATGGCTAAGTACGAAGAAGAAGAAGAAGAAGAAATAAAAGGGACCAATCTCTAATTAGAGAGTGGCAGTGAAACTATTTTACATTACTGTTCGTAGGCGGTTCCATGTGAAATTGAAAGTGTCTTGTTATACTTTATTATTTCTTTTAACAACTCATTTGGTATTTGAAAGCCAAATTGAACTCTGATTCATTCGGGCCGAACCAGATAAAACTCGAACATAAGACCACTGATAATACTAGCACAATCCCTGCCAATTAAGTTGTGAATTGAATTTTAAATTTTATACAAATTTTTCTTCTTAAGTTCTAAACTTTCAGTTGATAAACTTTAGTCCACACTATGTAACTTGAAACTGTAATATCAAAAAAAAAAAAAAAGAAGAAGAAGAAGAAGAAGTAGAGGGGGAAGAGGGTAGAGAGTGTACTGGTAAAATAAGAAAAAACAAATAAATTCCCTTATTGGTTAAGACTTACGAAAGTGGAAGAAAATTTAGTTGCTGTAAATAAAGCAAATTTCTTTCGATTCAAGTGTTTTGATGTGATAACATTATTGAATAGCGATTGTTAAAAAATCATTATTGGGAGTGGACAAGAAAAAATCAGTTTTTAAAATGGCATAGGTTCAACAATCTAGGTACTTGATAAAATTTACTATGAAAGAAACCTTGTAAATTAAGATTGCTTTGAGGACATGGACATGTTTGGTACAATTGAAATATTTTTAAAGGAATGAGAACGTTAGAGAGAATAGAAAGAACCCTCTATGGAAGGTAATTCTCCATTGTAAATGCATGTTTGGTATGGGAAAAAAAATAAAAGTATTTAAAGATGAAAAACTGTACAATAAAAAAGAGAAAATGACTCAACTATCTTTTATTGAAAAAATGATTGTGGTTATAAAATTTGGCTATATCAAGATATGCTCGAGTTACTTAATTGGACTATCTAAAAAATAAAAATAACTTGTTGGCTAATTTAGTTAAAATGAAATTTTGACAAATTGTTGATTTTTGAAAAAGTTTGATGAAATGATTTTTTAATTATCATTAAATGAAATACGAACTCTATTAAAAAGAAGAACGAATTTTTTTAATATAAGATGTAAAATAATGCTTCTGAAATTAAAATATAAAGAATGTGCCATGATAAAACCTTTCCTTCGCATTAAGGTTCTCAAAAGAAGAAACATATGATGGAAAGCTTCTTCCCATGCTTAATAAAAATGAGGTTTTTAATGGAAGAGTTATTGTTACCTACCAAACACATTAAGAAGGACTTTTTCTCCCTTTTCCTTTGTTGAAACCTCTTACCCTTCTACCAAACATGACAAAGATTAAAAGATTTGTATTATGATCTGAATTGACCAAAACATCTCCATGATATAATGGCATTAAATTAGGAAATTCTTTTTACCAACATTTTCAATTAGGAAATCAAAATTTCATTTTAATGATTCCCTTATTTGTTTATTTATATTACTTCTTCATTAGTAAATAATGAAGTAATTCAATATGAATGAAGTGTGAACACGTTTATTGTCAAAATTGAAAGCGAATAAATCATTTCCTAACTCGGAGTGGTTGGAAGTTAAAGAAAACTATATGATTTGAACAGATTTTTTTTTATGTGAACCTTTTTTAATAGAGTATGTATTTTGTTTAATGACAATTAAAAATGAGAAAACTTATATGTTTTTCGTTTTATTTTTCAATCAAAATTTGTCATGTAAAATTTTTGAATTTTTTTTAGTTTAAAACATTAATACTTGTAGTATATGTTAATGACTAAATCTATGATTGTTAAAAATAATTCCACATACCAATTTTTAATTGAAAAATAACATGAAAAGTATATATAAGCAAAAATATAGAATTTTTTCCATTAAAAATATAGATGTATGATATGTGAATCTATTTTTTTAACTTATATCCCAACATAACTTTTGATCATGGTTCCTCTTACTCTACCTAATCCCCGATGATAATAGAAATAATTTATATACAAACTACTCCCTCCAATCATTTAGAACTCTTCTAAAAGATTTCCATGATCTTTAATACTCTATAAGAATTTTTATGAAATTTAGTGAAGTATTAATACATGATTGATTTTTATAAGAAAAAGTATATAATTTTTTCCTTTAAAAAATATAGATGTATGATATGTGAATCTTTTTTTTTTAACGTATATCCCAACATAACTTTTGATCACTGTTCCTCTTACTCTACCCAATCCCCAATGATAATAGAAATAATTTATATGCAAACTACTCCCTCCAATCATTTAGAACTCTTCTAAAGATCTCTATGATCTTTAATATAAGAATCTTTGTAAAATTTAGTGAAGTATTAATGTGTAATTTTTATAAATGCTCTTGGGGATTTTAACTCTCTCTCTCTAATCATTAATGTGGAAGGCAGGTTAATGGCTGTTATTAAGGATATATTATGAATGATAATAATTTTTAACAAAATCAAAACTTCTAATTAATTTTAACTATCTATTTTAATTTACATGATTATGTTAAAAAAAATTTTAATATGATGTACCAATACTTCAAATTATTTGACATATTCATACTAGATACTTCTCCGATATTGATATATTTTTTAAATATGTATCTACAAAGTATACAATTTATTTTTATTTTTAAAAAATAAAAATTATTTTTTGATTTGCATATGATACATATAGGTTCTGGGTCAAAACGGATTGATACTTTTTAGATATTTTAATGAATTTTTTTAAAATTAAAATAAATATTATATTTATTTATTGATAAAAAATTAGAAATATATTTCTTTTATCATAAAAACTACTCCGAAAGATATTATATTCTATTTTCTTTTATGTAAAAAAATAGATTCCTTTTTATGTACTTATACTCCAAGTAATTTCATAGAGTTTATGAATTACATGATTATAAGCATGTTCTTCTTCTTCATTTGGATTCTTTTTATTGTAAATATATTCCTTGTGTTTTATATATTTGTACCCTGGAAGTAAAATATCATATATTTTTAGATTTGACAATTTCAACGTATGCGTATCACATCTTGCACCACATATTCTTATAAAAAGGATCAGTATTAATGAAGAAAATAAATTTTTAAGTCAACAAAACAATTGATGGCATGCTAACCAAACACTTGTTGTTTGACCCACTTGTATGGTTTATGTTTTAAGTTATTGTTAACTTTAACTTATATGCGTGATGGGTGGAATATGTTTTTCTCTCTGAGCCACTTATTTTCTCAAAACAGATGCGGTGAATTTGATTCTTTGGTCATTACAAATCACTATGTTGTAGCTAAATACAATAATCCAATATTTCCCTATCAAAAAAAGAAAAATATTTTGGGGCCTATGTATTAGAGAGAGAGAGAAGGGGGGGATGTATAAGTTATATAAATTGAATCACATTATTGCTAATCTCATATCTATTATCTATATATCATTTGTAAATTACACTACAAATCTTGTATTAAGATTTATATTTGAAATTAAAATGTTACATTCTCTCTATATATATAAAGAGAAGGAAAATTGCAAATATAGATCTTCATTTTTTTTTTGGACGGCTTACAAATTATAGATCTGTAGAAGATAAGATCTGCAAAGAACCCATTCACATATTTTTTTTTAAAAAAAAAAAACAAAGAAGCCATAGATTAATCTTCTGTTCTCTTTGACCAAAAGTGCACAAGCAAAAAGGCCTAACAAGAAAATAATGGAAACTGGGAAAATAAAAAGCTTAGCCTATGGGCCTAGCTCTGAACAGCCTAGCCTGTCTGGGCCCAACCTAATAATGCTTGTCAAATTGAAAGATTTGTGCGTAAGAAATAGATTCCCATTTTTTATTAAAGTAGGCAAGCTCTTCATATATTGCACAAAGTTTAAAGAATAAGCTGTTCTGTTTACAACTTATAAAAAATATAATTTGTTATATATTTTACAATAATTATTTTTACTTTAATTAGTGAAAATTTTGTGTTATTTATTGGGATTTGAAGGATTGTTGAAGAGAAATTTTATTTGGACCCAAACATAACTCAAAGTGGGCTTTGATATCTATTGGGCCAAGAATTGGGAATAGTGATGACACAAAAGTCATAGCAATGACCTAAAGTAACCAAAAAGAAAGGGAATTGGGTGAGACTGAATAGTAGAAAGGATGGGAATTGTAGGCATTGAAAAAACTAAATACTTTTTGTTTTACAAGACCCATTCTTGAAGCTTCTAATAAGTTTATTTTTTACAAAAAAGGGTAAATCATTTATAAGTTTTTTCAAAAATACTTTTTCATAAATTTATTTAGCAAGTATCATTCTTTGTTTTCAATGTTATGATTAATATGGATAGTTTTGGAATATGTAATAAATTTTTGTGAAAAATAAAATATGATTGTTTCACAGGGTGTAATAAAATGAAACGGACGGGTATTAGAGGAAGGAGGGTTGGGAAAGAGAAGGGATGGTGAGTCTCTGATGTCTCATTTATTGAATGTCATCGGACACTAATGCCGCTCACTAGCACGGCAGCTCTACATCAATACGTCTAAATGAATCATCAATCAATAATATTCATTTCATTTTCATTTATAAGAAAAAAAAATCACTTTATGACTATTAAAAAATGGAGGTAAAGTTAGTTAAAGATAATTAATTTGTCTTAAATTTTTAATTTTTTTCAAAATTATCCCTACTTAATTAATCTCTCTCTCAATTCCTTCTAAAAATACACCTCGTGACTCTCAATAGTATTAATGAAGAAGGGTAATTTTGATAAAAAAGAATTAATACAATATTAATTCTCTTTTTTCTCTTTTATAAATAGGACCATAAAAAAGGAAAAATTTTCCCTCATAAATAGAATCGGAGGGAGTATAAAAGATGTACTCATTTTAGGAGTTGTAAAAATGGTCAATTTTAGGATTTTTCACAAAGATCAAATAAATCATTCATTGATCTAAAATATTGTACTCCCCCCATTTCTTTATAAGTGACATTTAAGATTTTTTCACATAGATTAAAAAATATAATTAACATGTTAGAATTTCTTTTAAATTTACTAATATATCCCTCGATAAATTGATAAATAAAAAAGAACCATTAATGTTATTTTTTACTTTTGAAAGAATAGATAAGGATATAAATAAATAATAATAATTAATGAAGTATTGGAATTTGAAAATGACGGGCAAAATTTTTTTTCAAATGTGACAATTAAAAAGAAATAAAGAGAGTAATATTTAATAGATATTTATCAAAATGACCCTAATTTAAATTCTCCATAAAATAATCCATTGGATATTAATGAAGGATAAAATAAGTAATTAATACTTCATTAAAATTTTAAAGTGACAAATATTGTGAAAAATCTCAAAAGCACTAATGTAGCAACAATTTTTATGAACATGAGGGAGTAATTCAATAATTCTAGACTTGTCTTTTTTTTAATTCCAAACTTGCCTTATTTATTTATTTAAGCCAAAATTCCACTTAAATACTATGGAAGAAAAAAATTTCAAAAAAATATACCACAAATTTGCAAAATTCCCAATAGCTACCAAAATATTAAACTAGAATTAAAATGCATTAGAAAATGTCAATTTTTCCTCTAGGTCAAAGTTGAGAATAAGTGAGAATTAATTAAAAATAAGTGAAAATTAGTTAGGAAATAAGTGTGGATCAGTAGTAAATAGGTGATGATAAATTAGAAATAGGTGAAATCAGTTAGAAATTGGAGAGTAGGGGAAAAATTAACATTTTTGCATATTTTAATTTTAGTTTAATACCTTGGTAATTATTAGGAATTTCACAAATTCTTTGTATGATTTTTAAAATATCTTACCTCAGTGGAATTTTCCCTTTTATTTAGATTGATTCATTTTTTATTTATTTTTTATTCGTTTATAATATTTTATGTAAGTGTTTCTTTAAAAAATGAAAATGTATAAATTTAAAACAAAAACATAAGTTTTTATAATATATAAAAATATCAAATAAATTGATGAATTATTTAAAAACATCTAATATAATTAGTCAAAATTTTATTGTAATTACTATAGTGGACCATTTTCTTGCGAGTCACACTAATCATGATTCATGAATAGTATGGGTTACTATAAATTTTTTTTTAGCCAAATGGTTTACAATAGATTTTAATATACGCATTCATAGATATTGAATTACGCATAAAAATAAAATAACAGACATTTGTCCTTTCTTAAATAAAATCCCACACATGTAACTGCTATTTAAAAAAAACGAATAATAATACTAAATATGGTAGATGTGAGGGTGGTGGGCTGGTAGCTTCCGAACCATGTGGATGAGAATGAACATAAACCCAGGAGTGTGCTTTGGAGGGCAATGAGTAGTGAGAAAATATATAATCTTTTTGAAAGAAAAATCAAAATGGTTTGTGCTTGAAACTCCTTAATCAGTAGAAAACGCAGAGCAATCACCTGCTTTGATCTTAAGACTTAAAAAGAGTATTTAAGATTAGGAATATAAATATATTCCTAATTCAATGTAAAATTATAAAATTATTATTCTTATCATATTTTAAATGTCAATATATCCATGGGTCATAACTAATTAAATGTGTTTATCAGACTCATTGCAATGCATAAGGAAACATAACATGTAAGATAAAATAGTAAATTTACTATAAGTTGCATTATTAAAAAATGACAAATAGGGCATCTTTTTTTTTCAAAAAAAAAATACATTTGTGGATTACAAATGACACCCTAAAGGCTTATATAATTAGACCCTAGCTTTGAGAAAATGACTAATTCTAATGTAAATTTTGTGAAATGGGTTCATACATGCATGTGGATTGTCCAAATTGTAGTTGGAGGAGATATAATTATAAAAGCAATGCATGTAACATGCATGGAGAAATTATAACATTCCCTACTCTAAGATCAGATCATTCACATTATTAATTCCTAATAAAAGAAAAATTAATTTATGCAATTTCAATGAGAAGAGAGATTGTAGGTGTGTGTAATGAAAAGATGAAAGAAAAATTAATTAAATGAATTTTTTTTTAATTGTTGCTGTGAATTAATAAAGAAGAGTACATGTGTGACAATAAGTTGTGTTGGACATTTTGGTGGTGTTTGTTTCTTTTCAACTCTCTCTCTCTTGTCATGTGACACGCAATATTCGGTACTTAAAAAAAAAATAGTAAAGAAAGAAGGGCGTCAAAATCAGGAAGCAGTCTCGTCGTCTCCGCTTGTCACTCTGACGTGTACCCACAGAAAAACAGAGAGAGAGAGAGAGAGAGAGAGAAGTGAAATTAAGAAGAGGGAGGGATAGAGATAAAGTGATGAAAACGGCAGCACATGTTACGGGCACCTCCCCCCCTTTACATTTTTCTTTCTTTTTTTTTTTTTAACTAATACTCCCTCCAGTCCTATATATAGAATCTTTTATCTTGATTCTAAATATAAGACCCTTTACAACATATGAGATGATATTTATTATATATTTCCAAAAAATACCCCTATTTAATATATCCAAAGAAAAAAAGAGAGAGAATAAATAAGGGTAGTTTTAAAAAAATGTTAGGATTTTCGGAGAAATCGAGAGAGTTAATTAGTTTCAACTCCCTTTCTTAATTCGTGTGATTCGGTTAAAATGGTCTTATATTAAGGACCAGATGGAGTATCAGGTACTCCTTTGTTTCAATCTTCGGGAAAATTTTATACTTGTAATATAAGGTATTTTATAAATTATATAATATATTTAATTTTTTATTCATAATATCCTTGAAAAATAATACTTCTTCCTATATTTAATATAATAATATTTAATTGAATCACGTGAATTAAATATGGGAGTTAAAATTAGTTAATTTCTTAATTTTTTAAAAAATTATAATATTTTTTTAAAATTATCTATTTAATTTTTCTCTTTTTTTGAGATATATTAAATAGGAGTATTTTTTTAAAATATATAATAAATACCATTTTGTATATTGTAAAGAATCCTATATTTAGAATCAGGATAAAAGATCTAATATTTAGGGCCGAAGAAAGTAGAATTTAATTAATATTAGAAAGTTTAATTCATTAGTCAATTATATTTAATGTGAATAATTTAAAAAAAATAAAAAAATTTAATTATTAATTATTAGTCTTGATTCGTACGTGAGCACCATCTAACACAAGTTGCATTTAACCTTGAAAAAAAATTTTCAGTTTAAAGTATTATCTGACCCTGAAAAAATTTTCAATTTAAAAATGTCTCATAAATTAGGAGAGAAGAGAATGCGATATAACACAAGCTGCATTTAAGTTATAAAATGTCCTACTTTCTCATGTTTTATAAAAAATAAATAGAACATGTGAATGTGTCAAAATCAAGTCCGTATGCTTCTTTCTTTATATCCCATTCCTCTCCCTCTTCTTCCTTCTTCATCCATGGTCGTCGTCTTCTCCTTCTATTCACTTCTATTGGACCACTTTTTTCACTTTTTGTTTTCTTCTCTAAGTTGGCAGTTCTGTACTATTCCCATCATCAAAAAATCATTCTAATTCTAATTTATTTTCACCTAATTTTGAATACCTCATTTTTTTAGTAAAATCCTTAGTATCTAATTATCATTCTGAATTCTAACTAAATCAATTCGAGCCCTATTATGCCCCCAAATGGAAAGAAGCTCTCCTAAAAACATCTTCTCCATACATACAATGTCAAACTAGTCCGGATATTAAGCTTAAGAGATCCTAGCCTAGCCCATTTTCTGACCTAAAGTGATATGTATTTGTTTTTGAAAAAATAAGAGGATGTATAATACTTCAATAAAAAGAAAAAAATCACAACGCTATGTTCTGTCATGCATGATAATTTGGATTTTTGTTTGTTGTCTTTTTGGACGGCGGGGGGGGGGTGGGGTAGGTGAGGCCTAGTATGACTAATTAATGTAACTGATTCAGCTTTTCCAATAGTTCACTTTGACAAATCCCAACTAATAAATTCATTTAATTCAGGGTTACAGCGAAGACTCGCTTGGATTTACCATCCACAGCTAGATGCATATATATATAGGATCACTTTAGAGTGGACTATAATCCTAATATTTATATATAGTATAGATATTTTAATCACTAGTAACAGTGAAATAGATTCACCCACCCTGACCTGACTAGAGTACTAATTGTGAGTTAATTAATTTACTAATGATTTGCATGCAAATGCATACTACTATGTGCACTTCTTTTCAAAAGCCTCGTTCTGTTCCCCGATTCCAATTTTTGGTTGGTTCCTACTGTATTAATTAAGTCACGAACCACGTGGTTTTTTCATTTTTATTTTTTTTTATTTTTGGTCAATAAGATTCAAATCTTGTACGGCCAACAACACCATTGAGGTCCAAAAATTTACACGATTCACCAGAATACAGTGAATGAATGAACACACGAGTACTCCTACTACTCTACATTCCACAAAAAAAAACATGTGAGGGATGAAAATTTATTATGACTAATATAAAAAAAATCTTACTAATTAGTATTAAAAAATGAATGATTTATTTTTCCATATATATATACACACTTTGATTATCGATAAAAATTCTTTTAAAAATCCTAAGAAAAACTAGTTATGCCTTTTCATTATATATATAAATTATAACAAAAAAAATGGAGGCAAATCAGCGCATCACCCTCTTTCCTAATGACAAATAATTGTCCTTATATAATACATAGATACGGTATGAATATCGGATATAACACAGTATAATATATAGAATATAATAAAATTTAAAATTTTAGGATATTGGTGTGAGAGATATACATATAAAATTTATGTATATATTTAATAAATTAATGTACTATAGATAAAAAATGAAAAAGTTGAGTTTTAAATAAATATTTTGAAAGTAATATAAAGATATTTAAAATAAGATATGAAAAATTAAATTTTTATGTAAAATCTTGTGTCATTTTAGAATTTTTGAGAAAGAAAAATTCAAGATATGTATATCATATGTATTGTAAATTACAATATATATCATATCTAATATATATCGGATACATGTACATTTTCTTTTTAAAAGTATCGATGCATCTTACTATATGGTCTTTCTCAAGGGTTTGATGATCAACATATTATATCTTTTGAAATCAAAAGTTGTGGATATATTCATCTCCATTATATTATCAAAATATTTTTACAAAAACCATATTATAGTAATATAAATATTAGCATAAATTAAATGTAGTTTATACAAAAAAAATTAAATTTATAGTTTTTGACAAAAATAAATAAACATGAACAAGTTAGTAACTGGAAACTTTCTCAAAAAAATTTAAAAGTAAGCTACTACACACAAATAAATATCAATATATCAATTATCAATATATAAAATAAAATAAAATTTATAATGAATAATATTATTGATAAATTATGAATAATGCAACTATTTTAGTTTTTTTTAAAATGTAAATATTCACGAAGATGTCAAACAACTATTATCGACCTTTTGGCGATTTTTTAGGGTCACACGGTTTTTTTCTTTTTTTACAATTTTAAAATCCTTGGGTACGTCTTTTAGGTACAACAAATAGAAATTAAAACAATGACACCTTAGCTTTTGTGAACCACTTGCCTTGGAAGTAGAAAACGACGTTGTTTGTGTTGACTTTTCATGTTGTTGAAATTACATTATCATTATAGCATAATAGCATTAACACCAAACTTTTTCATTTTTCTGTTCATCTTATGAAAGCACATAAACGTCGGTTATCTTCCCTTATTTTTTTTTTCATTTTTAACCTATTTATTCTCCTTCATCTGCCATATAATTATATGTTAAAAATTTTAATATGTTTTCAACAAAAACATAGGCTTTTATGAAAAAATTAATTACTCGATGTTATGATATTGGAATATGTTTTGAAAATTCTGGCCAAAAATGGAATATGCTTTGAAAAATATATAGAGTAAAAATATAAAAAATGCAAGTACTCCTATCATACTTTTTATTTTCAGTGAATTTATAAAGGAAATTACAAATATTTAAAGCTGAATATTTTCCCAAAATTTCAGGGACTTAGAAAATCTTTCACAAATTACTTATTAAAATGAATATGTAAAAATATAAAAACTAGTTGAACATTTAAGAGTAAGTTAATTATCTAGTCTATCACAAGTTTTACATTGAGTAATATTTCAATTCTTAATATAACACCATTTTAATCGAATCACGCTAATTAAGAATAAGAGTTAAAGTTAACTAACTTTCTCGATTTCTTTAAAAATCATAATTTTTTTTCAAAATTACATTTGTTTAATCTCTTTCTCTTTCTTTGGATACATTAAATAGGAATATTTTTTAGAAACATATAATAAATATTACTTTATATACTGTAGAAGGTCTTATATTTAGAATTATAATAAAAAAAATTTATATTTAATTACCAAAGAATATTTTAATATTAAAGTAAAATGATAAATTGTGATTTAGTATGACAAAAAAAAAAGAAAAAGTGAGGAATAAGCCCTATACACATATCATTACCGTTGGTAAGATATTATATCAATATTTTTTTTTTTGCCAAGGTATTATCAATATGTTATACTTAAATTCGTGAAGTACTCAGAGATCGACGTGTAAAATCTAAAATTTATAGTAACAAATTGCATTCTGTTTATATGATATGATTCATTTCTAATTTTACTTACATTTAAAAATATAGTATGAGGTAAAATTGAAAAGAAAATAAAAGGGGGGCCCAGACCACAGTGGGTAGTAAGAGCCTCGAACTGGTCGACGCTCAGAAAGGGACACGGCAGACGAGGGCTACTTTTCAAAAACAAACAAAAAAAGAAAAACCGGTCACTGCAATTCTGAATTAAATTAAAAAATTAAGAAAAATAATTGAGTAATTAAGAAAAAGAAAATAATTGTATATAGGAGTAATAAATAGAGGGGAGGTGAGAAACACAACTACTGCTCTGACTGAGGGAGTTATGAGACATTTTGATTCCATTTGGGTCTCTCAATAATTTAAACCATCATTATGTCTCTCTCCTTCCCTCTTACCCTGTTTCTTCCGTAGGTATAGGCGTAGGGTACTATCCTTTCACTTCCTTTCTCATCTCTCTTCTCATTTAATGCCCCATCGTCTTCATTCATTGAATCCAATGCCCCCCCGACTCTCAATTCAATTTTGTTGAACCGGTAAATGTAGGATATACTAATTCATGCACATTTAAATAAATATAGTCAAATTATTAATTTTTAAAAAAAATATCAATTATTTTTTATTTTATTTTTATTTTCTCCATTAATTTATCTCATTTTATTAAATAAAAAATAAATTTTTATGACACATTATGTGATTTCACAAAAATAAAAGTAAAATTAGAAAAAAAAGATACTTAATATTCACATCACAGTCTATATTTTAGATCAAATAAAACTTATAAAATATACCTTATATTTAGGATCACAATGAGTAGAATTTGTTGCTTCAATTTTGTGGAATTAGTAATTTGTTGTTATCATATCCAACTCTCCATGTCATTTATCAAATATATATTCCCTCCACCTTCAAGAGATTGATTTAATGAATAGAAGATTATACCAACTAAACTAGAAGTTTTAAATTTAAGTTATGGGAATGTAATCTTGTTAAAAACTTGATGGTAGAATTTTATTGTCCTTTATGATATTGTTAGCTAGATCCAGATAGTCTGCATCCAATAAATCTTTCACTTGAAATATGATAGGTTTAGGGTATTGGATACTTCAAACAAAAATATATACTCCTTCTTATCTCAAATGTAATATAGATAAATATGGTTTGTTGCTAACATTGTTTTTCCCAATCGAATATCTCTTATTAAATGTGGTTAACATTTTTATATAAAAAAAACTAGTGGTACCTATTAAATTTAATTTAGGAGTATTTTGGGAAAACTTTTTCAATTTGGGAGATATTGAAGAAGATCAACTATTTTTAATCACCATTTCTGGTCTATGTGTATTAGTTATTGTCCCTTATATCTGAGACATGACGTATATATAATTGTATCAATTTGATTAATTACTTGTATTATATGACTAAGACGATAGGTTATCTTCTTAAAGATGATACATTTTCCTAGGGCATGACATATGTGGAGCGCTTTCTTGCTTATGGTCCCTCTCCCTCGTTACAAAGATAATATTTTTTTAATTTTCCTCCATTTCCTATTGGGCAACATATATAGATATAAGCAAGATATTAAAAATCGGACCGGTTATTGAACCGGATGAGGTAACGATTCAAGGTTTAGTGGTCGGATCGAGGTCGGATCAGTTGTGAATAAATTAATATATTTTTAATAATATAGATAAAAAATATAAAATATATTTATCCATGATCATAAAATTAACATTTATTCTAGAATAAAAAATAAATTTAATAATATATGAAAAATTAAAAATATTATTAATAAGTTTTACAACATAATACTAAAATTTAAATAAATTAATATTCATCTATAATTATATTTTGGATTCAAAATAGTCCATCGATATTCTATTTTTATTTTATTTGTTAAGTAAATTTATCATTATTAATAATTATGTATTATAATAATGCTTATAACATATTATAATATAGAAAGAAAAAATTTATACTAAAAAAATGCTACTTAGTGCTAAAAATAATGTTATTTTATTTTAAAAAATTTAAAAAAATAAAAAAATAAAAAAAAGGGGGCCAAACCGGTTCAAATTGGTTTTGTACCTGTTTGACTGGTTCCCACGGGTTCTGAAACCCCCCGGTTTCCTATTGGGCAACATATATAGATATATGTTTTTGGACAAAATATATATCTATATATATATATATGGCAGCACATGCAAGTTTTCAGTAACGATGAGATAAATTCGTGTCACTGTGATTCAAGATATAGTCAGACTAAGAGAAGCGTCTCTGATAAGAGATATCACTTTCTTCCATTTGACACTTAAATGTATGTTAACGTAGAAAAAGAGTAAAGCGAATGTAAGTGAACACTTAAATATACATCCATACCTGATAGTTTGATTAAAAAAAATATGCACTTCCTCCTTCCCATTTTATTTTATGATAGTGATATAAATAGAAAATGATAAAATTAAGATGATTTGTGTATACAGTGATGATGAATCCAAATGAGTGATGGCAATGAACTCCAATGGTGGGGTGATTAATCCAGTAAGCCTCCGTAACTCACCATGATGAACTATGACCCTTTATATATATAAACTAGGGCCTTAACTGCATATATTACACCTCACTCTTGTTTTACGGTTTCATCTTCCTCTACCTGTGCTTTATTATTTTTCCCTCTCCTCCCAATAAATTTGGAATATGTGCTTTATTCGTCGACATCTTCATCTGTAGTCTCTCCCACACACTACACCAGGTAATTTTAACAAAAATAAGGGATTAAAAAATATTCAGAAAATGTTAAATTGAAGTGTTGTTATATTTCTTCATGGACAAACTATAGCTTAAATGTTATAAAACTACTGTCTTATGTAATCAACATTCCCTATTTAAACATGGATGTGTGTTTGAATTCTACTGCATAATGTGAAAATATTATTGGTAGATGATTCGTATGTACCTCTATAAGCTTCCTTTGAACTTTGAGGCCTCAAAAAAGAAAATTGTAGAAAACATAAAATTAAGAAGAGAAAAATGGTTAGGGAAAGGATTAAAATAAGAAGAAATGTGAAAAAGAGGGGTGCAAGAGTCGTGGTCATTTCTAGGAGTGAGTGACCCAGCTGGTAGGGTCTACCTCTTCGGCCTTCACCATTCTTTTGTCATTTTCTTCCTTCCCTTCACACTTTCTTTTAACCCCTCTCTTCTTATAAACCCCCCCTCCTTCCCATCATTCTTCTCCTCTCTTATCATCCTCTCTTCATCTCCATCCTCATCTTCTTCACTACCATCCACATCTCTCTCTCTATGCATCTCTCTCTCTCATCCCGCCTTAATGTAGGCGGCACTCTTGGAGGGATAAAAAGAGATAAGAGAGCAGAGAATATGGAGTTAATTTCAAGATGATATCAGTACATGGAGACCAATATCGAAGAGGAAGCTGTGTGTTTTGAGGGGAATGTTGTCTGGCTCGAGGACCCTTCGTCTTGATCCGCTCTGTCTCCATCTCTAATTCATCCTTTGGGAGTCTCACAGATTTGGAGATTGTGGTCAAAGGCTCAAGTGTCGTCGGACCAGGCTTCATTCCCCCCAATTACTTGCTTCTGCAGAACAATACACGTCAGTTTCTGAGTGCTTCTGAAGGTTTGGTTCTTCTCCTTCTCTTCTATTATGAATTTTCATGTGATTTGTTCGATTCAAGTTTTGTTCTTTTGTTAATTATAGACGGATCTGAAACATGGGTTTTTGATTTCCGAGCAATTAAAGTTGTGGGTTCTGCGCAGATTGGTGTAATGATGAAGTATTTTGACCAATTTCTCTCATAAAGGCTTTCATCATTACCTCCTTTTCGTTCGTTTTCTTCCTTTCTCTCTGATCAAGTTATGATGATGTTCTCAGAAAAAAAGAAAAGGAAAAAAAAGTAAGTTTGTGTTTTTTTTTTTAAATTTTTGTTGTCAGGTCAAACACCTTTTCTTCATCATTACCCTCAGATCGTTTTTCTCATCGTGTTTTCCAGTATCCGATCTGCCTGTTTCTGCCATATTTTCTCAGATCTGGCTGTCTATTAGCTCAGTTTCACCTTTCCCCCTTTTTATTTTATCTTTCTCTCTCTATTTAGGGTTTCCACGCCTAACTTCAGGCTTTAATCTGAAATAAATCATGGATGATGAGCAGAGGCCTGTATGCTAGATGAAGAAGAAAAGGGGTGACACTTTTAGTCATTTCTCCAATGTCAACTCTGATAATAAAGTGAAGCCTATATATATTGTTTGATTAGGATTCAGGATCTATTATTCCCTGTGCACACACACAACACTTTCTTATATTGGATTCATCTTCCTACAGTAGTCAAAAGTCCTACAATTTGAATGGAAGATCCTGTTATTGTCCATAATAAGTGTGATAATACTGGCCTTGTTGGGTTCAATACTATCTTCATCTTAAGGATCTGAATACTATAATAGATCTGAGCATGTGAATGCAGTATAAACAAAATTAAGTTTTGCCAGTACAGGTCAATGCTGCGTTAAACAAAGGGTAATGATCTTTTGAAAAGTCTAGCTCCTCAGCCCTCAGAGATTCAGCCTTTTCTGTTTCGTATTAGATCATCTGTGAGATTATTTAAAAGTGAGAATCTCAAGATACATATATTGGTAATGATGCCCATTGCCCAACCTCTCCATTCTATATAGAATTATACGCCTCCAGAGTATGTTTGGATTGAGAAAAAATGGAGCATGAAAGACTCTTACAACATTTTCTTCCATTCCTGCATTTCTGATATATTCCTTTCAGTCTATACATTTCCTTAAACAAAAACGCTTTTTCTGCAGAATGAGAAACAATCACAGAGGTAGCAAAGCTTGTTGTTAAGTTCTGCTATTCAAGATGTTTACTTGCATATGTGGGAATTGAATCAATGATTAATGTAATTATAAGGGGATTTTATGATAAGGTGTCGTCTTTATTGATTTCTCCATTTTGGTTGCGTCGTTGCTTCTGCCCGGGCACGCAGGGAACTGGAAGAGACAATGAAATTAATTCCAAGATGTTTGAATGTGCTGAATCGTAGGCAAAAGAAGGGTCAGCAGCTAGGTAGGGTCATGTAGGGAACACAAGAGGAATACCACTATCACTGTGTAATGTGTTCACTCACTAATCCGGAATCATCATTTATTAAAAGAAGAATAGATTTATACACAATCATATATTTTTTTTAACTACTTCTGTTGTCCCTACCTATTGTTGTTTTCTATTTTCTATTTTATTTTGAAATTATTATTGTTTTATAAATCTAATGCATATTTTTTATCCAACTATATTTCTATTTATTAATAATATTTTTTCTGTTTTTTTTAAGTGATTATAAGAGTTTTTACAAAATCACACATATTAAGATAATTAAAGTTAGTTCGGAGTCTTAATTTTTACAAAAAAAATTATTGTGATTCCAAAAAATGCTTTCATTTACATTAATCAAACCATTAAAAAAAGAGAGTATATTTGTAGGATAAATTTATTAAGGATATTTTTGAAAAAAACTTATAAATGCTCCATTATATTCTATAAAAGGCCTTGCATTGTGGAATAATAGAAATTTTGTAAAAGGTTTTTTATATTATAAGATGAGGAAAGTATTTACTTTTATCTATAAATAAGGATATTTAAATTCATTATAAATATAATTAACCATACCCTTTTCCATTTTAAATATAGAGATTTTTATTTTGATTTTTATAATTATTTCTAAAATATGAAACTATATTTATTATATGCTACAAAAAATATCCTGTTCAATGAGATAATAATGAGAAAGAAGAAAAATAAGAATTGTTTTGAAAAAAATATATTTTTTAAAAAATTGATACAGTTAAATAAATTTAACTTTTATATTTAATTTATGTAATTTAATTAAAATAATTTTATATTAAAAATAAGAAAGTACTACCACTTATTCACTTCTTTTTTTTTTTTCTTTAATGAACGATGCCACTTTTTTAGTATTTTCCTTCCTCTTGAACTCAATGGTTTCACACGACATCGTCCCCACTTGGATATGGTTTCACACTGACATGGGGAGCTCTAAAGCGTGAGGGATAGATTTTCTCGGGTATTGTTGGCAATAAAAGTGGGTTCAGTTTTTCCATCGTGAATGCTGAAGTTGATGACCTCGTGAATAGACAGAAAGCTTGGTGTGCTTACAGATACTGCATAGCATAGCTGTTTCAATGAAAAGCTAAATCTCTCTCTCTCTTTCTTTATCTTTTTCTTGGTAAAGCCTATGCTAATTTTGACTTGGTGGTAATTCTCTTAAAAGTTGAGAGCTTCATTCATTTAGTTCACTAGTTTTCTCTTTTCTTTTTTTATTTTTTTTCACCATCTCTATTTGTCCTCACGTTTTCATTCTAATCTTTAATATATAATTAACTTTTAACTATTTTTTGAATCTTAAAAAATTTTATTATATTATTAAAATTATTTTTAAATTAAGATAATTTTTATTTTTACCTTTAATAAATTTCACAAATTCAAATATAATTTACACGTTTTCTATCATAATTAAATAAATATATTTTGGAAACCAAAGAATTAATGCTCTAAAAATTTATAATATTTCCTATTGTAAATCATATTTATCTACCTCACACATATTTAGAAAATTAGTTGAAATGCTTAATGCTTTTCAAAATTGTCTTAACTTTTTAAAATTATTTTCATTAAATTATAATCTATCTTAAATGTATCTCTCTTAATTTTTCTCTACTATAACTCTTTTGGGTGTTTTCAAGAAGAGTAAAAATGAAAAAAAAAATATTAAATTATGTATAAATCTTATAAAATCACTTATATTTTGAAATCTTAATCCCCAAAAAATATGTCTTATAATAGGAAATAGAGAAAGTAAAATGTAACTTTTATGGAGAACTAGAAAAAACTTCTTAAATATTATTACGTTCACTATTTCTTTTTAATTTTCATATTTTAAGAAAATTTTTATTTCTATTTATCTACCACTTCCAGATTTTTGTTAATTCCTTTCATTCTCCAAATTTTTGTTAATCTTTTCTTCATTCCCCCCGCCACACCAAAATATATATATATATATATTCTAACTTTTGATTATTTAGACGTTTGATTATTAATTTTGAGATTTTTCATTAATATTTTTCTCTTCTTTATATTCTTCTATTTTATCCCTCATATTTTTTTTTTCTCTCTTCTTTATTCTTTCTGTTTACATTATTAACAAAATTAAAAATTTGATTAAAATGTATTTTTTGAAAATAAAGGGAGATTTATATAATTTTATCAATATTAAAAGAAGGGTAATATATTTTACTTTTATAATTATTCAATATATAAATATAAATTTTAATAAATAAAAATGTATTTTCTTAATAATGGTAAAAGCTTAACTAAAATATATATTTTAAAAATATAAAGAGATTTATATCATTTCAGTAATATTAAAGAATATATTGTACTTGTTATAAAAAAATATACTGTACTGGTATATTTAATTTATTTTATTTAGTATATATAATTTATATATATTTATTTATTTTGGTGTGTTTAGAGAAAAAAATTAACAAAAAATTGGAAAATGAAAGAATTTAACAAAAAAAAATTAGGGTTGGAGGTAATAGGGGTTAGGTATAGCTTGACCCTTGTACTATTATGATGGAAGGATCTTGGCGTATTTGACACCGAGATATTTTCATTGAATTAAAAAAATTGAGAAAGTACATCTCAAAATCTTAGGTAATAAGATCCAATTTTTATAACATTTTAGGAAATATTTTTTAAGTTATAGCATATTAAGAATTCTTTTTTTTTTCTTTAGAGTGTTGTGGTCAAAAAGCTTGAATAATAATATTCATTTTGTAAACCTTGCACCATAAGGTGACAAGCATGTTTAATTATTCATTTGCTTGAGATGTACTCTCTTTGTCTCTTTTATAAGAGATTTTTTAAAAAAATTTTTTATCCTTTTTATAAGGGACCTTATAATGTTTAATAAATTTTTTTTTATTTTACCCTCATCATTTATTTTTTTTTATAAATTATTATTAGATTGTTTAAATAAAAAATGCACTCTCAACGAATCAAATTATATTTAATGTGGATTGCATTAGTATATTAAATAGAGGTAAAAAATATTTAATTTTTTTTTAGGATTTTAAGAAGATAATTAACTTCCGTAATCTATGTAAAATAGTTAAAAGTTCCTTATAAAAAGAATCGGAGAAAGTAATTCATTTGCCTTGGATGCAACCAAACAGCAAAACTCTTGAACTTCTTATTTAATTCATTTTAATTTTATAATCAATTAATAAATATTTCCTCTGGACCATATTATAAGATGTCTTAAGGATTCTTTTTTCATAATATAAAGGTGTCATGTAATGATTTGTCAGTTTTACTTATAATTCATTATATTATCAGTATTATAACTTGTACTATTTTCAATAAAAGAAGTGGAATTAATAAGAATAAAATTAGAAAATTTGACATTTTTTAGAAATTTAAAGATATAATAAAAATTCTTTAATATGGGTAAAAATTATCCCAACACTTTATAATATGTGTTGGAGGGAGTAATTTTTATGCAAACAAAATTTTTATTTAAGTGTTAAGTATAAAAAGTAAGATTGTGAATAAAATAAGTAAATAATATAATCATGCTTCAATTTATACCATAATTGAAAATGTATTATTGAATAATAATATCAAGATATTAAAAATAAACATCTCATACCTCATTCCAAATTTAAGGATGAGCCGCTTTATTAACAACTTGTAAATATTGAATAATGCAACTTATAATAAATTTTATATTTGATATTGACATTAATAAAGTTGGTTGACACCCCATTTTTTATTACAATCTTAGTCTTATACACTCCCTCCAATCTTTAGTACTTTCTCTGATTCAAAATATAAGAACAAATATTTAAATTATCAAAACTAAGAAAACAGTTAAACATCTTAAATATGTTATCAATAATTTTTTTTTCATAAATGTTGTTATTTAATATTTTTATTTAACTCTCATTTAACTCATATCTCATAATAATAAATTTACTTTAATTAAGGATAAAATTGAAAAAGATGGATTAATTTATCAGACAAAAGTCATTTGTCTCTTATATTTTAAAACAAAATAAATTTGCAAATGTTTTCTATATTTTGGAATGGAGGGAGTATAAGGGTTCTTCAAGAAGATCTTTGTGAATTATGATTCTTAATATAAGTGCTTTTGTAAAATTTAGTGAAGCTTTAATGAATTATTTCCACGAATGTCTTTGATAATTTTAATTCTCTCTCTTCAAGCATTAATGAATGATAGATATTAATGACTTTTATTAAAAGTATTTTATGAATGTGATAACAAATTTTGACAATATCAAAGCTTCTAATTAATTTTAATTATTAGTTTTAATATGCATAATTTGGTTAAATTACCCTTATAAAAAAGATGGAGGAACTTAACTAATTCACACAGATCAAGAAAATTTGTTAAAATTAGTTAATGGCCTTGGATTTTTCAAAATTACCCCTTTAAACTCACTAAATTCTAACACATTTTAATAAACTTCACTAACCCTGTTCACCCAACTGTTTTGATTATTTCATCTCTCAGGGTAAATTTGGAAATAAGTTTTTAATGCTTCATTCATTCTGTAAAATGACTTGACCAACAATTGCTTCTGAAATATGACTTACTCTCTTTAATTTATATTATAAGACATTTTGCATAACAAGTTTTTAATCCAAAATATATAATATTTGATATTTTTTTCCCATTTTACCCATGTCTTTAATGTTTTCTTTCTTCTCATTTATAACACTATAACGACAATAGAATAAAGTATTTAATAAGCGTAAAATAGGAAATATGGGTACTTTTTGCATTAATTTCAGTTAAAAAAATAATTTTTTAATATACATGTAATTAATATAAAATATCTTATAATATGGACCGAAAGGAGTATTTATATGATTGGAAGTTATACAAATCAACCCCTGAAAAAAAACAAAAGAACAAAAAAGGATTTTGAAATTCTAACACTATTTAATCTCTATTGCAAAAATCTCAAAATACATGTAACAAATTAATGAATATGAGAAAACTTAATCTCCGGATTAGATCTCTCCTAAAAACCGCCAATTATTTGAGCCATTCTTCCATTGTCTATCCTTGCGATGGCTTTATCTCAACATATATAAGATCCTAATTAGTTTTGTCAAATCCATTTTCATACTTCATTCCACATTAAAGCAGCAAGTTTTCAAATTTGTCTGTTTTGCCCATTTTAATATCATGTCGTGCTTCTTAACTGTAAATTTGAATAGAACTTGAAATCTCAAAAAGATTAGGCTTTTTGGGAAATTGGATCTTTTTGACCCTTTTCCTTGCCAATTCATAAAGTTGATCGAACCCTTCGATGCTATGTGCTTTCGTGATATATGTATGAGACAATTGAAGAATGCGGTCATCACTCGTGCCAGTTGAATTCCAACAGCGCAGGCTTTATGGCCAAAACTGACTTGACATTGCCACATAAAATATAACTTTCCTATTTCCTTTATTTTTTATTATAAATTATTTTTAATCAAATTACCCAAAAATGGTTAAAAATAATTAAAATTTTTAAAATTTAAAAAATTTATCATAATTTTTTAATATTATTCTCATTAATTTAATTATAACTTTTCTTAATTACATTTTTTTAATCTCTCTCCACCATAATTATTTAATAAGAAATAAACATAAAAATAAATATTTAATACTCACAAAATGATTAATATTTTGCATGCTTCATTACTTCTAGAATACTATTTATAATAGAAAATAGAGGGAATAGCGGCATATATATATATATTGTCCAATTAAAATTTTAAATAAAATTATTTAAAACATAGATATACTTAATTAAATCATCTAAAGATATGAGTAGTAAGAAATTAAATCTTGAAGCAAAAGTATAAAATCATATATAAATTCATTGACTAGCAGACTTATCACTTTTGCAATGTGTGAAGTTTGCGAAATGATTTACACCATTTATAATTTATAAATAGTATAATTAGCTATTCTTTCTATATCATTTTATCTCCACTTATGATGTACTTCATATTTTATTCATTTGACAAATTTGTATTCCCTGAAATCAAAATATCTCTTTAGTGAGAAAGAAATTGAAGAAATGAGTGCAAGAGTATGAGTTTTTCTTTTTTCATTCATTTTCTAATAACTTTCACTTTTATTATCAAGACAAGTGGTTAAAAATAAATTAAATTTTTAAACTTTATTAAATTTACCATAACTTTTTAATATTACCCTAATTAATTATAACACATCTTATTTATATTTTTTTTAATTTTCCTCCATCATAACTTTTAATAAGAGACAATCATAGAAAATAGCATCTAATACTCAAAATATAATCTATATTATATAAAAGTTGTTCTAGAAATTACTTTATAATAAATAACAGAGCGATCAAATCATTATATTGTTATTGCCTTGAACTTTTGTACTATTTGGATTGTGAAGTGAGGACTTCTTAGTCTTTGCTTGCACAGGGTAGGTGTACCATATTCTGGATCTGAAGTGATTAGAGATGACCCATATAGTCATATATGTTGGTAGGGTAGAGTGAAGTGAAATTAGACCTTTTGACATAAGCTAGTGGAATTCATAGATAGATAGGCAACTTTGGATTCACTTTTTTTCTCTTTCTATTGACCAAACTTGGCCACCAACCTTAGGCTATAGCCCCTCAGCCATTACTCACACTCTTGAATGAATAAGCTCCTCTTTCGTGCAGCTTTTATCATGCATGCATTATTGTTATAAATTTTATTATATCTTATTAAGTGTATGATTAGAGAAGGTTGGTTAAGCTTGAGTGTTTGACGATAAGTTGATAGCAACAATGATGTTCAAAATTTGAACACATGTAGGGTCTTGATTTTAGTTGTAAAGTTTTGACATGACATCGGTTGAAAAACAAATATTTAAGAAAATCATCAATAAAATTCAAATAACTAATTAACAATGTTTGTAAATACATTGGCAATATGCAATAACTCAATAGGTAATTTAAAATATCCTATTTGGACAATGAAAATAAATGATAGATTTCTTCTAACTAAGTTTGCCATACATACAAGAGATGTGAATCGAATTTCTAACCACTCACTTGAAGGATGATCATCTTTACCTCCTATACCAATTTGAGTTGGTTTTATATATTTATGTTTTATATGTATTATATTATATGTAACTTATTTTCCGCTAACTATATTATATGTAACTTATTATGTGTTATGGGATAACATTTTAATGTATAGCGTTAAAAAATTTGGCAAGAAAAAAGGTTTAAACATAAATTGGACCACCCCAAGTAATGAAACAAAAGTCCAGACCCAAGCCTACATTAGGATGTTGTCGAATTAAATAACAGAGGGCCGAGGCCCACCTCCGATTGATAACTATAAACCCGTCAGCTTTCTACCTGCAAATTTTTCATATCCACGGCCTCCAAAGTCAAAACAACTAACCCTGAATATAATACTCATCAGTTTGAAGATGGAAGAAATAAATAATTAAATTATTAAAATTAAGAAAATAACCAAATATCTTAAATATGTCATAAAATTTTTTTTTTCATAAATGTCCTTATTTAACTTTCTCATTTAACTTTCCTTTAATTTATACATCGTAATAATAAGTCTACTTTCATTAAGTATAAAATTAAAAAAATATATTAATTTATCAAATAAAAGTAATTTTTTTTCTTATATTTTAAACAAAATATATTTAAAAATATTTCTTATATTTTACAATGAGGAGTATAATGAATAAAGAAAAAAACAAAAAGAGTATGGCAGTTCTCTCTCTCTCTCTCTCTCTCTTTTCTTTTGCCAACGTATTGCAGTTGTCCTATACAAATAAAAAAGAGAATATAAAAATACAATGATGTTTGAAATATTTAAGGCGGTAAATACTGCCTTACCTATATAATACTAGTATATAGTTATAAACTTGGACAAGAATCTATACTAAAATGACAAAATTAATGTGACGCATGGTATGCATCCCGCTTTCTCAATTCAAGTACTACAATCCTACTTGTAAGCAAGAACGAGCTCTTTCGAATCATAAAATAAAATAAAAATAATAGTATAATATATTTTTAGTCAAATCAGAGAGATTAATAATGAGAGTTAAAATTAGTTAACTATCTTAATTTTTTAAAATATCTTTATTAAATTTTTTTTTCTATATTTCTCTCATGAATTAAATAGAGATATTTTCTAATAATATGTAATAAATACTATCTTATATTCTAGAAAAAAGTCATATATTTAGGATTAGG
The DNA here is from genome assembly GCA_026686845.1 of Adenanthera pavonina. Lineage (NCBI taxonomy): Eukaryota > Viridiplantae > Streptophyta > Magnoliopsida > Fabales > Fabaceae > Adenanthera > Adenanthera pavonina. The sequence continues at coordinate 35,125,098 of JAIVEN010000006.1, forward strand.
ATAAAAAATTTTACATTCTACATTCAAGACTAGAGAGAATAATTTTATATGTAATTTCTTATATCTTTATTATTAAAATATAGTATTTACATGTTACGTGTTAAAAATATAATTAAAGAAAGATGTGAAAATATATTTGAAAAGTATAAGTTTATTATATGTACCATATTAATAAATTATGAACAGTTTGATTGCCTCGTGTAGGTAATAACAAATTAATCTTTTCCCCTTTCGTGACGTTATTTGCCGGCACATGCAAAAACCCATTTCTTCCATGGGCTACTTAAAAAGTCCATTCTTATCCATTACCCACCAAATTTATAAAATCCCTCCCAAACTGCAAAAAGTATTTGTGAAGCAAAACATTGAATCCCTCTTCTTCTTCTTCTTCTGGGCCATCTTCTTACTAATCCCTCGTCTAAAAATTCTGTGGTTCAACTTAGGCTGTCTGAATCGTGCTGCGATGGTGGGAAGTGGAGAGAGAAGCTTTAAACAGAAGGAACTTCCGATCATCACTCACCATCTTCTGCATCATAATAATACTGATGAGAGAAAAGCAGAGGCGAAACAAGCCAGAGATGATATTCCAAGAGGGTGTTTGGCCATCAAGGTGGGAAGTGGGAAAGAGAGAATAGTGGTGCCTGTGAAGTACTTGAATCACCCACTGTTTGCTCAGCTTCTGAAGGAGGCTGAGGAAGAGTATGGGTTCCATCAAGAGGGGGCCATCGCCATCCCTTGCCAGTTGGAGGAGTTTAGGTACGTTCAAGCCATCATTGATAGGGAACATTCTCTTCATCATCACCATCACCATGTCCATCTTGTTGGATGCTTTAGGGTTTGATCTCAGAAAAAACATCCCTAATCATCTCTCTAGTTCTTCTCAAATCTCCAGGTTTATGTATGATATCCATCTATGTTGTATACTTTTAGATGATGGATCTGGCAGCTGCTTGTAATTATATGCTTTAAGTTTAGCTTTACTATTTTACTTGTTCTTTTTATCAAATGATGATCCAATTTTCAATAGTCACACTGGAGTCCGACTGAACAGATCAGGTGAAGCCAAGGGGGAAATCAAGGGCGGCAAAATCGCATTGTATTTGAGGAGACTCACTGCTATTTGGCTTTGAGATTGCTTTATTTTGGTTTTTAACTTTTTAGTCTCTAAAATTTATCGTAAATTCAAGAATTAATTTCCTATAAGAAAACAATAAATTTATTGCCATTGACTTTCTCGAATAAACAAAAAGAAAAAAGAAAGGGCAAGGGTAAACATGCGGCTGAGTATGTAATTATTAGCCAAAAAGACTGAGATAATAATTTTTTATTGAATTACATGGGTTTTTTTAATTTTCTTAAAATTATATATGTATCTCTTTAATTTTCAAAATTTAATACAAACGCCGCTAATATTTTTTTAAGTTATTCAATTTTTTAATTTTCAAAATTTAAGCAATTTTTATTGAAATAAAAAATAACTTACACATAATTTTCTTGAAGCTAATTTTTATTTTCAATAAAATTTAAAAAAATTATGCAAGTGATATTAATATTTTGAAACAGATGTCTCTATAATTTAAAATAAAAAAGAATTATATGATTTTAATAAAATTTAAGGTAATTCGCTAGACGACAAGGTCATGGACTGGACCTAAAAATGGAGCTGCCCCCCATTTAGATGTGATGATGCTATGGAGAATTCAGATTAGCTAGTAATATCAATACCAGAAAGTTGTAAGAAAAACTGAAAAAATAACGAAAGTCCAAGTTTTTTTTCCGGCTTAATGAGTCATTTATATACTTTAAAAATAAAAAATTAGTATAACTTCAATTAAAATTAAAAAAGCAGGTCAATATATTTTAATCATTTTTAAATTAATTATTTCTTTTTTATAGGCTGGAAAAATTTAAACTAAGTATTTTAAATCACTCATCTTTTAAGATTAACTAATATAAATCTCATGCATTGCATGAACACAAGAAATAAAAAATGAGTCACATTATTTAAGATTTCAAGTTTTCAGATTATATACAGCTTTAAATAAATAGAACCAATGGTTTAGAGATTAAATTTGGTTTAGTCTACCCTATTTAATTTCATCTAGTAATTACAGAACTGCTGATGATGATCATCACAGATATTTTCCTGTTTGTAATTGTGATATATGTGAAATGGATCACTTTATTTTAGCAGCCTTAATAGAAAGGAAACACCAATCATTTTCTGTCTTCTACTTTATCTCTGTATTTTTATTTTCTTTCTTTTGCTTTTCTTTTTTTTTTTTTTGAGAATGACTGCTAAGGTAGCGTCCTAGTCTGTGGCCACGGAGAAAAGAATTCTTTAAAAGTATCGATCCCCAATTTGGAGCAAAAATACAAGATATCTTTTTTTTTTCTCGGGATAATATAAACTATAATTTGGGACCCAGAAATGCAAAATATCGTGAGTAAATATTACTTTATTAGAATCTGCTGGAAAAAACCGTGAATTATTTGAACCTGTTACCGGTTTACTGAATAAGTTTCAAGAGCCAACAAATTAATTTTGTGGCTCAAAATGGTGAACGAATACTTTATTAGGAAAATTTTAAGCCGTAATCTAAAGGTTATACTAGATGTCAAGGGTTAATTTCACTTACAAAAAACTTCATTTGTTAGTGAATTTTTGTTTATTTATTATTCTTTCGGATAATTGTTTATTTATTATTTATTATTTATCCCATTACAAAGTGACAAAATCTCAAATGCTTGTTAAAGTTTGTTTGTCTGATCTTTTGGTAATACCTCTGTCACTTATTTGGATTCACTTTTTTTGTTCAAGAGTAAACGATGTAATATTTTTCAAGTGAAGAAAGAAAAAATAATAAAAGGTTATTGTTAGATATGTTTTTCCTCAATAAGAGGCCATTGATAAATTATGTTTTTCCTTTAAGAAGAAGAAGAAGAAGAAGAAGGGCGTTGAGGGCTTAGAATAAAGCGGCGCAGAGGCTAAGCCCTCACAAGATAATTTTAGTAAGTTTAAGCCTAAAGGGCTGACTCATTTTTACAATTAATAAGTTCACTTTAATTTTAATTTTTAATTTTATATGGAGACAGCTTTGTTTTTGTCCTAATCTAAACATGTAAAAAAAAAAGTAATTATGTTTGGATATACTACCTCCGGTCCTATATATAGGATTTTTTGCTCTGGTCCTAAATATAAGACTCTTTACAATATATGAGATAGTATTTATTATACATTTCTAGAAAAATGCCCTTATTTAATGTATCTAAAGAAAAAGAGAGAGAGATTAAATAAGAATAATTTTAGAAAAATATTGAGATTTTTGGAGAAATCGAGGTAGTTAATTAGTTTTAATTCTAATTATTAATCCGTGTGATTCGGTTAAAAGGGTCTTATATTAAGGATAAGAGGGAGTACAAAAAAATTTGACTACTTGACAAAATCACTAGTGATAACCACTCAGAGTTTAGTAAGATGAATCTCATCAACCCATGGATTTTCATTTGATAGTCATTGCAGTGATAAACACGGAATGGTGATAAGCATTGAATGCTTATACAGATCCAAATCATCTAAATTTAGACGGTATAAATTATATTTATTTTATTATTATATTTTAAATATACTTTATTGTATTAAATATAAAATCTAAAAGAAAACATAATTTTATAAGTGTTAATTTTTTTAAAAAATTATAATATCATTTAAAAATATTTAAATAAAAAACTTTAAATATAAATCATCCGTCTAGATCTCATTAGGGGTGTGCATGGGTCGGGTTGGGCCGGGTTTCACCCCCGCCCGATGCCCGGCCCGTGCACACCCGGGTTAGGTACCGGGCTGGGTCGGGCCGGCTCGGTACCACAATATTTTTTAAAAATATTAAAAATAAAACAAAAACTAACTTTATGTATTAATGAAAATTTTTAATTATTAATGTAAAAGTAGATTTTTTTTAAAATATAATATTAGGATAGAAATTAATTTTCTTAAAAATTATAAATATTTACAACTATACATTATTTTTATATAATGTTAAATTAAGAAATCAATTTAAAATTTTAAATAAAATTAAAATATCAAAACCTTACAAAGTTTTTCATAGTAATCAAATAATAAATGTATTATATAAGATATATAGAAAAAATTTTATAAAATTAATTAATATATACAAAATAATATATTTTTGAAAAAAAACATATATTTATATATAGTTCAGGTTGGGCCGGGTAAAACAACCTAACCCGAAGCCCGGCCCGGTTGGTCCAATAGGATCAGGTTAGATCGGGCCAACAGGGTTACGGGTTTTCTGCACAACCTTAGATCTCATCATAGTGATGAATAGCAAATGAAAATTGCCAACCCACACTCTAAAATTCCATGAATTTGTCATATCTTAATTATTTTACTTTATTTAGGCCAGAGCGTGCGTGCGCCCTACTCTTTAAACTCTATTTTCTTCAATCTTTCTACTGCGACTAATGCTTCACACATTTAAATACCACCACCAACATTGTGAATTAATCATATTATTATTATTATTATTATCATTTGGTTCATGATGAAGATGTTTATTCATCCATTTTTTAATAAAACGCAGAAGACTAAAACAAATCTAGCAAAAGCAAAAGAATGGAGTCAATAGAAAAGAACAATATACTAAATTATAAGCATTATAATATAATTAACATTATCTTTCTTGGAAAAGTGATGTTCTCATGCTCTCCACATTGGTTGGTATTTCCAACTTTCTGACTTCCCAGTTTCTCAACTACTCCCCATTTATGTTTGTCTGCTAGGCATGATTTCCCCACCATCATTGGCCCACCTATATTTAACTGAAGAGTGAAGATGAGAAATAATATAATGTATAGTTGACCTGCACACATTTTTTTTTTAACTACAAGATTATCCTCCAATCAACAGTCAAATGCTATTTTTTTTTAGATATATAAATTATCAAAATAGGTTTTACATCTCTTAATAAAATCTTTTCTTTATACACGACCTAGAATTGAATCCAAGACAATATGTTTAGTGGATGCAACTATCTATCAATTATGTCAAAAAATTTTCATTCACTTACACACATTTTAAACCAAAAAAGAAATTCATCCATTTTTCAGGGCATGATATGATGATGGATACCCCTGCTCTATAAATTAGTGGTCTTGATAATCACAAATTATTATTCCAATAATCAGAGCTACATTCATAGTAATTCAAATCCTGTTTTTACTAATAATTGGGTCAGACAGCTTTCTGCTAAAAATAATAAATTAAAAAAAATAATATGTAAGTTTCATTCACATGCTCTTTGATTAAGCATCAAAGTTTACACTTTATATTCTACCTCTCTTTAACTCGATGACACGATCCATTTTGCATTCATAGGACGTCCTTTAACTTAATTGTACTGATTTTAATTTTATTATTTATATCAACAAAAGCCGATGCTTCAATTTTTTTAATGTTATTTTCTTGAATGGGCCGATGGCCATATCGGTCCATGGACAATGATGTCCAACTCCATTTGTAGCCCAAAGTCTTCGGTGGGACCCATTAGCTGCTAACTCCGACGAAACGGCACGTGAAGAAATAAAAGAGTTGGAAAAGGACATATTGGTCATTGCGCTTCTGATGTTTGTCGATTCCCTGTCGATTGTCCACCAAAGGCTGCACAGTATGTGACTCACCATTGCGACCCACTTCTCTCTTCGGCTATTTTGAAACCCATCGGACGGTCAGAAACTTGTGTAAAAGTGGTACTGTTGTGTACGGTCTGATGAGGGAAGCCGTATTTATTTCTGAGGAAATATATATTTTTCTGGAAAAATATATTCCTCATCAAGAATTAAATTTGTCCCAAAAAAAAAAATGTTGAGCTTCATGTACTTCAAAAAAAAGAACCATGTCAATGTTCTTTTTGTTTGGTGAAACACTTAAGTAAGTTATTGAACATGATTTTGAGAGTTAGAAACTTCTCAATTTTCATAGTTCTTAGTACTATTAGAAGCTGTTTAAGTTTTGTGGTCAAAAGGATGCGGTTTAAGTTTTAAATTTTTCATAATGAATTCTGTGAGTTAAAGAGTATTTAGTTAAGTTATGCATATTAGAAAATAAAATTCGGTTTATACGTTTGGAAATAATTCTATATTAAATGGTATTTCTGGAGACAAATGGTATTTTCACTTTTAAGGGCTGCCAAAAGATAATTAGTTCTGAAGGATAAAATTAGACATATTTTAAATAAAATAATTAAAAAAATGCTGATTCTGTTTACAAAAACAGTTGAGATTCTCTAATCAGATAGCAAAGATATGGCATTCATATAAACCTTCTAGACTTTACAAATCAAAGTAAGATCTGATGGAACTTCAACTTAAAAAAAAAAAAAAAGATTTTTTCCATGCAATGTCTGACAGAAATTTTTTAAATGAAAGATATATTAATTTGAGCAAAAGTTTAAATGAGAAACTCAAAATTTAAATTTAAATAATAATAATAATATATCACAAGAAAAAATTTATCAACAATATTTTTGAGAGAATATAGTCTAGAATACAACAATAATATTAGCCTTATCTCATTAATGTGAGGTCGGCTATATGAATTATGATATCAATAGACTCCATCAAATACCATATTCTCAAATAAATTATTTATTAAGAGCTCATTCCTTATAACTTTTCTTAGTGCCATTTTTTATTTTCATCTACACCTTTTGATAGGACTCCAAGCTATTTGATCAACTTTCCTTACTAACTCCTCTTACCCTCTTCTTTGTACATACCCAAGCCACATTGAAAGATTTTCCACCATTTTCTCCTCGATAGGTGCTACTCCGACTATCTTTTGTATACAATCATTTTGTATTTTATCTAATTTTGTATGACCACATATCCATCTCAACATTCTCATCTCTGTTACTCTCATCTTACGCCCTTGTTGTCATTTCAAAGCTCAACATTCACCACCATATAGTATTGCTAGTCTTATAGCTGTTCGATAAAATTTCCCTTTAAGTTTAATACGTACCTTACGGTCACAAATAACTCCTAATATTTTTCCCTACTTTTAACCACTTAGCTTGTATCTTATGCATAACATCCCCATCAATTTCATCATTACTCTGTAAAATCGATCCCAAATATTTGAACTTTGACACTTTTAGAATGATTTACTCTCTAATTTTTACCTCTAAATCTTTTCTAACCGGTCTCTTATTAAATTTGTAATGCATATATATTTTGTCTTACTTCTACTCAAGCAGAAATATTTTGATTCCAAAGTGTGTCTCCATAACTCAAGTTTAATGTTGACCTTTTCTCTTAAGTCCTCAATTAAGATTATATCACCTGTGAAGAGCATACACTTTGAAATCTCCTCCTGTATATATTCTGTTAAAACATTTAAAACCAAATCAAATAAGAATGGATTTAAAGAATATCCTTGATGCAAATATATCCTTATAGAATAGTCCTTTATCTCATCTCTAAGAGTTTTCACATTTGTTGCCTCTTTATACATATCTTTTATGACTCGAATATAAGTCACACGAATACATTTCTTCTCAATTACTTTCCAAAACACATCTCTTAGTATTCTATCATAGGTTTTTTCCAAACCAATGAAAAACGTATGCAAGTCTCCCTTTTTACTCAGATATTTTTCAATCAAACCTCCTAATAAATAAATAGCCTCTGTTGTAGACTGTTCTAGCATAAATCCAAATTGATTTTTCAAAATATGAGACTCTTTTCTTAGTTTATGCTCAATCACTCTTTCCCAAAGTTTCATGGTGTAACTCATGAGTCTTATCTCCCGATAATTTGCATAATTCTGAATATTCACCTTGTTCTTGTATATAGACACCAGAGTGCTCTTTCTTCATTCCTCTGGCATTTTCTTAGACCTTAAAATCTCGTTAGATAACTTAGTGAGCCACAAAACCCCCTTCTCTTTTAAGCACTTCCAAACTTTGATAGGAATACTATCGGAACTAATATCTTTACCATTATCCATTATCTTAAGAGTTTCTTTTACTTCTCCAACCTGAGTCCTATGATAGAAGTTTAAATTTTGATCATCTTCATAAGTTGTTAATCCTTTTGTATCAATTGTCACACCCAATCTATCATTGAAAAGTTTATAAAATTAGTTTGCCTTTCTTTCTTTGATATCATCATCTGTAATCAAAACATTTCCTTTCTCATTCTTAATGCATCTCACTTTGCCCAAATCTCTTGAATTTATTTCCCTTTTCTTGGTAATTTTGTAAATCTTATATTCACCATTCTTCTTTCCTAAATCCTAGTAAAATTCCTCAAAAGCTTTAGATCGAGTCTCACTTACTACTTTCTTAATCTCCTTTCTAACTAACCGATAACATTTCTAATTTTCATCGTTATTGCACAAATGCAACGTTTTAAAACACTCTTTCTTATATTTGACCTTCTCCTGCACACTCTCATTCCACCACTAAGATTCTTTATCTTCAGGTCCAAAAACTTTGGATTCATCCAAGACTGCTTCAGCGGTATCCCTGATCTTTTTAACTATCTCATCCCACAGGATGTTAGCATATCCTTGCGAATCTCAATTACCTTCATCCAGAACTTTTCTCGTTAAGGTCAATTGTTTCTCACCTTTTAGTTACTATCACTTGATCCTAGAATTCAAAGTTTTTCCACTTTTCATTTTACGGTTCTTAAGCGACATATCAAGAACCAAAACCTTATGTCATGAAATTAAGCTCTCACCAAGAATTACTTTGCAGTCTTTACAAGCTCTTCTATCTGTATTCCATACAAAAAAGAAGTCAATTTGCGACTTTTGAGCTCCACTCTTATATGTAATTAAATGCTTCTCCCATTTCATGAAACAAGTGTTTACAATCGTGAGGTTCTAAGTCATTGAAAAATCAAGAATAGAATGCCCCTTCTTGTTTACTTTTAAAAAACCATAACCGCCATGAGCTCCCATAAATTGCCTTGTCTCTTTTTCCAAATGACCACTAAAATCCCCCTAATGAAGATATTTTCCTCTTGTGGGATATCTCGAACCAAACCCTCCAAATATTCCCAAAATTTTTCCTTAGTATGTGTTTATGACCCTACTCGAGGTGCGTACGCACTGATAACATTGAAAATATTATGCCCAATAGTCAATTTTAAGAATAAGATCATATCTTCAATCATTCTGATTCGTACCACATTCTTTTTCCAATCTTTATCTATAATAATACCAACTTCATTCCTTACTTTGACATTCTCTATATACCAAAGTTTAAAACCAGTAGTGTCTAACTCCTTAGCCTTTTCTCCCACCCATTTAGTTTCTTGAAGATACAATATGTTAATTCTCATTTGAATCATAGCATCTATTACCTCCATAGATTTACTTATTAAAGTACCAATATTTCAAGAACCAAACTAAATCTTGCTCTCTTGGGCTAACTTTTTTACCTACATTCGTCCATAATGATGTAGGAACCCTTACCATTTAACACTACACTAGGGCCCCGAGGTAGTGGATCTAACTTATTTGACACTGTATTCAAAACATACAACATGTTACTTCTAGGTAACAACCTAATCTTAGCACAAATACGTCCTTGATTCATATCATAAAGATTTGATAAATTTCTATGTTGGCTATCAAGGGTTTAACACAACTCTTCTCCTTTACCCAGACTTGGGACTAGTTATAACACTATATAGGTGGAGTTAGAATATAGTCTAGAATAGATACAAAATAAATTTGAGTGAGAAATAAAAATAGATGAGATTTTGTAAGAATTAATTACACACAATTGTACATGTTTCAATTTTATTTAATCTTTCACTTGAATTAATTTTATATTTGTTTCCAATTGTTTAGTACGTATATTATTTTTACTTCTTCTCACCATTTTTTTAAAAGAAAATTCCAAACCACAATAGGGATGTTCACCACCAGGCTATACCGCAAGCATATGGGCCAAGGTAATAGTAAAGTGATGAGGGAATATCGTTTCCACAGGGACTTACATTAAAAGTGATCAAACATTGGACATCGCATTTTCAATTAATTCGAGTAAAGTAATTAAAAGGTTAACTATTTAATTAAATTTTACTATGAAAGACAAATGTATAAAATTAGCAACAATGACAACTAGGACTTAAAGAATTCAAAGGGATCTAGGATTATTCATCCCCCTTATATTTCATAAATACCTAATTGAACTCCTTTTACATTTGTTCTTAATGCAAGATTATGTTAGTCAGGAAACCAATTTAGCTATATGTGCTCTCTCCATTCTCCAAATAACTGTTTAGTTTAATTAATTAAGTAATCTCTTAACTAGTTAATTAAACTCCCAAATTCAATTCAAATTCTAAGTGACTATATGAGGTTAGTGAGTATATCTCTACCTTACTAACACAACTCTTCACTCAACAAGGCAAGATTCGAGTTCTCACATGACCAAACTCAAGTTCTCTATGTAAGCTAACTTCCTCAAGTATAACTTAAATAAACTAGATAATCTTATTGGTGGCCAAACAATAAGAGGCATTAAGAATAGAGCTAAATAAACATAAAGATGGCATTAATCACAAATATAACGGAGAAATGAGTATTTAATCCATACAAAGGTTTAGAATAATCCTAGAAATGGAGCACTAGCCACTCATGTTCAACAAAATCATAACAAAATATATTTCAATTAACATCATTATTGAACACGAGTAAAAAAAGGAAGAAGGAGATGTAAGAAAAACTAAAGAGGGAAGCTAAAATCTCTTCAATGCTTCCAACCCTAGCTTCAATGTCCTTCAAGAAGCCAAACCCTAGCACACCCAAGCTCCAAAAGTTGAGTTCTGGACGTCCTCTACGTGCCTTAGCTCTGCTTCCTCAAATATTTCTCTCAAACCCTTCAAATACTCTGTTCAAGTGAAGCTCTGTGTTTTGCTGATGAAGGGTTGGCACTGCGGCTACATGATCCAGGCCACGGCTTCGTGTCATCAAGTTGTGCTGTTTAGCTCACTGTTTGTCATGGGGATGTGGCCTCATATTATGAAGCCGGGGCGTGGGCATCTCAAGCTGTGGTCTTTCCTCATTGTCTGCTCTTAGGTCGCGGCTTCATTGCATCAAGCCGCGGTGTGGTCTTCTTTAGAAGCCTACTCCCTTCTTTGCTCACATGTCTTTCTCAAGTTACATTCTCTCCCTTTTTTCCTGGTCTCCCAACTCTACCAAAGGGGCTTGGTTGCTCTACTACTCTCCCCATGAGGTCTGCAATAAAGATGAGGATTTATAATCTTTCATGGGAATAAAATAATGTATAATAAGGAAAAAATATACTACCATACATTATTAGGATTAACTTAAACATTTTCCTATCCTGAGTGTCAAATATGTACAAATATGAATGCTTAACTCAAAGAAAATGGGTTGAAATGATATAATTTGGTATGACTAACACACCCCCAAACTTAAACAATTACTCGTCCTCAAGTAAACTAAAGGAGGAAAATCAGCTAGATTGCATAAATTATCTAATTACTATGGTAGCATGAACTTTCTCCTCACTAAGTGCCACCAAAGATAAATAACATAAGAACGAGTCAAATAACCATAGTTACATGACTTTCAATCCAATAACCAGTTTCCTTGCAATTTCAAAGAGTGTGTGTGTGATTAATCAAACAATAACTTTCCTGCAAGTGTCAAGATTAAAAGTAACACTCCAATATGCATAAAAAAATGCCTCAACATCAACACTTTATATGCCTAACATCTTCCCCCCTCTCCACTTATAAGATAGCCACCATGTAATTTTGAGATCAATGGGACTTTTAAGCTTGTAGTGTGGCCAGGGTTAATGGCTTATTGAAATGAAGGGGAAAGAGAGATTGCAAATATCTTGAGATAAATGATTCATTACAAATCATCTCTCTCTTAATACAAACATTCAAATTATTCCTCAATTATTGTGCAGAGAAATTTTCTTCAAAATTAACACAAAACAAGAAATTGATATTGTAATTCAAGTAGCTATAAGCATTACATACCTTTCCTGTGCAATCTATAATTTAAGCACCCCACAATCAATAGAGCCATGCACTCAATTCAGAAGATAACTTGACAATCTAGCTTAAAGTAGGATTTGACAGGAGGAAGAGTGATGGTAAAAGTTTAAAACTACATCAATTCAGCCCAAACAAAACAAAAAAATCCCTCACCCCCAAACTGAAATGGGACATTGTCCTCAATGTCAGAACCAATGCACCAAAGTAAAATAAGGGGCATCTTTCAAATAGTATCACAACACAAGTAGATAAAACTGCATGAGAGGGATAAAAAGAATATGCAAATGCAATTAAAGTAATAACAATGTAAAGCAAATGATATCTCAACTATATGAATTCAACTGACCAAAGCATTGCAACAGAGTGAGTTGGAGGCAACGAATGCAAACCAGAGTTCGAATAAAAAAGAAAACTACAAAGCAGATAAAGAAAGATAACCAAAAGACAAGGAACACGAGTTCTAAACAAAGGGTAAAATAAGCACAGGACAAATGAAAAGCCCTAAGCTAGCTGTCATCTATGGGGTCCTGTGCTCCGGGCATCTCCATAGGCTCTGATGGTCCAGCTATGTCCTCAGGAGATAGAGGAACCTGCAAATGCTGGGCCAGCCACTGGATGTCCCTATCCATTCTGGCCTAAGAGGTACTGATGTGCCGAACCTCCTGATGGACCTGCTGCAGATACAGAAATAAGCCCTCCATTGTGTACTCCTCAGCAGGTGGTGGCGGTGGTACAGGCTGCTTAATGGGTGCCACTTCCTCGGGCTCATCCGGTGGCTGCTCCTCTCCAGGCTCTACCCTATCAGCTACTCTGATGGAGTCATATTTGAACTCTTGCTTTTGTGGGAAGAGCTTCACCCTTTGCTGCTTTGGGGCCACTCTTGCCTTAATGCACAACCCCGAGATAAAATGAGGAAATCCAATAGGTAAATGTGACTTGGTGATTGAGTTCCTCAAATACTAAAAAATGAGCTGGGCAGCAACCACAGGCTCTTCGTGCATGAATAGGTAGATGAGGAGGGCCCTTTCCCAAGTAGCGTCACTCAAATAGCTTACTGAGACAAGATTGTTACATATAAAGTGCAGTCAGTAGTGCGCCATTCGGTGCAAGTTAGCATGCTTGATGTGATGATGGATGCCATCAACGATGTGCCATTGGGCTCGGCCTGGCAAGGTTATCAACTCCGCAATCTCCTGGTAGGGCATTTCATCAGTATGCTCTGTGAAATACCGGTATCGACAATCTGTCATAGTGGGGAGATGGAAAAATGACTGAATGATGGGCTTTGAAATCTTGACCCACTTGCCTCGTACCTTGCACTACAAGGCAGTGCGTTTCTCTGCCTCTGCACAAAACTCTCGAACCATGGTGAGAGAACCTCATTCTCGTTTCCCTGCCAAGTAATTAAACCCATAGGACTTTAACCCATGCCAGAATGGTAGGTCACTATTATATGGGAAGTATTTTTCAAAAATGAGTGGCTAGGGCTTGTCTAGCTCTATTTCTTCCTCTTCTTCTAGTTGTTCAGGCTGAAGGGGAGGCGGAAGTGGAGGTGCTTCCTGTGATTGACTAGCTCGTTTGGTGCGGGCCATACCTGCAAAGAAGCAATCATGGACAAATCAAAGACAGCCAGCCCAAAGACCTTAAAAAACAAAAGCACAAGCTAACCTAGATACTACAACAAGCTACAGACAAAAGACCTGCTACAAATCAGAAACAATACCCTGACCCACCAGCAGACAAAATGACGCACTAAACTAACAAACAATTAACAAAATGAACCACCAACTGTAAGCTACAACCAGGGGGACCACCAATAGGTATAGCAATGAACACGTGACAACGGTGTGATATGGGGAACACTATAAAGTAATGGCAACACCAGGGAGAGACAAAACAGGGGACCACAGGCCAACAAAAGGACATAAGCATCTAACACTTGGCCTGCAATCACAAACACAATCAAACTACATTCAAACAGTCCCCATACATAGAGTCAATTTCAACAGCAAAAGGTCTCAATCAGACGCAAACTAATTTGAAAATGAATTTAATTCATCTTGAATTGCCTCTTTCCATTTTGGCCAATCATTTCTGTGTCTACATGCTTCAACAGATTTTGGTTCAAGATCCTTATTTTGATTTATTATCTCAACAGCCACATTATATGAAAATATGTTATCGACAACTATATCTTTTCGATTCCATCTTTTTCCAATGGAGACATAACTTATCGTGATCTCTTCATTATTTTCAGGTACCTAGACCACTTCTGGAGTCATTTGATTAGTTATGTCTTGGGTCTCTACAAGAGTATCAGTCTACTCAACTGAACCTTCTTGATTATTTGCTCCTTTTCTTTTTCTAGGATTTTTATCTTTAGAACCGGTTGGTTTACCACGCTTCAAGCGTGGTTTAGATTCATTTGCACTACCTAATTATTCTAATGGAACATCAATTCGATTTGAAGCATTTTCGACTGGAATGTAAGATTTAGTAATTCTCTTTAGGTTAGTAAATGCATCTGGGAATTGATTTGCAATATTCTGCAAATGAATTATTTTTTGTATTTCTAATTCACATTGTTTTGTTCGAGGATCTAAGTCCGATAATGATAAAACATTCCAAGTAATTTCTTTTTCTAGTTGTTGGTTATCTCCCCCTAACTTTGAAAAAATTGTTTCATCAAAATGACAATCGGCAAATCGTGCCGTAAATAAATCTCCCGTTAATGGTTCAATATACTTTATTATGGAAGGAGATTCATAACCAATATATATTCTCAACCTTCTTTGATGACCAATCTTTGAACGTTGTGGTGGAACAATAGGAACATATACTGTACATCCAAAAATTCTAAGTTGGGAAATATTCAATTCCTGACCAAAAGCCAATTGTAATGGGAAGTTATCTTTGAGTATTGTATACATTGTAGCACTATCCGTAAGGCATATATCTTCATTATTATGTCCAACCAAATGATGAGAAGTATCCATGTTCTTCATTAAAAGAAAGAAAGTGCATCATGAGACATAATTAGAAGAAATAAAATACATGACAAAATAAGAAAATTACATAATGAGCAATATAGCCCTTATTATAAAGAAAATACCAAAAGAGAAAAGCATAAAAGACATTAACACAAACATTCTGATTATTTTTAATTCCCAACTTCTCTAATCATGATTCTCAAAGAAGTTGGCCACTTCCAAATGTGTCATATCAATGTCATTAATATCAATAGATCCATCAAGGCAATTAAGATCATCATCATTGTATGTAAAATTTGCCTCAATATCATCATTTTGGTAAATCAAATTTGTTTCCACATTTTTTTCTTTCTTTTTTATGGAGGCTTGATAAAGTTTTACTAAATGCTCAGGTGTACGACAGGTACGTGACCAATGTCGCTTCATACCATATCTAAAACATTGATTTTCTGTGGCCTTTGGAAAGTTACTTGGACCACTTTTGTTCTTTCTTTGCCCTTCATTATTTTTTTTCCTTTGGTGGTCATTTTGATTATAATTGTTACCACCACGACCATACCTACAGCCACGACCATGACCACGACCGCGACCATAACCCTGGTAATTGTTATGCATTGTCACATTTGTAACATCTCTAAAATATTAGATAACAAAAAAATATATAAGGAATTTGTAAAAACGGGCAGACACCGTTTTGCCTGAAATAAGGTTAAGAGGTCATTTTTTTTTATTAGATGAAAAAAATGAGAAATTATATTTTTACCCCTAGGAATTATATAAATGATAATTTTATCCCCAAGAATATAAGCATTCACGTGGGGGAAGATAAGTGAAATATTTTGGCAAAAATTACACCTAATAACCCGAAAATTTTAAAAATTATAAATATATCTCGAGTCAAGGATAATTTTTTTTACATGCAATAGTATTGTCAAAACAAAGCTGTTGACGAGAGAAGTTCAATGGTATATGGCGCTGAGTGTTAATATTTAAGGATAAAGAAATAATCAGTGCCGAAGGTTAAAAAGTAATTTTATACCGATAAAGCTACTTTTTGATCTGTAAAAATCAAAAAGTTAAAAAGAAAGGCTATTGGACATCACAAAATGATCTTTTTAAAGATAATATATTAAAGTAATACCAGATACAAATTCTCTTTAATCTTGTATCAATAAAGTGAATTTACACTACAAAAAGCAACTTTACCGGTTCAAGTATAAAGTAACTAACACAGGGTATTACTGGACTGGAAAAAAATTGTGCAGTGTCTTGGACAAGTGTACCCCTTATTAGAATACCACATGTCAGCCCATGTATCCAAATTGGAAGTCTTGATGGCCAAGAAAAGGTAAGACTTAATGATTAAGTTTTCTTAATTAATTAAGGATTAGCAAAAGTAATCTTAATTAATTGCTTTTATATATACTCTCTCCTTCAGCATTGTACGAGACACATTCAGAAAAGAGAGGATGAATGGTCTGCAAAGTTGAGAGAAAGGAGGGAGCACGTGAAGGAGGAAAGAAAAATAAGGAAGAAAAGCAAGAAAAATTGGTAGGTAAACTTCTTGTGTTCTAATATAGTTTTTAAGCTTTATGAGTTAGTTCCCTTGAAATCTTCTCTCCTTCATCCACTGTTCTAATCTGGCCAAGCATGATTAATGGGAACAAAAGTTGTTTTTAAACCATAAAATCAAGAGAAAGCATGATATTTTACAAAAGGAAACAAGTATGGTATGTTTTAAGCAAGTTTGTGAAAGAACCATTCTTTTTCCTTTGGAGTAGATTTTTGGCCAGATCATTTGAGTGTCTTAAGGTTGGAATTTTATTAATTTGATGGCAAAAATGAGTTCCCATGATGAAAAACTTTAAAGACAAATATTGGCTCAAAGATTAGATTTTAGATAAAGAAATTCAGTCTTTAGGGTTTTAAATGAGACTTTATGAAGTAGCTACTTGTTCTAGTTGATAGAGAAAGTGTTTAATGATGTTAAGGGACTTGAGGAAGCCTAAGGAGGCTAGTGGAAGCATTAGATTCAAGAGAAAGAGCCAAAGGAATGCTTCAAGGTAACTAAGTTTCATATTCTTGCTTTATGTTCTTTCATTGTCTTTCTATGATTAAATTGTGTTGTCATATTACAATTGTGATTTCTTTGATTGGTCTTGGCTATAAAATAAGGGATTTTATTCCCTGGGATGTCCATTTTCTAAGCCCTTATGCTGCCAAAATTTTTATGACCAATGTGGTAATTTATTGTTTAAATGTAATTGATGTGATTATATGTGATCAAATGTGAGTTTATTTAACATGATTGACATAATTGCATGGAATGTAACTTGCTACTGAGATTGTCCCCCAATCTCACCCCCTCAAGTATCCCAAATGATAGGCACAAGCAATGTCAAGGAGATCAAGGAGCCAAAGAGAATAAAAGAGAGAATGATGCTTGATGATAATTTCAAGCTATGATTCCATATTTTAAAATAATGTATAAAAATTATGTATATGCATATGGATCTATATCCTTGTACTATTATGTTTTTATGAGCATTATGAAATGTTTGGCATGGATTTGAAACTTGGAATGATCATGCGAGCTTGTTATGAAATCTACTTTGACATGTTATGTGACTAGAAGTTCATTTTATAGCAATGAAAGTAAAGTTAACACTGTTTAACTGAAACAGGGCAAGTAAGTCAAGTGTTATATATTCTCTGAAACTAGAAAGAACAAGCTTTCTAATTAGCTAAAGAACACATAATTTGGATGTATGTACTATTTATAGTGTAATTTTAAAATTCATGATCAAAACTAGATAGTGATGTGAAGGCTGCGAATTTTATTGAATATACTATTTCTCTTTGAAAAGTGATATAAAATTGTGCAGAGCTCCAAAAATTCAGTGGCTTATATTTATAAAAATATTTATCTTTTGAGGTTAATATACCACTGGTTTGAGTTCAATTGGAGCTGTACAATGAGAGATATACAAGTTTTCCCAAGACTGTTCCAGAAAAAGTGATGTTCTGATCCCTAGTGATTCAAATTGATAATGTGCCCTGTCTAGACTAAATAAATATATAAGAAAAATATGAAGGTAAGTAGACATATATATCTTTCCAATGGAATATAGAATACATGATTTGGCTCAATATAAAGTTAGATATGAATTTTTGAAATTATGGCCAAATCCTGAAAAAGAGAGAAATGACCATTTGTATAGTGTAAGTTTGAGTAATAAACTGTACTAATTGGTCAGGTTAAATGAAATTTTCATATTTTTATTTTGTATATCATATTTCTAGCTTCATTTAGAGACTTGAAGCACATTGATACAATTTTTCTGGATTAAGTTATGATTTTTCAAAATTCATCCAGAAAACTTGAGAACCAAATAAATAGTACCACGTTTTTTTAATTTAAATATTTTGGTTTTATTAATGGTTCAAGCTCTTAATATGAGCTATTTAGACATTGTATATACTATAATATATGGAAAAATATAGATAAAAGTAAGGTGTTACAACATTCACTTCAGGAAATGGAGCAGATCCTGTAGGACGAATCTCATGATTTTTCATTAACAGCTCGTTATTTTGTTCAGCTACAAGAAGATATGAGATTAATTCAAAATACTTTTTAAAACCTTTTTCACAATATTGCTGCTACATGAGCACATTTGAAGCATAAAAAGTTGAAAAGGTTTTTTTCAATAAGTCCTCATCAATTATTTTTTCACCACATAATTTCAATTGAGAACTTATTTTAAAAACTGCTGAATTATAATCACTAACAGTTTTAAAATCTTGCAAATGCAAATACATCCATTCATAACGAGTTTTAGGCAAAATCACTATTTTTTTATGATCACACCTTTCTTTCAGATTATTCTATAACTCAAGCGGATCTTTTACTGTTAAATATTCTGATTTCAAACCTTCATGCAAATGATGGCGAAGAAAAATCATTGCCTTGGTCTTATCTTGATTAGTTGCCTCATTTCCTGGTAAAATTGTCTCTCCTAAACCCTTGGCATCTAGGTGAATTTCAGCATCTAACACCCAAAACAAATAGTTTTTTCCCGTAATATCAAGGGCCATGAATTCAAGTTTGGTAAAATTTGCCATGGATCAAACTAAAATAATAATAAGAATTAGATTTGATTCTAAAAGTTAATATATATAAAGTATAAGCAATAATGTACAAAATAAAATATAATTAACTTTAAAATTTATCTAGTAATCATATATTGGAGATCTAAACAAATTATATGTTATGAGTTTTAAATAAATAATAAATAATAGCTACTACATAACAACTCCCGATGATGACAATAAAATTCCAAAAATAACAAAATTTTATGAAATTGAAAGAGAAAAATAAACAAAATGACAAATTAGAAATACAATAACAAAATTGAATCTAAAAACTAAATAACATTCAACATTTATCATGTTTTTCACTATGCTAATTAAAGTGATATAATGATAATAATGCTTTTGAAATTAAAGAAAATTACAATTATGTATATTTTCAAAGGAGGTAATCATAAGAGATTGATAAAATCAAATCCAAAACAAAGAAGAAGGAGAAGGTGGAGAAGAAAGAGAAAAAACTTTACAATATAAATTCCACTAACAAGAGTCAAATTATATAATTGAATGTTAGAATCAATAGATATTACATTGGTTATTTTTGCATATAATATAACAAATTGATAAAGTATTATAGAACATATACCTCAAATCTTCAAACAAGTCGTACTGATAACGTGTTATAGAAATAAAGACATGTAAAAAAGATGAACAAGAGAAGAGATATGGAGGAGATAAAGTGGAGAGTTTTTCTTATTTCCTTCAAGTATATCACAGTATAAGGTACATGCCCTCTATTTATAGGCCTTAAACCATTAAAGACTCACACAAGGGTTACAAAAACATAAATAAGGATATAATAACATAATATTGTACATTTATATGTTATAGTGTATTAATTATGAAAAAACCCCTAAAAACCATTCAATATAAAGGTTATAAAGTATAGGACATTAACCTTAAGGAGGTTATGAAGTTTAAGGCATTAAAGGTGGAGGATACCAAGAGTTGGGAGGTTATGGGTATCCACACAATTATTATAATATTTACAATAATTTTGACTATCTTAAAAATTTTGATGCCCCTAGAATTGATTAGAATCTATGCACAATGAGTCCTTTACTTTTCAAAATTTTAGATTTGGTGATGATTAAACAATTTATAACAAGTTAATAGTTTAATTTAAAAAATATTTATTTAAATTTGACCTACACCCTAATATTCGACTTAACTAATTAGGCAATTTGTTGATTGAGAATGTTTTTTTTTTTGGTAATAATGTAATAACTTTCATTATTTCCAAAAGAAATGACTTTACAACAAAGGGCTATACATCAAAAGAAAGATAATTAAGAGCTATCTTCTAGGTAGAGTCTCCCTAATTACGCCTCTAGCTAAGAATGTAAAAGAAAATGCTTATAAAAGTAACTATTCAGTGATAATACCAATTTTCATGAAAAAAATCCTTCTCAGCACATCTTTATTTTTGTTCTGCACAACAATTACATCTAACTCTTAACTTTTGTTTTTATTGCTCCCGAAACATTCTAGATAGTGGGACTGTCATTGCCATGTATGCAAGTATTCATTTCCCTTCACACATGGTATATCGTTGTTGGAAAATGTTTTAGGTTGATTGTTTAAAATGTATTACCACATAAAAAATCAATTCCATTCTTTAGATCAATTCCTGTTGTATAATGTTGACCAAAATTGGCATGAAAGGTTAGCATTTTCTTCATTGTTTCTGTCAATCAACCAACCATTGCCATGGTTTCTTTTATATTTACCAATGCTTGCTATCATTACAGTAAACCTTTTTAGTTTAACAATATGGCATATTTGTTCACATATTTAATCACCCAATTCCAATTGACCTACCTAATGCAAAAGCATTTTTTCCCTTGCAATGGATTTATATCTATACATGCATTTAATTTTCATTTACACATTGTACTATTACAATATTGCAGTTTTACAACTTTCAAACACAAACATATATATATATATATATGCACTTTACTCTCATTGACATAGTGAAACTTATCCAATCTAATAGTACACTCTCAATGACTTCTCACCAATGCCTTATTCATGACTAGGTTGGTGCGTGAAGAATTAAATTAGTATAATAGAAATTAATGCATTGGCCACTAGCTTGGTTGCCTCATCCACTCAACTCATTGATACATTTGAATAGAAAAAGGTTCATGATGAAGTCATTGTTACAATTAGGTTTAGCAATGGTGGAGTTTTCTTTATATATGGGGATGGAGGCATCAGAAACACATGCATTTGGAAACTCTATTTGCTACATTAAGATTAAAGGGCGAAATTATTTTGAATATTGCTTCGAGTGGCATCTCTTCATTGTTACTGCATAGATGTTGAAAATTGGTGCACCTATTTTGTTGATGAGATATATTGGCATGTTACTAGGTCTATGCGATGATATATGTTTGATTGTTATCATTTATGCCAGTAAGCATAATACTGAAGCAAATGTGATATCAGTGGCAGAACTAGGTTGTGTTCAGTGGGGCAGTTGCCTGCACGGGCTTTCAGACGTTTACATAGATATAGCTATATATTGCCTTTCTTTTATGACCCCATGCATCTTATGATTTTGAACCTATTGAAAGATGGAGTCATCACTAAACGGTGAAGTAAGAGAGCTTCGGATTTCATCTTCCTCTTTGGGGTGGGAGGGGTCAAAGAAAGATGGAGTCGTTAAGTTGGAGGGAGAGATAAGATGAGACGAATAGACATAGAAACAAAAAAGAGTGAGAGGCCTGCGGTGGATTGCTTCTTGAGGAATAATAGAATAGTGAAGCTGTTTTTTATTTTTCATTTATTATTTTGAAGATTGATGTGATTATTTGAATTATTTAATAAAATTTTTAACTTTTGAAAATTGTAAGAAACTTTTCCCCCACTTATTTCCCACCAAGATTTGCTTCTTCTTTAATATCATAAAATTTTCTACAGTACTGTATAAGAGACTGACATTAAGTTACTTTTTTTAATAATTTAATAATTGTAAAATTATCTGTTTATTTATTTGTGAAAACAGTTATACATTTTATTTATTTATTAATTTTGATGAAATTTAATCATAAAATAAAAAATTTTATTTTTTTGTTTTTTCTTTTTTTATAAATATTTATACAATGAAATGATATAATAATTTCGATTTGAAAATAAAAAAAATTGAAGGAAAAATTATCATTAGAAGAGCACCAATTATCACTTATCTTTGATGTTCCACTGGTCAAAGATCCTAGGCCCGCCACCATGTGATATCATTAGTGTTCCTAGAATTACTATTATCATGATTGATTCTAAACTACCATTCAATATGCAAAAGAGATAATTTCATATTAGTCTATATCATTTCTATTAGTATAAAAAGGATGCTGAGAGTTTGTGTAATGTTGGACAATACCTTTCCTATTCTATATTTATATATGATTAACTCTATATTGATGTATTTTGAGTAATAAGCAATCAGGGTTTTGAGATTTTAATTCTTGATTTGAAAGAAAGAGCAACTAACACAATTTCAAATGTAGTTTAGAGATGACATTTCAATAACTTATTATAATAGTTCTTTATGTTGTGGTGTGCAAAATATTTCTTATGTATACTTAATATTTTTTAGAGTAAAATACTTTGACCTCTCTTCTATTTCATCTTAATTACAAAAACCTCCCATTTATTTTAAAAACATATACCTTAATCAAATTTGTTAACACTGTTAAGAATATTCCTAAAAGATTCTAAAAATACTATTTTTAATTAAAAATCATGTTAATCTTAATTATATTTACCAATTTATCCCTCATTATATTAAATCTCTAATTTAATAAGTTGTTCCTTCTTTTATTTTTTTACAAAATTCATTTTGATTAATTTTTCATGGGTTATAAAAATAATAAATTTTATAATATAATCATAATTTTATCATTTTTTCAATCTAACAAAAAATAAAAAAATATGTGTTTGAAAATTTTCTTTAACCAACGTCTATGTTTTAAAGATTACTAAATGAATAATTTTAAATAAATGTGTTTAAATAATTTAAAATTATTCATCAATTAATTTTATAATATGATAAGAAAGTTTAAAAATATATGTATTAATTTTTTTTGCTAACATAAATGATTAAATTTTTTAAATAATATTAACACCAAAAAGAGTATTTTGGTCCAAAAAAATTTAAACAAGTTATTTAACAATTAACTAATTGTTTGGATGGAAGGAAATAGAATTTTAAAAATAGAGGGGAGATTTGTGTAGCATAACTTTTGATTTTAGGGGAGATTCATATATGTTTTCAAAATAGAAGGAAGATATCTGTGATTAAGGTAAGATAAAAGTAAGATGGATATATTTTACTTTATTTGTAAATGTTGTGCCATAAACATATGAAATTAAGATAATAATTTCTATCGTATGTAGTGGTGGAGGGATTTTATTAAAAATTAGGGTCAATGTTGCATAATATTGATTATCATTCTATTACGCTTTATTATAAAACACTCATATTTATTTAATAATAAATCCGTGTAATAAGAAAAAAAATCTACACATTGCAATTGTAATTATAGACTCTATTTTTTGAACGCAATGGAAGGAACAATTTGTGCATTGTACGAGTCATTTTCTAATTATGTGCTAAAAGACTTATATTAATGGATAGTATAAAAATAAAATATATTAAATAAATATAGTATTTATATTAGAAAAACTAAAAAAAAGCATAATATATTTTGTTCACTTCGATTTCGGGCATCATTTCCATAGCTACAAAAATTGAACTAGACCTTATTTCAATTTATTTTTTATTAGTTTATGTCAATTTAATTCGATTTAATCATTTTGAATCAGTTTTAAACACTTTTAATTATCATATTTCATCTTCTATTTTAACATTCCACTTTTCTCTTCCTCTTCCTCCTCTAAAATGCCACCATTCTAATCCTTCTCCTACTATCTTCTCCTAGCTTCCCCTTTTAAAATTGATATTCTGATTTAAAATCATGGGTCAAGAGTGTAATCTTTTATTAATAACATTATATAATTTTTGTTTTCATTTTACATAATGGTTGCATTTATTTTTAATTTTATAAATATTTGTACATGAGTTTTATTTTATTTTGAATAAGTATTTTCCTAAATTTATTTTTATTTTTTAAATAATTAAAATATTTAAATAAAATAAATAAAACAAAAAGATTAAAAATTAAAATATTAAAATTAAAATGTCAAAAGAAAACAAATGAAAATATTGAAATTAAGAATATTACTTTCGTTTTTAAAATTTTGAATAAAATGAAAATGAATTTATAAAATAAATTTTCCACACATTAATTGCTGGTGCCACCAACAACCTGGTGGTTTTAATAACCGCCACAAAAATATGAAAATCGCCAGTAAATTTATATTTTAAATTAACTGATGATTTTTTAAAACCGCACTAAAATTTTGTCACGGATGCTTTGGGGACATGTTTGAATATTTATAAACAACTTCAAAGCAACTTGATAATTTAATGATATCATTCACCAATTATCATAAATGAAACTAAATTAAAAATCATTATATTATATAAAGACTCATGAGCTGCATTGTCTTTTTCTTTTACTTTTAATAATTACACGTGTAATATATTAGCCAAAAAGACCAACAAAGGTATTTTCTCTTTTTAATTTACTAATAACTAATATCTTCGATCGGTCTAATTTGAAAAAAGTGAATACGGAATACTCATCGTATATTGCACTGTACGGAGACTATTATAATTTTTGTTAAATAATAAAAATAAATCCCATTCAACTTGAACTAATTGAGAATATGATCTCTTCCTATCATTCCACGTCATTTTCCAAATCATCGTGATCATCGGAGTCATTATGATAGAAACCAATGCGATGCATCTGATTCTAACCCATCTTCCTGTTTCCTTTTGATTATAGTATTGGTCCACAAAAGATGCTAATGATCATCGACATTGAACGGTCAATAATCCATCCCACATTGTGTATAGAAAAATGAGCACCTCATCCACACACCATCCAAAATCCCACTTGATTTCCCTCTCTCTCTCTCTCTCTCTCTCTCCCCCCTCCTCTGGTCCTATATATCCTTATGGTCCTGGGGTAGGTTTGTGTTTCTCGTTTGCTGTGAATTAGCCATGACCAACGCTCCAAGCTCTCCAAGATTCCCATCTCGAATTCTCGTTTTCCCTTGTTTTCTTGCGAGTTTTCTCGGGAAACACGCGTAAAGCTCGAGCCTTTCTCGTTCCGTTGTCTTTTCTTTCTTGTTTTGCTGCAAAAATGGGGAGTGGACAGAAGAGCCTGAGGAGCTTTCACAGCTATGGGAAGAAGCAAGAGTTCAGAGACGTCCCAAAAGGGTGCTTGGCGATCAAGGTGGGTCAAGGAGAAGACGAGTTGCAGAGGTTCGTGGTGCCTGTGATTTACTTCAATCACCCTCTTTTCTTGCAGCTGTTGAAGGAGGCAGAAGATGAATTTGGGTTCGATCAGAAAGGAACCATAACGATTCCTTGCCACGTCGAGGAGTTCAGGCACGTCCAAGGCATGATCGACAGGGAAAGATCCTTTAACCACCACCACCACCACCACCACGGTGGTTGCTTTGGTTTTTGATGACTCTGATCGAACCCAGAAGGGAAAAAGGCAGAAAGAAACGATCTTTCCCTGGAAATCTCAGTAATCCTTTTTGGGTTCTGTAGAATTTTAGTGTTTAGGTTCTTTTTGCTTTCTGACGATGACGATGAATTCTGATCAATCCCAGAAGGGAAAAAGAAGAAAAGAAAAGAACTTGTAGACCCAGAAACGAAATCTTTAGGGTTAAATCTCTTAAGGTGTTACTGTAAATTCCTAGTGGTTAGGTTCTTTTTTGGCTTTTGACAACGATGGTGACGAGAGAATATTGTTGCTGCGATTTTCAATTGTAATTAATGTGCTCTTTCGTTCAGTGGGAACCCATGAAATGAAAATCAAAGATCTTTTATTGGGCTTTACTGAATGAATGAATTTTAACCATTTGATTATTGATAAACTAGAAATTAATATTATCAATATACTGATATGAAAGGGAGAGGGTGAAGTTAAAGGACAAAATGATGATGGATGAAATAGAAGAATAGAGTGAAGAAGGGAGTGAGCTGATTGAATGGGGGAGGGCACAGTCAATGGCGAGAAGAACAAGGTACGGTGAAACAGTTTAGTCATATCATCACAATTAACATGCCGTACACTTACCTGTCTCACAGAATTTGTTTGCGTCCTTTTTGGTAATAAATAATGATCAGTTTCAACTTTCATGATTCATCTGCAGCGGCAGATATTCTTTAGTTTTTTATTTTTAAGTAAAATTCATCTTTCAAATCACAAATTAAAAAATAAAGGAAAAATTGGAAAAACTAAAAAAAATTTGAAAAATGGAACTAGAATTCACCTAATTAAATTTTTTTAAATAAGGATAAAAAATTTTCAAATGAAAATTAAATTTTTCTATACCAAATAAGAATCAAATATTTTTAAGGGAGAATAAAAGAATTACAAGTTAGAATCAAATTTTTGGTAAAAAATTAAATATTTTGATTTTTTATACCAAAACCTAGTTTTCCCACTAAAATATTTCTGTGAAAGTTATGTTTTTAAATTGTTTCCCAGATCAAAGAATATAATATTTTAGTTATTATAAAAATAATTAATAATTTTTTTAAAGTTTTTAATGACAAAAATAATTTTACCTTGAATCCATAACTGTTTTGATTAGCATAGATAGTACTGTAATTGAGATATTTTTAATCCATAACTAAAAATTTTATATAATTCTTCCCAAAAAAAAGTGAGGGGTGTTTTAAGACTTGAGTTGAGTAGGAGTTATGATTATTTCTGACCTATTTGTTAATATTTGTTGTTTTACTGTTATCAAAATAGTTTTATAAAATTATTTTTGAGAATAATTTTTAAAAATAAAAAAATAAAAAAAGTTTATTTGAATAATTATTACTAAAATGATAATTAGTAAGTGTTAAATAAATTATTTAAAATTTATAACTTTATATAGGTATTTTTTATTTTTTTTATTTTTTAAAATAAAAATTTAAAAACTTCTTAAAGATGTTTTAAGTATTTTATTTTTTTTTATTTTTTTATTTTTAAAAATAAAAAAATTATTTCCAAAACCACTGTGAAACAGGCCTCTCCCATCCCTTGACGTATTTCAGGAATACAAAATTTAAAAAAATAACAGAGAGATAGAGAAGATACTTTTGGTTCAATCAATGTTTAAAGTCAGGAATAAATTACAAAATTACTGATTCAAATCATGAGCCACCTCTTTGGTGGTAAAAAAAAAAATCATGAGCCAACTCTTAAATTGATATCTTTGAGCTATCTTTTTATCTTAAATTGATATTTTGAAGATACTCCCTCCGGTCCTATATATAGAATCTTTTATCCTGATCTTAAATATAAGATCTTTTACAATATATGAGGTAGTATTTATTATGTATTTTCAAAAAATGTTCATATTTAATATATTTAAAGAGAAAAAAAATAGATTAAATAAAGGTAGTTTTGAAAAAATATTGAGATTTTCATACAAATTAATATAGTTAATTAGTTTCAATTCTAATTCTTAATCTGCGTGATTCGGTTAAGACGATTTTATATTAAGAATTAGGGAGTAAAATATTTTTATATAAATCTTGAAAATCACTCCATTTTAAATTTAATTTTTTAAACAATTTTTTTATTAAATCGGTCAAACATTTTTCTTCAATAAAATCAATCGATTCGTTGGATAGATAAGAATGAGATTTTGCATAATCATTAATTTATAATCACGTCAAACAACTATTTAATTAATAATATAAAAATTTTAGTTATTTTTACTGAACACTACAAATTAATTCAGATTTAATCTTTGTTAGTTAGATCTAATAGCTCTCTTACAAGTACATTTTGGTACTGTAAAGAATTCAAATTATTTTTTTGAGAGATCACTTTAATTAAGGCGTTGGGGTACCCTTTAGGGGTCACGTGCTTTTGTGCTGCTCCCGATTTTATTACTGTTGCCCTTCATAATGACTTAGTTGGTTGTAATAGGGTGAAGTGTTAGTTTTGTCTGGAGCGTCTTTCCATCAAAAAAAGAATTAACAGAAGAGTGATCTTTTAAAGGCTGGATTGAAAACATTTATATATGCAAGATTAAACAACTAATATTAATATTATACGAACTTGCACGTATGGTTTAAAAATATTAATGTTATAATTTTTTTAAAAAAATGTATAATGTATTTAGAAAGTTGATAAAAAAGAGAAAAAATAATTTCTCTTAACTCTTATAAAAACACTCCCAAGGGAATGAACAAATTTCATTTTTCTCCATGAATGCAAATGTATTTTATAGCACTAAGGCAAAGTTTGGTAGATATAAAAGGATTTTCATAAATTCACGATAAAATAAAAGACCGTTTCATAAAAAGAGGAGAAAAAACATCTTTATGTAACATATTTCATATGTATTATTCTTTCTGAACTAAAATATAAGAAGTTTTTAATTATCTTATGTATTTTAAGAAAATAAGTTAAATTATTAAATTTGTCAACAAATTCCAATACTCCCTCCATTTTATATTATAAGATAATATTTGGAGTTATATGCTTATTAAAAAATAAAAATAATATTCTTAAATTTTTTAAAAAAAACTAAACATTCTTATTTTACCCTTATTAAATACTTTTTTTTATAATTCCAACACAATTTATAATATAACACTATATATTACAATAATGAGAGATAAAAGTGATAAATAAGATCATATTACCTTATATTGTGGGACAAACAAAACTTATTTGTTTCCTTATAATATGAAATGGAGGGAATATTTTTCATAATTTATTCTTATTAATTACATTATCATTCATATTTCTCATAATATTTATCTTTTACTTATTAATTATAAATCATGAGTATAAATAAAAAAAATTAATATACTAGATAATATCGTAAAATATCCTATATTTTGAACCGAACATTATTTATAGAATATTCCTATTTATATTGAGAGCCGGGGTATTATTCAAACTTCTTAGAAACTAAAAGTAGTTTTTTTTAAAGCTTATTATCTCTCTCCTTTTTTTAAAAAAAATATTTCTGAAAATCAAAACAAAAGAAAACAACCAAAACAAACAAGACAGGAGAAAGGGTTACGGGACATGTCCCAAACTCAACAAGGAAGCCCATGAATCAGCCGACACAAAATGGGAACTCAGCATCATATGCTTTTTTCGCTAAGAAATCTGCCTCCTATTAATTCTCTCTCTCCTTTTCTCTTATCATTTTCCTTAAAAATGATTGGTTTCTAATACTTTCTTCTCTCCATATTATAGCATATTTTATATCAAGTAGGAAATTATTTTTTAATATTAAATTAATATAAAAAATACTAATATTTTTTATTTTATCCTTATTAAATATCTCATTCTATTATTATTATAGAAATATAAATGAGAAGTAAAAAATAATTAAAAATATAAATAAAATGAGAAAAAAAATATTTTAACACCCTATATTTTAGGCTATAAATTTATTACACAAAAATTTTTATAATACGGAGAGGAATAAATATGACCTTAGCTAGTCTCAATCATAATGTCATTGCATTTAACTTTTTTTTTTTTTTACCTGGAAAAAAGTTCAGTGCATTTAACCAAATAAGTCAATTACTGCAATACCATATTAATGAAAAAGAGAATAAATGATTAAATTTTTTTCTTTAAATGATTAATATATAAAATCTTTTATCTTGATCCTAAATATAAGACCCTTTATAATATATAAGGTAGTATTTATTATACATTTTTAGAAAAATGTCCCTATTTAATATATCTAAAGAGAAAGAGAGAGATTAAATAAGGGTAGTTTTGAAAAAATATTGGGATTTTTAGAGAAATTGAGATAGTTAATTAGTTTTAATTATAATTCTTAATTCATATAATTTGATTAAAAGAGTCTTATATTAAGAATAATAAGAGGAGTATAATTTTTAAGGACATCTTGTTGTTTTGGATTAATGTACTAATGAGTTTGGACCATCAGGTTAACTGAATCACTGAGATTTTTTTGGACTGAGTGAGGAGTTTCTACGTGAGACCGATGAATGTGAACCACGTATTAATTAATTAGGTGGCGTTGTAATTTGAAGCGCATTGAATTGGGCTGGTGACATAGAAAATTACAATATCTAGAAGCATTTTTCTCAAATTTTACCATTTTCAATATTTGATATTCTAGTTGGCAAAAAAGAAAAAAAGAAAAAAAAAGAGATTCTTGTATTAGAAAAATTATAATTTAAAAGTTACGATATCTAATTAAAAATATTAATTAAATTTTATAATTGTTTCAAAGGATTTAATTTTTAATTAAGAATTTAAACCTGTGCAAAGAATTTCAAATCTAGACTGTAAGTTTGAAATTAAAATTCTTGACTGTAATTTTTTTAGCTGGATACGTTTTCTCATTTTAATTTAAGCAAACAATGTTGTTGAAGATATCACCATCTATTAGTTAGGATAACATTTTTATTTAAAAAAATCATAATTTAGGTCCTTCAGTTATAGTACATATTTATATTGAAACTTTTCAAAATTTGAAATTATTTTTTGAATTTATAAGATAAAAAATTTTAATTTCAAATCCTGAACTATAATTTATATATAAATTTAAAATTTTATTATAAAATGTTGCAAATTATTTTTTCTTTTGATGCCTTTATCAGTTTTTCCACATTGTTTTGTTGTTGTAACAGCCTATATGTATTGCAGTTATGTATAAGGAAATCAATCAATAATTATTAATTGTATTTTTGTTAATATTATAGTTCCATTATTGTTGAATCCTTTACCATGAAGAAAAAATCAGACTGGACCGACCGGTTTGACCGGTCTAACTAGAAATCGGCCCCTGGTCCGATTCAGGTATAAATATAGATCGGGGGTTTTCAGAACTGGTGCAAACTGGTCAAGAACCTGCTGAACTGGTAAAAAATCGGTACAAAACCGGATTGAACCAGTCTGGACCCTTTTTATTTATTTTTATTTTTTAAATTTTTTAACTATTTTTTAAAAATAAAATAATATTATTTTTAGTAGTAAGTAGCATTATTTTTAGTATAAATTTTTTTTATTTCTATATTACAATATATTATAAGAATTATTATGATACATAATTATTAATAATGATAAATTTACTTAACAAATAATATGAAAATAGAATATCAATTGACTATTTTGAATTTGAAATATAATTATAAATTAATATTAACTTGTTTAGATTTTAATATTAAGTTATAAAACTTATTAATAATATTTTTAATTTTTTATATATTATTAAATTTACTTTTTATCCTAGAATAAATGTTAATTTTATGATCATAAATAAATATTTTTTATATTTTTATTTATAATATTAAAAATATATTAATTTATTCATAACAGGTCCGACCTCGATCCAACCACTGAACCTTGAAACGTTACCTTATCCAGTTTAATGACCAGTCTAATTTTTAATACCTTAATCCTTTATATGATGCGTACGACTTTATTGTATGGAACATTGTTAAATCAACGCAAAATGCGATATGAGAATGAAAACTATAATAAGGTAAAATTTCAAGAATTTCATTAAAAGCAATATTTTTTCAATATTATTTATTATTAATTTTGGTCAAAAATTATTTATTATTAATTAAATTTTCAAAAATAAAAATTTAATTAAAGTAATTAATATATATTTGTAAATAATTCAAAGTTGATAGATTTTATGTATACTACATAGATGTTTTCTTTTCTGCGAACTACTATAGTCTGAATTTGGTCTATTGTTAGATTGGATAAGGTCATCAATTTTCTATTTCTAAGTTGAGACTTATTATCACATTTCTAGTCCAAGTTATCATACTGCTCTCTAATTTCCATACCTAAATTTTAACTTTATGCAAATATCTTTTGATATCAATTTATCCACTATTTCACAAGGTTTTCATACTGCAACGGCCGGGATTTGACCATACATATCTTGTGGGGTTATCAAAAGAATTAACCTTTGTTAATAATTTTTAATGTAAGGAGAATGTTAACATAAGTGCAAATAAAAAAAAATCCTAGATTATAATTAGTCTAAATGTATATATATATATATAAGACAAAAATTTAATAACATGTAATTTTAAGGAAGAAAATTCAAATTTTTTTCTATATATATATTTTTTGCAGGCACTAGCCTATCCGTTAATGGATAACCGGAAATTAATTTCTTTAAGTTCTTTCTATATATATATTTGAAAAATTCAAATGAAAACAAAAATATAGCGATAAAAAAAATCATAAGTTCCTTTCATTTTAGAAGTACTTCCTCCGGTCCTATTTATAAGGACCTTCCAGAAGCTTTATTTGGTCCTTTTTATAAGGAACTTTATAATATTTTGTAAGATTTTTCCTATTTTACCCTCATCATTTATTTCTTCTCGTAAATTGTTATTGGACTTTTTGGATAAAAGATGCATTCTCAATTAGTCAAATGATATTTAATGTAGATTACATTATTATATTAAATAACAGTAAAAAAATATTTAGTTTTTTTTTAAATTTTAAAAAAATAATAAATTTTCTTAATTTATATAAAATAGTTAAAAGTATCATGTAAATAGAGGAGGTGGGAGAGTACTTTGCATGTTTTACGTACACCTGACGACAATTAAACTGACTCTCTCTTAACCAAGTTGGATTTAACTTCAAACGAAAATAATAATTAAAGAACATTCACGTACTACATAGAACACATCTTGAAATCCACTTGTTTTATAAATAAACTGAAAGATATACGGAACAGACCAAACCCCACTTGAAGTACTTGTGTGTGAAAGGATCGAGACACAGAATATATATATATATATATATATATATATATATATCTCAGAACATTCTCAAACTTTAACCGAACATGCATGATTGTCAAAGGTAATGAGCATTAGAAGCAGCCATTTGACTACTACACTGCCTTCTTGATGTTGGGTTCAACTAATCTGGTAAATATTATTGTACCAATTCTCTTTTAGGGGTCTGCTTGCCTTTCTGATCTGCTTTTTTTCTCAGTATTCTCTTTCAAATAATGTTCACAAAGTCGTATTCTTTCTAGAATGAAGGGTACGGTATTACGACTTTCACTTTCAAGTTTGAATCTTTGATCAATACTTGACCCATTTTCCCTTGTGCTTTTACATTCACAGTACTAATAATGATCGATGCTATTCAAATGTGCCTCTCTCGCAACAAAGAGAAAAACTTATTTAATTTTCAGTAATACATATACTTATAAAATTACTAAATTGTCATTAAGAATATTTACATATTAAGTTTTAGTCAAAACAACTTTATCATAAGAATATAAAAGATGGATAACCTGTGGGTCAAGTGGGTGAGGGGAATATACCACAAGAACAGGGATTTTTGGAATTACACATTACCGTTTGGCACTAGCTAGTATTGGAGGAAAATCATTAAAATTTGAGATAAAATATGCATGGCTGCTGGATATAATAATGCTTGGGCTTTTGCTGCCAAAAGGTATATATGCTGTAAAATCTAGGTATCATGGCTAAAAGGAAATCATGATGGCATGATATGGATCAAAATTGTTTGGGGTAAATTAAATTTACCTAATTAAAGGTGATTTTGTTTAGTCCAATAGATCCAATTGGTAAAAAAATTTACCTAAACAGGCTTTTATTTTATGACACACTTTCATAAATAGATTATTGACTAAGGATTAGTTAATTAATTTTCAAATGCATATGGATGATCCTACTTGTGTTCTTTGTGATGCAATGAATGAAGATCACTCTCCTATTTTCTTTGTAACTGCCCGTGTTCTTCTACTAGTACTAGATTGTCTTCCAAAAATTGGTTTTTCTTGATTTGTTCTGTCGTTTTTAAATTCAATAGAGTTTGAAGAATTTGTCATATTTGCTTGTATCATTGCTTGAATTATGGAGACATACTCTGGAATAAAAAAGTTTCCATCTGGGTAGAAGCAAGAGGGAATATATGCATTACAAATTTAATAAGAGGCTAATTAGAAATGATTCAGAGATAAAAATTGAAGAACAAATCATCCCTGAGGTGTCAAAGTTTAGATATTTGGGGTTAATTTTACAGAATAATGGTGAAATTGATGAGGAAGTTATGCATAGGATACAAGTTGGGTGTTTAAAGTGGAGGAAAGCAACAAGAGTTATTTGTAATCGCAAGGTATTTACTAAATCTAAAGGAAAATTTTTACAGAACAGCTATAAGACCAACAATGCTATATGGTAGTGAATATTGGGCTTTGAAAGGACAACAAGAATATAAGATGGGAGTAGCAGAGATGACAATATTGAGATGGATGTGTGGTCATACAAAATTGGATAAGATACGAAATGATTATATACGAAGGAAAGTTGGGGTAGCACCTATTGAGGAGAAAATGGTGGAAAATCGTTTAAGGTGGTTTGAGCATGTACAAAGAAGAGGGCAAGAGAAGCCAGTGAAGAGAGTTGATCAAATGATCTGGAGCCCGATTAAAAGGTGTAGAGGAAGACCAAAAAGGATACTAAGGGAAATTATAAGAAATGACCTTTTGAGAAATGATTTATCTGAGGAGATGGTATTTGATAGAGTTCGTTGGCGTCGTATGATCCATGTAGCCGACCCCACATAGTGGGATAAGATTAATGCTGTTGTTGTTGCTGATGCTGATGCTGCTTGTATCATTGCTACTATTTATTCTGTGCAGATTGAAAGAAATGCTTGAATTTTTAGAGGAGTAAACAAGGATACTTTTAATGTTTTTGTGGATATTCAACACAATTTAAAAATTAGATTTCAATAATGTTTATCACAGAGGATGGGACCTAGTGAAAAACTAATTTATTCATTAATAATCCTTTTTTTTTATTGGTTAGTTTGGTAGGTTTGGGTTGGTAGTATGTGGTAGTCTTGGTTTAGTTTTTTTATTTTGGTTTTAAAAGGTCAATCTTACTATATTTTACTATATTTTAAAGTACGCATTGAGAACACTCATTTTGCACCCAGGCACGCACGAAAATAGCACTTGAAAGAAATTACAGAAAAGGCAATAGATTCAGAATAAACTAACGTACCATTGTTATTTAATCAATATATTCTTCAGCAAAAAAATTAAAATTAAAAAATTAGATTCAAATATAAATGACATTTCTAGTTAAAGTTAGGTCTTTGAAACTCATTAAGATTAAAATATATCTTATGACTTAAAAAATGTTTACAGAGCTACTACCTAAATAGGGTTGGCTCTCCTTACTTAATTTTTTTTTTCCATGTAAAAGGCTCAAATTCTAAATTTTACTTAAGTATGTTAAATTTTTTTACCATTCCGGCGATTCACAATTTGTATTTTGATCATGCATTTGATATAAGAAAAATAATATGTTCGAAAAAAAAAATCAAAAGAGAAGTTGGATCTTTTCTGCCATCATGCTTACCTCAGCAGATGCCACCCTGTGGCTAATGTCTATTCCCATTGGCCTCACCAACTATAGCTGGGGTCCAATCTAAAGATATGAGCTATTAATTATTTGTTATCACCAAAAACTGAAATTGCACGTGAGTCAAATCAAATGACTAAATAATAATTTAATAGTAGTGAAAATGAAATTAATTAAGCAAGCTGCCAAATCGCAATAATGCATTGAAGATAAGCTCAAGAAGGCATAATTTGTCTGCTTTATCTAAAATATCCAACCGTAACCTAAATATTTCACCTAGGATTATTCTAAAAACTTTGTACGGCCTTCATTATAATATTTACAATTTTACAAGGCACATTATTTTTTTAAAATTATTATAAATTTAATATTCTCACATTTAATGTACTGGAGAATCTCTTTCATGATTATATTTAAATTTCATTAAGGACAAATTAAAAAAATTGTTGAAATTTTTTATAAATTTATTAACTTTAACTAATTTTAATTGATTTCCTTTATCTCTGTAATTTAGTTAAAATACTCTTATAATAAAAACAAGTATATACTAATACTAGTATGAATGATTAATTATTAGTTATTACATTATCTGTGTGTGCTTAAATTGGCCAAATTTCACAAGACAAGACACCAAATTTGTGTTTGATATATATATATATATATATTGCTATGGCAAAAAAGATTTGGCATGGAGGGTTTTGTAGGGTCCTTCTGTTGTTGGTGGGGGTATGAGTTTGGGATGCTGCATTACTCTTCAACAGAAACTTCCATCACATCGTCACTGTTGGTTGTTACAAATTAAAGAATTATTGAAAATGTCATTAGGGTTTCCATCTCAAAATATTTTCAGATCAAATTACGTAAGCATTTCAAATATAAATTGTATGCATGATATGCTTACATATTTTTCAGGACTAGTTTGGTGGGATACATATCTTTCGCCAATTGAATCCTTCAAGTTCATGCGAAATTTTTGGATAAATTCGATACATACACAAATAGCTGCTTCTATTTAATTTTTTACGGACCAAATCTATTAGAAATATTGCCTTAATAGATTTTTTCCTTTTATTTTCTTGAGGGAGATTACTCATTGTTTCTGAAAACGTGGACTTTTGTGTGCCCTACACTTCAAGCCCAATGACCTTTGTTTGAAAGGCCGTGTGAGACTTAAGGAGTATACATGGACTTAACTTTTGACCCAAAATGATACTTTAATGTAATATCCAAGACCCAATGATCAAGTGGCCCAAGATTTTTTATCATTGCCTTCAAGCACTTCAAAATAATCAAGTCTCAACACATGCTCTACATGAAATGCCCCACCCAAAGCCAAAAACAACGGAACCCTCCCCCTCTCTTACTTCGACACACTACTTACTGAGATGCGAATTTGACACGAGACTGGGGAATGACTTTGACGATGATGTTATATTATTGAATGGAGATGTTAAACTATTATTGAATGATGTTAG
Source organism: Adenanthera pavonina (assembly GCA_026686845.1). Classification (NCBI taxonomy): domain Eukaryota; kingdom Viridiplantae; phylum Streptophyta; class Magnoliopsida; order Fabales; family Fabaceae; genus Adenanthera; species Adenanthera pavonina. The sequence goes on from JAIVEN010000006.1 coordinate 35,162,333, forward strand.
ATTATTAGTTATAACCTATAAATTATGATGATTATTTGGATGATGATGGGTTATATGGGTTGAATTAAGGCTAAGTTTGGTTTATAAAAAGGACAATTAGAGAGAAATCTTTGTAAAATTTGTTTGGTACAAATCATTCAAACTTTTTATGAATAAAAAATATCATTTTCATGGAATCCTTCTCTTCTTTTCAATTTCCCTCAAAATGGCCCATTCCTAACAAACACGGCATTAGTATTTTTTAAAAAATTTAAAATAATTTATGTAAATATATATATATATATATATATATTGGTGGGTTAGCATGTTGACTCATATAACATGCCAATCCACCTTTGATGGATTTGATTGTTAAAATTGCAATCCATCAAGAAAATAGGCTGACTTAACTTAGTCCATTTTTTATACAACTTATAATTGACTAACTCATTTAATCTAAGCAAGCTTATATTACCAGTTCAATTTGCAACTCTTCAGTAATTGGTCATTTCCTATCACAAATCTAATCATATGAAGAAGAGAGTTCTTTTTTCCTTATAATATTAATTAGTTACTAATTTAATTAAATAGGTTGTTGACTACATTTTTACACCTTCGAAGTCCTCATCAGGTACACATAAATACTTCAATGACGGATTTTGTTTTGTTTAATGCTTTAATCATACTATCAACATACATGAAATTAAGAAGGAACTAGCTAGATGTTCATACTTACAGATTAATATAGGGAAGAAAATTTGATACGTGAACCTCAGGTTTCATCAGGTCATTGTGCACGACACTTCGAACTTTTTTTTTTTTGGGGCCAAAACACAGCGCTTTGAACTTGAAGATAACAAACAGCAACTACACTTGAAATCTGCAAAAGCTGCAACCTTGGCATCATCCTCTTTGTAGCTTCCACACCTAAAATAGAAGGGAACATTCTTCAATCAAATTAAGAGATTATACATTTAATTAATTGAAAATCACAAGTATAACAAAATGAAAATAAAGCTACCCCTCGCAAAATTCTGTCAATTACTAATGGGTTGGGCCTCACAGACAGATGGGCCTCCGACACACGCAATTACTCTAACCACCACACTGGTCCTTGGAAGATATCAATTCATGCGCACTGAATTTAGTCCTTAAAACTTAATTATCTCACGTTCTTTTCTTCCCCACTGTAACATCCTTCACACACACAAACACACACACAGAGATAATTTCAAATATTTAATAATTAAATTCTTCGTAGCTAATTTTTTTCTTATTGATATCGAAATATTTCAAATGAAATATTTTTAGATTACAAGATAAGTAAATTACTCATAAATTATAAACTCTTTTTTATTATAAAATTTTACACCAATTTATAATTCTAAAATATTAGTAAAATACTCTTAATAATAAATATTAATTATTTTCTTGAAAGTGAATTTTTAAAATTTTATGTTTTTTGTTATTTATCTTGCACTAAAAAATATAAATTTAAAATTTATTTATTTTTATATTAATCAAATACATACATATTTAATATTTATTATAAATAACAAATTTAAATATTTAGTTGAAATAAAAACAATTGTAGTTAAGGAAAAATCAATGAACAAGTTTGATTTAAGAGAAAAAGAATATAAATTATTTTATATAGTTATCCAATATTATTGATTCATATTCAAGTCTTTTCGGGTGAAATTCAATTGAACCATTTTCGAGCCAATTGGAGTATTTACCTCTGAATTGGTAATTCGTCGCCCAGCCTAGAATTCTGGCCTCTCTGTGTTTTCATGTATTCACGGATCTTTATTATAAGCTGACACCACTCGGTCTCTGACGTGCTTTGTATTTCTCTGTCTACTTGCTCACTCTCTGTCTCTTCCTCTGTCTCATGGAGCGACCTTGGAATTTTCTGTCACCCACCATTCAATTCTTCTCTTCTACTCCCACATCGTCTCTGATCTTAGAAATTAAAATTGTTAAAATGTTTGAATCTTTTTTTTGAATAAATTATGAATTTTTCTAGGACAGTATTCAATTTAAGGATCTCATCGAAAACTTACAGCAGCTTGCCAAACAAAAGCTAAAAGAAAAAAGAGTACAGGTATTACTGGCATAATATCTACAATTGGATTCAAAAAAGCGTAGGCTTCAGGTAATTTCGCGAAGAAAAGATTACTTGAATAAAGGGCGGAGTTAATACAAATACAGACCAAACTAAAGATATTAAGCATAGCAAACATTTTGTTCTTTAAGATAATTGTATTTTTTCTTTTTGTGAGTTAAATTAATTAAAATTAAGTTAATATATTCTGAATTTTATAATAATAATAAACGAATTTTCAATTTCTTTTTTGAATTTCGTTTTTTCATCCCACACAAACAAAACCACAGCGAACATGTCCATATCAATTATTCAATTTCATCCCCAAACTATCGCATTCCAATATTCATTAATCATTTCCCTCCCAACTAAACTAATCCTCTCCTTCCTCCTGTCCCTTCTCACATTCCATCGAAATTTCATTTCTTTCCCTCCCTTTGTTTTGTTTTTTCCATCATTGCTTCCTAGTCAATCAACCCCATGACTCGGCTATTTCGATCTAAATCTTGGGAATTCGTTGGTCGCACTGAGTTCAGCCCATCTCCCCCGAGTCCATTTTTCTACAATTTTAAAAAGCAGGACGAAGGAGAAGACGAATTGGACAGAAATGATGATTCCAGAAACCCCATCTCGAAAGCAGGTGTAGCAGATAATAATCATTCTCATTTTGCTATATTGGATGCTGTGGTGGCGGCGCTGAAAAAGTCGCTTGTAACTTGTAGTGTGGAGAAGGAGGATGATTCTTGCTTGGATATCGGCTGGCCAACGGAGGTTCGCCACGTTTCGCACGGCACCTTCGATAGGTTTCATGGCTTCCTGGGTTTGCCCTCCGAGCTCGAGCCAGAGGTACCTAGAAGCGCCGGGTAAAGCAATTGCTCAGAACTCTTCTTAACTGTTCCTAAACGAGTGATACCAGTGACTTAATTAGGGCATGGATGATAATTATGTTTGAGTATAGTTAATTTATAAGTTGAATGTTATTCCAAATATTGTTATCTTTTTTTTTTTGTTTATTTTGTTTATTTTTCTTCACACTTTTAACATCTTACTTCACTCGGATGTGCGACTTCTAGCTCAATGCCTTTTAGAGGTTTAGCTCTTCAAGGGCACCTCTAACCTGTGACTAACCTTGATTCCTAGCACTTCCTTATATTCGTAAAATATTGTTTTCATCTTATCTGCTAACATATTATTAAACAATCCTGTAAGTTCTGCATCGGTGCAATAAACAAGTGATAGTATAAAATATTTATACTGTGAATAGCCTATAAAATATTGACAAACACTACTTATGCTGTCAGACCTTATCCTATCTAGTGCACCAAACTGAGCATTATTCTTTAATTTTCAAAGTTTGCTTCGTGCCAAGTTAGTCTTTTAACTTTTAATTCTCATCATAGGACCAAAATAGTATGAGATGTCTAGTTTCATATTAAATAATATGGGCTATTCTATAGAGTATATAGGTTTTTAGATTTTTCCATCTCAATAACTAATTTTTGAAAGACAGTTCTCCACCCTACTTGTGTATCCATCAATATTCTAAACCATTAGCTCCGTTAACGAAAATATTTGATAGTGTTGGATAGGCATTCAATGTGCTTATTACCTAAGTAGACAAAGTTGCAAATAAAACTGAAGTTGTCTTGTGTTTGGATTTGTGGCTTCTAAGGCAATACGATTGATAAAGGGTTCTCAAGTGAATAGCTAGGTGCCAATTGGTTTTTGCCTTTCTATTATCTATCTTTCTACATATTTGATATTAGCTCTTACATCACTTTCGTGTCATTCAGGGCAAAGGTATTTGGAGTTTCTGCAGAATCAATGGAATGCTCTTGTGATGACAGAGGAAATTGTGTCCCAACAATTTTGCTGATAATGCAAAAGCAACTATATTCAGAGGGAGGCCTTAAGGTATGTTATGTTTGAGTGAGCAATTAGTTACTGAAATCATTTAACTTGTCCTTTAAAAATTGGGGGAATGACAATTATGGACCAAAATTTTGAATTAATCCTAATAACAGACTAAAACTTTGCAAAATGTCAATAATGGATCCAAGGTCCTTAACTCATCAGAAATTGAAACCAAAATTAATAAGGTACCGTTAATTAGTGTAAAATGGGGGAAGATGAGTATAAAAAATTGAAACAGTAGTGTTAAATCCTAGAAGATTAGTGTTAAAAACTAGGCATGAGAATTGAAATTTGTAAGTGAATTTTCTTCTTCAGTGTGAAATGGGGTAAGATTAGTGTAAAAAACTGAAACAACAGTGTAAAACTATTGAAGATGAGTGTAAAAAACTTGGTGCTAGAGTTTGAATTTTATAAGTGAATTTTCTTTCATTAGTATAAAATGGGAGAAAATAAGTGTTAAAAACTAAAATAACAATGTAAAACTATTGAAGATTAGTGTAAAAAATTGGGAATCCTCAAGGAAAATTCACTTACAAATTTCGACTGTTGGACCCATTTTTTGACACTCATCTTCAAGCATTTTACATTGCCATTTCAGTTTTTTATATTACCATTTCAGTTTTTTTTATTACCATTTCAGTATTTGACACTTATTTTCCCCTTTTCCACACTAATAAAAGAAAATTCACTTAAAAATTTCAACTCTTACGTCTAGATTATGACACTCTTCTTTAGGGATTTTACACTGTCATCTTAGTTTTTAACACTCATCTTTCCTTATTTCACACTGATTAAGAGTATTTTAGTAATTTTGATTTCATTTTCTCATGAGTGAAGGACCCTGGATCCATTATTGACATTATACAATATTTTGGTTTGTTATTGAAATTAATTTTAAATTTTGGTCCATAACTGTCATTTCCCCTTATAGATTTTACTTTTGAGGTTTAATCTAACGCTTTCCATTTCTTTAGGTAGAAGGACTATTCCGAATTAATGCTGAGAGCAGCCAAGAAGAGTTTGTTCGTAATCAGCTAAACAAAGGTGTGGTACCACATGGAGCTGATGTTCATTGTTTATCTGGTTTGATAAAGGTGCCTACTTATTAATATGCTTAATTTAATTTTTCTATAGATAAAACTTAAGTTCATGTTTTATAATGAAAGCAAAACAATGTAGTTATTTTTTATTAGTGTCACTCTATTGATTCTTCAATAATTGATCTTTCACATATTATGTTTATATTAAAGAATTTAATAGCAGCCAACAAAGGTTGGTTTAATTGGTAAGAATGTAGTTCATATCTCATGAGAATGTAGGTTCAAATTTCATTGCCAATATGAGAATCTAATTTGTAGGTAATTTGTAAGTACCTTTATAAGTGGTTATTGAGTCGTGCAACCTGTTCTAACTGTGGTGAGCCCTCAAGGCCCAAATTACCGATACTTCTAATAACAAAAACAAGATAACCTTATAGCAAAACTCTTAAAAACTGCATCAAAGTTTTTTACCTTGCTTTACTTTCTTGAAGCATTTGAAAAAATCTTGTCTTTGGGATCCTTACGAAATATTTAACTTGTGTGTAGACAGTGTAGTATCTGTAAATTACTTGGATAGGCATCTTGGACATAGCCTTGATTCATTTTTCAACAAAAAAATGTGTTCAGAGTTTGGAATTTTATTTCATTTGAGAACCTCTAACAGTACAATTTGAGGGGAATCTTGGAATTGGATATCTCAATTTATTAATTTATCTTTCTTATGATCAACTCAGGACAGCTGCATTAAAAGGTTAATTGTTGTTGTCAATGCTGATAATTTGTCCTCGAACTTTGAATAATCTCTTTGCCCATTCTGAGCTTCTCTTTCATTCCCTGTAGGCTTGGTTTAGAGAACTTCCAACAAGAGTACTTGATTCTCTCACCCCAGAACAGGTGGTAAATTGTAACACAGAAGAGGATTGTACTAATCTAGTGAAGTTACTTCCTCCAGCTGAAGCAGCACTGCTCCACTGGGTCATCAATTTGATGGCAGATGTTGTGGAGCATGAAGAGTTCAATAAGATGAACGCATACAATATTGCTATGATTTTTGCGCCCAACATGACACAGGTTAGTTTGCTAAATTGGATTTTTTACATGCATACATTCATGTACTTGGAGAGAGAGTGTGACACAAAAGAATGTGACTATGTGAGCCTCACGTCTCATTTTTTCATATATCATCTCTTTTTTTCTCTATCTGTTTTTGGATGTACTATATGCATTTATTTTTGTGAATATAGTGGTTCTGAAAATTATTTACTATACAACAGAAAATATTATGGTGCTGTTCTTTCAGTTCTTGAATATGAGATGTCTTTGGTTGGTTATACTAAACTCTCTTAAAATATGACATTTAACTCCTAGATACTACACGTACATGAGTAAAATTTAAAGATAAAAAAATTTCAGCTTCCATGTAATGGATCCTCTAGAATTATGTGACAAATACAGACACTGGTCGGTAATATATGTAACTGTGCCTACTCAACAATTTCTTCTCATTAAACTCATGCAGTCATTGTCTTGGTGTCAGACAGCATCGCTGTAAATTTTGTGGGGTACTCCGAACTTACCTCTTGAGATGTACTGGTGGAACTCAAGCCGATTCGGAACTGAAAAGTCACTCTGCTATGAATTTAATTCAATAAAACATAAAGAGACGCCTATTACTGCAACTCATGCAAAGTTTAGACACACAGAAGCACGAGAAACAGCAAAAAATAAAAGGAACAAGAAGGAAAGGAAAATGCAATCCCCAAGCTTTTGAGAGGCTTGGGCTCTCTCCTCACACATAGGGCCAAATTCTTCCTTCGACCTCTGCTGAACCCTCATTCTCTAATATATACCCAACCACAACCCTCTCTTTCTCACACCCCACGACACATATGCAGTCATTAACGATATTAGTTTCCTTTTCTACCCTTTTGGACACCTCACTGACAACTGTAACACCCTTGGACTCTCCTATATTACATTGGTTTGCCCCAGGTCCATCATATACTCATTGTGTATATATATATAAATTCTAATCAGGATTTGTGTGTGTGTATATATATATACACAAATTCTAATCAGGATTGTCTACATTCACAAAAGTGAATGCATATTATATATTTGAAAAGAGATGAAAAATGACAGGATAAAATGCGTTCATACACTCTGGTATTGTTTTTGTGTCACTCTATCAAATGCTCGAATGTAAAAGACTAAATCTGATATTTTTCCATGAAAATGAACTTCCACCTGGACGCTCCGTTTGAAGGGGCAATGAAAAAATGTTCTTCCAGATATCTGATATTGGAAGCAATGGCAAGAGATGGTTCAGAATATTAACAATAAACAACAGTTGGTAAATTCTGGATTGACTGACCAACAATGGCAATGTAGTAGAAGTATAAAAATAAAAGGGAAAATCAAAATTACTCAAAACACTGTCAAATTTATTTATCAAGAATCAGAAGGGTAACTATTTTAGTATAACCAACCAACTAAATACTACAAAGAAGAAATCCTAATCTTAATAAAATATTACAATGATATCATTTCTTTAGGCTGAAAGGCCTTTTCAGCAATTCCTAACTAGTTATAAATCAGCCAAATTATCCTGCGTGACTTTTTCAGTCTTTGTACATGTCATATTCAAAACTTGTTTGCTGGTGTCATGCAGATAGTGGATCCTTCGATTGCATTGATCCACGCAGTTCAAGTTATGAACTTCCTGAAGACATTGATTCTGAAGGTCCTTAAAGAAAGAGATGAATCCAATGCCGAGGCAAGGCAGCTTTCTCTGTGCTCAGGTTCTCCCTCTTCCGAAGCTGATCCCTTTCCCTTAATCAGTGAGGAATCTTGCGAGCAAAATGAAGATTCTTCTGCCACTGAGCCACCGCTCAGAGACAACTTCTTGAGGACTTCTACTTTAGGAAGAATAGAATGGAGGGTTAAGGAGAAACTGTGGAGCTCTGAGGAAATTGAATGTGTTATAGACGATAGTACGCCTTCTAGACATGAGATTGGTGCCATAGAATATAGATATAGAAGGAGATATGATGATGATGATCACTGGCTAAGATTGAGGAAAAAAATACAAAGGCTATGGAGGCACCCTGGAGTTTTGTTGAACAAGGCAAATAGGAAGCCTGCAACTTGAAGTGTTGGTGTTCTAAATACGAGGGAAGAGAAGCAGAAGAAGTTTGGACCATAGCTTTGAGTGGAATTTATGAGTTCTTGAGAAGTTGGAAGGAGACGTCTGGATTGAGGAAAATGGAGAAGAACAGAAAGAAGAAATCTTAGTGCAGATTTTTTTTATTTAGATTTAAATATGATGCCTTTTCTTTGTAAAGTGTGTTTAGATTGGGAAAAAAAAAAGAATGAGAAGGAAAGGAAAAAGATATTTTAAAAATAAATAAATAAAAAATGTCTAAAGTATAATTTCTTCTCCTTTTTCTTTCCTTCGCATCTTCTCAATCTGAACATATCTCCAGTTTCTGGCCCCACTGATCTGCTTTTATATGTTGAGGATTAGCTGTTCAATTACTAAACAAATCTCAACATGTCACAACCTTGTTGCTTGTAATTCTTGTATGGACACTTAATTTTTTTTTAGTATTGTGAGAAGATGTCCTTGAGCTCTTGTAATAATTCAACAATCTTCATGAATAATCTTGAGAATTACCTATTTATTATCTTGGTGCACTATAGAAATACATTTTTCCCATTCAAGTGCTAACAAAATTTATATTGACATGTTTTGACACTCAACTATAAGACCCAAGTTCAATCCACCGTTTGGTTTAAGCAGAAAAAATGTATATTGATGTCAACCAACTTTAGGATGACGTGAGTTATCATTCTTGCCCCTTAAGTGAAAGATTGGGATTCAATTCCCAATCTTTGTATATAATAAAGCAAATTTAATAGGAAAATATTTATCATTTGTTTTTTGCATTATGAGGGAGATTAGCCTTTACTATGGATAATGGATACTTCTAGTCACTGAAAAAATTATATTGATATCAAACCTTTGTCAATGCAGTGAGATTGGAATTAACAAAATAAATGATAATAATAACCTATTTCCTGGAGTGTCGTATGAAACTATTTGTCTGTTTATAGACATGCTGCTGGTAGACTTTGTCCTGATGTAATAATGTTTATTTCTGGAATGATATGAAATTATTTTAATGGAAAAAATAATAATAACATATTTTCTGTTTTACCATATCCTTTGAATACTGGCAGTCTGTTCAGTTTTCTTGTGTTGAAAAAAATTGATAATATGTAGGTAACATATGAATAATAAGGTATAATGAATTATATGACAAGTTCCTAATATATAATTAATTTTTTTAACTTATATATAATAATTAATCGTAGAACCAAGAATTTAATACTGTGAATCGAATCTATTTTATTTTATGACATTCGAAACTTAAGGCATAAAATATAAGATCCACGTGCACTTGTATCAGAAGAAACAATTCATAGCTTCCCTATGCTTGAAAATTGCCTATGCTTGGAAAAGAAATTTCGATGGATCGTCATGAAAAAATTGCATATTTACATGAGTAAACCAGCAAAGCAAAGAAACAATGAAACTATAAAAAAATTGCTCTTTATCAATGAACGATGGACATAAAACGTGGACTATAAACCTTAGGCTTGGACTTTGAACCGAAACATCTATATAATCATCAAATAATTCTTTTTTTTTTTTTTTTTTGAACAATGGGAAAAAAGCAAAACACGGCCTACATAAACCTTAGCTTGTGAAAGAAAACACCTACAGCATCTTCAAATAGCAACTGCCGACATCTGCTAAGAGGGAGTGTAAGAATGATGGTACCTGGATGATAGTCTTGCATATGAGAAGCTAGCATATCAACAACTCTATTTCCTTCTCTACAAATATGAGTTATTTGTAACTGCCTCGAGCATTGCATTAGTAGGCGAACACGAGAAAGCAGACGGAAAAAAGGATGATGATCAGGACAATCCTTGGTGATCAACTTCCATGCTACTTCTGAGTTTATTTCAAACCAAACACGTTCAAACCTAGAGCTCCACACAATTTACATGCCTGTGAGAATACCCCAAAGTTCTGCAGCAAGGACACCACAACTTCCCAGATTCCTTGTGAAGCCCTTAATCCACTGTCCATTCACATCCCTGAAAGCCCCTCCACGTTTAGCCAAAGATGTAGAGGGATCAATTGCTCCATTATAATTGCATTTGATCCATCCAAGAGCAGGAGGTTCCCAGCCTACAAAAACTTCCACTCTATGTAGTGATGAAGAACACAATGACAGTAAGCTAGACAACAAAACTTCATCCACAGCAGCTGTTACCCTCAACTGCAAACTTCTAACATTCTCTGGCTCATTGTGAAAAATAAGATTATTTCTCATCTTCCAAATAAGCCAAAGGCTGTATATGAAGAAGAGAGTCCAATGAGGAGACTTATCCATACCAACATCTTCAGAGAGATTCATAACTATCTAGTCAACTAGATTAGTATTAAAAAAGCAATGGTGCTTGTTCACATCAATATACAAAGACCAGAACTCTTTACTTGTATGGCAGTCACGAAATAAGTTTAGAGTTGTTTCCGCACCAGAGTTGCATCAAGAGCAAATATCTGAGTCAGTAAATCCACAATGCTCTCTGTAAACATTCATCAATACTCTATCTTGTAAAGCCAGCCATAAAAAAGTTTTAACTTGTTGGCTTCCCTCCCTTTTCCATATCTTGTTCCACCAGGTTTTAGGCCTAGAAAAATTATGCTACGTAAGGAAATGACCGAGGTCTTCAAAAGGCACAAGAGTGGCAGCCAGAACATTGCAAATACTTGCTGGAAGCAAACCTCCAAGCAAGGAACAATTCCGTTCACCTGGTAAAACAAAGTACGAAATAGGTTCATAGAGAAGGTCATCATCTAGAGGTTGAAGAGCATATAAATATAAAGATCCCATCGCAGGTAGTCATTTATCTAACCAAAATCTGGTGGTTTACCCATCACCCATATTCCACCCTATGCCTTTCTCAACATGCTTCCAGATTCTACAAATACCCTTCCAAAGATTTCAAGAAATAAATCTCCAAATGATAGTAGGCATAAGATCAGTGCCACATTTGTACTTAGATCGAACAACCCTTACCCATAATTTGTCCCTGTCCTCCATAAGAGCCCACCCCAAATTCATCAAAAAGGCTTCATTCTGGACTCCCATTTCATGTAGACCAAGACCGCCTACATCACTCGGTCTGCATACATCTTCCCAGGATACAAGATGTACTTTTTTGTCATTAACACCTCCACTCCACACAAAGTTCCTGCAAATTTTTTCCATCTCCGAACAAACAAAACTAGGAAGAAGTGTGTTGTATATGATCAGACAGTATAGCATTCAAAACAGAGGATGTCAAGGTGATTTGCCCAGCAAGCGAGAGTTGCTTGCCTTTCCAGCCGCTCAACTTGTTCTGCATTTTCAATAAAAGAGAAGCATACGTAGCCATAGAAACCCTTTCATGTATCAAAGGAACACCCAGATATTTTCCAAGATTAACAATTAGGCTAAACCCCAAAACATCACTCAGTTGTTTTGCTACATGAAAATGAATGTTCCTTGAGCAAAGCATTCTTGTCTTCATGATTTTACTTTCTCACCTGAGCTAGAAGAAAAAATCTCCAAACACTTCATAATGTTTTCCAATTGAGTCAACGAAGCCTCACAAAAAACAAGTAGGTCATCTACAAAAAAACAAGTACGAGATCTCTAGGCCATCACGAACCAGCTTTATATACTTTCATTGTACATAAGACAAAAGGATATCCCAACCACTCAATACATAAGACAAAAGGATAGGGAGAAAGTGGACAGCCTTGCCTAATAGCCCTACCCACATTAAAAACCTCGGTAACATCCTCATTCCATCGAATACTCATACTAGCTGAAGACACACAGCTCATGATAAGATTAATGAAAGAATCCGAAAGCCTTACATGAGTTAACGTGTCTTTAAGAACCTCCAACTAAGACGATCATGGGTTTTTTCTAAATCCACTTTAACTACCATGAAACCTTTCCTACCTTTCTTCTTTTCCATTGTATGTATGACCTCTTGAGCAATTATGATATTATTAGCACTATGTCTTCCAAGAACAAAATTGCACTGGCTTGGCACTATCAACTAATCCATATACTTCTTCAATCTAGTGGCAATCATCTTAGTTATAGCTTTGTATATCACATTACACGAAAGCTATTGGCCTTAACTGAGATATATCCTCCTGGTAATCCACCTTAGGTATTAACATTAGCATAGTGTCATTAAATTTTGCAATTTCAGAGGGATCATCAAAACACCTTTTAATAAACTGACAAACTGTATCCCCCACCATGTTCCACTGGCTCTAATAAAATAAACCGTGAAGCCCAGCCAGTCCTGACGCTTTTAGGGATCACAGCAAAAAAACCATCTTTAATCTCTGCATTAGTGAATCTCTTCTGTAAGTTCAACAAATCATTGTCAGTAACTCTAGGAAATCTTCCCTTAACAGGAAAACGAGGACGCTGATCAGCATCCTCCCCATAAAGGGATTTATAGAAACTGACAGCCATAGCTTTAACTTATTCTCATCTGTGATAAAATCCCTATTATCATTTTTAAGCCTATTTATCCTATTCCTTCACTTTCTAACGGTGGCTGAAGCATGAAAGAACTTGTTATTCCATTCACCCATTCCAATCCATTTGCTTTGAAATAACTGATACCGAGTAGCTTCTTCTTGTAGTAAGATCTTTTCTTACTTTGAAACAGTTCCTTTTTAACAGGAAGAAGATGAAGCTTGTCCCCTGTTGTAAGGACTCTGTCAATACTCTCCATTCGACTTAAGAGCCTTTTTTTTCCTTTTAACAATGTTACCAAAAGTATCTCTATGCCACGTAGAGAATTTATCAGTAAGAAATTCCTTGTTCTGAATCTATTCACCCTCCAGTAACCAGGCATCTTTTACAATAGAAGAGAAGTCATCATGCGTCAACCAGGCTGCTAAAAACAGGAAGTTTTGTTTCAGCTTCCTATCATTTCTCCTTGACTGAGTGAATTGGACCTTCAAAGGTCTATTATCAAATTTAAAGAAAAACTCATATGTGAAATGCATTCAGGTCACCACCCATTTTAAATTGCCAAACCCTCTATCTAAACGCTCATAAGTTCTACCATTGCTCCATGTAAAAGCAGGACCTCGGAACCCAAGGTCAATTAATTCACAAGCACAAACACACTAAACGAATTCATCAGTACTATGTCTGTCTAGCCCCTATCCTCCACATTTTTCCTCAGGAGCAAGCAACGTATTAATATCCCTAATACAGGTCCATGGCTGATCATGTACCGTACCAGAGAAATTAATTATCTGCTTCCACAATTCTCGTCTCTCAGTAGCACAAGGATTTCCATAAACCGTAGATAAGAAGAAACAAAAACCCTCACTAGAAATGACCCAGGCATTTATAAACTGCGAATGAGAATTAAAGATGGAAACCTTCCGAAAATTCGGATCCCAAATAATCCAAATGCCACCCAAAAAACCCACAGCCTCCTGCCTAAAGGAACCACCAAACCCAATTTCCTTGACAATCTAATCTACTTTCTCACTACTAATTTAAAGTTCCGACAAAATCATAAGGCCTACAGAGTATCTTTGTGCAATATGTTTAACAAGGGAGGGAAAGGAACGACTATCTACCCCTCAAGTGTTCCAATAGACAAAATTCATTGTGATACAAAAATAAGAAAAAGAAGTGAAACCTGCTTCAGACAACATTTGCTGTCGCGTGAGAATCAATTCCTCCTAATACAAACACAGGCTTAATCTTGCCATCAAAATTCTCTTTCCCAGCGTAAGAGAAATTGTCGAGGCCTCCTGGATAGGAATCTTGATGTTGTAGTGGGATTTGTCTTTTGCTTCAAAGAATTAATAACAGCTTTCAGGGGGAGGGTCTTCGAATCCGCCTTTTTCCCTTTCGTTGCTTTCCGAGTTATCTGGTAGCGTGAGCGAATGTCCCCAACTTGAGTAGATTGACTCAAAACAAGAATGGGCCTAGTTTTCTTAGAGTCCATCAAGAGCTCTTCTTTCTCCATCTAATCCATATAGGACACAACCATATTATCTTCTAAAGAATCAAGTTGCATTATAGCAACCCCTTGCACCTGTACAAGCCCATTAGGTTGGTCCAATAAAGAAGTGCTTTTATACTTTCCTTGTTTAACTCTCCACGCGTTGGTGTGGCTATCCGAGTTCAATCTGAGTGTAGCTTATTCCTTGGTAAAAAAAATCTGACTGTAGCTTATTAAGAAGAAATCTATATCCAATCTTATGTCCCAACACTTTGATGATCAGTGTTCTGCTTCATGGTTTACAAAGGGCTTTGCGTTTCTCCTTTGAAACTGGTATGAAGCGACAAAGTGGGTCATTCTGGAAACCAGCATCCACTGCCTCATCATCATCTGAAAGAACTTCATCAAGCCAGCTGTCATCCCCCCTCATCTTCATCTTCTTCAATATGCGACTTATCCCCAATAAGACAATTCTGATATGACAATGATTGGAACTCCAAAGCTGTATTTATGATTTTTTTTCAATTTTATCCTCACATTAAACATTAGTGAGCTTCACGATATTACATTAAATTGGGATATTTTAAAAAACTATGTTAAATTTTAGACTAATTTAATATATTTCTTAGTCTATATGATTTTTTTATTTTGTATCTTATATTTAGAAATAAGAAAAATAAATATAACCACCTCTAAGATTTGAAGAAGTTATCTGTATGTTTTTCTTAATTTGTCTCAAATAGTTAGAAACAAAGGAGTAAATATAACCGCCTCTAAAATTTGAAAAAGCTGTAATGACACAAAGAATAGTCTTTAAATGAACCCAACCTCATTAGATTTCCGCGCATGCCTTGAATTGAGTACTAAAACATTCAGGATTGTTTTAAATAAGACTTTAAATTTGATTTTTATAAATATGAGAACTTTTTACTAATTAGGACCCTACTTGACACAAATATAGATAAATACATAGTACTAGATTATTTGTCATTAAAAAAAAACAGATTTGCCAAGTGTAGTATTAAAATAAATATTGTGCAGCAATATTATTTTGAAATAATACTCTTTTTATCTCATATTATAAGGTTATATGAGAGATTTTTTTTATTCCATAACATAAGGTAACATGTGCTGATTTGTGATTTTCACTCTTTATTTATTAAATTATTAGTATTGTAACTTATTTTATAATTAATGAAATAAATGAAATTAATAGGGATTAAATTGAAAATTTTAATTTTTTTTATAAGTTTAAGAATATGATAAAATTTTTTTAATATGCGTGAAATTTCTCCTATTACCTCATAATATATGGGACGGATGGAGTATTTTATTAAATTCATAGCATGCTTTAATGAAATATTCATTTTGCTTCTTTAATCTTAATCATTTCACCTCCTTTCACTTTCCCCCCCTTTTGTCGTTGATAAGCACATATAAGGAAGTCATCGAAGGATCAGTTCTGCACCGTCCATAATCCATGTGATATTAAAGTATGATAATTAGAGGTCAAGCTCTTCTATTTATATTATAATTCTTTTTCTTTCTTTAGATAATTTAATATATTCAACGATTATTTCTTGTATGCATGTATTCCAGTTGTAGTTCATGTCCCAGGTATGCTTGCGTGTGCCCTGCGTAAGAACGAATAAATAATTGGTGGCTAAAAAAAAGGAGTAAATAATTCGAGAATAAATAATTGCAAGTGGTTTCTTCAGTGTATATTAATGAACGAGGTTAATTTATTGACATAATTAACACGTGAAATGATAGATGTTATGGTTGGATAACCTTTATATTCTACTCCCTCCATTTCTTTTTATACAAGTGTTAAAAGTCACACATATTAAGAAATATAGTTAATATATCAAAATTCATTCTATATTTTTAAATTTATTCTTAATTAATATGATATCGAAATCCTAAAATAATTTATAAGTGAAAATAGAGCAATTAATATGTGAAAATTGATAAAAGTATAAGTAGAAACAGAGCAATTAATGCAGTCTTAGAATCCTAAAAGGGCATATAGCAACAAATTAAATCTGTATTGCAAAAGGACTAATATTAAGAAATAAAAGGAATAAGAAATTTTATTCATCTAAATATATTTTTTCATGTATTATACAGAATTTGAGAAATGAGTCTTATTATTCATAACTAACTCATAAATCTTACAACTTACTATAAATTTATATTAATATTAATAATTCTTTTTTTAGCCTTAGATTGATTAAGAGTATCTTTACGAATCTAGATTATCTTCATACTATCTCTTTATACTTCTCTCCAAAACTAAAAATATAGAACAAACCCATTGAACTAGCCCATTAAGCTCGGTAAAAATAACGAGCTAGATTTTAAAAATTAGAATTAGAATCCAAATAAAAGAGGGCTTCTAGGTTAAACGCATTAAACTCAAAAAATAAATGGGCTAACCCCGTATGACCCATGAGCTCGCGCATTTGGCTCTTTTTCTTTTTTTAAATACTAATTCAGAAATACAAAACCTTCCCCCATATCCTAGACGACACGCTATTTCGATCCCAATTCCATACCTCTCATTCTCAATCCCAATTTTGGGATTTCCCAATCCAAATAGAGAAAAATAAAAACTTATCTATTTTATTAGTTAATGATGTATAAGTTATATGATTTAAACATTATGTTAGTTTTGGTTGGTGAATGATACTGATGATTAATTGTATTAATTTAAAGAATTATGTAAAAAAAATATTTCTATTGTATTTTGAAGCTTAAATGGCATATGGATTTTGAAATTCATGGAAATATATTACAAAAAACTGTGCGTTTATGGGCTAGTCTGCAAGTCCGTTAAGCATGGCTGGGCCTCCGCAAATGAGGTCCACTTAAAAATGGTATTTTCAAGGTCATCTCATGTTGGCCTGACTTGTGACGTGATGAGCCAACCCGTTTTTCCAGCCCTACTTCTTACATACAATTTTCTTCATTAATTTTGATCAAATAACTAATAAAATAATATATAAATAGATATGAAAGAGGATCCAGATCCCAATTTGTTTCTCCACTGATAATAGACACTAATCTTTGTTGGCATACTGTATAATGGAGAGTATGATTTGCTTTATATTTAATATTTTACACCTAACATTTTCCCCCTATCTTATTCCCTAGCTTGAGATTCCTTAATGAGATTATGAACTTTAACTACCATTTGCAATATTACTAGCTAACTAAGGGCAAGTCCCTCACGTGTTAAAAAGCACTATATATATATATTAATCAGACAAAGCTATTACAATAAAAAAGGAATATTATATTAAACAATGCAATCTATAAGTCAGTAGTTGCAAATTCAATAGGAACTCAGCATCAGACTATATTATAATAACAAACTGTATAATATATCCAACTAGTGGACATTTGTGTCCAATTATTATTACGCATGTTTTTGTATGTTTTGAACGGTTCAAATTTTTAAGGTCAAAAGAAAAAAAACCAATCAAATTTAATATTTTAATCCGCCATATAAAGCCATATATTTTAATCCATCAATGAGCAGTAACGAATCCAGGGTATCATGTATGGGGTGAAATTTCAAATTACATAAAACATGGGGGTAACTAAAAGTAATGTTAGCTTTTTTCACAAATAGAAGTAAGGGAAATTTATAAAGAATTTGAAAGCAAGGGGGCATCAACCCTACTCGCCCCCCTCTGAATCTGTCACTGTCCATAAGGGGCTTTACCTTGTAATAAAGAATATTTTTTTTTGTTTAATATTATACTTCGTACGTTATTAATGTTGCATTCCTCGATTAAAGAAACTTTTTGAATGGAAATGGAACTCACAAAAGGCCGAAGCACTTTGTGTGATCTCTTTAGGATCATGACATTATGTCCAAATTAATTAGTGTGCAATATATAAAAAAATAAAGAATTCAACTTCCCACCTCATTAAAAAATCAAAATACACTGTCAATGCGTTATAATTGTTTTATGTGTGTGTGTATAAAATCACTGTGTCTAAAAAAAAATGAGTGCTCCAGGGAATGAGGGGAATTCTACGACAAAAGCAACGACAGAGGAGACAGGTGCATTGGACCGGAGCTGGAAAAAGGTTCGAACAGGGAGTGGCAACTTTACGAATGGGATGACCTTGGTCCCAAGGCAAGAGGACTGGATGCTAGATGAGCCTGAAGGAGTTGCGCAACTTGTAAACCAATGCATGTATAAGCAAGCCTTCATGAAGGCGGATGACTTTGATACGGATGATAAGGAAGACGAAGAAGATTGGTGGAGTGGTGATAGATGGAATGAGAGAGTTCATGTGGAGATGACTCCAAAAGGAGCAAACGTGATTATTCCGCCCAAAGAGAAGGAGCGTTTAGCTAAGCGGTAGAAGAAATCTGTATACGTTAAGCTTTTAGGCAAGATGGCTCGTTGGGATTATCTGGCTAGTAAACTTCAGCAAATCTAGGGCATGTGTGGGAGCGTGGAGACTATTAATGTCAGGTCTGGTTTATTTTTGGTTAAATTTCAAAGCCAGAAGGACTATGAGTTAGCGCTGACGGGGGGCCCATGGTTGATTATGGATCATTATTTGGCTATACAATCTTAATGGGAGGATTTTGAGCTGGACGAAGAGGAAATTTCCAGAATTGCAATGTGGATGTGGATAGCTAAATTACCAATGGATTACTATGATAAAGGAATTCTTTATGTATCAGGAAGTCAGATAGGAAGGGTACTGAAGGTGGACATGCCAACACTTAAATGATCCATAGGACATTTTGCATGTATCTGTGTGGAGCTTGATTTGAGTAAACCACTTTTGCCTACTATCCTTATCAACAACAAGGTGAGAAGACTTCAGTATGAGGGTATTCACCTATTCTCTTGTGGTTGATACAGCCATGACACTGATCATTGCGACTTTAAAGCTCCACAAAATAGTCAAGGTGAAAGCTCCGCCTCTAGTGCAAATGAAGAGGCGTTAAGGGCAATGAAAGGGAAGGAAAAAGCAGTGGTAGAACAGCCATCGATGAACACCGTGTACGGCTCGTGGATGACAGTTACTAGGCAGTGGCGGGTCCAAAGAACGAGCTTTTCGGATGGTAAACCAAATGAGTTAGTTAGCTGAGGATTTCATTTTGTTATCTTAAATGAGGAAGAGAAAGTTTCGGGGAGTGATATGGGGAAAGTAGATGTGGCACAGCCTCCACTGTAGGATATTAGTAATGGGCATCCACTTGGTCATGATGGGGCCAAAGATCGTGGTCATATGAAGCAAGGAAAGAAGATCATTAGTGAGAGCAAGCCCAAGAACAAATCTATTTTGAGGGAGTCCAATACACCGAGCCCGATGGAAGAGTATCTTAGACTAAAGGCTAAAATCGATGCTTTGGGACATACATTAAATGGGCCACTGCAGATCACTAAGGGTGAGACTTTAATTGAAGTTGAGTTGGGGGTGCTATCGTATTGTCAAAAAGAGGGAGCACTGAATAATGAGGAAGTGGGGAAGTCGACGTGATTTATCGTCCATAGGGATGACAATCGGGTGGACCCTGGTGATTTTGTTGATGCTCAAGCAATGGAGGGGTCAAAGACGTTGAATGAGGACGATCCTAATGGGAGCAATGTTGTTACTGAACATGCGTAGGAATTCATGCAACAGTAGGGATATTTTTCTATGTGCTTTACCTTTATAGTCATGGTTAGTATGAATTATTTAGTTTGGAATGTAAGAGGGACGGGTAGTCTAGTGTTGGGTCGTTTGTTGTGTGATATTAAACACAAGTATGGGTTGGGTTTCATTGTCCTCTTAGAGACTAGGCAAAAAGGCGAGAAAGCAGCATGTTTTGCAAGGAAACTGGGTTGGTGGCATTGGGTTGTTGCTAAAGCACAGGGTTTCAGTGGCAGAATCTGGTGTTTTTGGGATGATTCAATCAATTTCTCGGTTATCGCAACAGGAGACCAATTCATTCATGGAGTGGTGCACCAAAGAGATATGGGTAGTTGGCAAATTTCACTGGTCTATGGGAACGCATGTCACTCGAGGTGACGACAACTATAGGAGATTTTGTATGCTATTCATGAGAAGATGAGAGAAGCGTGGTATGTCATTGGTGATTTCAACGCTACTATAAGGAATGACGAGAGGCGATAGCATGGGATAGTGGATGGTCATGTTAATTCTCATTTTTACCATTGGTTCCTAGAATGTCATATGATGGACTTGGGTTTTTATGGACCCCCTTTCACGTGGACTAACAGTAGAAGCTCCAGTAGGATTGACCGTGTGGTGGCTAATACCCAATGGCTTACTTTGTTCCCTAATGCCACGATAACTCACATTCCTAAATTCAAATCTGATCACCACCCTCTTTTGCTGAAGTTGTCTATTGCGAATTCTCACCAGCATGGAGAGAGACCATTTAGATTTTTTGCACCGTGGGTTATGAATGAGAAGTTCAGTGAGTTTGTTTGGGATGCGTGCCAGTCTCATATGGAGTGGAATAGTTTATGAAAGATGTTTTGAAGTGGAATAAAACTGTCTTTGGTAATATATAATCCCATAAGCTATCACTCATGCGGAAATTGGAGAAACTAGATGGGGGAGTGGATGGTGGCTCGACTGAGCAAGTGAATAAGTTACGGGAAGCGATCTGGATGGAGTTAGAAGAAGTCCTACTTCAAGAAGAGGTGATGTGGCTACAAAAGTCTAGATGTAATTGGTATGCTCATGGAGATCGTAATATACGGTATTTTCATGCGGCAATCAACAGTCAGCATAAGAGGAATAGAATTAAAGCCTTGAAACTAGACAATGGTACCTGGTCTTATGATGCAAAAGAGATTATGAAGGGGGGAACGAAATACTAATTAGAGAGCTTGTATAGGGAGGAGGGTTCTTCTATGGCATCACTAGTCTTCAGTTATAGTTATCCTAGCTTAGATGAGATGCATCAACGTCTAATAGGTAGGTTGGTGGAGGATTCAGAAATCAAGTAGGCTTTATTTGGGATGGGTCCACTAAAAGCACCTAGGCCGAATGGTTTGAATCCACTTTTTTTCCAAAGTCAATGGGATATAGTTGAACTGGAGGTGATAAAACTTGTGAAACAGTCGTTTGAACATCCACAGCGAATCGGGGAGATTAATGGTACTCGTATTGTCCTGATTCCTAAGAAGGAGCATCCAGAAACTATTAGAGACCTACAACCTATAAGCCTTTGTAATGTGGCTTATAAGATAGTTACTAAGGTGATTGCGAATAGGATGCGTCCCATCATGCCCATGGTGATTGCGCTGAATCAATGTAGTTTCGTGCCAGGAAGACATAGTGGTGATAATATAATTCTTGCCCAGGAAATTATTCATTCTATGAGAAGTTTGAAAGGTAGGAAAGGTTTTATGGCCATCAAGCTTGATTTAGAAAAGGCGAATGACCGCCTTAATTGGAGTTTTGTTGTCAGTTGCCTTCAAGAGTTAGGGCTACCTAATCATATTGTAGATGTGGTGTCGGCATGTATATCCTCTCCGTCTATGTAGTTGTTGTGGAATGAGGTGAAGGCCAACACATTCTCTCCTTCACATGGGATTCGTCAAGGAGATCCCCTCTCTCTCTCTCTCTATCTTTTTGTTATTGCAATTGAGAGATTGGCTCATTTAATACAGAGTTAGGTCTTGAGTGGTAATTGGTTGCCTTTTAAATTAAAGAGAAATGATACTGCTATTTTCCATCTTTTCTTTGCAGATGACTTGGTGCTATTTGCAGAGGCGACTCTAGATCAGGTGGGCATAGTGAAAGCTATACTGGCTAATTTCTGTAAGGCATCAAGACAAAAAGTGAATGCAGCAAAGACTCGTATCTTCTTTTTAGAGAATATTAGTGACACTCGGGTGGAGGAGCTTAGCAGTTTCATGGGCTTTTCTCTAATGAACAACCTTGGGAAGTATCTAGGCATGCCTCGTCATCATGAAAGGGTTAATAAGAACACATATAAGGAGCTTCTCGATAGGATAGATCTTCGCCTATCTAGTTGGAAGATCAATAATCTGGCTGCTAGGAACACTCTAATCATGTCAATAATCTCTGCAATTCCTTCATATGCCATACAGACTGAACTGTTACCTGTGGGAGTGTGTGAGGAGATTGATAAAAAGTGTCATCGGTTTTTATGGGGTGATTCGCCGTCAGTACGCAAGCCGCATTTAGTTGCTTAGGATGATGTTTGTCGGAGAAAGGAAAATGGGGGTTCAGGACTGTGCCATGCTAGAGCTCAGAATGAAGCATATATGATGAAATTGGATGGGGATTAATTAAACGCAGGGATACTTTGTGGGTGCAATTTATTCATGAGAAATATCGGTGTAGAAATGAATTACTTCCAAAGATTAACAAGCACAGGGTAGGTTCAAGAACATGGTTGGGAATTCAAAATTGTTGGAAGAAGGTTGAAGATGGCTTGAGTTGGAAGGTAGGTAATGGGAAGCATGTACGATTTTGGAAAGATCATTGGGTGCCAGGCTATGAGAAATTGGAAGATATTGCATGAAGCACTTTGGAAGAGGAAGTCCTGGGATGGTCTATGGTGGACTGTATCAGGGAGTCAGAAGATTGGTGTTGGGAGAAATTTGAGCAACTGTTGCCAACTCAAGCTCTTCATGCCATTGGAACGGTTAAGGTTACACCGACGCAAGAGCAATCAGACATGCCATTTTGGAGGTGGACGAGTCATGGTGCTTTCTCAATGAAATCAGTGTATGGGAGTCTTTTTCCCAACTCAAGCTCGAAACCATGGTATTTGTGGCGAGACATATGGAAGACGCCAGTTCCACAACAATGCCAAACTTTTCTTTGGTTATGTGCTTGAGAACGTTTAATGACAAACCAAAGGAGGTTCACGTTGGAGATTATGCCCTAAGTCAATTATTGTATTATGAACATTGTTATTCATTATGAAAAAGAAGATATTTTTTCTTACATTATTATATTGTTTGCATATTTTCTTTATAATAATATCCTTAGATAAATTATTTTATCTTAAATATCCCTAGTCAATCATCTTTATGGAAACAATGATGAACTAAGCCTAGTATGATTTTGATTGATAATTATGTGATAATTATATATGAAGATACAAATCACAATCATAGACTCCTGTTAGATAATAGGCGTTGACTCATCATGAGATAGCTACATGGATCAAGTTATAAGCATATCTAATATATAACCGTATCACTAAGCCCTCAGACCTGAGATCATCATTGTTTCCTACATAGGAAACACTATACTTTGACATAGTCAAAAGTCACATTTAATCAGAAGATTATAAAGGTTAAGATCGGGCATAGTGGAACTCGTGTGGAGGAAAATAAATGATCAAGATGAAATTTATCCTTCTAATTAATAGAGGGATATATTTGGGCCCCTCGATAAATGAGACTGAGAAATACATGGCAGTGCTTAAATGGAAGAGTTTCCATTTGTTCTGTCAGTCAGCTCGGAGATCGAGAATGTGATGGTTGAGTAAAAGGAGGATGACGTTTCTATGCATTATACTTGACCTATATATCATGAGACAAAAGGGATGTGATCAGGTTATATGATAGGTTGCATCGGATCACCGATCTCATATGATTTGGGTAGTCACAATGTCTTGCTAGAGGCCACCTGTGACTTGTGAGTCCAACAGTGTTATTAGCTCACTGCCAACATCATATGGGCCTACAGGGTCACACACAAGACGGGCCAACTCGAGCTAGAATGTCTAGATTCATTGAATCTAAAATGTGTCTAGATTCAATGAATTTAATATTCAATTTAGAGTGATAGAATTTTATATATATATATATTTGATATATATATATATTCAAATTTGAAATATATATTTAATATATTATATATTTGATATATAATATTTCAAAATATATATTGTACAAATTAATTCAAATGAATTAATTTTAAATTTAATTTTATATGATAGATTTAAATTTAAACTAATGTCATAATCTAAATTTGATTCTAAATTTGAATTTAAACTAATAATCTACATTTGATTTATATGATAAATTAAATCTAGATTTGATTTTGGATAAAGATTAAATAGTTAGTTTAAATTTAATTTATTAGATAAATTTAAATTCAAACTAATCTATTTAATTAACATTTGATTTAGTTTAAATTATTGATTTAAATTAAACAAATATAAAATTCTATCTATATATTGATATAAACTAAGGTACAGAATACAACACAATTTGAATCACCCTAAAGAGAAAGCGGCAAAGAGTGAGACTGTATGAACGTACAGACGAACGACAAACAATGAGATTGTACAAACAGCGGGCTGTAACGACAGACAGCGGGAATATACGGACAGACAATGAGACTGTGATGAACAGTAAGACTGTACAAACTGACAACGGGATGTACGGACAGACGGATGGATGAACAGCGGGGTTGTACGGACAGATGCCGAGACTGTATGGATAGACAGCGGGCTGTGCAGATGAACAACGGGACTGTACGGGACAGCAAAAGCTGAACTGGCGTACAAATATTCACAAATAGATATGCTAGCACACCATTCGAGTTGAACTCACCATTCGTGTGGATACCGGTAGAGGGAGCTGACCAGTTGCGTTAGTTCCTGGGGTTTGACGAAATGAAAAGAATACCAAGGAACGCACTGGAAATAAATTCTCTTTCTACATCTCAATCTAAACAACGTTGACAGATCCATGGGAGGGAACTTCTTGATAGTTTTTTGCTGCGTGTATGTTGAAATTCCTAACAGTTCAAGATGGCACTTCATGAGTTGGGGGACTGTAAAGATTGCCTTGGGGCTCAGGCGAGCTGTCTTCATGTAGCAAGGGACTATTTGAAAACGTAGTCTCTTTGGACTGGCATTGTACCAGTGAGCCTACAGAGCCGTTTCTTCTCTTTCACAAATATACAGCATTTGATAAAGTTGAACATTAATCAGACGAGTCCGGTTGAAGGGGTGGAGTGGTGTGTTTGGTTTCTCATAGCATGCAGGAATGCATGGCTGGCAAGGAATGAGAGATGGTTTGAATCTAAGGACACTAGCACGGAAATGTTTCGGGCAAAAACTAGAGCATGTGTGGAATGGTCAGATACATCCTTGGTTCCAGGTATTCATAATTAATCGAAGTTAGTATGGCAAGCGCTGCCAATTGGAGTAGTGAAGGTGAACGTGGATGGGTCGTATAGCCCGTCTCACAGCGTGGGATCCTGTGGGGGGTTACTACGAGATAACCAAGGCGAGTTTGTTCGTGGTTTTGCTTTTCATATAGGTGAATGTGATACTTTTCTAGCTGAAATCTGGGCTATTTTATTGGGTTTAGAGGTGACTTGGGACACTGGCTTGAGAGATGTCGTTCTTGAGAGCGATTGTGCTGAAGGAGTGAAAGCTGTGAATGAAGGTGTGGAAGAGGACCATCCAGCCTGGGAGCTATTTGAGCAGATTCGGGAGCTAATGGATAGAGACTGGAGGATAGGGATTACTCATTGTCGACGTGAGTGCAACAAAGGAGCGGACTTTCTTGCAAAAATGGCACCTACGATGCTTCTAGGATTAAATTTGGTGAAATGTCCCACTGAACAGATTATGAGAATCATTCGTAGCAACATAGGTCCTAGCATGGAGCAATGCCCTACGCATAGCTAGTTTCTTTCTTGTTTGTTTTGCTTTATCAAAAAAAAAATCACTGCGTCTATTTGTTATTTCATTAGCTTACGAAATCCACATTAATGTTAATATTAATATATACTTAACTCACATTATAAATAATATGACTCACTTGACTTTTTTATTCGTTTAATTTTTTTTTGTCACAAATTTCATTGGATTCCATGTTATTTTTTATTTTTTAATTATTTTTTAGGAAAAAAGTATAATCTTTCAAAAATTTTAGTTATTATATATTTCATGCATAGTGAAAAACATTTCTTTGGCCAAAAAAGAAAAAATAAAAACATATCCGGTCCAGAATATAAATCATTTTTCAAAAAATTTTTTTATCCAAAATATAAGTTCCATTTAATAATTTATAGGATATTAAATATTTTTTCCTTATTTACAATTAAATGTAAGAGAAATAATAAACTTTAAATGTAATGCATTAAATAGGGGTACTATTATAAATAATTTATTTTTTATAAATTTAATGAATAAAAGTTTCTTTTTTTGTTTCTGTACAATTAGTCAAATGAAACTTATATTTTGGACAGAACGGAGTATATAATTGACTAATACTTTCTCCTATTTACATTATAAGGTATTTTGTATTAACTACACGCATATTAAGAAAATCATTTTTTCACTTGAAATCTATACAAAAAGTATAAATATTTCCCATTTTATTCTCATTAAATACATATTTTATTATCATTATATAGTTATAAATAAGAAGTGGGGAAGAATTAAAAATATGGGTAAAATGAGAAAAAAAAATATCTAATATTTTTTATTTAAAATTTATTATATAAAATATTCTATAATATTTACCGGGAGAGAGGAGGGAGTAATGAATTACAAAAACGGTCTATATCTTTCGTTATTTTTTGTGTTAGTTATCTGTCATTACAGTTGCAGTTAGGACGTCCATTATGTGCTCCTGCGGGCGCATGTCAAGGGCATGTCTGGGGACAATCTAATAAATTGTCAAAAAAAAATCAATTTCAATTATTATATTATTAATCAATATAAATCTATAACATAAAATATACAACAAATAATTATACTATTCATAAATTGTGAAATCGAATAACTCACCTTCAAATTTTATGCAAAAATAATACTTTTTAATCAAAAGTTAAATGTAAAAACTAATCACCAACCGTAGATAGTAATGAAAAAGTTAATTAACATATGGTTAGATATAAGCTTTTTATTAATTTTATCAATAATTTTAACAGATTATTGTTTATTAATTCAAGATCTATTTAATAGTATTTCAAAGAATCTCTACTAAGTAGCACTAACTAATGTTAAGTTGTATTAAAAAATAATAATAAAATGTTGTTGAAGTTCCTTCAATAAAAAGGAGGATTTAAATCCGCAACAAGGTGATTGAGTGGCCCCAAGTAATTACTGTACATCTCTCAGGACTATATTACATATAAAAAAGAATTAACGAGTTTTTTTAAAAAAGAAAATCTTACGAGTTATTGGTAAAAACTGAAAGACTAAATTATGAGTCCAATTAATTATTATAAATGACCTATGAACTTTCTATTTTAAAAGAAGATAGTCCAACTTGTTCTCAACGACCAGCAATCCTTCGTACCCTTAACATTTATTCCCTTATCCCTCCCCTTGTTTATATCTCTCATTTTAAAATGTTAAAATAACATTAATTATTATTTTTGTTAATTATTCCCTCCATTTCTCAAGGATAGACATGCTGGCAATTTATTATATTTTAAAATATAAAAAATAAATAAAAATTATTTAATACATTTAATATTTTTCAAAATGTCCCTAATTATAATTTATTTTTATTAATTAGTACATAATAAAAATTATTAAAATTAAATGAAAACATTTTGTGCAACTATTTACTCCCTCCAATCCAAAATATAAATTTTTTGTTAAAAAAATTTTTTGATTCAAAATATAAGTCCTCTTTTATGATTTATGTGGCATTAAATGTTTTTTTAATAAGGTTATTTAAGAAAAATTCATTTAATTTAATGATTCATCCATACTCCCTTTATTCCTTAATATAAGGAATAATTAGGAGAATTTTTATGTTTCAAAATATAAAGAACATATGGAGTTTGTTTGGTATATTTAATAATTTTTTTCAAAAATACCCTTAATTAAGATGACATTTTTTTCAAAAACTAGTTATACAATTTATTTATATTAATTGCATAATGTAAAAATTATTAATATTAAACAAGAGAATTTTTTTAAATTATTTTATATTTCAGACAAATTTATGAAGGAACGGATAGAGTAACTTACTCCCTCTTATCTAAAATATAAGTTCTCTTTGATAAAGTGCACACAAATCAAGAAAGAAAGTTAAACCACTTAAATTTGTCAAAAACTTATATTGTTTTATAATATTACCCTTAATAAATATAATTTTCAAAATAATTTTCTCTCTGATGAACTAATTAATGATAAGGATAAATTAAGAAAAAATTATTAATATTTTTGACTTTATCTAAAAATGACTTATATTTTGTTACAAAAAAATATTTTAAAAGAAGACTTATATTTTAAATTAGATGATATTTATTTTAAACTATGAAAACTCTTCCATCAACAACTTATAGTAGAACTAGAGAAAGTAATATTAATTGTATTTTTCTATTTATCTATTTTTTAAAAATCATAATAAGAAATTTAAAAAAAACTCTAATATATTGATTATATTTTTTTAATCTATGTATCAAAACCTTCCATCATAGATTAAAAAGCGACGGAGGAAGTAACAATTACATCCTTCTTATTTCTTCATAAACTTTTGGCAAACTTTACATTATGTTCATCATCTTTATAAAATATAATTTAGATTTGATTTTGGAGATTTAAATCTTGTATTTTGATTGAAATATCCTTTTTTTAATTAATAGTTAAAGTTTTATATTTTATAGTTTAAAATTAAAATTGAAAATAAATAAAAATAAAAAATGGACATGATATTCAGCACTCTTAATGAGTACTAATAAATGCAGGCGGTGGTTGGCCAACTGTACATACTCCCTCCGTTTAAGTTGATAATACACTTTTAACTACTCCACACCTACTAAAATAATAATTAGTAACTGAAACTTTTTTTTATTATTTTTTAAATTATCCTTATTTAATAATATTTCCTACATTAATAAATTACAATCATTCTCTCCTTCATTCTTTTTTCCAAGTTTCCATGAGTCATTGGTAATTGTGAAGAGTAAAGTTTTTGGGGAAAATTCTTCTTCATTCATTTATGGTTTGATCAAACCATTAAAAAATTTTCATTAAATGTATTAATAATTGTAAAATATATAAGTTTACTTATTAGAGATAATATTAAAAAAATAATAAAAAATATAATATAATTCATATAATGCATTATATTTTAAAATATAAATTTTTTAAAATAATATACTATATATATATATATATATATAGAGTGTAATGAAGGAAATATTTTTATTTTTTTGATAAAAGGGAAACAAGCCGACTATATTATTGAGCTCTCTAGAAAGGCGGCTTTGTAGTTTGTGGAAATGATTCTGCACAACTTTCAAGCTATAGGATTTCATTGAGGATTATAGCTTGTCTCTAGTTGATCAAGACTTGCTACGAACTGCGACGACCGAAACATCTTTTCAATTTCTGTCGTGGTGTCCAATTCTAAAAGGGTTTTATAATCCTAAATATATAAATTATTTTAAAAAATACTATTTTTTATAAATTGCTCCCATATTCTAAAATATAAAAAATAAATAACTAGATTATTAAGATTAAGAAAAATATCAAATATTTTAAATGTCATAAAAAAAAATTTTATTTTCATAAATACTCTCATTTAATATTTTCACTTAACTCTAATTTAACTGATTATGACATATGAAAAAGTATGTGGTGTTCATTAATATGTGACTTATATTGCATTCCCTCTCATAGATTAAGATAGCAATGAGTATACTAACATGATTACACTAGTGATAAGATATATATATATATGTGTGTGTGTGTGTGTGTGTGCATGATAATAATAAGGATGATAATATTGGCTTATGTCTAACACATGATGACATGTTAGCATAACATTTGGACATCATTACTACATTATGCATATGAAAACATTGTTAGTTGGGTGATGATACCTTGATATATGATACCATGTTGTATACCGATCCACTCATGAAACATGCAAGGCCTTGTGTCCAGGTGGTGGGGTTTATATATATATATATTTATATATTTCTACCACTAAATACTCTTCCTTTGGGCAGGAGGGCCAAACGGCAGTAGATTGGAGATGTACCTTCTCTAAATTATCACTAATTTGGGTGATTTAGGGGAAGGGGGATCACAGTTTACTCGTTAGTGGAATGACTTTTGGTCGGATTATTATTAGTGGTAATGAGTTTAATAGTTGCCTGAAATTGGTCTTTACCCATTGTTGGAAAGAGACTACTTATTGAGGTCACCTTGGAATGGCAACAAGTTCACGGTTCATGCCGTGATTGATATAGGACTCTGTATATGACATATGCATTGCATTTTGCATAACACATAGTATATGAGTGATAACATATAGAACATATGTAATTGGCTTTATATTGCATTGTTGTGTGCATAATCCTTAATGTAAATGTAATCTTTTGTTTTATAAGTCGCCCTAGCTACTAGAACATTTATTTTACCGTTCATGAGAAAACATTTACAGGAATAGAACCTAACTCTAGTAAGGAGTAGCGGAGATGGATAAGTTCCCTCATGAACAAACGAAATACCGAAGTCTTCATACTGGTACGTGTTACACGTGTTATATTTAGTAATATGTCAAGTGTAAGGCACTACTTGATGTTATATATAATTGTTCTGCATATGTTTTTTTGGGACTATATGTGTTATCTTATCCCTCTTGTATTCCTTATGTGACTTTGACCTGCAAGATTGAATGGGGCTATCTTGGGTTTAAAGGTGCATGATGGATCAATACATGATTGTGTATATGATTAAGATGGTAGTTTAAACCATTTTGTCGTTTTTTAAGAGACTGGAGGAAGTAATATTAATTGTTTTTTCTATCTATCTATTTCTTTAGGAACATAATAGAAAATTTAAAAAGAACTCTATTATATTAATTATATTTTATTAATCTATACTCTCTCCGATCCCATTTATAAGATATTATCTTAAAAATTTACTTGATCCTATTTATAAGGTGTTGTGTTATTTTTGTATTTGAAACTCCTTTTTTATCCTTTATTTAATAACTTTTTTATCTCGTAAATTATTCTATTTTTTAATCAATAGGGATAAGATTGGAAGCTTATACTATTTTTTTTATAAATTCGAAAGTACAATTATGTCTCCTTAATACCTGTGCAATAAAAAATAATACCTTACAAATGGGACCAGAGGGAGTATATCAAAACCTTTAATCATAGATAAAAAAGAAACAGGGGAAGTAAGAATTACATCCTCCTTATTTCTTCATAAACTTTTGGCAACCTTTACATCATGTTCATCTTTATGAAATATAATTCAAATTTGATTTTGGTGATTTAAATTTTATATTTTGATTGAGATATCCTTTTTTTAATTAATAGTTAAATTTTTATATTTTATATTTTAAAATTAAAATTGAAAAATAAATAAAAATAAAAGATGGATATGATATTCAGCACTCTTAATGAATATTAGTAAGTGCAGTGGTTGGCTAACTACTTTTTCTGATACAAAATATAAGTATTATTTGATTAATTACACAAGAACAAAAAATATAGTTTTACTTATTAAATATATCAAAAATATATTATTTTTTAATAGTATTCATATTTAATATATTACATTTAAAATATATCATATCTCCTACATTTAATTGCAGATAAGGAAAAAATAGAAAAAAATTTAATATTCTAAAAATTATTCAATAAGACTTATATTTTAAAGCAATCTTGAAATGATTCTGGATAATTTTTATGCTACGTTTGGTACAAAATGACAATAGGAATGAGAATGGGAATATGAATAGGAATAGGAAGAGATTTTTCTAGAAAGTAACTTTACAATCCAAATGTATATTTGATACATCAATAGAAAAATAAAAGTATTTAAAAATAAAAAAAATAACTAAATGACACAAATATTTCTTTCAAAAAGTGTTTAAAAAAACTAATATGTCAAACCAAAGAATAATTTAAAAGTAAATATAAAAAGCTGATTGGGCACTGGAACATTTAAGATGATAGAAAAATAATAATTGAATAAAATATATTTTAAATGTATTTTAGTCCAAGAATATCAAATTTTACTAGAATCTACATCATTTGATAATTTTCTTAAACTTAAACTATGTAGATAACCTTAAACGTGAATTTTTTAAAAGGAATGGAATATTATTTTTTACTATATTTTTATTTGTGATTTTTAAAGTCAAAGCCAGTATTAATTTTTTTTGCTATTTATTTATTTCTTTAAAGACATATATTAGATAATCTAAAAAGAATTAGTTGGCTATATTAAGTATGTAATTCTGGATTTAATTCATAATTCTGCATATAGAAAATACCTTAAAAGATTCACATTAAAAAAAAATCTTAAATAATAGATAAAAAAAATGAAAGAAGTATAATTATTTATACACCATTGGGCTCGCATAGATTGTAACGTTGAAGCTTTTATATTTTTTCAAAATATTTTTTAATTTAAAATTTCAATTAAACACTAGTTATTCTTTTTAGCTATTTTGCTCTCCACTAATATAAAAAAGAGTATTTGAGACTGAGTATTCAATTCAAAGAAATTTTAATAAAATATTATTAAATTTTATTTTAATCTAAATTATTTAATAATTTTTTTTTATTTTTATAAAAGTCCCAAAGTGATAATTATTAAATTTATGGGAATTGGAAATATATTGCATCAGCAAATGAAAATGACAAATAATATTAACTTATTTGAAAAAGAATTAAGCACGTGGGAGGACGAAAGGTCAAGTCACGTGACGAAATGTCGATGATAGAAGTCGTCAATCACATGCTCTGTATCTATCAACATGGGACCCCCTCTCCACTCTTCTGTATCAGTGCGACCCTTTGTCGGGGACCACCACCCCGTCTTGATAAGGCTGCTTCCATATTATCCGCGCATTACTAATTTTATTATCAAATAAAAAATTTATAATAAATCCAAACAAGGTTTTTAAAAAAATAAGGTTTAATTCGAAATATGTTCCAAATAAAAAGTAATTAAAACAGGAAAGAAATTAATTTTTTTTGGGGGCTAATTTTTGACTTTTTTGGGTAACGAAGAAATGAATTCCTCATTAAAATTGGACCAAACCAAGCTATGGCGTCTTGGGATCTAAACGAGCTTTTTGGATTGGAAAATGGTGAGGATTGAGGATTGTGGAAGAAAGAAAAATGGCTAAACACAAGGAATATTTAAAACTTTCTATAAGAACTAAGATTTTTGGAGGGAAACAATGGGTTGGACTGAAAAGCCCTCCTCTCGCATCTTGTCCACATCAAAGTTGTTGTTATTGACATCACTGAAACTCAGGTGATTGAAGATGTCACCAGAGCTCTATGACCAGTGTCAAAACAATTGCTGACGAAGGGGAGGGAGAGGGGGTTTGGCCAAAAAGGGGGAATGGGATGAGCTTCTGTGTTACTATTGAAAAGCTGCCATGTAAATTGGAAATATTTTAAAACTCATTTAGAAATATAATGTAACCTACTTGGAAATGAAAACTCATTTAAAAATATGTAGTGTGACATTTCCAATTGGGTTATAATATATTTTGAAATATTTCCAACCTGTTTTTTAGCTTTTCTGTAGTAATACAAATAACCCTCTTTCTATTGCCTACCAAAAACTAAAGGGTTGAATTGGAAATATTTCATAACTTACTTAAAAATAATCTATTTCCAAGTACTTTAAATTATATTTCTAAGAGTTTCAACATATCTTTAACCTATTTTTTAACCTTTCCGAAGAAAGACAAATACCCCTCCCCTTTTCTCCCTTTTTTATGGGCCAAAGACCCCCTCCCTCCTTTGTCGGCACTGAAACTTCAGCAACACTGCCAAAGATAACTTCAGCGAGGAGGAGGGGAGGACATTTTGGTCCAAGCAATTTTCTTTTCTCAAAGGACTTGGATCATTATGACAAATGTTAAATATTTATGATCCTTAATGTTAAAGTAAAGAATAGAAAGAAATTTCAAATTAAATAAAATTATCATCTATGTATGAAAAGAACTTATAAATTTAAGACAAAAATATCCTTCCAATCCTTTAACTTTATATCATATTCCCATTTAGTTTTTTAACTTTATAAGTTTTCCTTTTAGTTCAACTTTTAAAATATGACCAAAATTTTCCTAAACTTTGATATTGTCAATTATTTAACAGAGTATGACATATCATTTTTTTTCTTCCGCCAATTCATTATTTTTCTTCTGTCAATTTATTCTCTTATTAATTTTTTTTCTAGTGCCTATTCATTTGACTATCCCCATCCCTCACTCATTGGTTGTCCGAAAGAAAACTCTTTCTCTAGCTGCTCAACTTCAAGCTTGCTCCACTTCAAACGTGGTACAAAGGTATCAATTAATTAAGCAATACACAAAATACCCTCTTACGAGATTAGAAACGCAAGTTAAAAACTGAGTGGCACTATACTTTGCTACTATCAAGCAAAAGACACTACAAAGAGGAATCAAGTTAAAAACTGAGATGCTTTGGCCAAAAAAAATTGGAAAAGACATGTAGGTGGCAGTTTTTTCATTGGTAATTACTGATTAATGAATTTAGATTTTATTAGTAAGCTGGTTTAATTTCTTCTAAGTTATAATATATAAATATATTTTACAAATAAGACTAATGAGTAAATAATAATCATAATGAGTTTGCTTTAAAACTCACATGATCATTTTCTGTTAAATAAGTTAACGCCTTAACGGTGTTAAAAGTGAGGAAAATATTATCTATATTTTGAAAGATAAAGAATTAAAAAGGAAATTAAAAAAGTTAAAAATTAAATTGGAACCTATGAAAGAGTTAAATGACTAAAAGATATTTTTGCCTAAATTTAATAATACACGTTTTGAATGAGTAAGTAATATGAGATTTATTTATGTTTTTATTCTGAATTCTAATAATAAAAAATTGAATAAACCTCTTCATTATTCCGTATCCAAGCTTCCCTAATCCCCAAACCTGATAACATCTATAATTGGGTTGTCTAATTTAGCAGCTTACTGTAAAATTTTGCATATGATTCCCAATTTCGAAAATTATACCTAAGGTTCCTTTTATTTTTAAAAATAGATTTAAATATTTTTTAAAATTATAATTATTTTAAATATGAAAATTATTATAAAATTTTACAGAACTTATTAACAAATTTGGAAAAATTATTATCAAATTTCAAAATAAAATTATGATTTAAAAGATTTTTCTAAGATTTAATGATAACTTTCTAAACTTGACATTAAATAAAAATATGATAAAAATTTAGATGATTGAAAATAATTATAATGCTTAAAGACTCTTCGAATTAAATATTATAAGAGCTGGGTCCTGATATGTAATTTTCTCTTCTCAATTGGTACCCAGAGAAAAATGAATACACGCCACACCAAAATCGCAAACCAACAAGGACATGACAGTTATTAGTCCAAATGGAATACTTTGTCCAACATTATAGAACAATAAATGTAGTTTTTTTATATCTCATACTATAAAGTAAAATAATATGATTTTATTTGTTATTTTTATCTTTTATTGATATAATATTATAAATGGTATTAAAATTATAAAAATATAAGTATTTAATAGGGATAAAATAGTAATATTTGGGTTTTTTTTTTAAAATTTAAAGCTATTATTTTTATTTTTTAATATACATAAAATTTCAATATTTTATTATAATATGAGATGGAAGAAATAATAACTAAGGTGGGCCATATATTTATACTTTAGAAAAATTCAATTTAAATATCAGGGAAAGAAAATATTTTTAAAAAAGTACCCTAATTTACCTAATTCCAAAAAAGTACCTCAATTTATAAGTGATAATAGTATATTTGTAAGTAAAATATATTTATTTACAAATAACTTGCAAACAAACTTGTTTTACTTACAAATATATTATTATCATTTATAAATATATTTTTATTATTTATAAATTGAGGTACCTTTTTGAAATTAGGCTAAGTGGGGTGTTTTTTTAAAAATCTCTTCTTTCCTTGTTATTCAAATGAAATTTTCCCAAGTTTCACTTTCTGCTACCAACATACTCTCCTTGGTCTAAATATATAACTTTTTATCTTAATTTTAAATATAAAATTATTTTTAAAATATGAGGCAGTATTTATATATTATAAAAAATATCCCTATTTAATTGATAAGACAGAGAAAGAGAAAGAAATTAAATAAATGTAATGTTAGAAAAATAATGTGATTTTTTAAAAGACTGAGATAGTTAACTAATTTTAACTTTTATCCTTAATTCACGTTATTCGATTAAAAATAAAAAAATTTTATATTAAAGATTAGAGGGAGTAACTTACTTCTAACTATTCTATAAATATTAAAAAAATTAATTATAATTAGTTGAAGAGATTAAATTTTTCTAAAATTACCACGTCATTTCAATACTACCTCTAATTTAATTCATTAAATTTTAACACCTAACTTAATTACTTCCTCAAAGGGCCATTTAATTAGGATAGTTAAAATTAGTTAGAAATTTAGATCTTATAAAAAATTACCATACATTTGTAAAATATCCTTACTAAAATCTATTAATCTTTATCTTATATTAATACTATTTGGAGTGAGATAATTAAAACTATTAAAGATATTTATAGAAATCATACCGTGATGCTTCATGAGAATACATAAGGGCCCCTATGTAAAAGAACACAAATACCTTTTAAAAAGGTCTTTTATATTAAAGACCAAAGGAAATACAATCTCTTAATTTCTTTCCATTTGATAAAATACATTTAATAAATAAGGATAAATTTAAAAAAATATTTAATGCTACTTATATTTTGAAATGTGATTTATAATAAGGAACATCAAATTTTTTTTCATAAATTAACAAATATAATTAATTGTTTAGATTTTTTTAATAAAATTTTCTAATATATTTTTAAAGAAATTGAATGATATAAAATGTCAATTAATACTATTTTTAAATTTTAAAATAACAAATAAGAATGTTCAAAAGAAACGGGAGTATATGAAGTTTAAATAATTATATAAAGAATGTGGTCTTTTTTAATAATTTTTTATATATTATATTAATTAATTATGTTTGGATATTGGATTCTAAACCTTGGATCCTTGGATTCAAAGAGATTGTGGCCGTCGCCGTGTGAATCAGTTCTATAGCATGTATAATTGTGTATAACTTCGGGGCAGGAGACGCAAAATTTAAAGGATAAATTGTATTATTTATCTCGGCAAAAAATTATACTATTAGTTATAGCTAATAAATAGTATAAAATTTGTGCCCTAAAATTGTAGGTGTCAAAACTTAGTAGTAAAACTTATTATTTTTTGAATTTTACCTAACTCAATTTGAATTAGTCTAAATCCTAATAAATTTTCATGTTGAAATATGATAAATTTAAGATATCGGGTGCACAAATAAAATAAATAATATAATTATTGTAAATTTTATAAAAAAAATATTGTTACATTGATTACATATTCTTGTTATATGCCTTGCTGGCCATTATATATATATAAATATTTTTTAAATGTAGCCAGATTTTTAAGTAAATAAAATATGAAATATTTTATATGTATGGTGTAAAGATAATGATGTAATCCTTATTTTGGTGAAATGGCGTAGAAAAATTGCCGAATGAAACTATTGATAAGAATTAGTTGGGATCTTAACCCACCATCTCCCTCTTTATTTATTACTTAAGCAACATGTAGACTAAATGTTAAGTGGGGAAAAATTTGTTGGGGAGTGAATTGACTAACGTTGTTTGATTTGAAGAAAATTTAAAATATTTTTAGAAGTTGAGTTTAACTTGAGAAATAAAATTTGAAGAAATTCTACTTCTTAATAATTTTATAATATTTTAAAAAAACTCTTAATTTGTTAATTATTTTTTAAATAAAAAGGGTATTTAGTTTTTTAAAATTAAAATATCATATATTTATTTAAAAATTATTTAAACTTCCTAAAAAATAAAAAAAAAATAAAACAAATAGATTATATATGAATTTTCAGGAAAGTAGCTTTTCAAAAAATACTCTTTCTTGAAAACTGTTTTTCATAAATTATACCAAGTAAGCCCTAATTATAATGTACTGTTGTATACTTTATTTAGTATTAATGAAATATATTTCTGGCCCAAAAAACAACTATTGATAAGAATTAGGTTGCACAATATTTTTTTATTTTAAGCTTTTTTTTTTTCATATCGTTCTAAATCAAGCAGCATGCACATAAAGAGATATAAAATTAGAGTGAGTTTTATATGTTTGCACAGAATCCAAATTGAATTGTATATTTTTTATATTTTAGATTGATAATTAATATTATGATTTTATATTTCAAAATAAATTTGAAAATAGCTTTACACACAATACACAACTTCGTAGTGCACTGCACAAAATCCTTCCTCCACATTAGTTTAAGAACATTCGAGAAAATAAATTTGTATATGAATTATTTTACAAAATATAGAACATAAATTTATTGGAATCAAGTTGTACTCATGATAATCAAAATTCAAAAAACTAACAGCAGTAAAGTTCATAAAAAAAAAAAAGTAGCAACAGTAAAACTATTGCCTTTTTATAAATAAAAGAAATCTAAAACAGTTATTTTAATTATAAACCACAACCACAGGTGTAGATTTTGTTTCAATTGTACATTTAAATTTATCAAACCCGAAACATTTATACGTAACTTTGGTACAAAGATTAGTGTAACATAGTATTTGGTTAAAATGGAGGAGAGGACTTTTAATGACCTTTTGCTTGTGTTTGATCAAAATGGGGGAGAGGACTTTTAATGACATTTTGCTTGGTGAGGTTGAAAGGGGTGAGAGGAAGTGTTTTAATGATTTTTAATTTGGTTCAAAAGTGGTGAGGGGAGCTAAATATGATTTGACTATTATATTCTCATGTAATTTCAATTCGTTTTATATTTTTCCTCTTTTATAAAAGTATGCAGCTGTATTATAATTAATTATTTTTGTAACTTTTGAAAAAGATCTTTTATCTTACTTATCTAAGAAAATTTTCTTAATATTCTTTCATCCTACCTAGGATAGTGGTCAATTTGGAATTCAATCCACGTCTCAAAATTATATCCCTCCAATCCAGAAGCCCTAATGTGAATTCTATTATTTAAATCACGATATACATTATGGCGAAAAAATATGATGTACTTCGATTAAAATTTACATGTATCTTAGGAAAAGTCATAGTTTAGGAATTATAACATAAAAAGATGATAATTAAAGATAATAAAAATCAATTTAATTTTAAAAAATATCACACAAATGATTTATCATTCATGTTTTCTAAAAATGGTACTCGAATTCTTAATATCAACATATTCAATATAATTTGTAAAAATTTGCATTGATAATTAGCAATTAATAGTAGGCCTCAATTCATTCTTCATGCACTGAATGCCTTTTAGACTTGATTTCCATTATTTGAGCTAGTTTCACAAGAATAACAAATACTCCATGGGATTCATAAGTTTTTTTTAAGAATTCTTATTTGATCCAAAATATAAGGGGTTATATGATTTTTAGTAAAAGTTTATATTTTTTACCCTTATTAATTATTATCTCATAAGTTGAAAAAGAGAAAAAGATAATAAATTTTTAAAATAATTTTTATTAGTAATTAATAAGGATAGAATTGGGATGTTAGATTTTTTTTTAAAATTTTAAAGTATACAACTAATTTTTCTTAATAAATATGAAATAGTTAAAAATCCTTATAATATGAATCAGAATGAATGAATAATACTTCTTCTTGTTATTTTTTTAAAATATTTACACATGTCTCCTCTTTTATGCACTTCTACATTCTATTAAAAGTATTAATTATTTTTCCTTAAATATCCTTATATAGTTGCAATAACTAAGAGAGATGAATTAAGAGAGAATTAACTGAATCTGTAATAACTTAATAGACTTTAATAAGAGTTATATTGAAAATTTTAGATAAACTTATAGATATTAACTAATTTTAACTATTTGGTTAAAAAATTACTCCCTTCGGTTCTAAATATAGCATATTTTATCTTGATTCTAAATATAAGGTCATTTTATTATATACGAGATAGTATTTATTAGGTATTTTAAAAAAATATCTCTATTTAATATTTCTAAATAGAGAAAAAAAGAAATTAAATAAGGGTAGTTTTAGAAAAATATTGTGATTTTTTGAAAAATTAAAATAATTAACTAACATTAATTTTCAATTTTAATTTATGTGATTCGATTAAAATGTTTTCTATTGATAACCAAAGGGAGTAATTTTAACTATATTTTTTTAACATGTGTGATGTTCTTAATAGTAGAGGTGTCCATACGGTTTTTATTCAATTTAGTCTAAAAACCAAATAAACCAAAAATTGAAATGATGATAAAATAAATAATTGAATTGAATCGAAATGCTTGGGAGAACTAAATCAAAATATTTTGATTAGGTTCAATTTTTATAATTAGGTTTAAAATTTTGGTTAAAACAAAATAATACAAAGAAAAATCCAAAAACTTCCAAAACATTTAGAAAAATACAAAGGCTCACAAAACATCTAAAAAAACGTTTAAAATTATATACATTCCGAAATTTTATCTAAGTAACATAAATAATATTTTATGAAAAATATTAAAAAATTAGAAAAAAATTAAAAATGTTACATCTTGATCTTGCATAAGAAACCTCCAAAAACATAACATTATAAGAAATTGAACACCCAATAAAAATAAAAAACAAAAAATTCTTTGGCTAGGTCACTTTAGGTTTTTCATAATCAAGACAGAACTAAGCTAATCTAATTGAAATTCTTAAAAAATATCAATTAAATTGAACCAAATAAACTGAAATTAATTTAACTTGGTTCAGTTCAATTCAATTTGGTATGCAGAAGATAATATTTATGATTTTTGGCCAACTAAACTTAAGGGACTAAGTAAAACCACATGGTAAAACCACATAATGCAAATGGTAGTCTAAAACTCTTATATAGCTCCTAACCTATGTATCCACTCACATTTATTTCTCACACGAAAAATGGGATTTAAAAATGCCCAACTCTCACGTCCCTCATATATGCTTGACCCACTACCAAGAAGTATTTATTTGTATTTTATGTGGAACTTTGATACTGTCATAGAATTAGAGTGTTACGTAGCGGAATGTTAATGATTAAGCCTTTATTTTTTCTCCAAGCTTTGTTGTTGCCATGTAACTCCAAGAAAAAAAAAATACTCCCTCTATTCCTTATTTCAATAAGGCTAAGATGATTTTTAAAAGAATTTATATATACATATAAAATATAAGTCATATTTTAAGATTAAATATTATTTTTATAATTTTTTTTATTAAAAATTATGATAAAAGAAATTAAAAAGATATAAATAAGATGTATTATAATTAATGAGAATAATGTTGAAAAGTTATGATAAATTTTATGAAGTTTAATAATTTTAATTATTTTTAATTATTTATTTTAATATATTTAAATTAATTAAAAATTACTTATAATATGAATAGAAATAGGGTGTTACTCAAAAATAAAAGTTACTCATATTTAAAAATTAGTTTACTTTTTCTTCAAGCTTTGTTCTATGGTTTTTTAATATCTTTCATACATAGGAAATAAATTATTAACTATCGGATAACCTTTGATGGAAAGGACAATAAATGGGTGAAGTAATAGACTGCTGGGTGATTAAAAAAAGCAAAGAAAAAAGAAAAAGAAAAAGAAATAGTCGTCGAAACATTGGGGGAGTAATGGGCCCCACGTACCACCTATGATAGTGGCAGGCTTTTACCGTAAACGCTTTCAGTTCACGTGGGAGTGGTGCCCAACAGTCACTCACTCCCTCCCTTATCAACCTATATTCTGCTGATTTGGACAGCGTCTCTTCCCTTTCTTAATCCCCTCAAACCTCTTCCCTCTTCCCTCATCCTCCTTCACTTCTCCATTGTCCGTACAACACCCTTCATGGACGACCTCATCCTCTCCCCTTCTTCCCCTTCCTCTCTCCTTTCCTTCTCTCAGCCTCCTCCTCCGTCTTCCTCCTCCCTCCAGCAGAAGCTCCAGCTCTTGCTCCAATCCCAACCCCACTCCTTGCTCTACGCCATTTTCTGGCACACCTCCCACGATGACCGTGGCCGCCTCCGCCTCTCCTGGGCCCACGGCCACTTCCACGGCTCCCATCGCCCCCGCAATAACTTCCTCAAAGGTCTTGAATCCCTCGTCGATGACAACCTCAACGACGCCGAATGGTTCTACGTCATGTCCTTGACTCGCACTTTCTCCCTCACTGATTCCTCCTCTTCCTCCCTCCCCGCCAAGGCTTTCTCCTCCGGTTCTCTCCTATGGTTGAATATCACCGACCACGAGCTTCAGTTTCACAGTTGCGACCGAGCCAAAGAAGCTTCCCTGCATGGGATTCGAACCCTGATCTGTATTCCCACCAATCACGGCGTCGTCGAAATGGGTTCCTCCGAAGTCATCGCCAAGAACTCCAGTCTTATCCAGCAAGTTAAAGCTCTGTACGGCTCTTCGGATCTCACTCCCAC
Organism: Adenanthera pavonina; assembly: GCA_026686845.1. NCBI lineage: Eukaryota > Viridiplantae > Streptophyta > Magnoliopsida > Fabales > Fabaceae > Adenanthera > Adenanthera pavonina. The sequence continues at coordinate 35,205,005 of JAIVEN010000006.1, forward strand.
CGTCTCACCGGGTAATAAACAACCCGAACCAATCGATTTCTTGGACGTCGACGAGACGATTTCTTTCGCCGACATCGGCATTATCGCCGGCGTTCCGGATGAAGAAGAACAAAAGGCACACGACAATCCCCTTGGCAGATTCGGAAAGAGGGATCCCCGTCTCCCGTTAAGGTCGTACGTGGATTCCGAGCATTCGCATTCGGATTCCGATGGTCCGATAATAGAAAAAACACCGCCTAAGAAGAGAGGGAGAAAGCCCGGGCTGGGTCGCGAGACGCCGTTGAATCACGTGGAGGCGGAGCGGCAGCGCCGGGAGAAGCTGAACCACCTGTTCTACGCGCTACGCGCCGTGGTCCCGCACGTGACGAGAATGGACAAGGCTTCGCTGCTATCTGACGCCGTGTCTTACATCAACGAGCTCAAAGCCAAGATCGAGAAACTGGAGTCGCAGCTTCAAAGGGAGCCCTCGAACTGCAAGAAGGTGAAGCTGGAAATGGCGGACACGGTGGAGTCCACGGTGGATCAGTCAGGCCCTAACGTGCGGCGCTACGGGCTGGGGCTTGCGCCGGGCGGGCTGGAGGTGGATGTTAGGATCATGGGGCCGGACGCGATGGTTCGAGTTCAGTCGGAGAACCGGAACCACCCCGGAGCGAGGCTGATGGATGCGCTGCGAGACTTGGAGCTTCGGGTGCACCATGCGAGCATGTCATGCGTCAATGAGGTTATGCTCCAAGACGTCGTCGTTAAGATCCCTCAAGGCTTGAGAAGCGACGAGGGTTTGATTAAATCTGCTATTCTCAAGAGACTGGCCGTTCAGTAAATTCAATTCCCGGGTCTTTTTATTAATTTGCTACATGTTCATATCCTTTTTTCTTTCCCAAATAATTATTTAATTTCTATGTGCTTTCTGTAATAATAACCTTTTTCATATAACTATATTATGGTGAATTAGAAGTGGTGGCAGTGAAGGAGGAGGATAAGGGATGTTTCCCAGTATTAGTTCTTCAGTTCGCCGTCAATCATGTAATAATCATATTTATGTATGTGTGAGAAATGTAGGAAAAACTCTCAGCTTATGTATTAACAGTTAGAATGATTTCAAGGGTAAACTAATACTAAAATACTATCGTGTTTGACTTGAGAAGTTGTTAAATCTTGGGTATATATATATATAATATTTCCTTCAAATTTTTGACTGGCGATTCAATCTGACACTCGGCTATATATATATATGTAGTATCTTGTATATATGGACACGTGCATATTTCAGAGATATATCAATATATATATGTGAAGTTGTGAGCAGAAATGTATTTTTAGCCAAAAAAACAAAAGAAAAAGAAAAAGATGTGGGGGGGGGGGGGGAATGTATTTATTCATGTGTGGAAGGGGTTATCCGATGTGAGGAATGAGGAGATAGAGTTGGTGTGTTAAAATAAGCTTTGAACTGGGAATGGAAGGGGATGCTGGATGAAAGGGAAATAATGGATATAACTAATGGAGGAGGAATATAATTATTATTATTATTGATAGTAATATATTTATGGAGAGAAAGGGTGACATAATATGATGGACATCAAAATCGCAGCCACAAGAGAGAAAAAAGGGGCATTAGAAACATGTGAAAGAAATAAGCATAAGAAAGGTAACTTTAACGTTGTCCGAGGGAGGAAGAAGTTGTGGTCGTCTATCACACTTGAACTTGGATACGTAGAGACAAGGGAAGGGAAGGAAGAGATAATTACGAAAATGGAACCCAGAAGGATATGTGGCGTTTGCAATTACATTTTAGGTTTTTTTTTAAAAGGCCAAAAAAAAAACAAAGGGTAGAAGTGGAAAGAAAGAATCGGGAAGGAAAAACCATCAAGTGCATGGATGGGATTTTACCATATTAATTAGAGATTTTAAATTCAAATTATGAGAATATAGACGCGTCAATACCTTACTCGATTCAGATTGTACTTAGTCTTATAGCTTACTATTTTTTTTATTATCTGACTTAATTTAAATTAATTTGAATTTCAATAAATTTTATAATTTAATGATACAGGACCCGGGTGCTCATTTTTAAAAAATAAATCTAGAAGGAAGAGACAGTGGGGACACGTTTTGTCGTGTGATTTGTACGTGTGTCTTTTGGCTTCTAGTCGCGCTAGGAGCCATAAACCCAAGTCAATTCACTTTATGAGTTTTTATAATTTTGTTTTTTTTAATGATCTTAAATGTAAAATCACATTTTTGAGTTTTTTAAGTATTAATTATTTTATTTTTAAAATATTTTTATTTAAAAGTAAGAGAAAAAATAAATTATTTAAATTTGTAATATATTTATTAAGAATAAAAATAAAAAAATTATATTAATTTAATAATAATTTTAATAGTATAATAAATTTTTATTAATTCTAACAAATTAGTTGAATGGGGAAGGAATATGCTTTTCCCTTGCTCAAAATGCCTTGTTGGAAAATCTGTCCCACACACATTGCATTCGGTTACTGTTTTTAATCAATCATTCACTTGCAAACCAACTAGTCAAATTGTGGTCCCTATTAATTGTCATTTCGGTTTCTGATATAACTATGTTTGCGGTTAATCCAACTGCACAATTTTGTTTTGCTAAAATCCAATTTCGTTGTAATAATCAAATTCATATATGTGTGTGTGTGTGAGTGTGTGTGTGTGTGTTTGACTCGATTTTCAAACTTCATCATTGGAACCCGCGAATTATAGTTAGAAATGAACTTAATGGGCCCGGGACCCTCTCTCTATTTGTTTTTTTTACTAATTTAGATGTCAAGTTTTAGTTTTATTACACACACACACACACACATATATTTGTTTTTTTTTACTAATTTAGATGTCAAGTTTTAGTTTTATTACACACACACACACACACACACACATATATATATATCATGTACATTTCATCCATTTCTAAATATAAGATATAAAACTATAAAAGATGAGTCTTTTTTTCTAAATATAAAATATATTGAGAGGGTTATCTGGTATATTTATTATTTTTTCTAATTTTACCTTTTATTCAAAAAATAGATACAATTAATTTTTATTAATTACAATATAAAAATATTAAATATTAAATGAAAGTATTTTAGGAAATTATTTTGAATTTCTAACCAATTTAATGTTTCTAATTACTTTTTTTAATATGTATAAATTAGTTATTTATAACGTATATATAAAAATAGAGGGAGTAGTTCACTGACTTTGGACTATAGTTTCTCTTCATGTAGTGATGCACGGTTGCATAGAATCAATTTTGTTTGATTCCGAATCAAAATTAAATTGAATCAAGAACCTATTACAAAGAAATGAATCTTTTCAGTTTTGTGCATGGTTGGTTTAACTGGCGTTGGATTTAAATTATTTATAGTTACCCAATGAGCACCTAGCTCAATTAGTAGAGACTCTTGCCAGTGATTTCACATTTGAACTGAGAGAAAATTGAGAGAGACAAAAGTATACTCTCTATATTAATTGCACTTTCACTTACTTTTTTTACTTTTGAATTATTTAACTCAACAAGATTCAAATTACATTATAGTTTTCTTTTCTAATTTTGTTTCATGCTTATTATGAATTATTTCATTTAAGCAGATTTTATATACTTAAATAAATATAATTTTGAGGCTATAATTAATATAATTTATAAATATTATACGGATATTTGATTGATTTTATGTTTTTTTCATATTTATTTGCAGGACAAAAGGTCCAAAAAAAAAAAAGTCAACACAACTTGACCTAAGAGTATCATGTCAATTTAGTTCTTGAAAATGCTTATAATTTTACATGTAAAAAACTTTAAAATTGGTTACAGGTCCCCACTCCACATTTATCTTACAATTCCCCCACCACACCCCACACCCCCCCAAAACAACAATTACTTTCCTAGATCCATCCCAAGGGCGAGGGCATCCAACCTTGCACCCTAGAGTCAGTACACAACTATTTTAGGAAGCTTTTTTGAGGAAAAATATCAAAATGGTGGCTAAGGGAGAAGACGAATAGATGGAGGCACGTCATCTGTACCCAGCAATTACATAATATTTCTTTTCCTTTATTTTTAGTTTGATGTTTTGGGTTTCTATATTTTTTACTTCTTCTTTTTATTTAGGGTTTGCTAAATTCCCAAGCTGGGAATAGGAATGAAGCTTCATTATCCTGACAAATTGATTTTGATTTATGTTCATAACTCTTGGGTTTGAATGTTTTATATAATTTAAACTCCCTTTTATATTTATTTTATTATACCTTTCGTTGATGATATGATTAGCTACAAAATAATCTTATCACTGGGATTGAACGATAGATTGAGATATGAAACTTATGCCATATTTAGTAGAAAAGAGTTATTTTTTAGGGAAATGTAGAGGAAGAGGGAGAGAGAGATGTTAAATCCTTATATTTCAGTGATAACAATACTCGTCAACATCGTGTTTTTTAATGCTAATTTGCAATTTAAAGTGGCTAAATGGATCTCAAGCACAAGCAATTGGAAAACAAGTTGAAGAAACTTTAGTTTATGATCTTCTACATTTTTCACTTGTAACTTGCTTAGTTTGAGAGCCTTAGAATAGGTTTTCAAATTGTTCAAAGTAGTTTTTCAAACTAATAAAACACAACTTTCCAGACTTACTTAAGTTAACTTCCAAGTTATAAAGTTGATTTATTTGGTAAACAAGTTTCTTTTATACATGCTTTGCTAAATTAGGGAATGGTTAGAAATCAACTTGTGTTACTAGAAGTCGACTTATAAACTGATTTGAAAAGTAGTAACTCTTTGGAATGATTAAAGGTCGACTTATAACTTCAACCTTATGCATGAAAACTATAAACTTATAAACGGTTAATAGGTTGGTATTGTTTCTAACCACTATAATCTTATGCAAAAAATTATAAATAAGTGCCTCATTTAAGTTCGGAAGGTTAGAAATTATTGCTTTCACTGTGCTAAATGATTTTTTTTTTTTACAGTTATTACACTTGATAAAGCTCTCAACTAACTTTTATGCACTTCATTGTATTTATATTCTCTGAGAGAATTCAATCACTTTCCTGTCTTAATTTTTTTTTAAGATTACTCGAAGATAAGGATCCTTGAGTAGGTATTGGGTCACTCTTGTAAAGAAGAGTGAACCTTAATGTGTACTTTGTCAGCAAGAGCTCTTTGTAATTTTGAAAAATTAGTGAAATATCTCAAGAGAAATATTAGGGACAAGATGTAGCTCGGTGGTTTAATTGAGTTGAACTAATTTAAATTTCTTGTGTTTTTCTTCTTCTATTCTTCTCTCTCAAATTGTTTTTGAATATCAAAGTGTTCAATACTTTGTGGTTCAATCTCCTACTGTTTTGATTATTTTAATCTTTGTTTTTAAGCTTTAAATTTGTGTAAAACAACCAATTCATCTCCACTTTTAGGTGACTAACTATCCTAATAAGAGACTTTCATGAAAAGATTATGTTTAGGCCCAAGACGTATTTGGTAGGTCCGAAGAAATTAAGAATTTTTTTATAATGTTACATATTTGGTATGAAGCAGTGAAGGATGGAAAGAAAAACCAAACTGACCAAATGACGGGAGTACCTTTCACTATCGAAATTGTGTCTTGAGAATTCAAGCAGTGCACTATTTTAAGTTATAATATAATAGTTATTAAATATAAAATATGTGTGGAAATCTCCGTTTCATTGTATAAGTGAAGGAAGCCGAGTTCCTTTACTTGAAGAAAGAATAAATTCCCTAAAAAGCTTAAATAATGTATTCACATAAAGATTTTTTTTTTCTTTTCTTTCTTTTTCTTTATTTCATGAAACTCCTTTTTTTATCTACTAAACGTGACCAAAGTTTCAGATCTAAGAAGATGGACATAAACAACCTAGTCTAGACATAGAATTAGGTGTCGAATTAATTTGATCAGTTTATAGATACTAATTATTTAGGTACAACCTATTAAATTGACAAATTAATACAAGATATTCATAATGACCACTATTATAATTGTAAGAGTCAAAATTCAGTTTCATAATCAATCTTCCCAAGAGGTAAATCTTGACCCTCCAGCACTATCCCCACAAATAATGAAAAGAGAAAATTTAAATGGCGCTTAGGTTAATTGAAAAGAATTTGATTTCCCTTCAATAAGGTCTCCAATCCAAATCTTGTACATGAGAATGTTTGAATCCAAATTAATATGAATAGTTATAAAGAAACAAACTAAATCATGAAAATTGATATTCAAATAAATATAATTACTTTTCCCATATTAAAAGCCGAATCAAACTAATTTATTTCAAATTTATTTTTTTAATTAATCAATTTAATTTAGTTGGAATTTGCTTTCGTTATTTTGAACAGCCCTAAGTAACCACAGGGATATGTGTTTGCTTAACTATACACTTCTTGATTAATTTTATTAATTTTTTAATACTTTAACTATAAATATAGTAAAATTATTTCTCTCTTGACATTGTTGACTTGCTTAATTGAAACTACTTATATCAAATTAAATTAATTTTTTATAATAATTTTAAATGCTTTATTATGCTAACAAAATAAATAAAAAATAATATTATTAATTTTAAATATTTTATTATGACAAAAGTATACTTGTTGATTAATTTTATTAATGTAGTTGGACAATTAATATACTTGAATTGAGAAGTAATAACTCGAATTTTATAACCAACTCATTAATCGTTACAAGAGTGGATGGTAACCCATCAACTTCAAGTTTATTATTAATACGTATAAGTATTTATGAAATTAATAGGAGTGGGTTGGCCAAAAAAAAAAATAATTGGAGTGGTCCTCCACCTACAAAAACCACACCACAAGAGGAAATTTGTCGTATTTCATTTATCTTCACAAAAAAGATCTAAACTTTAGAGTCGTTGTTGAGGCTACCACATCACAAAAAATGTATATTAATTTGGAAATAACACTTAAAATAATATTTAACACTGCTTTTATTCATAACCTTCTCGAATAAATTTTTGTTTTTTAAAAAAGTTAAGGAACAGCAAAGATTTATGTAAAACCACATAAATTATCACGTGCTTCAAACTATATAAGAGAGGGGGAGATGAATCTGCAATTAGATGCATTGATCCTTACCAAAAAAAAAAAAGATGCATTGATCTTTGCCTTCTTCAATCATCAATGGAACATTATATGTACCTGTTTTTTCAGCACAGATAATAATAAAAATAAAGAAAAATAATAAATTCACTAGCAATCACAAATGTGATACAATTTTGTGGGCCTCATGAGTAGAGATATACTTTGAACATGACACATTTTACGTTTGTGTACATAAACAAAAAGTCAAGGTTTTAATTAGAGCACGTGTGGATATATAGATTCATTTGGCACATGATTCACGACATTAGTTTACTCCAAATGAGTCTGAAGCATGATTTGGTGAAATAGTAAGATACTCCAAATTAATGATGACATAATCATATTTACAAATTGCGTGGAGAAACAGATTACTTATGGTACAATCATCGATCAACGAATTGAAAACCTATCCCTATAATGCCTATTTCTCTTAAAATTTAGGGGGGGGGGGGGAGGATGGGGGAAGGGGAAATTATAATGAGAGATCAAAATAATAAATTTATTATAAAATAAAGCATGTTATTATTTATTCTCTTAATTTTATTATTTAATATTTTAAATTTTTACACTTTTTTTTAGTTGAAGTTCTTCCTTCCTATTCCTATAATGCCTATTTCTCTTAAAATTGAAGGGGAAAAAGGGAAAAATTATAGTAAGAGACCAAAATAATAAATTTATTATAAAATAAGGCATGTTATTACTCATTTTTCTAATTTTACTATTCAATTTTTTAAATTTTTACACTTTTTTTTAGTTAAAATTCTTTCTTATAATTAATTGACTATACTGGTCCTTAATTGTAATTTAAAAAAAAAAAAGTTCCTAAAGTTCTTTGATTTCAACGGCATCATCACTCTTTGTGCCCTTCTCCTCCATCTTCTTTAGACATTTCAAAATATGTAACTTCATTTTCAGTTTTGACTATATAATCCTTTTAACTAAATTATAAAAACCAAATAAATTAATTAAAATTAATAAATTTATACAAAATTTTAGAAACTTCCTTAATTTACCCTTAATAAGCTTTTAATATAATTTTGAAAGAGAATTTCATTACATTAACCGTTCATTTGAAATAAGGAGAAAATTAGAGAGAAAAATAAGAATGAAAATAGATGGAGAGTTAGTCTATATTTATCCCTATTTTTTCTTTTAGTTTTCTCTTCCCCTTATTTTACTCTCATTCCACAAACAAAGTCTAAATGTAAAAGTATTAAATCAAGAGCATTTAGGTAAGGAAAAAAATTTTGGTACTTAAGCTTATATACTTAATACACTTTAGTCCAATTAAATTAGGACAAGTGGATCTTATATATATTATTTATTCCATAACGAACTTTTATTATTTATATTGTTAATTTATTTTTAAATTAAAGATCCATGTATTTTGATTTGATTTGATTTGGTAAAACATTAAGTATATAAGTTTAAGTACATAAGTCTATTTTGGCAAAAAAAAAATCTCTAAAATAGAATTAATGTCTCATGAATTAGTGTATAGTGTCTTATAGTAAGGATCATGGAAATCTTCAATATTGATCTTTACAAAAATTACCGGAAGGAGAGTATATACATATATATACATATATATATATATATTCATGCTTTCAAAATTTTAAGTTAGATTATTTTAAAAATTATAATTATATTTGTTGTTAAATATTAAAATTAGAGTAAAATACGATGGCCTCCATTTTATTTTGTTCTAATTACATAGACTTACCCTCTTTTTTCAAAACCTATAATTAAATTCAGTTTGTTAACTCCGTTAAAAATATTCCAAAAAATTCTAATGTTATTTTCATTAACAAAAATTATATAAAACTAATTCATATTTCTTAATTTACCCTTAGTTATCCTAAATCCCTAATTTTCATATTCTTCCCTATATTGTTGACGCCTCCGTATCGGCAAACTCCTACGACGATATTATTTCATTCCAAGAACATTTGTCCTCTTCAGTAAAACTAGGAAATATACAATTAAGTCCAAAAAAGAAAGCTTTTGAAGAATTACATTCTAGCTCAACCAATCCAGTTTCTGCCATTCACATGAGATATAATTCATGATTTTGCTTTCATAGATTTATCTCTCATCAACACCACCCAATTCTACAAAAATCTGGACAATTGATTCCTACTTATTGTTCATATTTCATTTTTTTATTTTTTAAATTAACTATTTCTTCCTTTTTATATTTTATGTTTCCTTCTGTATATCTTTTCTCATTCACTACAAAAAAATGTCCATTTAGTTACGAATTTTAGAGATGGATTAAAATCTGTCACTATTAGAGATGAAAATAGAGACGGATAACGAATTTTTTTAGCAAAATAACTTTCTTTCATATTAAAAATAATGGAAAAGTATTAGAGACGGAGTTTGAGATGGGTATATATCGTTTCTAATAAAATCCGTCTCTAAATCCGTATCTAATAATATGATAGAGACAAACTTAGTAACAACTAATTTTTCATCGCTAAATAAAAAAATCCGTCTCTAAAAATATCCTATTATTTCTTGAAAATTCTTTGACATTTAGAGATTAATTTTGTGACGGATGTTTTTAATTTATTGTGATGGATAAAAATTTGTCACTAAACCTATCTCTAATTTTTTTTTTTGAGATGGATTTAGATACGTATTTTTAGTGAATGCAACAATAAATGTCTTGCCCTAAATTCGTTTCTAATATCTATTTAGAGATGAACTTAGAGACGCATTTGTAATGAACGCAGCAACGGGTGTCTTGTCTGTCTCTAAATTAGTCTCTAATTCACATTTAGAGACGGATTTAGATACGGATTTTTTTTTAAAATTACTTCAATTTTATATAGTATTATTTTTTAATATTGTAATATGTTAATTTAAATTTTGAGAGATATTTTCAAATTTTGGGTATTTTTTAAATATTATAGTATGTTAAATGGACCAAACTCATGAGTTAACTAATTTAAATTAAGTGAATTGTATTTCTAATCATATTAAAAGGCATTTCAAAAAACGACCTTAAACTAAACCACCAGAATCCTAAAATCTAGTGTTTCTTTTATTTTTTTAGGAGCATGCTTGGTAGTTGATGGAAGAAAATCGAGAAATTGAGAATATAGGATGAGAATGAAAAATAAAAAATGAAGGAGAGAGGAGATATATAGAGAACTTTAAGATTAGAAATAGTAAAATGAAATTAAAGGAAGAGTTGAAGTTTTAAGAAATTTTAGACTAAAAGAGAATGTAAGCAATTTTATCATAGATGACATTTAATTGTCCTAGTAATTAACAAATATCTAGAATCAATTAATATTAAATAATATTTTTTATTTAATTAGTAATCCATATGTTGATAAATTTTTTATATTGGATATGTTTGTAGAATTGATTTCAAAAAAAAGTTTATCTTTAATAATATCATTTGGTTTAAAATATCTAAGTAGATTATCTTAATTTTATTAATTTATTTTACTTTGAATTAATAAGTTAATTTTTAATTCTATTTCATGATAATAATTTCAAAAAATTGTGACAACAATAAATTTATTATAAACTTATTAATCATTAATTCTTTCTAAATCAACCTTCTTTTGAGAATTTACATCTACATTTTAAAATTAAAGTTAAAAGTAATAATGATACTAAAAAATAAATCAAATCAAAATCAAATAAAATTTCAAACCTTTTTCATTATGAATCCATAATTAAATTTATGGTGTAAATAATAAAAAGATATGTTCCTTTCTAAATTTAAAATGGATATATATAATACTTAATCAAGACTTTGGGTTAGATCATGGACTGACATAAAACTCGATCATATCTGTTCCCTCCCACCTCTAATATATATTAAGCATATATATAATATAATTTATTAAATAATATAAAATATGATATATATATATATATATTATATGATATGACTATGCAAAAAATAACATAATAAAATATTAAAACATATGGATCATAAACATAATATATATAATTATTTTTATTTACAAATAAAAATTAAATTTAAAAGTCGGCTAGAAAAATAATTTTTTTTCTTTCCAAAGAAAAATAAATATATTTATAGGAAAATTATTTAAGATCTAAACAAAATAATATAAATATTCGTATAAATATAAATATATATAAATAAAATATTTTATGATATTAATAATTGAATATAAAACATATGTGTATTTTTTAATAATATATTGACTTATAAATATATATGTTTATATATTAGTGTGTAGATAAATAATATATATTTAATATTACATATAGGGACTACTGAAACATTTCAGTTCAACTGGCAACATGATGACTACAAAGGTATTGGAAGTAAGAGGTCATGACTTCGAACCTGGGTGAGACACATTTGAAGCTATTAATATGATACGGCACTACAAATGATATACCAGTGATGTGACGTGGGCTTCGGACTAAGGGGTGAAGTGGCTAATGATTATATTCTATTTTTATTATTTTATTTGATTATTTTTAACAATTTTGGTAACAAATTTTGATTGAGATTAGAGATGAGATTAGAAATGAATTTGTTTTATTTAGAGACGGAATAAATCCGTCTCTAAATAGAGATGGATGAGTTAATCCCTCTCTAATTATTTAGCGACGTCACTTTTAGAGACGACTTAAATGTTGTCTCTAAATTCGTCTCTAATAGATTAGAGATGGATTTTGAGTTATTTAGTGACAGATTTTGGCCATCTCTAAATACCTCTTTTTTTGTAGTGATTCATTTTCCATATTTTTCCAGAATTTTCAACTATCTTCCCTTCATCCCATTATTTTCACAGTAAATTGAAGAAAAATTAATTAATTTTACTTTAAAATGGTAAAAATTTGATAACAATCTTTAATGAAAATAATTGCAAATGAATGTATTTAGAAAATATGCAATTGAATCAACAAGTGTTAGTTCTAGCAGAAAGAATTATGAATGTTTAAACACGATGTTTCAGGTTTGAAACTGTGTGAATGCTAAAAAAGCCTTTGAGAAAGTTATCCTTAAAAGACACACGTATGTAACTCAATTCAGATTAATTGAAATCTAAAATGACAACTAAACACTGGATGGTTATTACAAAGAAAAAGAAAATATGCAATTGAAAAAGTATTCAATTAAAATCAGCTAAGTTAATGTTACAAAAAAAAGATCAGTTAAGTTAATAATCAGTTGAAAAATATGTTGAGTTAAAAATTTGAAGTTAAAAAAATTAAGTGTTTAATAATTTTTTTACATAGACAACCAATTTTCATGTTAAAGAGGGTATTTTCGTCCAAAAAAAGTTTAGTTTAGATAATTTAACACCTTATTAACAGTTTAGATGGATAGAAGTGGAATCTTCAAGGAAGTCTTCTGTAATATTATTTTTCGTTTTAGGAAACATCTTTATAGGTTTTCAAAATGAAAAAGAGGTCTCTATTAATTAAGGCATAGAGGTTAGTATATTTTATTCTTAAAAAATTTATATCTAGTTTTAGAAAAGCTTATTATCATTTTTTAAAAAAATTATAGTTTTAAGTAATTTGGTAATTTTCTTAATTTAACAGTAATTTTCTTAAAGCTTAATAATTTTTTTAATTTAGTGATCATTTTAGTCCCTAAAAATAATTATAATTTAAAATTTTGCTTAACTTGAGTATTTTAATATGTGAATTTTTAAAATGTTTTCTTTCCTCTTTTTACTTTAAAATGTATGTCAAAGAATTTGTTTTTATGGTCACCTGTTATAGTTTATAATTTAATTGGTAAAATATTAAAATTGAAAAAGGGAAATAATTATTCTGATTGTGAATAACTTGTTTGGGAAGACTTTCTAGAAAATAATCGTTGTCCTTACCGCAAGATTAGAAACCAGCCATTAATCAAAATGCTAAATCAACAAGTATCAATTTCAACTGTCATCTCTTGCAATAATTTCAATCACAGGTTCAGCAAATTCTCAAAGAAATACGCCAAGTTTGAATTTATGGAAAGTAACTGTTGGTATAACTGCATGAGAAGAATTAAATCAGGAAAAATTACATCTATGAGGACTTATACTTCGTAAATTTTAAATTAAAAGATCTTTATAGTTAATTACTTTCGATGATGGGATTCCTCCCCTTCTTGTTTTGAAGAGTAATTTTACTGGGCTCTAGCCCTCTCCTTTTATCAAGAAAAGATATCATTGAGTCAAAGGAATTTTTTCGCTTCGAACAGAATAATTTTTAACTTTTGGTTACGTAATACTTTTATACTCATAAAAAAAATTGAGTATTAAATTAATTTTAGCAATAATTTTTTTCAAAATTTAACAGTAACTCTAAACCTAATAAAAGACAGTTTAGTCTTTAGAAATAATACATTTTTTTTGAGATTTTTTTACATGAAATTTACGAACACTGAATCCTAGATATAAATTTTTCCCATTAATAACGTTTGCAGACTTGAAGTTTCTAGTTATAAAATAAGGCATTTATAATGTGTCAACTACAACTAAGAGCAGTTTTTCTTCACTGTACTTTTCATTTACTATACTTCCATTGCATATTACGACCGTCAGATTTACAGTAAAATGTTCAGATTTAATATTTTATAAAAACATTGTTAAAATATGAAAAAAAAACAATAATTAAATCCAAACTGTTTACTACAAATTTAGTGCCTGTTTGGTTCTCATTTTCCCAAATCAAACTGTACTTTCTAACCATCATTTTCTTCTTTTTCATCCAAACAGCTTTTTAATAAACTTCTCTACTTTTATCCAAACTTTATTTTTGTAAACTATGGTTATTCTAAAAGTATTTTTATAAAAAGACAAATCAAACGGGCACTTAATGGTCCAAATCTACACAGTAGAAAGAACACTCACATCAAAATTAATCGTCTATGTTCAATTAAGTCAAGAGTTAAAAAGTCTATTGGTCTAAGTAGAAAATTCGTTTTAATTAGAAATATTCATTTTGGCCAAATAAATTAGGAATATTCATTAAAATGAACTAAACAACATGGTTTTCTACAAAATGAAACCTACTCAGTGTTGTGTATAATCGAATTGGTCCGGGTGTGATTTTGATTTATTCATGCTTACCAATTTTTTTTATTTAGCCTTTTACTAATTTTTAATTTTTTTTAACGTGTATATTTGCTACTCTGAGGCCCTGAAACCAAACGAAACAGTTTCACAATGTTTCTCCCCCTTTTTTGCAAAACAATTTTACAATGTTTAAAACTAACTTTAGATACTAGTAAATAATCAGTTTCCAATTCCTAGAATAGTCAAAAGTTTGGCAGTACCAAAATCTTTGGTAATAATGAAAAAGAGGAGAAAAAATGTACATGTAAGGGACACAGTTATTGAAAATTGATAAGTGAGTCAATGTAATCAATTTTGATATGTTAAAAATTGAACTAAACTAATTTTTTTTGAAAAAAAAAGTTTGCTATTTCTGTATCAATTTGATTTGATTTAGATTGAATTAACTAATCTGGGAGGGATCTTAAACATCCCTATTATTAGTGACGACCAATTGCAAATCTTGTCAATTATTAATGACCACCAGTTGCAAATCTTGTCAATTATTAATGACCACTTTGGCACGTTTATCATGTAGACACAACTAGTTAATATTCGAGGCACCCACATTGTAACATCTCCAGTTTTCAATATATTATGAGTAGATAATATTATAAATAATATTAAACTATTCTGAATTAATTTATGATAATTGGAGAAGTCTGAATATTTAATTAAATAGGTATAAGGTTCAAAATATATAAAAAATATTAAAAAGGGGCTTAAATGGGATAAAACAGTCATTTTGCCAAAAATTAAGGGCAAAATAGTTATTTTATAATAGAAGAGAGAGAAAATAATATCATAATACTCCAATGCAGACTAAAAATATAAGTGATACTGGATATATGGGCTCAAAGAGGAAAAAATACTAGTCCGGTAAAATGCGGGTCCCATATGAATAGTAAATGTCGAGGAAGATTAATAGTAAAAAGTCAGACAAGTGGACCACTATAGAAGTACTGAATCTGGTAAGAGTTAAAGATCAATATACTTTTACCATAGTTAAAAGGGGATTTGTAAAAATTATTTACCAAGTACGGTAAAAAGTTCAGTAAAAAGATAATTACTTAAAAATTTGCTGGATTAGGCAAAGGTAAAAAGTAAACATTTTTCACCCCTTAGTTGGACAAAAATACCCTTACCCATTCCTATCACAAAGCCAAAAATATTTTGGCACAAAATGGTAAAATAACATAAAATATTGAAGATAAAATTTGAACCTTTAGATCAAGAAGTAATCCAAGGGCTCACATTCACCCATTTTTCCTATAAATAGACCCTTTTCCCCCTTGTCATTTGCTTATTTGTGAAATACTAAGAGAGTGTTAGAGAGAGAAGAAGGAAGGGCATGTAGAGAGAGAAAGAGAGAAGGAAGGGGAAGGAAGTGAGAAAGAAAATGGAGGCTAGAGAAAGTCTCTAGGAGGTAAGCTTCTTCTACTAAATTTCTTTTAGCATCTTTTTTCTTTTATTTAGTTTAAGGTTTAATGATATTCTAGATTTCAATTAAATTAAAGAAGTGATCTAAAACTAAGTAAAATTAAGGTTCAAAGAAAAGTTAGTAAAACTCAAAAGAAATCTATTACTCTTATTTAATGTTATTAGTTATGAATGTTTTATATGTTATGATGATTTGTAAATGATATCATGTTGCTATTATGAATATTTTTCCATAATTAGTGGCTATTTTATGTTAAGGGCTAAGCCCCAGGATACTCATTTACTAAGCCATTATGCTGCCAAAATTTTGTTAGATAATATGGAAGTTTTGATAATTTAATGAAAGTATGTTATGTTTTATATACTTTCAAATGTTTCTGTGATAATATGATGATATATGTAAATTGACTGCTGAGATTCCTAAATCTCACCCCATAGTCTCCCAATTATATGGTCTAGCCATGGTACAGGAAAGCATGTATAACGTAAAGAATAATGATGATAGAATCTTGTTGGAAAGCTATTTTGTTTTTGTTATGTACTGTTTATTTTTGGCTGCTGTATAAATTTGTACATACCTCCAAAAAATTTAGTGGTATATAGGAATAGATAGATATGTATCTCAAGAACAAAATGACACTAGTTTGGCTGTATTTGAATTTATATAATGATAATTATTTATATTTTTCTAAAACTGCTCCAGTGAAAGTTATATTTGACCCTTAAAGGTTTAAACTACTGCACTTGTTAGTAGAAGTAAAATAAACTTATAAGAAAAATATGCTTAGAAATTAAACACGTAAAGCTTTCCAAAGATGATAAGTATGAACTAAATGACTTTGTATATTAGAAGAAATGAATTTTCAAATTTAAGGTTCAATTTTTAGACAGAAACAGGGATGCGAAAATAAATAGTAATATTTATGTAATAAACTGTATGAATCTGTGCGTTCATTTCCTAGTTCCTTATTTTTCTTTGAAAATTCAAGATGTGCACAAATTTTAGAAACTTAAATCACTAGAAAATTATTTTATACATTTAGTTATGATTTTTTAAAAATTGCTGCGCAGTGAGCTAAAAAGCTGCAAGTAACAGTTTTAGAAGGTTTTAAAGTTTCAATTGGTTCAAGTTTTTTAAGACTATTTTCATATCCTAAAACCAGACAGTTTTCATGGGAAAGTTTTAAAATGTAATATGTAACACACATGTACCATGGAAATGAAGTACTCAGAGAGAACCAAGTTGAGATCAAAGAAGTTAAGACCCTTGATATCTTACAACAAGATCCTTGACTTGAAACACCACCAAAGGTTGATCACTTCCTTGGATAAGTCAAGAATTTGTATACCTAGAAGAATAAAATGATGCACATAAGTTCACAAGTTTGCAAGAAAATTCACTCTTTATTGCTGTCCAAAATGTATTACAATATGAGGTATTTATAGACTCATTAGATCCTTCTAGAAAACTAAGGAAAAATAAATAAATCTAGGATTAAATCTGGCATGTGCCTAAATACTATTTAGGAAATTAATTATTCGTTAGAAGAGTTGTAAAAGCTTTTAGCAAGCTCTTGAAGAATAAGACACAACATAAATTAAGAAACTAAATTTAAAAAACGCATAGGAAGATTGACACTTTAAAAATATGCCTAAATTATGAGTTACTTGAAACTTAAGTAATCATAATGGACTCAGGATTGAGGACAATACTTTGGGCCTTTGAAAATATAATTAGGAATCTAATAAATAAACACTTTAGACATATAAATATTGGATTTAATTAAATACACGAAAATTAAACCCAAAATCAGAATTAAAATAGTCTATCCATTCCAGAATATAAGAAGTAAATAGCCATATTATTAGAATCAACAAAACAGTTACACATTATAAATATTTCACAAAAGAAATTTCTTTTTCACAAACGTCCTCATTTAATTCTCTTCGGAAATTAAAATTGTAAATAAATCTCTCTCATACTTAATTCTCCTCGTAAAAGTAACTTTACTTTAATTATGGGTAAAATTGAAAAAAATATACTCTCTCCGGTCCTATATATAGGATCTTTTATCCTAATCCTAAATATAAGACCTTTTACAATATACAAGGTAGTATTTATTATACATTTCTAAAAAATACCCCTATTTAATGTATCCAAAGAAAAAGAGATTAAATAAGGGTAGTTTTGAAAAATGTTGAAATTTTTGGAGAAATCAAGGTAGTTAATTATTTTTAATTCTAATTCTTAATCCTCATGATTCGGTTAAAATGATCTTATATTAAGAACTAGAGGGAGTATTAATTAATCAGAAAAACCTTATTTGTCTCTTACATTTTGGAACAAAAAAATTGGGAAACGTTTCCTATATTTTAGAATGGAGAGAGTACTAAAGACTCATAATAGGCTTCATTTAATTAAAATCAAGTCTGTCCAAATAAACATATAAACTAAACAAAATAAAACTAACATACTTAAGCCCAAATAATAGATAAATCATTAAGAATAATGGGCTATAAGTGACACCTTGGTGGGCTAACTAAACTCCTCAAGAATCATGCCATTTAAAGTTTTGTTCTTTTAATCTTGGGTTTGCAACACAATCACCATGCTTCTTGGGCTAGGATAAGGTGCCATCTTCCTAGCAGAATTAGGCTTCAAGGGTACCTCATAATCTTCAAGGTAGAAGGGCTCATTCTTTTGCAACTCCATAATTAATCATTGCAAGGCTTGCTTCATGATTTTGGTCTAAGCCTTAGTCATTGGGTTTTCAATGTTTTGCAAAGGACCTTTTGGCACATTGCTTCTTCATGGTTGATTAGCTTCTTGATTCCCATGAGTTTATTTAAAGTTGTATTCTCCCATTACTTGATTTTTAAAAGAAATGAACTCTCATTAAGTTAATATTAAAAAAATTACATTATCTTCTCTTATCAATGACCATAAAATATAACACAGGAATGCTTGTGATTTCCTTTTATCTGGTGAACTATTTTGTTCAAGTGGTTATTTAATCTGAATTCTCAAAATTGAAAATTTTTGTAATGTATACTTGAGAATTGTGAATTTCTCTTTAATATATAACTAGGAGCAGCTTAGTATGCGGGAATAAGGAAAAGCTAGAACTTCCCATTAAGTAGATTAAATATTGTTGCTTAATTTTCAACAAAAGATGTACATTTACAAAAAGTTGAGCTTAATGCAAGAAATTTTACTTTCCAAGTAAATTAAACCTAAGAAGTTCTATTTTTGAAAGGTTTATAATATTTTTTTCAAAAATGCCCTTAAATTCTTAATCTCTTTCCTTAAAGAAAAAGGTAGTTATGCTCAAACATTAAAATATAATATATTTATTTAAATAATGAACTCCTCGAAAAATTAAAAAAATAAAATAAGTAAATTACATATCAACTTTCGTTAAAGTACTATATACTTCACAAAAAGTTATATTTTAAAAAGCCATATCAACTTTCTTTAAAGTACTATATACTTCACAAAAAGTTATATTTTAAAAAGTATACCAAAATGATCCTTTAAATTATGTCTAAATTATAGAAATTTAAGAGCAAATTGCTGAAGTTTATTATTTAACTTTTGTTTATAATATTTTTTTTCAAAATGCCCTTAAATTCTTAATCTCTTTCCTTAAAGAAAAAGGTAGTTATGCTCAAACATTAAAATATAATATATTTATTTAAATAATGAACCCCTAAAAAAATTAAAAAAATAAAATAAGCAAATTACATATGAACTTTCTCTAAAGTACTATATACTTCAAAAAAAAGTTATATTTTAAAAAGTATACCAAGTAATCCTTTAAATTAGGTCTAAATTATAGAAATTTAAGAGAAAATTGCTGAAGTTTATTATTTAACTTTTGTTTAATTATTTCAAATTAAACACACTTTCTCATGAATTATATAGAATTTAAGAAATAATTCATAGTGTGCATGGTTTGTAAATTGTTTAACTTACTATAAATTTTATTTAATTTAATATATTACTAATGAATATAGCCTTTGATCCTTATTATAAGTCGCTTTTAACTATTTTACATAAATTATGGAAAATAATTAAAAATAGTTTGTATTATTAAATTTTAAAAAAATTACCACTATTTTCTAAGATTGCCCTTAATTAGGTTCATACATTTATTAAGTGGTTTATTTTGTTCATAATGAACCCAACTTTCAAATTTCAAATTTTGCAAATAAAGTTAACCAACTAACTTCCGAAGGTCATTTATGAAAGAAATTTAATGCTTACGACATTTTGTAACATGACTTATATTTAGAATCATAAAATTTTCTAAAATGTGAACTATAATAAGGACATAAGGTAGTAATATGCCCCCATTGTTTCTATATGTATGATATCTTCTATAAATAATATTTGATCCAAAATATGGGATATTTTGTAGGTTGTCTGGTATATTAATTATTTTTTATTCATTCTTTGGTCTATAAGTAGGAGACAAATATTATGGAAAATATGAAAAATAATATAATTAATAAAGGTAAGATGGAAAATATTAAATTTTTTTGACAAAATTAATGATTCAATTCATTTTTTTAAATGTGTAAAGTAATTAAAAATTTCTTATATTTAGGTTTTGATGAAGTACTATTATTGATTAATCATACTTCCTCCGTCTCATTTTATTTGTCGCTATAGAGAATTTTAAATATCTAATTTTATCTATCATTTTAGAAATTTAATAAAAAATAAAATTTTTTTGTTTACAACTTCACCCTTAAACATTTAATAGTATATTATTTTTGAAAATCAATAGTATGAATAATAAATGGATAATAATTAAGAACAATTTAATAAAATTACATAGTTTATTAGATTATTTATTATTTTTTTAATTTGTATGGAAAAACCTTTAAAAAGATAAATAAAATGGGATTGTCGAATTTTTATGAGACAGTTGAAGAAAAGATAACTGAAAGCGAGGTAATGTCCCTTCGGTACCTAATGAAAGGAAAAGAAAATAAGTAAAGGAAAATATTCGATACTAGACAAGTTTGAAATTAAGGTAGGTGTAACAGTGCGATCGCAATTTCATGTTCATATTAAATATTACTCTCTCCGGTCCTAATTATAGAATTTTTTACTCTAATTCTAAATATATGATCATTTACAATATACAAAATGATATTTATTATACATTCCTAAAAAATATCCCTATTTAATATATCACAAAGAGATAAAGAAAAAGATTAAATAAGAGTAGATTTAAAAAAATATTATGATTTTTGGAGAAATTGAGATAGTTAATTAATTTTAATTTCATCCTTAATCCACATGATTTGATTAAAATAATCTTATATTAAGGATTAGAGGGAGTAACTTTATTAACAAGAGAGAGAGAGAGAGGGAGGAGAGAGAGAGAGGGAGGGAGAGAGGAGCGGTTTTGAAGGAAGTACACAGAGGAAGGGGGAATGAAAAGTAGAATAAGAAAAGGAATAGGAAGATGAAAATGGTTTTAGAATCACGTTTGGCATATTCAAAGAAATGCAGTATAATTTTTTAATTATTATTAATATTTAGAATATGAAGAAACAAAATTATACTTAAAAAAAAGAAGCCTATTTTGTCAAACCCAAACCCAAGTCTAGCGATAACCACGGCACCTTACATCACCAGAAGTTAGGATCACAAAAAAACTAAAACCACCGTAGAATAATCTCAAGTTTGCATATTTGGAGACTTCCATCATGGCAGGGAAGCCTAGCGACAACCACCGCACCTTACATCACCGGAAGTCAGAATCACAAAAAAACTACAACTAGCGTAGAATAATCCCGAGTTTGCATATTTGGAGACTTCCATCATGTCATGGAAGGAAACCAACTGCATGGATTTTGATGAAACTGGCATACACATATAACAAACTTCAATATTATTAAGGGTGTGATTGGGTTCAATTATCAGAATGCTATAAGTGCTTCTTTCAGTCCGTAAATACTTATTTGTTGAATAAGCCAAACAAGAATTGATTTTAGATAATCAATTCTCCCCTCAAAATCAATTATATGGAGAAGTGAAAAATTGTCAGTGATAATTATCAATTATTATCCGTTAAAAGCATTTAATGAGGATTTAAATTTTCTTAAAATTTTAATTATAAATTATAAATAAATTTTTAAAAATAGATGTTATTATTGAAGGAATAAGGGCATTCTAGCCATTTTCAGTGATTATCCATCTAAAATTGCTTTTGATTGAAATCATTCAAACATTTCATTTTGACTTTCAATTTCATTTCCACTTCTAAGGCTCAATGTCATTATACCCAAACATAGTATGAGGGTAGGTGCAACAATGAGATTGCAATTCCATGTTAGCATGAAATATTATAAACAAAGGAAAGAAGAGATAAGGAAGCTTAGAGGTGAACATGACCCACCCAAAATTGAAAAAATCAGGTCAGTCCAGGTTGTGGGTTAAAGAAATGGGCTCAGTTACGTTATACTAGCTCATCCCTGTATATATATATATATATATTTTTTTTTAATATCAATCATTTTCCCCTAAACCAATCTATGTTGGTCCTCTTATTGTCTTTCACACATCATTTAGAACTTGACTCTCGGCTCTCTCACCTTCCGACTCGTCTCAAAAGTCACATTGTTAGTTTTCACCTCTCCTCTCATAATCTCAGATTGTCAGTGCCCTCTCACCTCTCTCTCCCTCCCCGACACATCTCAAATTCTATGTTCAACCTTCTCCGCCACTATAGCCTATCTCAACCCTCATATGTTGCCATCGCTGCCATCTCCAAATCTCAGTCACCTCTTCTTCTCCTCTACCTCCTCTGTGCCATTGTCATCAAATCTCGCTGACCATCATCAAATCCACCATCTCAAATCTTGTTTTTGACTTTCTATCTTCTGTAGATCTCATCTCCCACCCTCCATAAATATTTGTTTGTGTTGTTGGATGTTATCAGCAAATCTACTGCTTGACTTTGTTGCCCCATTCACAAATCTAGTTTTATTGGTTAGCAGTGCATTTTCATTCATCCTCTTTATCATTTCTTTTTCCTTTTTAATAAACCCGGATAGCCCAATCGAGTCAACCCAATAAACCCGAGACTGGTCCTCAGGCAAGGGCAGACCTAGGCCAGGTCCGGCCCATGGGCACCCTAGGAAAGCTTGTATAATTTGTTGATAGTAAACTCCAAGCCAAAATCTAAGGAGTAGAGCATGAACAAGCTTTATGAACAAAAAGAATTAAACCTTTGCCATCACACTGGCGTTTTTACTTCATTAAAAACACAAAAACTTAACTATGAATGATCTCCATAAAAAACAAGAAATCATACTCTCAACACCACCCAAGAAAACAAAGGGAAAAACACTACCAAGTTCATAACAATGAGTGTACAAGAGCTCCTTCCTTCAACGCCAAAGCTCAACAACTACGCCTTTCTTCTCTTCAGATTGCTCCTGAAGTGCAAGTCCTAGTTCTAGTCCAGATAAAAACATGAGGCTGAACTAAATCTTTTACTGTGGAGTTCATCCGACCAGAGAACTTCTATGAATACATAAACACTGGGAAACAAAATTCTAGAAAATCAGCATGCAATTTTAGTAAACACAACTATGAAGGTCAAGGTCATATAAACTTCCACCTTTTCCCCTTCCAATTGTTGCCAACTTGACCGCACTCTGGGACAACTCTAACAAAACGTTGCCAGCCTAGTCAGTCGAACACAAGCTCTTTGTATTTTGCCTGACCTATGAGGAGAAACCTTAAGTATCAACAGTCACAGTAACTGATAAAAAGCTACATGATAAAAGCATATCACTTGGCCTCTTCAGACCCCTTCAGGCAAGATGATTCTCCATCGCCCCTCGCATTATGCCCAGCAGCTGAGCTACCCGGGCCATTGCCACCAGCTGCCCCTGGCTCAGAAGCATCTTGCTTGTTTCCTCCACGTAGGTCATTTGAAGGTGGGCCACCTCCAAGAGCAGCCTCATGCATTGGATGCATGCCATTGTTGATCACACCGGGTCTGATTCCCATTTGCCCTTGCATGGTCTGTGGGTGTAGTTGTTGCTGCTGAAGATCCTGCATTTGATGTGGGGTACCAAATTGCAATGGCATCTTTTGGGCAAAAATACCTTGCTGCTGAGCCATTGCCGCTGCCTGAGGGTGTTGCATATAGTATCCTGGTTGCATTGCCGGATGTGGGGCCATCTGTGAGGGTTCAAACATAACTGAACTGAGATTACTGGCGCCTGATAGACTACCAAAGGACCAGTACCAAACCAAATGGCCAAACAGCCAATCAAATCAATTAGAACTTTTTGGTTGGAGAATGAGCCAAACCAAATCTCAATTGTTTGGTTGATGCAGAACAATTGAATAGGACCAACGTTTTCAGTAAACAGATTGAATTCATTAGGGTGCAAAAACCATTAAACCAAATTTATGATCACCCTCACTAGCTATGCTCAATTTTAACCTGTGGAGGTATGGTTGGAGTCTGAGGCTGAGCATCGGCAATTGCAGCTAAATACATTAAATTCTTCTGAAGCTGAGCCTGGTATCTGAGAGAACCAAGTTACAAGATATTGACAATATTAGATTCAATCATAAATAACATGGCCATTTAACATACAAAGGCAAGCAATATGACTCAAAAAACTGAAGCTTATAAAAATGGAAGCAACATCAAATGCTCTATAGAACAGCTTTCCTGATTTGAACACAGACTGTTCTTCTTGCATATACATCACTGAACCTGCCTTTTAAGAATAAAAAAGAAAAAAAGCACAAAAATGGGGAAAACTTGAACTCGCTAAATATGATGGATCATCATTTTCAATTGGATGACAAAATCTTGATATAAAACATTTTGGTGGGAGGTTTAATCCAGAGCTCTTGTCAGATAAATATAAACAATGTTTTGACTCAGAGAAAAATGAGATAATGTGCTTACTAGTCATATAGAACTAAAAATAATTCAGACTAAGTCTGCGAGAATAAAAGACATTCAGACACAATGGAGAACTCACTTACTGGGCACATTCAGCAAGTTTTCCAAGATTTTGGTTGTCCAATATTGCCAGAATCAGCTTCTTGTTCTCATCAAGATACTGCAGTGTGTCACAATAGGGCATTTAAATTACACAAATTCAATGCCTATTTGAGCATAATCTATCATGTCAGTTTAATGGTCTGAAGCAATGATTATTGCGACAAGCAGAAATAAAAGAAGATATTGTTAATGAAGGGATAGGAAAAAAATTTCGTAACTTCAAGTATGAACCTATCAATCGACCAGACAAATATAGAATAAATGAATAATTTCACAACAGATATCTCTACAGAAAAACTGTTTAGAAACCATCTTCATATCCAAGGGGTTTAGTATCAAATCCTATTCCTTCAACAGACATGATAAAACTCAATTATTTGCAGCAACCAAACAAATAAGCAAAAAGATGTAAACCTCCAACAAAACAATGTCACCCATTTTATCAACTAACAAAACAGTCATGGACAACCATTTCTATTAATCATAGACAATCCCTGGACATAGGTGTCCTACGTCAAGAAATTTAGAAAAATATAAGAAATTAGAAGATAATAGAAAAAACAATTTTGAATAAAGAGCTTAAATACGCTAGATCTTCAAATATCCCAAAATATATTTACTTCTAACTGATATACCAACATGGAGTAAACACTGCCAGAAAATAAATGAATTAGAATTGTGATGTCAAACAGAAGCGATTCTTGTGCCTTTTTTGCTTTTCTTCATTTGGTGTGTGAGAGATCCACTAATTGATAAACACCACTCATATCACAAACCTCCAGAACAAAATCGTATCCCCAAAATCATTTGTACAAAATTCATTATTTCATCAGCTGGAGAATATGCATGAATTACTTATTCAAAACCATCCGTTAGAGTCACTTGTCTATTGGTTTCAGAGTTAGGTTCAATACTTAGTACTTATCATGAAGAATTTAAGTACAAAACAGAGATTGAAAAATCTCCAAAACAAAGAATTATCATAGGGAAAATTTCATTTTGCGCCTCATTTCCCCAAAATCAGTCCCCCACCCCCAACTGGTGCTTTAAAGTTTCTCAGTTGACTCCCTTGTGGACATCAATAAAGGATCTAGGATTTAATTGCTGGAAATGAAAATTAATAGAAAAAAGCGAACATGTTTATATGTATAGAAGTTTTAGGCAAAAGAATTTGTATATATAACATACTTTTTCATAATTTGCCCAAATTGAAAACGAAATTTCCTTATATCATAAAATTCATCTATCATTGAGTCATCTTGTAAAAAAAGGATGAATATTTGAGGAGAAAATTATACTTTGGGTCCTCACAGAGTCATTTAATTTTAACTTGTCCGTATAGCTTAACTAATTTTTAATTTAGTCCATGTTAGTATACTTCTGCCAATATACCATCTTGTTACTTTGAATATGTGTGATTCAAATTAATTCCGTCAACTTAACATAAGTTGCATCAAATGCCATAGATGTAAATTAACGGAACATCATTATTTGCATTTTCCTCTTTTGTTGATATGCATCATAAATATTAGGAGTTTCAAGATAGAATATTAAAGGTTATATAAGCAAAATAGTAATAGGACTTTAACAGTAGGGATTCAAATTTTAATTGAGATGATCACATGGATATTAGCCCATTTGGTATCTCTCTTGACAAGGTATTCCATTTCTATTGCACACAAAACAAAATACCTGGCATTAAATGACACACTCACAAACAAACTGATTGTGGACCAATCCCCATCTGACAAAACCTTAATTTTGCCATAATGTTATACCTTCCAGCCGTTGTAGCAGACAATTTGTTCATGGTATATAAGAAACATCCTACCATAATAGTTGGACTATTACAGAAGTGAAAAGGATACCTTCTGAATCTGCTCAGTAGTTATGTTTGTAGGTGGAAATGAAGGCATCATAGGGATCATTTGAGGTGTCTGTTGCATCTTTTGCACAAATTATTTGCACTGGAAGTAGCAGAAACAAAAAGCCCTAATGTTCCCAATACCCCAAAAGCAAATATGTTACGATATGTGAATAAAACGACAAGGAGAAAATAGAAGATAACAACTTTAGAGAGAAGACAGCGAAAGAGAACCTGGGTTGGGGGTAGGTGAGTGTGGGAAAGATTATTGGGATTGGATTCTCAGGATCCTTCGGATGTTGACGAGGCTTTGGTATCTGGAATTTCAAGACAAGCAAGACCATAAAAATCATAGAATCATGTTACTTAAGGAACCTCTGTAAATCAATTTTGCCAAATCAAAACAAACTTACTAGATTCGGGGTGGTTCGGATAGTTGCTAAGTCCAGGGACAAAGATCAACGATCACTATTTATAGATCCCCATGTCCTCGGATTCTCTTGTCTGAGGCCGACGGTTGCTTCGTTCGAGCCGGGTTCGGATTCTCATACTGTAGAACAACACCGTAAAAAGCTACTCGGATAAAAAAAATACAAACTTTGGATTGGGTGGATAAATGTTGGTCTAAAAAAAAGATTGGGTGGATCAAGAAACTGATATAATATCACAATTATAATTATAATTATAATTATAACTTTAAAAATATTTGGAATTTTTCTTTTTTGTTAGAAGAGAAATCAATCAATTAAAAACATAAAAGCTTCTGCCTACATCACTTTTTCTAACACTGGCTGCGTTGTTCCTAGCACTGTTTTTTTTTTCCGTCCCTTATTTCCTTTCATTGTTCTTTTCCGTTCATGTTTCATGTGCGTGCATTTGTGTGCTGTTCATCTCCGTTTGTCCTCATTTGTGTGCAAGTTTTGTGTAATTTCATCTAGCCCCTTCCCATGCATATGACAATTGGATCATCATTCTTTTTGGGTTTTGTGATATTCTCCATAATTCCTTCCGCTTCTTCCTAATCCAAGTAGCACCTGCATAATTTTTCCTTGCATATTTCTAAAGCATGTGTTGTCATCCTGAACCAATTTGGTAGATTCAGTGATGGCATGCGTTTTTAGTATTTCTTTTCCTTCTTCCTCTCTCTCTCCATCCTCTTCTCCTTCCTTTCATATTCTGCTTTCATTATCCTTCATCCTTATGCCATTGAAGCTCTTTCACACACTGTTCTCCCTCGATATACTTGTGTGTGTGTGTTTTATTTTAATTTTCATATTTCATGCTCTGAACTGAAAGTGTTGCTTGCGTTGCATAGGTTTTGTGCCGCCGATGTGAGATTGGAAAGTTATGAGGTCTTTGATCGATGTAAGAGGAAGGTGATGGTGATGGTGATGGTGAATCCGATGTAGATGGTGGAGCCATTCATAAAGGATTTTCTTGGTGGGGACAAAGTGCTGGGAACAGAGATCGAGGTGAATCCAAAGACGAAGAAGGCTATGAGTTTCGTGAAGAAGCCTGAGGTGTTGGTGGGGGAAGCAAAAGAGGCTAGCGATCCTTGAAGAGTTCAGTGACAAGTCACCTAATATTGGGATCAGAGATCATGAATCGAACCACGATCTCCATCTTTGATCTTCTTTACCCGTGGTGTTCAGCATCCACACCCATGGCCTTTGTCAATCTTTTTCACCAATTGTGTTCACTCCTTTGTTTCTATCGTGAACCCATTCAATTTAATCTTCTAGGGTTTTGATTCAACCTTTTATTTTGCAGTTATGGGAAAGTTGCATCCAAGCAGAGATGGGTGAAAGGGTGACTAGCAAGATGAAACGGTGACAATGGCGGTGAGGAACTCTTTGTTCATCAATCTTCAATTCAATTCCACAATGTCGCAAGCAAATGGCTACTAGAGTGGAGCTGCTAGTGGTGACGGGATTGGGATGGAGTTCCCAACTGGTGCCTCTTAACCATTCTTTTGTTTTTTTTTTCTCCTTGCATTAGGTACTTCCTTATTGTCTTTTTCCCTCTTATTCATTCATGGGATTTCTATTTAACTTTATGGTTGGGATCTTACAAGTATACATGGTCGATTGCAGTAATAAAAAAATCTCCAGAATATTCCAAAGGTTAAACTCAAGGGAGGTAGTAAATTTACCAGTTCAAAATTTTAGTCCCAAAGGCGAAAAACAATTGAATGGAAAAGATGAATAAGAAAGAAGCAAGCAAACACAATTAATACAAGTTTAAGTCAATCACAAGAAGCATTGGAGGATTGAGTTTCACCTTATGGAATAACTAGATTTTATTCTTTAATTAGACTGCACAATAATAGTTACCGTTATTCTTAAAGTATCCTAATTACCTCTCAGTCAATTAGTCCTTATTTAATTAAAATTCAATTCATTTTCGAGCAACTAAAGTTCCTAATTAAGCTTTAAAAACTACAACGTATATTATCATGAATTCCTAATTCTATCTCTAGATTAGTTATTCATGTTTACCTCTCTAAATCTAGATTTACTTTCCACCTCTCAGTCCATTAAGTTTATCCATTAATTAGATTTTATGATGATTAAGTATAAAATTCACATGAGCAAACAAGAGATAAATATAATAAAGAAATGAAGTAAATATCTCTTGAAGAACAAATCCACAGAGTTATAATTAAAGAAAACAAATTCAATCCATCCCCAGTCAGGTTACATCCCTACCCCTGACTGGGAAATTTAGCCACACATGAAAATAGAAATCAAATCAAAACTAAAATCTCAAATCACAGTGAAAATAATAAGAAGAAAGAGTTATAGTAGAAGATAATAAATCTATCTTTAGTACTCCCTAGATCTCCTTGCTCTCTTTTTATAAGATACTCCTAGTTGCTCCTAGATGCATTTTGAACCGTGTTTTTTGGTCTTTGGATGCATTTCTGAATCTCCCATTGTGTTTCTGCCATGTATCCTTATATAGAGAAAATCCAAAAGCTCATAAAAGCAAAAAATATCATGAAAACGCGTTAAAAACATATTTTTATGAACTTTTGCTGTTTGACCTGGTGCCAAGTGGCCATAGAATCATCAAATATAGCACCAGGTGGTTCTGAAAGGTGGAAAAATGTGAAAAATGAGTTGACTCGGTGCCGGGTGGATGTGTGGTACGAAGAACTCCTTCGTTTAGCTTCAAACAAGTCATCAGTTCATATTAACAATTTGAGCTTGATTTTCATCATGATAATGTTCGAATTTGAAAAAACTCAAAACATGAAAGTTGTAGTTCTATATCTTAGCTTTTTAAAGAATCTTAAATCACCTCAATCAGAGTTTAGATGTGAGAGTTATGGTTAAAATATCAAAAGATATTAAAACTTTTAGTATGAACAATTTATAGCGTTTTTACCTCGAATGCTTTCAAATGAGCCTATAATACCATGAAATACAAAAATATATAAAATCATGCTAAAATATATCAATATAAATATATTTAGATGCTATTTAAAGCTTAAATGTGGGTATTTTATATGTATAAAATAGACATATCACTCTGTTTTACTTTAGAAGGAAGATCCAAGGATAGAAGAGATTCTAAAAGATGAGATTTTAAAGCTAGAATAGAAGCAACAATATGTGTTTATCAATGTGTTTTCTGCTTGGGTGATATATTACTTTCATTTGCATATTTATTATGAATATTTACTTCTTCCAATTTTGTAGACAATTGCTAAGTAAGGACTTGACATAATTGGGTTTGAAAGAACTGCAACATGTCAAGCAGCAACTTAATGATGCATTATTGTCCGTCAAGGAGAAGGTCTTTCTCAGTTTTCATTTCTGCCTTCTTCTCTTTTCTATCCCTTGGGTGATGTTTTCTTATTCCATTGATAAGATATGCTTTAATGATTGCTATGGGCATTCACGTGTATTCTTACAGGAGGATTCACTTATGGAGCAACTGGAACAGTCCAGAGTCTAGGTAATTTGGAATCTGCTCTTAACATGCAAACTTTTTTGGAAATTAGAAAAAATTAACCTTCAAAATTAGATAAGATTGCATACTCGGTTGGTGCCATTTTCACATCCCATGTGCTAACAGTTAATGCTAGTGAGGTATGCTATATATTTCGTTTTTATGCCAATGGGTCTTAAAGTTTCATCTAAAAAGACAAAAAGAGGCTGCGAATATAAACTGAAAATAGAACTCTAATCTTGTGTATTTTCAACATGAAGACCTCAAAAAAGCTATGAACAGAGCCCACAAGAAAGCTTGAAAAGCTACCTTATACCAATGAAACTTTACTTAACACAATAGGCCTGAGTCTAAGTGAGACCCTGTTTTTTTGAAATGAGATGAAGAAAATGATATATATGTCGTTGCTTTTATTATGTTGTCAACTTTTGTATGCGAATGTATCTTCTTGCTTTTTCATTGATTGTAGAGCATAATGAAGGGGGCACTCACTTTGACTAGATTAGATTAGAACTGGGAAATGGGTTAACTCACCCTAAAATGGGCTGGCTCGCTGTGGGCTACCAGAAAATGGGCTGGCTCGCTGTGGGCTACCAGAAAATGAGCTGGGGGCTGGCCAGCCCGTTTTCTGATGGGTTGGGAAAATCCCAGCCTAGGACCACCAAGGGGGCTTGGTGGATCCGCCAGATATTATATATATATATTCAATTTTTTTTTGTATTTGAATAATAACTTAAATCACCAATATGAATAATAAAAAAAATAACATGATTGATTCATAATTAAATTAGAAATAGAAATCATATAAATCATTAATTTATCAAAATATATTAACACGTACTAATCATCATTTATGTAAGTATCATAATTCAATAACATTAAATATGAAATATGGGGAAATTTCAACTCCAAGTATAAAATAATTCTAGTTTTAAGTTTCAATATTAAACAATATATATATATATATATAAAGAAATAGAAAAAAGGTAATTTGAAAGAAAAAATTTAAAAATAAAAAAGCGGGCTAAACGGGCTAACCCACGAGTTTAAATAATAACTTAAATCACCAATATAAATTATAAAAAAAATAACATAATTGATTCATAATTAAATTAAAAATAGAAATCACATAAACTATTAATTTATCAAAATATATTAACACATACTAATAATCATTTATGTAAGTATCATAATTCAACAACATTAAATATGAAATATGGGAAAATTTCAACTCCAAGTATAAAACAATTCTAATTTCAAGTTTCAATATTAAATAATATATATATATATATATATAAAGAAATAGAAATAAGTTAATTTGAAAGAAAAAAAATTAAAAAATTAAAAAAAAAAAAGTGGGCTAAATGGGCTAACTCGGGTTAAGCGGTTCGGGCTGGAAAAAGATCGCATCAATATGGGTTTTATTTTTTTCAATCCAGAATCGCCATAAAACGGGTTAAAACGGGCCAACCAACGAGTTGAAGCCCGTTTTCTCAGCTGTAGATTAGATAGCAAACCGGTAGGCTATGGGGAAGGACTAGGGGGACTAGAACCCAACAAAGATTTGAGGTGACAATCATTTTATGTTAGGAAATTGTATTTTTTTTTTCATTTTGGTATCTTTGTGATTAGAAGATATTAGTGTGTGTTTAAATTTCTGAAATAATCACTTATGAAGCTAAAAAAGTGATTATGTCATCAGTTTCAAAACACAATCCTGATTAAAATAATCACTTATAGCCATTTAAGTGATTATTTTTATAAGCTACTTTTTTCAACTTATGATAATCACTTATTTTCTCATAATCACTTATTTCACTTTTTCTTTTCATTATTCACCCAATAATCACTTAAACCCCAATATCTAAACACATTTTATTTCTCAAAATCACTTATATGTTAAAAATATCTAAACACAATTCATTTTTGACATAATCACTTATTTTCATAATCTATTATAAATAATTATTTATCTTCATAATCACTTATATATAATCTAATCCAAACACACCCTTACAACCATCAAAATTTGTTGCCATCAAGTTTGGGTTTGCAGGGTCGCACTTTGTAAAGAATAATTTTAGATAATTCTGTTATTTCAGCTGGTCTGTATATTTTTTTGGGAATTAACAGAGGTTCTAGAATACACAGCTCACTCGTTTTTCTTGGTAGAATTTATGATTGTTTAATTTCATGATTTGTTTAAATCTTAATAATTAAGAAGATTAAAGTAAGGCCATCTATTACGATGTTCGTTAGCACCTTTGTTTATGAGTGTAAACAATTGATCATCGCATTAAATGCTGCGGTTATGGTTGTAACCCTTTTTCATCATATAAATTTTGTATGATATATTCACTCAAGCAAATTTTCTATTATCCATATAAATTATGTATAAATTTGGTCATATTATATTTTTTATCATGAGAAGATGCAAAGGATGTAAAAGAAAATAGATACAGGGAAAAAGATCTACGTGCTTAAGTTGAGTATTTTTTATAAGTTGCCTAAAAGTTAACAAAAAAAATTCCTTCCAATGATTTTAGTCTTGTAGCAAAAATTTATATCTATGCTAAAAAAAGATTAAATTCATCCTACTTCGAATTTTATAAAATTCCAATGAATAATAATAATGATATAGAATTATAAGTTAATATGATTGGAGAACAACGGTAAAAAAAATATGATTGAATGACTTTTTGCTTTTTGACATTAATAAAAAGTTATTCATGGATTAAACAAATTAATATATTAAATAAAGGGTCATAGAGAATTATGAAGGTAACAATTAAAATACTTGATTAATAAGTAATTCAAGAGATGATTTAAGCTTCGCTTTAAAAAGGAAAACTGAAATGATTTCAACTTTTCTCAACTTAAATTTATTTAAAAAAAAAACATGAAGAAGAACTTTCAATTCACATCTTTCCAGGATCAAATTTAAAAAAAAAAAAACACAAGCCCGCGCAAGAAAAAAGAATCAATAACAGGCTCATTCAATTTCTAGCTATCCACGGTCAAAGGAAAAACACAGGCCCGCGCATCGTGTGGGCTGCACCTCTAGTTTATATTTAAAATATAAAAAAATAACAAGTGAAAAATATCACTTGAACTAAAATTCTTAGAAATAACAGAAAAATTACTTGAACTAAAAATAACTCATAATTATGTGGTGATTGTCAAGATATTAAAAACTGAACTAGTTATTGAATACTTAAGATACTAAGTTAAGGTTCAATAATTCAATAATGATTAAATTGTAATTAAACCGATAATAATTAAATTAATAATTTTTTAATTTTATATGTTATATTAAAAAATATTATTAATAAGTTCATAACCTAATATTGAAATTATATTTTGAATTTAGAATAGTTAACTAATATTCTATTATCATATTATTTGTTAAATAAATTTATTATTATTAATAATTATGTTTTATAATAATACTTATATAATATTGTAATGTAGAAAAAAATTTATACAAAAATAATATTATTTAATAATAAAAATAATGCTATTTTATTTTAAAAATTAAAAAAAATTGAAAAAAATGTTGATATGTTTGAACTAGTTCTAGACTGAATTTCACTAGTTCATACTCGGTTGTTAACTTATTTCTTAATTTACTGATTTTGCTATTCTCTCAAACCAAATCTAACACTAATTCCCAGTCAAACCAATCTATCATGTCCAATTTTTAATATATAATGATTGTGATTAATTATAATGAGTATCCTTCCATGGGAACACTCAACAACGACAAATCACATCTTTAGTGAAATATATGCTTTAATTATTTTTAATAAATTTTTTAATACCAAACATATTTTATTTTAAAATTTTTTATTTGATCCTCATTAATAAGTATATTTAATTTAAATTGCTTTCAAAGTAAATACTGAAACCATATTAAGAATTTTCGTTCAATGAAAAGGACAATTATTTGGTAGTATAACAGAACAATTAATTTTTGTGTTATATAAAAAATAATATTTATTATATTTTATTATTACTATTCAATAATACTTAATTTTATGATTTTTAAAATATAAATGATAATTTTATTTTAAAATGTTTTTATTTTATGTTTTTGATGTAATAAACACCTAAATGAATGATAAAAAACAAATATGATTACAATAATAAAATTATTTTTTATATAAAATATATTATATTTTTTTCTCATTATTTAATTATTTAATAATATATTCTCTTATCTCCTTGATATATGATTCTTTTAATTGAATAAAATTAAAAATATAAGTTAAAATTAGTTAACTATCTTAATTTTTTTTTATAAATTATAATATTTTTTAAAATTATTTTTATTTAATTTATTTCTCTCTTTATAATATATTAAATATAAATATTTTTAAAAAATATATGATAAATATCATTACCGAAAAGTCCCATACCAATATATTTATGGCGTGAGGAGTATGTTTTATTATACGGTAATTCATTATTGCCATTGGGACCCGACCCGAGTAAAAGATGTTCTTCTCTGCGAGTTGACGAGTTCCTCCATCAGAAGTCCAGATTTTTGGTCTCAAGCTCACCTCCGTCAACTTATGATCTAAGTTATCCAATTTCCAAACACAGAAAATCTCAATCCTGGCTTCCAATGTCTGGAAACGTCTATTTCCGGCTCGAACAAGAAGACCTTTGCTAGTCCCAAGAATCCCCCACATTGGAATCGGTCGACGAACTAATCCCTTCCCAGGGATGGATTTAAACCTCTTCAAGTTGTGCTCTGGCCTCAGAGTTCTTGGGTACTTCATGATCCTCTTGTTCGCCGCTATCGTTGCTGTTACTTACTACGCCGTCGTTTTGGTCACTTGGGGCCCCATCTTGTTCCATGGGGGAGTCTCTTCGTTCTTGGCGATTGCTATCATCACAGCGTTTCACATCCTGGTGCGTTGCCCAAAATCATGTTTTGTTTATCATAATGTCGATGGTTTAATATTTTGCTATGGGATTGCATAGTAGGAGTCGAAATCGATGGTTGCATGTAGAAAGAAGGGATTTTTGTTCCCCGGGTATTGTTACTGCCCTTGTGACATTTGCTGGGTGTGAAACTTTAAACTTCTGTCATTGGTGGAAACTGGGAAGTAATAGTTATATGCAGTCTTCACTGAGTAAGGACTAAGTATATTTTTTAAATAGCAATGTGATATGAGAGAATAAATGCAGGCACAATGGTGTAGGATATTTGACTAGATCTATAATGAACTTATGGTTTCAACTTTATTTGGGCATTAGATGTCTAGTGGATTTGGTTTATACAGTTCACCATAGAAAAAGTCCGTTTCTCCTATATGCAAGTAAAATGGAGTTAAGGCTATTCAACTTTCATTTGTTAACATAATAATCATTTCCACTTGTTTTGGGTGCTTTATTTGCACTTCTGCTGCTTAATTGTGTGCATTTGTCCAATTTGCAGCTTATAATGTTAACCTGGTGCTACTTTATGGTGGTATTTAATGATCCTGGTTATGTCCCTGAAAATTGGAGGCTTCTATTAGAGGAGGAGAGTTTAGAAGCTGGTATTCCTACAGCGTTTTCAAATTATGTTGCACCTGAGACTTCAGCTTCTGCACGGTCTTCTTCTGATGGATTGGAAAGAAGACGAGAAACTGGATATTGTAGTCGTTGCCAAAATGGTAAGCCACCACGTTGCCATCATTGCTCAATTTGTATGTGGCTTCAGTATCTCCAGTTCTATTTTCTGATATTGCTTGACAGCTTTTTTTATGCATATTCCTTGTTGTCAATTTTATTGATATGCCCTATTTTTGGTGAACGAGTTATTATTTATCTCAATGATAACTTAAGGTAATATGATGGAAGATGAAATCATCTTAGTTCTTCTTTTCACATTTCTGTAGGCCAAAGATGTGTTCTTAAGATGGATCATCATTGTATTTGGGTGGTGAATTGTGTTGGGGCACGTAACTACAAGTTTTTTCTTCTCTTTTTGGTAAATATTATTCCTTTGCTCTTCCCCATTGCTACTTGTGGCTAGGTGAAATTTTAAGAAATATTTATCGTTTCCATGTTTGTCTCCTGTTTTTATCTGCTTAATTCACATTCATGAAATTGGGTTTATTGGCATTTGGTGAACTTGGCTCACACTTTGTTAATGGTGGGTATATTATATGTTCTTTGGAGGCTTTGGGAATTTATTAATAAATCATTGGAGCCCCCATCTGGTGGCCAAGAAAACCAAGGAAGCATGCAATGTAAATGGATTTGGTTCTCTTTGGACATGAGTAAGCGAATGAATATGCAAGTTTCTTTGATAATGGGGTTAAGGAAGTCTTAAATTTTGACTTTTGAGTTTGAATAGCTGAGACACAGTTTGAAAATAAATTTCTGAATGCATCTGTCTGTGCTTTTAGAATCTAATTATTAGTTTTGTCACATGTATACAATGTGGTCACTTGATGTTTCTTAATTGCATTTTAGTGTCCAGGAAAGATAGATTTTAAGCAGATACTTTTTATCTTTTTTTTTTTCAATAAATAAACTAAAAGGTAAAATTTTATTGTTATAATATGATAAAAGTTATTCATTATTAATCTGCTACAGGATAGAAGTAAACGTAGAACTTGTCACCAACCAAAAACTAGCTGTTTTTAAGTTTAATTTCAGTAGCTTATTCATTATTGCTGTGTCAAATTCTTTATTATAATAACTAGCAAGTATTAAATGTTTAAATAGAACTTCCGTCTCCTGTTCTTTCAAGTATCTGGAAAAGTGGTCATTTTAATGTTAAGCAGCATTCAAACTTATAGGTTTAGTAATACAGATATGACTGCCAGATTTCTGGGAAGTGAGAACAAATTTATTTGACTTTTAAATATAAACAGTAAGCACATACTATTTTTTTGTAAGGAAAAAAGTGTGTGTGTGTGTGTGGAATTGCACATCATGAGATGAAAAGCAAAGGAAGTTCAGGAGGGATAGGAAGGTGATAAATGATATGCTAATTTCTGGTCTTGATGCATTATTATCCCTGCTTTTCATTACTATTTTTCCCTCCTCTGATAGCTTTATACATTCCTGGAGACAACGCTGGATTGTTTAGCTTTAGTACCTAGTTTTATCAGATTCTTTGGAGGAGCCAAGAATCATTCATTATCTCCCGGGAGCTTTGCCATCGTCTTTTTGGCTTCTAGTAAGTAGTTTGCCTGTATTAATGAAGTTCATCTCACTGGTTAGTTATGCCCTCTCATCATTACTGATGCCTCTTACATATTGTTTGACTTGTTGCAGTTCTTAATTTAGCCTTTGCACTGAGTCTTCTTTGTTTTGTTGTTATGCACTTGTCTCTTCTGCTAAGCAACACAACTTCGGTAGAGGTAATCAGTTTGATTTATTTTCTCTTTACTCTGGTTGAGTTGGCATATGATCATGTTCACAGACATGCTCACATGCATACAAATATTGTTAACTCTTGGCTGAAGTTTATAATAATCATGACTCTTGAGTTCTGTAATAATAGGTCTTGTTATTTTTAAACTAGGGGTTCATTTGGTACACACAATGAAAAATAATCAAATGAAAAGTGGATTAAATAGTGATTTTGAAGATAAAAGATAACACATGTTCCTACTTTAAAAGGATAATAAAAATAACAAACTATTGAATAATAATTACAAGGAAATTACAGACACTACAAAAAGAAAAGGAAATGGATTCTTCTAGCCGACAGCCTGTTTGGTGTGTGGTTGGAAAAGCCCCGAGATAAAAGACTTATGATTCGAATTTCAAGAGAACCATTCATTAACTTAACAATGAATACCAGGCTTGCTAACTATTAGATGACTTTTGAATGTATTCAGATCTTTTTAAAGCCACAGACCATCTTTTCGTGTTGTTAAATCTAAGATAGCAGAATCATCTGAAAAGTTTGATCTTTTAGGTTTATGAGAAGAAAAAAGGAGTCAGATGGAGGTATGACCTCGGTAAGAAGAAGAATTTTGAACAGGTATTTTCTATTGGAAATGCTTTCTCACATAACATGGTTAATCATATGCACTGGAGACTACAATTTCCAGTTTATTTGTTCCTATAAGCTGCAAGATGACTTTGTTCTGTTTTACTTGCCCCCCAAAATTGAAGAATAAAATGAAAATAGTTTGAAATCACACTATGAATTTTTCAGGGAAATTTTCATTTTACTTTTTGCAAATACCCAAATATCTTTCTAATAATGTGTTGCCTCTTAAAGGATTTAACAAGAAATTGGCTTCTCTGCTAATGGACTACTCTCATACAAAATCATGTTCTTTATGCCCCTCCTGCATAATAAAGTTTACATGAGTTCTTATAAAATTTCGAGTGACCCTCAATCTTTATGTTTATTTTCTTTTCTTCCGTCATCTTCCGCTACATATGGTATTTATTCTTTGTTCTTATAGTTTTTTTTTTTTTTTGTGTTTTAATATTTAACGTTTTTCAACTTTTTTTTTTCAATCTTGTAGTCTCTCTAACCGCACAACTTTGAGTAATTGCTTTACTTTACTACTTTTATCAAATTATCAATGAATTTCAATTCTTTTACTTGAAATTATTTATATAGTTCATAAAAAAATTAACCAATGAGATAAACTAAATGAAATTAGACATATTCAAGAAACAAGACATGGGCCTTATGCTCTGTATGGAGTCTAAAACCATGTGTTTGTGAGGAGTCACATTTCATAACTTGTAAATAGTGTGGCTTCAAGAATTTTTAATATATATATATATATATATTGATATGTTTGTTATCATATCATAAGCAGCTATATTGCTCAAACTATTGAACTGAGCAAACAATTTTATAATTAATTTTAAAATATAATACATCGTCTTATTCATACCATACAGGCATTAATTTAACTTTCTGGCATATAGCATGTGTACTGTAAATATTTATAATTTTTTGTTTAGATAGTAAGTATATCCTACATTTTCAGCCCCCTGCTTCCACAATTCTGTTTCTTCATTGCCTCTGCTTGTAAAGAGATTCTCCTTGCAAAGGAACTTGTCTGTAATTACCCACCATCTTGTTGTTGACTTACAGTAGATATCCATCCACATGTCAACTGTTCATTACAAAACGGAGTAGCAAATATCTTAAGAAGTGGATTTAGGTTTTGTCAAAAATATTTAGTGATGAGATGACCGGATTATTAACCACTTTGCTGGCTTTGCTTTCCAAGGTTTTTGGGACAAAGAAAGCTCTTTGGTTGCTTCCTTTGATTTCAAAAGAGGATCTGGACAACATAGTAGCACTGAGGGGCCTCGAATTCCCTACACGTTCAGATGTTGAGGCATGAGGCTTAAAGTCAACCTCAAGCTCATAGGTTTAATCCCTTCAAACCTGTCTGCAACAAATGATGCCTTTTTTGTGCCTACTCTGTTAAGCACTTATGCTTGCAGGGTGAGGCTCAAAATATAATGCTCCATCCTGCTTCTTCCATAGTGGATTTCAATATCTGTAAATTTGGTATTATTCTTACAATTAATTAATTGATTAATCCCGTATTATTACTAGTATTAGTTTGGAAAGGTGGCATTGCGGTTGACCTTAATGGTGGTCCTCTCCTTGAAGAGATGAGAATGCAAGCACCACCATGTACTATGTATGTTACTCAGAGACCAGCTGGCATTAATTAGTGCGTAGAAGATGGAGATTTTGTTTGTTTGTTTGTTTGTTTGTTTTTTGGTGTGATGATGTTTTATTTAATTTTACACCAACCCCATGAATTATTGTTATGTATTAATATTAAAGTTAAATGTTATCTAGTGGTGGAATCAATGAATACATCACATGACCAAAATGCATACTAAAGTATGCAGAGTCCATATTGTCCACTTGACGGTCTCTTTTGGCACTTTCTGGTAGATACCTACTGCAACTTGTGATGCCCTCCTAGACATGTCCTTTTTATTTTTACTGTATTTGAATTCATTTGACCAAAATCTTCACTTTTACTTTTCACCCCGTGCCTGATTACTTTGGCTGCGCTATATCTTTTTAAATTAAAAGATAAATGACCTTTTGGTCCTCAAAGATTTACCAAACCAAATTTTCATATTACTTATGTTTTCATTAATCATTTTGATTAAATAACTCCTTAGGGGTTTATAAAGACCAGGTTGATAGTTAATCTAATACATGGTTCTTGTGAGGATGGACGAGGTTGGATCAACTTGATATATAGAGCCGGTAAAATAGGTTAAATCTGATGGGTTGTCCCGAAAAGTTTAAAAAAATGAACAGGTTGGGTTTTAATATTTGGTGCTAAAACAAGCTTTGGGCATTCTGGGGTCGACTCAAGTAGGTTGCGGGCCAACTCATTTAGGTAGTTTCCTTTTTTTTTTTAAAATATTAAAAAATATATATTATTTTATTAATTAATGATATACAAATTGTAAAATTTAAATATTATGTTATTTTTTATGAATAATAATGATGATTAGTTGTATTAATACAAATAAATATATAAAAAAATTTTAAAAAATAAATATTTTAAAAAAACAAAAAGCCTGTAGGTCGGCCCGTAGGCCCAATTTTACAAGCTCAAGCTTGACTTTTGGGGCCCGTTTGTCAAATCAGGCTTTTTGGCTTATCCTGTGATAGGTTGATCCAAAATGGGTAGGGCTGACCCGATTTGACAGCTCTACGATATATGTGACCAGGGTTAGCTTGGTCTTAAAAAATATTTAAAAATAAAAAATAAATTAATTTTATTTATTAATAAAAATATAATTACATTCATCAAAAATATATTTTCTTAAAAAACAATATTATAATGAAAAGTAACATTTGTTAGAATTATAAATACTCAATAATCAACCATTATTTTTATGCAATATTAATGAATCTTTAAAATTTTAAATAAAATTAAAGGTTGAATTTTTAAAAATATCCACAATAATGATATAGTTAATTTATTATATATATCAAGAAAAATATTATATAAACTTACATATATTGGAACCGGGTGAGACTGGGTTGGACATCAACATAATGCTCAACTCAGCGCAATCTCCGAAACTAACTTGGTATATTAGGTAGGATTGGGCCTACCAAGCAACTAAGTTGGTTGAACACTCTTATAACTCCTTATAGTTTTATATCATTAAAGAGTTGGTCCTTAATATTTCAAAAACTTGGTAATTTAATCCCTCTGTCGCCAAGGATGGCATTAATGTTGTTAAAATTGATATGACATAGTTAACTTGGATTGATATATAGATTATTAAGGTTAACTGAACTGTATTATTTTAAAAAGAACGCAAACATCAACTGATGATTCGGATTTTTATTGTTATATCTCTGCATTTAAAAAAAAAATACAGTCTTGTCAGCCTTAAAAATCTATGTGCTGGTCCAAATTAGCTTACTATTAACCACATTATCTCAATTTTAATAGTGTTAATGATATCCTAGAGGATAAAGGGATTAAATTACTAAGTTTTAATGATATAAAACTGTAAGGAGTTATTTAATCAAAATGAAAATATAGGAATCAATATGAAAATTTGAAAAAATTTTGAGACCAAAACATCCAGTATCCCAAAACAGAAGAAGGAAAGAAATTGTAATAATCTTTATGAATATGTACTTGTTCTCCCGTGATGAATTTGTAGTTTTGTATAATGCTCTAGGGAGTAGCCATTCTTTTGCGGAGTATATAGATAGAGAGATTTTAAAAATTTAATTGTAACATAAATTTTAATTATTTTCAAAAAGTATTTATGCATATTTTCATAATAATATCATACAATCAAGTCATTAAAGCTTTTGGGATCAAAGACACTTTTGTTGGCCCAAAATCAATTACTCCCTCTAATTCTATATATAAAATCTTTTATTCTGATCCTAAATATAAGATCTTTTATAATATATAAGGTAGTATTTATTATACATTTTTAAAAAATACCCCTATTTAATGTATCCAAAGAGAAAGAGAAAGAGATTAAATAAAGGTAGTTTTGAAAATATGTTGAAATTTTTGGAAAAATTAGAGTAGTTAATTAGTTTTAATTCTAATTCTTAATTCACGTAATTCAGTTAAAAGGATCTTATATTAAAAATAAGAGGGAATATTACTTAGATAATTTTATCTACTTGAGTCATAACTTGTTAGTGAGAAAAAATTTTGTACAATCAATTATGCTTTCAAAATTGCATTTAGTGAGAAGCAATATTTTCCTATTTTTGCTCTTTTGAAAAGTAGTTCTACTTCATACAGTAAAAATTACTTTTAATTAAAATTATCTAAATATAAAATTACTTTTAATATAAAATTATCTAAATATAAATCACATTATAATAAATTTAATTATAATAAAATAAATTCTGTAAAATAAATTCTAATAAAAATGAATTTAGTTAACTCTAAACCAAATAGATACATAGAGTTAAAAGTTTCAGACCCTCTAATTATTTTTCTTTTGACCGCCAATCCTCTTATTATTATGTCTTGAAATTTATATAATAATAATAACCACAACAGTTTTATGAGTTTCTTTATTGAATGATAACGAGTTGCTTTTCCAACACGCTGCGTCATTGGAGAGCATACGTAATGTATTTTTTTTTTTCCAAGGAGAGCATACGTCATGTATTTGAAAATGTAAAAATGGGAGTCTGATGTGAGAAGAACATTTAGGGAAAATTACAATAGCATACCCTTAGTAAAAATGCATAAAAAAATTATAATTCAAAAACCCCACTTAAAACTTCTTTTTTTTGCTGGAGAAAACCTTAAAAATTTAAAATTTTAATCATAAAATCATTCCATTTAAATTCAAAATCAAAAGAATTTTAAAACCTCGAGTCTTTCCACATATATACATTTAATTTAATATCCTTTTCAAATATAATTTTTTCAATACTTTAGATTACAAGTAAAACTTCTAAATCTATATCATGTGCCTATTTTTTGGGCCTCCTCATCTAAATTTCACGTCATATATGTGTGCAAATGGACAATCTAGGGGAGGTAACATCTATGAGATGCTCTGTTTTCTCTTTACTTTCTCTCATCATCTGTGTGGTCCACATTCTCACATATCTCTCTATCTTCCCATCAATCAAAATTTTCTATCTGGAAAATCCGGCCCCAGATATCAACTTCCCTTGTTCTCTTCTGAATCAAGTA
Organism: Adenanthera pavonina; assembly: GCA_026686845.1. NCBI lineage: Eukaryota > Viridiplantae > Streptophyta > Magnoliopsida > Fabales > Fabaceae > Adenanthera > Adenanthera pavonina. The sequence goes on from JAIVEN010000006.1 coordinate 35,248,693, forward strand.
TTATTATTTACACCCATCCATCACCAACACAACAAAAAAGGTTAAAACTTGAGTGAATACTTAAACTTTCATGCACTGCTCCTCCCCTAAATCTGAAGGAACTTTCCAATGTCGCCCCCAAAAGTCAAGTTCGTGAATTTTTAATCCCCTCAATATCTTTTAGCTTTTCTTGCAAGAAAAACAATCTTCCACATGTATCATATTTTCTCCCTCAGCTATCACCAGAGAAACTATTATTTGAATCAAGGGTTTTGCTCACAAGTATAGTTATGAACTACTTAGATATATAACACTGAGTGGCTTAATGAGCCTACTGTTAGTTTACTGGTTTTATGAACTGTTCGAGACAAAACTGCAAAAAGGGATTGTTCTAATTTCTGAACGATATCATCTTCATTCGTTTATGTATTTTTCTGTGCAGAGAAAATGGAGGCATACTGCTCTTTGACAGGAAGAGAATAAAACCAGAGAACTTACAGATCAGCCTGTGTGTAAATAAACTGAAGAAAAATGAAACTTCTACCACTATTTCTTTATATCACTGACTACTTCTTGTTCTTCGCCTCCATCTTCTTTCTTGGAAACACTTGGGCCAGAAACGATCAGAGAAAACCCAACAATAACTGGCGTGATGAACAGAATGAGGCCAAAAGGCACCATCCAAAGCTCTCTGTTTGCAGGATGATACTTGTAAATCCACCAACCAAGCACGAAGATTCCGACGATGCTAGCCGACAAGGATGACAAGAGAATCAACGTCAAGTAGGGCTTCATTTTCTGCTTTCCCAGCTCATTGCGTCCTCCATCTGATGATCCCATGCCCTGAAACTAAAATTTAAACAAAGCCCGTTCCTTGGTTCCTGAATAACAGCTAGCACCAAAGAAAATCGCCGTATGATACGAATAAAAGAATTGGTGTAAGAAAAATTGCCTGGAACTCTTATGGGAGTTTGATCGAACAGTTGGTGGGCGTGGTGAAAGGGGTGAGAGTGGTGGTACAGTGAAGAAGAGAGCTAAGAGTCATAGAAGCAAGCAATACTCATAATGAAGCGTGCCCTTTGATCTAAATTCTTGGGTTAAGGCATATATTATTATCAAAAGAGAAAATGATTACGTATTTTGGCACATTCTGAAATTGTATTTATTTTATTTACTAGCCTCTTCATGATTAATTAATACCCATGCATGATATCATGTCTACAAGTTTTTCATCATATATATATATATATATATTTATATCACATAGTATACCAACAGTAAACGATCAACAGTGTGTCTTAAAGTCTAAACTCAGCGGAGGCTCACTTTTCCAAATTAAAAAAAGAAAAATGAAAAAGGAAATTAATAGTAGTTGTTTGTTTGAAGGGAAAAAACCAATGAAGAGTAGTTGAAAACCGACAACCCTAAAAACAAGTGGCACAATGATGTAACAATAATATATATATATATATATATATATAAAACATTTTCCTGCTCCCTTTTCTTCTTTTTATAAAAAATGACTCTGAGAGTTATATTTTGGTCCTATTTATAAAAAATAATCCCCCTTATCTTATGCATTTAATGATAAATTCTCTTTATACCTTTTCATCATAAATTCCTTTTATTTGGAATTAGGAAATAATCAAGTCATCATAAATTTCTCTCCATCTTCCTCCTCATAGATGGAGAGAAAAGATGCATGAGTTTGGTGCATGGATTGATGTTCAAATGAATGAGCCAGAAGCTAATCTTCATAATGTTCTGAGCAACTTTCTTTCAAGAATGACCGGTAATATCAGAGAATGGTTTATTAATTTGAGTGAATATCAAAAGCTACAAATAGCTAAGTATGATATTACAACATTTCTGGGAGCTTTATATCATGAATTCATTGGTGATTTTAGTATTATTGATAGAAGGACTCGACAATAGTTCTTTGGAATGAAGTGTTGTTCTTTGGAGCACAATGATTTGTGAAAGCATTTCAAAAGAATGTCTGAAAAATACTAGATGCTTGGGGGCACTAATGATATCAATCTTAAGCATGTTTTCATTGCCTCTCTTCCTAATGAACTTCAACCAAACTTACAAAAAGTTCAATTCTCTCAACAAAGAAATGTCACAAATTACTCTAGGTGAGATTTATCAACTTGCCTTAGCCTCTCTTGACAGACTCTGTGAGCAATAGAAGTTTGTTAAAAATGTTCTAAAAAATAAAGCTCATTTGTACAAAGTCTGTAAAAGGCCTAATTTACAGATTAAGTGCAAAGACAAGACTGTTTGCTCATATTCTTTAAAGAAGAAATCTCATTTCTTCAAGTTTTCCCACAGAAAGAAAGGTTTTTCCAGAAAATGATGAAAACCCTCCTGGTTTTTCAAAAAGAGAGCTTCAACTTCAAAGAAGTCAGACAGATGTTACATTTGTGGTCAAAAGGGACATTATGCAAAGAAATGCCCTCACAAGTCAAAAAGAGATATCAAAATGCTTTATACAATTCAAAAGACATTATCTTTGTCTAATGATGATGATGTTGAATCAATCCTTGAAGAACAAGACTCTCAAGATGAAGATACTAGATTTGTGATTAAACAAGAGATAGATTCATATTTCTTTGAAGATGAAAAAAATTCTTAGTATTTTTCCCTGCTCAAAGGAACAACGTCCTTGTTCAAATCATCGAATCTGTAACATCAATCTGACTACCAAACAATAGTCCATAGTGCCACTTCCCAATGTAAAGATTAAAGTCCTTGCAAACAAATATGACAAGCCTACACAAGCTATTGGTTTTATAGACATAGGTTCTTACTGCAGTGCCATGAAACCCCATGTTTTGTCCGAAGAAGAATGTATTCCACATTTTAAGTAGTTAATAAAAAGGGTCGAAGAAACTATCAAATTAAGACCAAAGAGTGGTATTTTCTTATTCGGGAATAGTCTTTTGTAGGGCTATGCAACAAAAAAAAAGTTGAGGTAAATTTGATCTAACTTGAGGAGGCCTATCTCGGTGTCTAAATAATATATACAACAGAAAGGCAATGGGTTATGGGTTGCCTCATCAGACCATCTAGTTTGGCCTAACCCAAGATTTAAAATTTTTATTTAATAATATATACAATAGTGTTGTCTCCTTTCCCTTTTAGTTTTATGCTTCATCTCCCTTTCAGTTGCTAAAATAAGAACCCTAATTGCCGTTCACGACATCTCATCTCCTCCCTCTTAGTTTCCTCTCCTTCTATTGGTTTGTTGAGGTTGAGTGTGTTCAACAATTCCTCTCCTTCTCCTTTGAAGTTCTACTTATCAATCTATTTGGATTCTCACTCTTGATCCATGGCTTCATTAGATGGTAGGTTTTGATATTGTTTGGTCGGATTTTGCCCAATCTAACACGTATAATACATACATGCCATAGGTTAGTAGCTCAATAAGAAATACAACATATAAAATTTTAAATTGAATGACATGAAGTTTTTGAGTCTTTTACCACAATTCCCCACGATATGAAGAGAAAAAATGCAAATGCACTAGATAAACAATGAGAACAAAGATTTTGACAATAAAGTAACATTAAAAGATGGAAAAACACAAACGTAAGAATGTGATAATCTTTGCAATGTAACAAACTTGAAAGAGCAAGAAGATCTTCGACATAACATTACATTGAAGGATGGAACCGAGTCCAAGGGACAATGGCTGGTAACACTAATGGCACGTGTGGTTCAACTCCTTATCCCCCTTGGAATGTAAGTGTGACTTTATTCTAAGTGAAAGTTTATTTGGTTGGTTTTAAGATCAAGAATAGTTTCTCCCATAGTAATCCTAAGTCTTGAAAAAATAAGAATCCAAATTCCATGCACAAATCCTGTCTTTCCTTATTCCTAGTGGTAGAAATCCTTACTGTACAATTATATTCCACACTTTCAACCTAAAAATCACTCCGACCTCATCCGTTAATTATAAAATATCATTCTTAAAATATATATATATATATATTAAAATATTGAATATTGATATATTATTGATAGGCTATTGTTAATTATTGATAATTGTTTTAAAAATTTTAGTTTGTAATTGAACAAAAAAAACTCTTGGAAGGAGAGCTTTCACTTCCATATAGTTCAATTGGACTCAAATTAAATTAATTGAGATTCAATATAATTTTTGGAAACAAATTGATACATTTTTAATGGTATTCTATTTAATGTAAACTTAAAAATGTGTAAAAATTTTTGAAGTTATAATTATTGCAAATATTTCTTAAATTTGATAAAATGAATAAAAATCCACCTAGATAATAATAATTTATTTTTTAGACAAATTGTGAACTTTAAATGTGATTTGTTATTGTTAGAAAATGGAAGAAGAGAGGATTGAGGAAGAGGAAGAGGAAGAAGAGATAATAATAATAATAATTAACTATTAAAAATTCTTCATTAGTTCCAACAAGTTATTTAGTGTAATTTTTCCATATGATTTTTTTTCCTAAAAATATTTAATTTAAACTTTTAAATAAAAAATAAAATTAAAATATACGTAGGTTTCTCTTCTACTTTTTATAACAATTTATGCTTAGATATTTTTTATTTAATAAAAATAAAAATATGTAAAAGCTTAAAATATGAGGTTATTCTCTGATACAAAAAAAAAAAAGAGATCACCTGTTTGTAACTAGAAAAAAAAAAAGAAAAAAATAGAGGTCACGTTATGAACATAATATTAGAGCAATTGATGTTGGGTTAAATTTTTACTTACGAGTAATTCTGACTTTTTGCACATTATTCACATTTCATTCCATCCTTTTCTTATGTCCAACCAAATAAATTAAAGTTGTTACTTATATTTTTTTCATGGTAAACCAAACAAATTTTAACTTACAAAATTCCATTCCATTCCAATTCATTCTCAATGATTCTACGAATCAAACTGATCCTTTGTGCAACTAAAAAATGCTAATGCAAAATTATATAGAACACGGAGATGCAAAACTAAAAGTAAATAAAGAGAAAAACACCACTAATTAATGTATGTTGTATGAAGTGCCAAGTCCCAACAATCTGACAACCTGAGATTCTTTCAATAGTGGTTGATGTTTGCTGGACAATTCCCTGGGAATTTGGTGTGATGTGGAGAAAACAAGCAGTAATGGTTGTGGATCTCTCAGAGATTAATTGGATCAGATTGAGGTTGCAGGTTCGCCTCTATTGCCAATGATAGCTACCCAAATTTGTAAAGCTCAATTTACACTCCTTGCCATTGGGCTTGAACCATGAAGATTTTTGGCCAAATTAAACAATTTACCTTACTTCGAGAGGATTCTGAATCTGTGATGGGAGGTTTTGATTACAGATTGGCTTGATGTTGGATAAACATATTTGACTCTGGTACTTGAGAATGTGAATATATGATTAGGATTTTATTAATTTGTGATTGTGATTGTGATTACAGGCTAGGAGATTTCTTGTTTGATTCTTGGCTTTCCTGTCTTTGCAATTTTCTTCCATGATTTTCTTGTTCTCCGCTTCTCCCTTTTACCTTCTTCCGTTCTTCTTGCTGGTTGTGTCTCTATTCAGTACAAATTTTTTTATTTTTTTAAAAGAAAAACCCTTAGCTGACTCCTCCTCACCTTGTCCAGCCTGAATTGGTCTAGTCAAATCTGGTCTAGGCCAGACCTAATCACAAGCCAAAACAGTCAAACCCTCCTTCATGCTGTGGGTTGATACACAACTTGGTCCATGTTCATCTTTGTGCACCCTTGCTCTTTAGTGGACCAAAGGTATGCTTCTTTTCTTGTGGAATGAAGGTCTTTTTGGTCAAACAATTTTTTCGGATAAACTTAAAAATGACATTGAGTTTTTTTTTTTGATAAATAAAATGACATTGAGTTTTGATTAATTGAAAATGACTTGAGTGAATTTATTAAAAAAATTATCTTTTATTTTTTATTTATAAAATTCAAATACAATATCTTACTTTAAAAATCATATTTCTCACTACTCAAACTAATAAATGGTCTTGTATGAAACTTAATTAAGGGAGGCACGTTGGCCCGCATGACTGACACACTCATTTCTTTTAAGAAAATTCATTTGAATATTGTTAAACGAGCAACTTCATCACATAAATTATTGTAATTATTAACTATTAAATTTACCTACAAGGAAGTGTATATATATGGAGACAGAGCTATCTTGGCTAAAGTTGAGTCGGCACTGCACTTGCAATATTAATTTGAATACAAAATTAAAAAAAAATACGTTAAATATTTTAAGTTTTGTCAATATCGCTGGTGTTCTGATTGTAGTAGTGATTAGTTGGCCAAAAAATAATTAATATATTAGTGATTATGATTATCTTTAAATTAATATAGGTAAATTGGAAAATCATGTTAATCATATATACTATATACTTATAATAGATATTGCATAAAAATCTTTCTGTTTTTTTTTTCTTTAAAAGCATGATCAAAGTACTTTATAGACTGATATATCTGGTCTTAATGGTGAGCCCTTTAAAGTATTTTACCCTCTAAATAAAAGGTACCTTTTAGTAAAGTAGCCCACTTATAGGGGTTATTATGGCCCAAAAAACCTGGTTGAATTTTCCTGGGCTAAACTCTGAACATGATCCACATAATTTGCTATTTTAAAATTGAACAATAAAACTTTACCAACAAAAAACATTGAACAATAAAAACCTACCCAAATATTAACATGTTGGATATTCTTTTTCACACCGTTACTCGAATTACAACAACTTACACAATTTTAATAAAAAACCACATAATTTAATGTAAAGAACTATGATAATTTATCAAATTCCAAAGCAATTTCATCGACAGTTTATTAAAAATATATAAAATTAAAATGGGCCTTCACTAAAAAATATTCATTTTTTAAAAAATAGAGGAAGTCATGCTATGTGTATGTAGTAAGACAAGGATGGGTCCAAAGGGAAGCAAAAATGCCGTGAGGCAAGGGGTGGAAGTATTAAATGGGAAAATGACACAGGAGGACCCGCTTACAAAATTAATGGCAATTAAGCCCCCTAAATGTCAAAATGGCAGACGAAGATCAAGGCCCTAACAGTCATAGGAAAAAAAGAAAGAAAGAAAAGAAACGTGAAATGATGAAATACTCCTTGTTAGGGAAAATATATATACATACTGTATTGGTGGGATTCATTTATATGTATTCTTTGCCTAATTTGTAAGTGAGTTGTTTAACATTTATAACAAAACATGCGTAATTAACAAGTGAGTTTAGCACTATATAAGTGCTGATGGAATTCATTTCCAAGTAAATTTACATTACTTTCAATTGATTTATTCATTATTTGCAACGAAACCTACACAATTAAAAGTGTTTAATATATTATAGAGGATAAAGTCCCCGTGAGAATCATTTCCCAGTATTTTGATGTAATTTGCAACTCGGTTATTGAAATTTTACAACCATACTGCATAATTAATTAGTGAGTTTAACATTGTAGACTATAAGAGCTAGTGGGATTCATTTATAGGTGATATTACATTATTTCCAACTGATTTGTTCTCACTTTAGACTATAAGAGCTAGTGGGATTCATTTATAAGTGATTTTACATTATTTCCAACTAAGTTGTTCAATATTTACAATGAAAAATGCGTAATTAACAAGTGAGGTTAACACTAATAAGGAGCATTTTCATGTTTTCTTTTTCAAATAGTTAACAATCTTGATCTTTATACGTCATTTTGAAATTTCAGGGGCTTATTGTTATTAATTTGGTAAGCTGTTACTGTTCTAGTCATTGTCCCTATTAAATTAAAATTCATAAAAAGGAATATCAGAATATGCCTTACCTGACCCGATTCAATTATTTACTTGGTTTGGTTTTGGCACAAGAATGTTTGTTTTCTTGTTTTTGCCTCAAGATTCAGTGAACTTTTGATAAAAGCACAAGGTTCGTGAATAGATTAAATTGGAAAACCTTATATGTGTGTGTGTGTGTGTGTGTGATTTTTTCAAGGATAAATTACAAAAAAAATTCTAAAACACAAAAATAATTATTATAAAGTATCAAACTCCTAAAAAACTATACCTAAGTCCTATTAGTGTAAAATTTTGAAAACTGGATATAAAAAACTTTATTGTTTAATATAAAATTATTGAATATGAGTATAAAATATTGGGATATGAATTTATATTCAAGTATACAATTTTATTATATTCATTTTTTAGGATTTTACATCAATGAGACTTGGGTGTAATTTAATATTGGAGTACGATTTTATACTCAATAATGGAGTGTTTTATATTTGTTCTCCAGAATTTTACACTGAGTTTATACTAATGGATAGAGTTTTAGGACTTTATAATAATTATTTTAATATTTTGAGATTTTTTTGTGATGTTTCCTTTTTAAAAAATTTTTAAAAATAAATTTCATATTTTTATTTTAAAATTCGCATATGACATGAGAATGAATTTGTTTTTTATTCAACTTGATGGAACTAATAATTAAAAATAAGAATAAAAGAATGTGGACCGAATCATTTCAATGATTGTTATCAATTTTGGACTAGATCACGTGGAGGGCATGCAGTGGCCAATAATAATGCAGGGGTACAGTACCAGTCTTACTCTTATTCTTATACGCTCAGACCGAACAATAATTGAGTTTGAGATTTTGATATTCACAATAAATAATACCCCTCTTATCCTTTTTTATAAGAAGATTTTTAAGGTGTTGTCTTGACCATATTTATATGAAAAAAAAATTCATTTATCTTATGTATTGATTGAATTATTCATTTAATACCGTTCATTCATAAGCAAAATTATTTTCACTAGATAGTTATTATTTTCCTTATAAAAAGAGAGGATGTAGATTGTTTAATATGACCATTTCTAGAAAAAAAATTAAAATTTGTAACATATTAATCACACTTAATATATTAATGAAATAATATACACTCAAACTAAACAATAATTGAGGTTGAGACTTTAATATCGCAAAACGCCATTCACAATAAATAATAAATAAATCATAACTTCATGAGATAAACACCAAATCACGGACACATACTATCCTTTCACTAACATCGGCGTTTATCTTTATCAGTATCGTCCGTTGTTTCTGGTAAAAAAGAAAAAAAAAATCCTCCATTGTCCGCTCTTTTAATTACATAACTGCCCTTTTTTTGGCCAAACCATAACTGCCCTCTGCTTCTAAATTTAATCAATGTATTCATTCATATATAAAATATAAAATTTACATAGCTGTACTAGGTCAATTGGCATTATGGAGTTTAAATTTCTTACGCATCATGTGTATAATTTTTGTTTTCTTTAGATGATTTAAATACATTTAAAAAGTTTAAGTTTTATTTTTTTTATTTTCTTAGAATTTTTGTAAAAAATGTTTCTAAAAAATATTTTAGTTTACATTTTTTCAAAATAAAAAATAAGAGGATATAAATGAGAAGTTTGAATGTGACATAAATATGTAGAGAGGCCAATGATAATGATTGTGTATTTTTAAATAAATCTTATATTTATTTTATTGTTATTGAAAATTTATACGCTATCATATTTTAGTTAATAAAGTGGTGTTATCGCATGAATGTTTGCTAAAATGTAAATAAATTAAGGGATTACTTGGTATATTTTTCAAGAAATTATTTTTTGAGATGCAAGATATACTTTGTTAATTTTCTATTTACTAGGAACTTCAATTTTTTTAAATAAATATATTATATTTTAATGTTAAAAAGATAAATATCTTTTTTGTTCATAATTTTATTTATAAATTAATGGCCTTTTGAATAAAGATTACAAAATAATGCAAAACTTTTGTAGATTTTGCTCAAAAATTTCAATTTTTCAAGTTAAATCCAATTTTTCAGAAACTTTTGGGCTTGCTTGGTATAGAAAAAGTGGAGGAAGGAAGTTAAACTTTCTATGAAGTAGACTGATTGATATTACTTGGTTAAAAAAAATTTAAAAGTTCTCAAGAAGTTGAGTTTAATTCGGGAAGTAGAACTTTTCGAGCAAAACCCAAAAAGTTCCTCTTCCCGAGCATTTTATGATATTTTCTTAAAATGACTCTTAATTCTTTAATTAATTCTTTGAATAAATAGGGTATTTATGTTTTTAAAATTAAAATATTATATATATTTATTTAAAAAATTATTTACACTTCCTAGAAAATAAAAAATAAAACCAGCAAATTATATACGAACTTTTCAAGATGTTCACCTCTCAAAAAATACACTTTCTGAAAAAGTTACTTTTTAAAAATTATATCAAATGAACCCTTCATGTATTTTTTTGTTAAGCAAGCAAAAATCTCTTATCTACTTTATGATAAGTTTAAGGATCTTACTTTTCCTTTACCAAACCACCCTTAAATCAATAGATTGGAACCATATTTTGTTAACCAAAAGTGTTGATTTGATTTTTTTAAATGCAAGATATTTATTTTTTATCTTAATTTTATGTTTTGGCCAAGATATATTTAAAAATACATTTATTCGCATTCATTTTATAACTTTATAATGTTGTTTTCATAACATTTTTATATTTTTTTTAATATACAGCATAACTACCCTCCACTTTAAACTTCAAAATTTAATCAACGTATCCATCGACGGTCTATTGGCATTATGAATAAAATATTTCTTTGCTTTTAAATTGAAAACTATTACTACAAAATAATGATAATAAGAATGTAATATAAATATTATAAATTTCGCGTGTTGTATAAAAAAAAAAACTATTTTCCCAAAACACCATCTAGGGTAATTTCTCACTCAAAAAATTGTACATTTATCATGTTAGCATTAAAAGATCAAATACTTATCATGTTTTCATTTAAAAAAATCTATTGATACAGTTATAAAAATTTTGAGTCATATTATTTATAATTTATAAATAATCTGATTCCCTACATATTTTATATTTTATCTTGATATTGGTAATTAATTTATTTGTATAAGATTTATCCACTAGTTAGGTTTTTTGTTTTAGGAAAAATAAAATTAATATATATTATTATAAGATATAAAAAACGATTTACATAAAATCAATATATGTTATGAATAAAATAATTGATTTTTAGGAATCAAATTACCATTAAATAGACATATGAAATCAAAGAATGTACGGTGAATGAGAGAATATTCAAATATGGTAAAAGGGTATTTTCGGAAGACCGTATTAACATATGCTTTTTCGTAACCGAAACAATTGCAGAATAGATAGTGGGACCCGTCTAGTGCTCCTGGACCCACACGCTTCACACCGCACTCTGTCTTCTTCATCCATTCATCCTGCTCTCTTCTATCGTCCTCCTCTCCACACAGATTTTTCGTTTTCCATTCCTCAACAGGCAAAATCTTCAGTTTTGAGCGCTTCGTTTCGTTTTGTTTCAGCTCCATAGCCATCACCAACGTTCATACCCACTTCAGAAAAATCAGAACTTGAAGGGCTAAATGAACATGAATGCAGCAAAATCTCGGACCCGTGTGGGGAAATACGAGCTGGGTAAAACCATTGGCGAGGGTAGCTTCGCAAAGGTCAAGCTTGCGAGAAACGTTGAGACAGGCCAATACGTCGCCATCAAAATCCTCGACCGTAACCATGTACTTCGACACAAGATGATGGAACAGGTAGCTGCAGTCAGAATCTAGAATTGAAGCTTCATCGTGAATTGATATGTCTTCTTGACTCCTTTTGTGTCGTTAGAGGTTGTTTCGTGATGACCCCATAAGGGTTTCAGTGCCTATTTCGCTATTAATAATGCTTCAGATGAGTGGTGACACAATAATCTCTGGATTTTGCCTGTAGTTTTTGTGTGGGTTTTGTGGAGCTCATCATTAATTATATGTGGTGACCTTGTCTGTTGATTTCCCCTGCATAATTGTGTTTATGTAGGACCTGAGAATAATAGCTTGTGATTTTTTTCCTTTTGGTTGTAGAAGTAATAAAAATAATGGAACTTGTTCTTTATTCTTGGCAGCTGAAGAGAGAAATTTCAACGATGAAGCTGATCAAACATCCGAATGTTATTCAGATATTTGAGGTACCATGCAAATGTCAACTTTTTTTTCTCTTTTTATTTGAAACAGAGAAAGTACTTACTTTAAGGAAGCATGCGCTTTTCCATCATTTTTTCAGAAGAATTTACTCGAAAGAAAGTGGTTTTTTTGGAACTGTTGATATTTCAGTCATATATTTTATTAGTAAAGCACAAAAGTTCAACCTCTGAGAGCTAGAGCTATTATAGCATTAGTCGTACTAGCGTACCGATCAGATTCGAAGTGCTGAGTACGAAAATCTCTGCTCTTTAGGATGATGCTTCTTTCTTAACTAAACATTTCACTAACTAAACATTTGTGGTTTACCAGCACTTTTGGAGCTCGGCTAACTCACGAAGCCTAAGCAATTAATGTTAACGCATAGATACCGAATTAAGCACACTTCCGTGTGCGTCTGTGTACAACGTGAATTTATTCAAGCCTTTTTTTTCAGTGAAAACCACATAATTGTGTTTAAATGGTGGATGAAACTTTCAGTTTCCACTCTACAAATGCATTTAGTTAGTTAGCGTTTCTAACTTAATATGTGTTCTGTTTAAGCATAGGTGATGGCAAGCAAAACAAAGATTTACATTGTCCTGGAGTTTGTTGGTGGGGGAGAACTATTTGACAAAATAGTAAGTTACAATTTTTTCGTATATTTCTTTCTTTATCACTATTTCCCTTCCTTCTTTTGCCTTTTCCTTTCAAGGGAGGGTACTTTAACATATGTTTGTTCTTTCTTTAAGTGCAAAGACATTTTGTGCTGATGATCTAGGATCTGTTTATAGCTAAGGATTTTGCTTCATTGCCCCATTGATTTCTAGGCTAACGATGGGAGACTTAAGGAGAGTGAAGCAAGGCAATATTTTCAACAACTTATTAATGCTGTTGATTACTGCCATAGTAGAGGTGTCTTTCACAGAGACTTGAAGGTTTAAAAACTTCCTTAATACCTCTATTTATTTATTTTTATCGTAGGTCTGCAAGTGTATTCTGTATTAATTTAGTTTTATTCTGTATATTTCTAATAAAATAAGGACTCAGACTCATCCTCAATGTACTTTGCAGCCAGAGAATCTTCTTCTGGACTCAAATGGTAATCTTAAAGTTTCAGATTTTGGATTGAGTACCTACTCACGGCAAGTAAGTATTTATCTGCTACATGATTGGCATATGCTTCTTGTTTGGCTTTCTGATTAAACAAACTTTTGAAGTTTTTAGTGTTATGAACATCCCGTTAAATTCTTTCTAGTTTTACACAATTTATTCCTTGGGTATCTGGCAACCTAATGATGACTACCAGCTTCTATCAGATTATACAGCAAATTATTTATTAGTTCATGGGCCAACCAGTGTCATCTATTGCTGATTGACTAGACATAGTTACACGTTTAATTTCATTATCCTTAAATAATTTGAGGTTGGACTGAACTGCTTTGAGATGTTATCTCTTTTAACTCTTTCAGCATTTGATTGAGTGAGCCGTTCCATAGCCAGTTGCCCTTGATGTTTGCAAAAACTTAGGACTCATCTTAATTTTAATGGTGCAAAGGTCTTATTTACTAAATGGACTTAAGAAATTTTTAGGTCAGAGTAAAAGAAACACACTGATTCAGATTCTTTCATCATGCAGGATGATGCACTACTACGCACTGCTTGTGGAACCCCGAATTATGTTGCTCCTGAGGTATCTAGTTTATGTCTTTGTTTTATATGATGGGAGACTACACAAATCCCCCCACCTGTTGTGAGTGTTATCTCATGTGCCATCTGCATCAGGTGCTTAATGCTAAAGGTTATGACGGTTCAGCAGCTGATATTTGGTCATGTGGTGTCATTCTCTTTGTTCTGATGGCTGGATACTTGCCTTTTGATGAGCCAAATCATATGGTTTTGTATAAGAAAGTAAGTTGTTTCAGATTATGATTATTGAGAATCAACAGCAAAAGATAAGTTGTTTATGTCATCATGGAAGGAAAAATAATATTTCCCAGTATATTTCAGATTAGCAAGGCTGAATTCTCATGCCCATCATGGTTTCCACCAGATGCAAAGAAACTGCTGAAGCGTATTCTTGATCCAAACCCTCTCACTGTGAGTCCCGAAATCTTTCTAGCTCTTTTGTGCATTCTTTTTCCTACTTTACTGAAGTCTTTACTCTTGCTTTTGTCTGATTCTGTCCTTCTAGTCCACTTCTAATCCTCTTATTTACCCTTAAATATCTTTTGTGGTTCAAAAACACCCAGCTGGAAGCGTGATTTTTTCTTTTTAAACATTAGGTTGCTTTTTGCAGAGGATAAAAATGCATGAACTCTTAGAAGATGAATGGTTCAAGAAAGGATACAAGCCACCAACTTTTGAAGAGGAAGAGGATGTAAATGTAGATGATGTAGCTGCGGCCTTTAATGATTCTAAGGTACTTGGTTTTTTGTAATTTCTGTTCATTTTATTTAATCCTATGTTTTCTAAACTAACTCCTGTCAATGGACGTTGTTCTACAAATAACACTGTAAACTGCAAATAGAGCAATCTCACTTTCAAAATCCTTTTTTATTAGAATGTCAGTGTACTTTGGTTTGTTCCCTTGGTTTTCTGAATTAAAGCGAAAAAAAAGGAGTATAAGTTGCGAGATATGAGCCAGTTTGCAGAAGCTCTTAATGTATAATTATACAATAATTTACATTTACTTTTTTTGTAGGAAAATCTTGTGACAGAAAGGAAGGAAAAACCTGTCTCCATGAATGCTTTTGAGCTCATTTCTAGGTCACAGAGTTTCACTCTTGACAGTTTGTTTGAGGTGGAGATGGTAAGTAAAAATTAGTCTGTGCCTTTATCATTTAATGCAATCCAAATGTTTGTTCATATTACAAGTCAAAATTTGACTTATCACCCTAGCTATAAGTTGTGAACGACAAAGATATTTCTTTTCTATCTGTTTTGGTTGAGTATGTTCATCGACAACCTAATCTGAATTCACCCTAGGAGTTTATTCCCTGGGGAAGATGTATTGCAAAATGTTGATAATATGTATTTATTTTTTTGGGTTAATAATGCTTGTTTTTCTGTAATATTCTAAATCAAAGGGTCTTGTGAAGCGAGAAACCCGATTTACTTCACAGCGCCCTGCACATGAAATTATGTCCAAAATTGAGGAAGCTGCCAAACCATTGGGATTCAATGTTCACAAGCGAAACTACAAGGTAATAGTTTATCGCATTGCTTTGACTATGCACGTTATCTAGTTGCCACAAGTTATTTCAAATGTGGGGAGTTTTATGTCAAGAAGGCAAAACTTGATGCTTTAAACTCAACCTTATGTGGACTTAAATTTTGCAGATGAAGCTTCAAGGTGACAAGAGTGGAAGGAAGGGACACCTCTCTGTGGCTACTGAGGTACTGAGTCATCCTTTAAGATTATGACCATTTTTTCCATATACTAGTCAAATAGCAACAAGAGGTTCTAATTTTCTCCCTAATCAATATAATTGCTGAGATAGACTGCTAATTAGATATTTCTGGTCTTGTGTACTTGACCTGACTTATAAGTGTGAGTTATGGAATTCGCTTAATTTGTGATGGTGAGGCAAATTTGTGTGATATAAACTGAAAACTAGAGACCAAGACAGGGATTGGAATTGCATTGTTTAAGGCACACTAGACTCTCAGCAGTTCTTTGATCAAATTCATGCACAAAAAATGAATTTCTTGCCTCATAGTTGCTTCACTGTAAAAAAAAAAAATAATAATAATAATAGTAATAAAATAAAACCTTAAATGTGATGTAGCATATGAATATCATACATTTGAGTTGGAGTCTTCTAATTACTTGACAACTGACACTGTCTAACCCTGGAAGGGGATTTCAGGCAAAGCCGAAGAACTTCCCTGACAATAACTAAAAGAAAAAGAAATCACAATGATATATGTATTCATTAGTTGCTGTCAATATATATGGTTCTCACTTGAGATGATTGGTTTGGCTTCAGGTTTTTGAAGTGGCTCCCTCATTACACCTGGTGGAGTTGCGGAAGACAGGGGGTGACACAATGGAGTTTCACAAGGCATGTGGAATTCGAAAATTCATTCTAATTCTGAGTTTAGTTTCTTGCAAACAAGAAAAGAAATTTTAGCTCATTTGAGCCTCTTACTGCTCCTGCTAAACTATGGGATGTTCTGCATTTACTTGTTTGGCAGAATCCATTTTTCTGTTTCTTTCCTTTTGTATCTTCTCCACTATATATCATCTGGAAAGAACAAAGACACACATTTCAGGATCTGTATCTAGCTGTTGATTGACACACTGCCCCATTCTTTATTCACTATATGCAGTTCTACAAAAACTTTTCGTCGGGTTTGCAAGACGTGGTATGGCACACTGACGAAAAAAAGGAAGGAAAAGAAGTAGTTAAAAGCTGAAGAACTTGAACAATCAAGGTATCATCTTCCCCCAAACGCTTGCCATAAAGGACATACATCGGTTTGTGAACAATCAATGTTCACAAACTTAATTTGTGTTGCAGGTAGTGAATGCATGGAATGCACAGAAGGCATGAGTACTTGGCCACAGCCAGAGAATGAATCAGTTGGAATAGAGTAATATGATGTTTGATTGGAGAAACGAAACAGTATAGCCCACAAAATTGGGGCGTATTTTTATCAGGTATGGATGTGATGTTTGGTAGGAGAACTTGTATTTAGTAGCTTGATCCCTTTTGCAGATAGATTATTGGCCGAGTGACTGGAGGTGAGAGTTTTGGTTGCCTCTCTGATTTATGAATGTGCAAGTAATTGCAGATAAGCTTGTGTAAATTATTCCTGTACAATTTCATTATTTCACTTTTCATTTTCATTAATAAATTACATAAAAAATATTTTTTATGACAAATTTTGAAATATAATAATAAAAATACAAAATTTGAACCATTACAATTAAATATATAGACCATACATTTATGTCGAACATAAAATAACTGATTCCATATCATCCAAGTTGGGTTTCTTTATATTTATTTCTTTTATATTTGTTGGTCTATTGATTTGCAATTATATATTTAAAAAAAATTCAAACTTCATAAAATCCATGGACAAATTTGAATATTTTTTTATTATAAACCTTGCAAAGAAGACATTTAAATAAGTGGGTTACCACTATCCCTTACGTGTGTGGTGTATAAAGGCAGGTTATTATATGTAGGTGATGAGAGTGACAAATTGCCAATGATCAGTATTACTACAACCTCTTTATTTGAGTTGGTGGGAAGCAATATTAATGTTTGATAATAATGTTTCAATTCCACAGTACAGTACAGTACTAAAGTTAAAAAACAGACTGATTGAATTGGATTTTCTCCCGGTAACTATACTTCCATGTCAATTTTTACGCATAAATAGCCGTTAAAGCTCAATGGAAATGATATTTAAGTTTTAAAACATTTTCCTAAAGCAAATTAATCTTCTACATTTAACATTTTTATACTTAAGTCACAACGATTAATACTTTAATGACAAATTGACTTCAGTTAAATGGGCGAAACTTTGTATTCCTTTCATTTCAAAATCATTATTACTTAGAAATTTTTTGTGATTAAAAAAAAAAACTCCCATAGTCCTAAATAAGTAAATATAAGATTTTTTATCTTAATCCTAAATATAGGGTAATTTTTCTCGAACACAACATAATTTTTATTGTGTATTATAAAAAAATACCTCATTCAATTTATGAAAGAGAGTAAAAGAAAGAAATTTAATAAGGGTGGTTTTGAAAAGATATTGTGATTTTTGAAAAAAAAAATTGATGCAGTTAACTAATTTTAATCTCTATCATTAATTTGCATAATTTGGTTAAAATGATTTTACTTCCTCTATTTCAAAACAATTGATTGTTTGTCACTTTAGAGTTATATATACAAATTAAGAAAACTAATAAATAGTCTAAAAATTAATGATGTTTGATTGTATTTTATTATAATACCCTTATTAATTATGTAATACTCTCTTTAGTGTTATTTATAAGGAAAAATTTCTTTCTTTTAGTAGTCTTAAATATAAGAGGTAAAAAAGTTAATGGGACATTAAATTTTCTTTTCCAAAAGTCGCCCTTCATTAATTGTATAAGATGAAGAGATTAAATATATTAGTAATTCAAATTAACATTAAATTAAGTAGGGATAATTTTGAAAAAAATTTAAAATATGAGATAAATTAATTAATTTTAACTAACTGTAATTACTTTTCTTAATACATGTATAGTATTTTTTTCTTTTATAAATGGGAATGGAGGGAATACTTCTTAATATTTCTCTCTCTTTTTATTATTACTGAAAGATAAATTTATCTAAATATAATTAATGTATTCTTGAAAACTGCAAAATGAAAATTATTTTGAAATGGAGAGTGTATATTAAGAAGGAGAAGGAGTAGTCCCATTGGTACCGTCGCCACCGCAAGGTCACGGGTTTCAAATTAATTTAGGGCGGACAATGAACCCAGGTTATCCCAAGATATTGGGCGCAATGATAAAAAAAAAAAAAGGAGAGGGAGTAGTTAGTAGAATATTAAGGTTTGAAGATCGGTCGCATTACTTTAGATTGTCTTAAATGACTGTATTATCGATTTTCTGAAATTCCTCATATATCGTTCAAAATCACCAATAATTCAGCAACGACGTATAATTGATGTTCTACTTTTTTGTTTAGATAAACAAATATACTCCCATTATTTCCTACTTTAAATTATATTTTAAAAAAATTTAAATATATAAAATACTTCTTCTATTCCAAAACTTTTATTGTTTAAGATTTAGATATATAGATTAAGAAATTACTATTTTTTTGTATATAGTAACAAAAATCCCCTCATTAATTAATCTATTTTTTTTGTCGACTCATTAATTAATCTATATTATAACTAAGAGAAAAAAAATAGAAAGAAGAATAATGTCATAAATAAGGGCATAATCAGAAAAGGAAGCCTTGAAATTCTAAAATAACAAAAGTTTTGAAACAAAGGAAAAGTCTAAAACAATAATTTTAAAATAAAGGGAATATAATTACTTTGTAAACATTAAATATTTATTTTCATGTTTATCTCTCATTAAGTAATTGTGGCAATTGTGGCACAGAAATTAAGAAAAATATAATTAAGATAAGATACAATTTAATAAGGGTAATATTGGAAAATTATGATAAATTTTACAAAATAAAAAAATTTTAATTACTCCATTTATTTAAGTTTATAAGACACTTTTAATTAATGCATATAGATCAAACTTAATAATTAATAACTGAAAAAATTTCCACCCCTTCCTAAATTATCCTCATTTAATATAGTTGACTCATGAATTAAACTCTCTAACATTAATTAAACTCCATTCTTTTTCAGGGGCATTTTGGGTAAAAGGAAATTAAATACACTACATAATCCAAAAAATATCTTAATTGTGAAATATTAATTTCTTCAAAAGAAGTCTTTACTCTCTTTAGTTAAAAATATAAATCTTATTTGACATACTGTACACACCAAGAAAAAGAGTTAAATTAATTAAATTTTTCAAAAATTTATATTATTTTCCAATATTACCTTCAATAAAAATAATTTTTGAGATAATTTTCTCTCTCATAAATTAATTAAAGATAAAAATAAATTGAGAAAAAAATTAATACTTTTGACTTTACTTAAATAAAACTTATGTTTTGGATTACAAAAAATTTTAAAAGAAAATTTATATTTTGAATCTCATGAAATATAATATAATGGAGGGTGTACTTTTAGTTTTTTTTAAATATGTAAATTAGTTAAAATTTAGTTATGATAAGGAAGAAAGAGTAATAATTATAGTAAAGTAAAAGGATACAATAATAAGTTCTCCAAAAATAAAGAAAAGGTACTCAAGCTAAGCTTCTTAACATCCGAAGCAATACTATACGTACACCAAGGCAAGGTTTGATCCCTTAGAGAATTAAACCTAAAAATTAAAATAAAATCTAATATTATCTTAAATTAATTCTAGATGATTTAGACCACTTCTTTTAATTGAGTTTTTTTTAATTGTGGACTTAAACAAAAATTATAACTCTCTTTTGTACCTCATATTTAGATGCTTCTTTTTTAAACATTCTGGGCTCATTATCTTGTAAACTTTCAATCAAGCTCTAAAGAGCTTTGTTCATGACTTTGGTCCTGCCTCTAATTACTAGGCCTCCTATTACTTGAAGTAGATCTTTTAGGACAGTACTTCCCCACTCTTAGATTCATCCATGAACTCCATCAACTACTCACTCCTTCCTATTTTATTTGGGGTTTTAAATTTTTCACATAAACTAATAAAATTATTAAATAATCTAAATTATAATAAAATTTAATAATATTTTATCAGAATAATTTTGAATTAAATATTAAAAAATAACTTACTATACTTCAAGTCTCCAACTATTATTTTTAATGAAGATGAAACAGTATAAAATATAATTAATACTTAATTAATAATATAAAATTATAGATAAATTAAGACATTTAAAATATTTTAAAATAACCGATAAAATGGGAGAGAGAGTATAAAATAGTAAGACAGAGCAGAGAAAATGATATAAAAATAAATGTGAATGAGACTATTTTTTATATTTATTTCATCTCTTTCTTATTAAAATATATTTAATAATTTATTTAGTGCAGAAAATTAAATTTAATTACATGACTAGCAAGAATAATGCATACTATATTTTCATAATAAAAATTGAACGTGCATAATATAGTATAAAAAAACTAAATAAAAAAATAACAGGTGTAAAAAAATTTAGATTTGCACAGAATTTCAACTCGATTATTTTTTTTAAAAAAATATGTAAATGATTACATTATTGTTGAACATTAATATTTGACGATTGATAATATTATTTTGTGGGTTTCATATTCTCAATTTTCATAAAAAATATATAAATGATTACATTATTGTTGAACATTAATATTTGACGATTGATAATATTATTTTGTGGGTTTCATATTCTCAATTTTCATCATTAATCCCTTTTTATATTGAGTTTATTCAATACAGTATCATCTTAATTTTTGTATATCATATGTGACAATGCAATAGAGATTCACGACACTGCTTCCAGGTTCATAACGCAAAACACAGACCTTATATTCATACATGGGGAGTGTGGGGACCAATTCTTCAAAGTTAAGGTCATTCTCATCCTGCTTATAAATATTTACTTGATAATTTAAAAATTCAAACAAATTTATTATTATAGTATTTTCCTTTGGATATCTTATTTTTAAATCCAAAACACTCTTTTTATATTCAGTGACTTAGAAAGGTTACAAAAGTGGAGATATGGAGATTAGAAAATTTAATGCTTGCGATAAAACAAGTGACTTTTTTAAACAAAGCAATCTAGAAAATCACATCCCATCTAATACAAAATGTAAACACACCCAATTTTTGCAGTCATTGCAATTCTTGACTTTCATTACCACATACTAAGTTTATCAACTTAGGCAATTCTGACTATAGCCATCCGCACATTTAAATCATTTTTTTATGAGAAGCAAATGAAGATAAATAATTGGTCGGTGAAGAAATTTATGATCTTCTGATATATGCTCAAACTAAGCTCAAAAGAGCTTCTTCTTCTTTTTTTTCAATGCATAACATAAATATTAGACTTTAAGTAGATTGACTTGTCTATAGAGACAACTTTAAAGTCTTAGAGCTTTAAGTTGAAGTGTATGTTTGGATTAGATTATCTATAAGTGATTATGAGGATAAATGATTATTCATAATAGATTATAAGAATAAATGATTATGTCAAAAATGAATTGTGTTTGGATGCTTTTAACTTATAAGTGATTTTGAGAAAAGAAATGTATTTAGATATTGGGGTTTAAGTGATTATTGGGTGGATAATGAAAAGAAAAAGTGAAATAAGTGATTATGAGAGAATAAGTGATTATCATAAGCTGGAAAAAATAGTTTATGGAAATAATCACTTAAATAGTCATAAGTGATTATTTTGATATGGGTTACATTTGAAAATTGATAGTATAATCACTTTTCTTTACTCCATAAATACTTAAAAGCCAATCTAAACATGCTCAAAGTGTGCGTGATGTATGTTAAGTCAAGTACTTTTGTAAAATCTGATTTTTTAAAAAAAAAAATCTTCCAATGATTTTGGGATACTAACAAAAAAGGACAAAAAAGCAAGGGAAAACGAGTACATGAAAGTCCCTTTTCTATATCTTAGTGAGGGAAGGCAAACATGGACACAAAATAATAAAATAACGTTATTGTTACCAAAAAATAAGTAACGTTATAGTCAACGAGATACAAGAATGTAAGATAAACTGATTTTGGTCGGTGAGAGCTAGAAGAGCCGTATGACTTTGTCACAGTTTGAGCATGTGAGTCTCATTCTTTATTCATGGGGCAGGGGAGAGGCATAGAAATAGGAAGAGCTATAAATTAAAGTCATCTATCTACCTGCATGCCACTTGCACATTCACTTTATTACTTCTATATTTGTTATAAGTGACCATTTCTGCTTTTATTTTTCCTGTGTCTGCAGTTTGCACGCACAAATAAAGATAAATAAATTAAATAATTCCAACTCTAGTTGGCATATATATATATATATGATAGACACTTTTATCTCTTAAATAAGTGGTAAAGGTTTGATAATTTCCGATTTCTATATATAAAGCAAACTTAGTCAGTAAAAATCTATCATTTACTCTAAATACATCAAGGGAAATTAGTCTATGCTATTTGCGAAAGGTACTCTTAGCTCATGAGCCCAACATGATAGGTAATGTAAGAATTAGAAACAGTTCTCTTCAAAAAGATTCAATTGAGATAATTGTAAAAAGCGTTATAGCTAAACTTAAAAAATTACTTCCTCCTATGCCTAATATAATATAAGTTATTTTTAATTACTTTACCTAAATTAAAAAAATCAATTATGATTAGTTGAAGACATTAAATTTTTAAAAAATTATCATATGTTTCCAATATTATTCTTAATTTAATTCATTAAATCTTTATGCATATTTTAATTGTTACTCCCTTCGATTCTATTTATAAAATAAAATTTTGAAACAAATTTTAATCCCTATAAATAAGGCATCTTAAAAGTTCGATGAAGTATTAATAATTTTTTTTAAATTTATCCTTTACTTAAGTACTCTCTATTGACTTTTAAAAGTTCAATGAATCACTCATGCAAGGGTAAATTTGGAAAGATATTTAAATTTAATGGTCTTAACTAATTTTAATTACTTTTTTTAATTTGTATAAAGTTAATTAAGATTGTCTTATAAATAAGATGGGAGTGAGTATCTTTTAATTTCTCTTTCCATTTGATAAAGTGTATTTAATAAATAAAGATAAATAAAATAAAGCATTTAATGCTTCTACTTTAATAAGAACCAGCAAATTCTTATAGAAGATGGCCTATATTGATGATCATAAAAAGTAAATAAATAAATAAAATCACATTGGATAGCAATTTGTCCAGACTTTAGATTATATGATGCGTAGTACATCAAATCCGAATTTAAACTCCAATACATTACTGAATTATACAAGTTTTTGACCTGTAACGCTCCATTTGGTTCGAGAAATTTTAAAGAGAAAAGAAAAAATTTTATTTTTTTTAAATTAAATGAAAAAAAATAAATATTTTCAGTCCTGTTCACTCCTTTTCTTCCTATATAAGAATGGAAAAAAAATGCTCCCTCCTCTTATTTAATTTGAAAAAAGATAGGATGAAAAAATTTTCCTCCCATTTTCTCCTCTCTAAAATCTCTCAAATCAAAGAAAGTCGAAAGAAATGGGTATTAACAAAAAAAAAAAAAACTATGTGGACCAGCTATTTTATACAATTTCAAATCAGGTCACTTCTAAGTAATTTGTTGGCCAAGATTTTGTTTTTCTACGGTATCCACCAACCTAACTGTATCTAGGTGAATGAAATCGATACGAATGCACATGCCTTGCCCAACTGATCATCTATAAAATCAAAGTAAAAAAGATTGCAATTTCCACGATTCATTAATTACACACTTAGACCATCTACTTACGTTTAAATATTTTACACTTTTGTCTTAACAAAATTTTTTTTACACTTCTGTATATTAGTGTATCAATCCGCGATTGGTTAAAGAAAATTGAAATGCGTACATATGATACTATTATATTATTGTCATATATTTTCTATCTTAAATATTAGTACCTTATGTCTATGATATATACCATTTTTAACTATTTCATATAGATTAAGAAAAATAATTAAAGTTATTAATAAATTTGTCAAAAAATTCATTACTTCAAAAAATTGCCTCTAATTAAATTGATTTGGTTGTAGCCTCATATCATACTAATTGAAGAAAGTAATTAGTAATTCCATTTGTGGAGAAAATAAATTAAATATTTTAACCATTTTGTTTTGTAACTTATATCTAGAATTATAAATTTTTTTAAAAGGTGACTTATAATGGGAAATAAAAGAGTATGATATGAGAAACATAAAAATACACACAAAATCACAAAAGTACACTTTTAGTCCTTCAATTTAACACTAGATTTTATTTTAATCTCTTAACTTTATTTTATTTCTTTTTAATCTTTTAATTTTTAAAATATGATAAAAAATTCTCTCATTATTAACACTATTAACTATGTGTTAGAATTAATATAATATAAATTTTGGTGATAAAAAATGTAGGATAATAAGAAATAAATGCATTATATGTGTTTAACATATATAATCTTCCTTAAAGAAATAAAATGTGCATTAACATGTATTTAATTGAGTTTATAATGCATATATCATGTTATGTACCAATATATCAATTGTGCTCTCATATTGTATAATATGAGTTGAATATATAAATTGGACTAACTACTTAATTTGTAAGTGTAATATATTAAATATAGGATGATCTAAGTAGAAAGAATGAACATTGGAATAAAGAAATAACAATCAATATCATGTCTCACTCAAGAAAGAAGAAGAAATAGGATGCTCCAAGAATTGAAGATCAGAATAGAATATGTTAAGAAGGGGATATCCAAGTGAAAGTGGAACTCAAGCATTGAAGAACTAATTATTAGGTATATTTTATTTTCACCTAGTTATTGAGGTGGTTTTAATCTTTGAAATTTACTTAATTTTGTTACCATATGTTTTAAACGAGTTAGATTAAGTAAATCTAATGTTAGCTTATGTTAAAATTGAGAAATATTGGCTAACAGACGAATTTTGTATTTGACTCATGTTTATTTTGTGTAAAATTCGAATTTTACTTAGTGAAATTCAAAGTTACAGAGGTATAATTTCTAATAGACAAATTTCAGTTCTGAAATTTGAATTTTAGGCTAAAAATTATTAGTGAAAGTGTGCAAAATTTGCATAAAACTCAGTCAAAATTTGAATGTTGGTAAAGTTTAAAATGAGTTTACTATCACCACCTCTGACAGACGAATTTTGGATTTCAAAATGCAAATTTCAAAATGAGAACTTATGAGTCTCGTTAAAGTATATCTCTGACAGACGAACTTTGAATTTCAACAATTGAATTTTAAAGAGAGAACTTTTATATTATATTGAACGTGCCTCTGACAAACAAATTTCAGCTTTTGAAATTCGAATTTCGAAGTGCACTGTTCATACTTGAGACAACTATTCAAACTTCAATAGATGCACTTCCAATATAAAAATTTATATGAACTAACATGATTTAACTTTGACAAACTCGAAATTCAAATTTCACTATGTGATAGACGAATTTCTGAAATTCAACATTAAACACATAATTATGTTAACTATGCGAAATTCGTCTATTGAGTCTTGAAATTCAAATTTTGGAAAAACAGACGCATTTTATGCAGCTGGTGAACGGCTCTTTTTGTAGAGTAATGGCTATAACTTGTATCTAACAGATAGATCTTGTTTCTAACGTTTAGTTAAGTCACAAATCTATAAATAGAATCTCATTTGAAATTATGGGTAACAACCTTAAGAGAGTTTGTGCCAAAATGCTGTTCCAATACATAAGATTTTTTTGTATCAGTATTGTTAGATAAACCCACCTCAATAGATAGAATTTTCAATGTATCATTTACTCCTAAAAAGAGTTCCATTTATGTAATCATTCTTTTATACTATTTTCTGAGTAGAATGTTAGTGTGGAAAAATAATAAAAGATTTTACACATCTTGTAAAGATGTGAGAAGAGTGACTTCATAAGTACCTACTGAAACTTGTGAGATGTGTTGAGGCCTCACAGGTGTTCGGATCAAACCTGTGGGATATAGTGAAAATCTTAAATGGTGGCTTGAGAATTAGATGTTGACCAAGTGATTTGGGCCGAACCAGTATAAATTCTTGTGTCTTGCTCTTCATCTTCTCTCTTCAATTGTTGCACTTAACTGTCTCTTTGTTCATTCCTGTTGTGCTGCACATATGGGTGAAATTGGGTTGTGATTTAAAAAATGGCGAAAATCTTGCATCACCTAATTCACTTCCCTCTTGGGTAACCAACCAAACCTAACGCTATGTTAACCCCAAATACTGATAAAAGATTCTTTACACGCTGACAAAAAATTATTCAATGTTGGCACATGTCAATTTTTATCACCAAATTATTAATATAATTATGTATTCATTAATTTTAGGTTTAACTATTTTTAAATTAAATTAAAAAAATAAAAATAATAAAAACAAATAACTAACTTCTAAACAAAACATGAATTTTAAGAGTTTTTTTGTCATAAAAAATTGAATGAGTGTGTAAGCATTTAAAAATGCTTTGTGTATTTGAAAATACTTTGCCATCATTTTTTATAAATGTAGTTAACGGTTTTAATAATAAAGAATTTTTTAATTTTGAAAGTAAGGATTAAAAAAATAAAATAAAGTCAAGAGAACAAAATGATCACTTATTCTAACATATGAAATGTCATAATATTCAATATTTATGTGTTTGGTATGGTGAGTAAAAATTACAAATTAAAAGTTTAAAACAATACAGCATAAAATTTTATAGAAGTTAACAAATTAAAATGTCAGAAGATTCTCTTAATACATATTTCTTCCATTTTAAAACAACTGCAGTTTTAAATTTTTTGTTTTACCTAAAATATTTATCACTTTAGGATACAGTATTATTTTTTTAAAAAAAAATTTATCCCTTGTTAACGTCTACTTCTATAAAAGGAGAGAATACACACACACGAGTTAGCAAGAATTTTAATGTCGTAGTATTTTTGTGCATGTAGTTTTTTTTTATATAATTAAGACTATTTAATAGTTTTATGAACACATTCATGTTATCTTAAACAACAATTATTTTGAGTATAGTATAATAATAACAATGAACCAACACAAATTGACATGAGGAATAGGGACCCTCATCCCTTAAAATAAATGGTTACATGTATTGTATTTGTACAATAATAGTTTTATGACAAAATAGAAAACTTAAAACAACAATAAATATGAGACGGTGGGAATATAATTTATTTTGTTCACAGTTTAAACTATTTGATACTCACTCTATTTTTTGCTAAGAAAATACTTCCCTCCTTTCTAAATAATTATCAGTTAGTTCATGGATGACGATTAAGGAAGCTAACAAACAAATTAATAAATTGTAAAAGAATAATAATAATAATAATTAAAATACCCTTTTATTAATTCTCTTATAATCTCCTATATACTCTAAGAAGCTAATCATTTGAAGTATGTAGGAGAAAGTTCAAGAAATTAGGAGAAGAGAAGTGGCATTCTCTTATGAATATATTATTAGAGAAGTACCATGTCATTTATATTTTGAAAAATAAAAACAGTTTAAATCAAATAAATTAATAACTTTTCATTAAAATATTTCTTCTTTTACTTCTTATTATATTTGGATTGTTTCTATTAAAGTAAAAATGACATGAGACTCTTCAAATATGTAATAATCTCCTCACTTTTATCACATTCACATGAATTGTGGTAAAATCTGCTCTTCTATTTTTGTCTCTCTCTAATTTTTTTTTTAATAAACCTCTCTTTAACTTATTTCTCTACCCTGTTTGGTATGCAGGAATTCTTGTAACGGAAACAGAAATGGAAAAAGATTCCTGACTTAAGCATATTTGTTAGCCTTGAATTTTGATTGTCAAGAAACCAAAATCCAACAAAATGACCAGAATTAGACTCCTTCATGAATGCCGTGACCCCTCCCTCCAATAAAATCTAAAGAAATTATTGAGGAATGTAATCATTTAAAAATAATTAATACTTCCTCTTATCTCACGTAGACCAATAAGAATATTTAAAATTAATTAAACTAATTAAATTTATAGTAAAATATTATTTTCATATTTGGCCATAATTAATTGTTGACATTTTTTCCATAAAATTCCAAATATTTCTCTCATATTTTATTTTAATGGAGGATATTTTGGGAAAATAATTATTTAATAGTGCAGAAATTCTATAAGGTTACTAATATTTTGGTCCGTGAAAATTCTCCAAAAGATACCTTATAGTATTTAAGATGGAGTTAGTACTTTATTAGAACATTAAGATGGCAAATATTTTAAAATAAAATTAACGTTTAGAATGATAATTACTTTAAAATATTATGAATAGTTTCTTACCTGAGACAACAATTATTCAAAAAGAATCATATGTGTAAAACATATATCAGATTCAAAAGGAATAATGATCCCTTGATGTATCGTGCATGATTATTTTGCGAGAAGATTTATTTGAAGGTCAAAGGCGATATATGAATATTTGGGAGATGAGGTTGAGGCTTTGACAGGTTAGCACATACAGAGACCATTAATTGTTTCTTGAAGGTCAGCCACCAACAGCCAACGGCTTTTTTCTTTCATGAATGCCTCCTTTCCATTTCCATTATACGACACTCTTCTTTGGACCCCCACTATTCTTATATTTTTCACAGAGACCCCACTATTATATTTAATTTGCATAGTACTACTTTTAGTTCTTAATATAAGACTTTTTTAACCAAATCACGCAAATTAAGAATTGGAATTAAAACTAATTAACTACCTTGATTTTTTCGAAAATTTCAATATTTTTTCAAAACTACCCTTATTTAATCTCTTTCTCTTTCTCTTTGGATACATTAAATATGAGCATTTTTTGAAAATATATAATAAATACTATCTTATATATTGTAAATGATCTTATATTTATGATCAGGATAAAAAATCCCATATATAGGACCGGAGAAAGAATTTACCATGCTGTGCGACAATTGGAGAAAAAAAAACGTGTTTCCATTTCAGAAGCATATGTGAAAAATAGGGAATTTAGTTTGATGATCCCAAGTAACCCATGAAGCTTTTTGATTAAGAAAAACCTTCATTAAGAAAAGATTGTAGAATATTTTTAAAATAAAAAAGGAGGGGATAAAGGGAAAAAAGTAGAACTCATATGTAGTGCATCATTCTGGTCAGTTTCAAATATTTAAATTCTTTTTCAGGCTAAGCTACAAAAGCCAACACCAAAATAAAGCTTTGGTGTTTATGGATTGTTATGTTTCCAATTATAATTATGCTTCCACAAGTGGTTGAGCTACACATCTCTCCTGAATCTACTTTCCCCTAATATTCATCAACAATCATAGCTTTCTTGTGCGATTAATATATTCATATCCTATTACACCACATGGTCTAACTTGTTTTAGCGTGTTCCCCTTTTAAGCTTGTTTCCATTAACTAATGTCATTCTTACAATTTTTATAATACAACTTTCCAATCCATTTAAATGTCGAAGCAATCACATTTTCTACAATAAATAAATATATAAAGTAAAAATTACATATTGTTACCAATTGAGTAGTAGAAATTCTCACCTTTCAAGCAAATAATTTGGATTTGATTCCTAACCCAGTCTATATATATAAAACGAGTCTGGTTGGGAGGGGAGAAAAATTGCATATTTTTACCAATTCATTACTTAACTCAATATTTGACAATAGATTAATATTTAAAATTTAGAGAAAAAGATGGTTCTTTTTTTAATTGCAGAATATCATTTCTGATGGGGGAGTATTTGTATTTTTCTTATGTAGTCAATTGTAGTTCAGCTTCCAGCAAGGTGCAAAACTCAAATCAATTCTGCTTTGAAAAATTATGTAAAAAAAAAAAAAGAAAAGAAAAGAAAGACTCTCTGCCTTATAAACGAAGGCAAATCCACCTCTTTGACAATCAATAGACACACGTTCACTCTCTCAGATCAACAAGACACATTCCATTACACAGCGGATTGAAACACAGAGAACGAGGCGCAGAGAGAGAGAGAAGAGAATGGGAAGCACAAGCAACAACGTGGAAATGGATAAGGAGAGATTAACGGCTGAAATGGACTTCAAGGATTCAACCTCCGCCGTCATTAGAATCCGGCGGCGCTTACCGGACTTCCTACAGTCCGTCAAGCTTAAGTACGTCAAGTTGGGCTATGGCTACTCTTGCAACGCAGCCACCGTCCTCAAGTTCGCTTTCATCTTACCTCTGTTCCTCTCTCTTCTGCTTCAGCTCACTGGTCTCAAACTCGACCAATTGTCCCAGCTTTGGTCTAACCGGAGCGTTCGGCTCGACAGCCTTGACGCCGTCACACGGCTCGCGGCCTCCGCCGTTCTGCTCTTTCTCTTCGGCCTCTACTGGGCTACCCGTTCCAGACCGGTCTACCTCGTCGACTTCGCCTGCTATAAGCCCTCTCCGGACCGGAAAATATCAGTGGATGGTTTCCTCAAGATGACGGAGGAAAGCGGGGCGTTTGAAGAAGACACCCTTCAATTCCAAAGACGAATCTCATCCCGGGCTGGTTTAGGCGACGAGACTTACTTGCCCAGTGGGATTACGGCCAGACCGCCGAATTTGAACATGAAGGAAGCCCGGTCCGAGGCCGAGGCCGTCATGTTCGGAGCTTTGGATGCCCTGTTCGAGAAAACAGGGGTGAAACCCAGAGACATTGATATACTGATAGTGAATTGCAGTTTGTTCAACCCAACCCCATCTCTCTCCGCCATGATTGTGAACCATTACAAGCTCAGAACCAATATCAAAAGCTACAATCTTGGAGGAATGGGGTGCAGTGCGGGATTAATCTCCATCGATTTAGCCAGAGATCTCTTAAAAGCGAACCCAAATTCCTACGCCATTGTCGTTAGCACTGAGAACATCACCCTCAATTGGTACTTCGGGAACGACCGTTCAATGCTTCTCTGCAATTGCATCTTCCGCATGGGCGGCGCCGCCATTCTCCTGTCGAACAAATCCTCGGATCGGCACCGGTCCAAGTACGAGTTAATCCACACGGTGCGAACCCATAAAGGATCCGACGAGAAGAGCTTCAACTGTGTGTACCAAAGAGAGGACGAAAAAGGAACGGTGGGCGTTTCTTTAGCGAGAGAGCTTATGGCAGTGGCCGGAGACGCCTTGAAGACAAACATAACAACGTTGGGGCCGCTGGTTCTACCGTTTTCGGAGCAGTTCATGTTCTTTGTCTCGTTGGTTAGGAGGAAGCTTCTGAAGACAAAGATGAAACCGTACATTCCAGACTTCAAAACGGCGTTCGAGCATTTTTGCATACACGCCGGAGGGAGGGCGGTGCTGGACGAGTTGCAGAAGAATCTGCAACTGAGCGAGTGGCACATGGAGCCGTCGAGGATGACACTGCGCAGATTTGGGAACACGTCGAGCAGTTCACTGTGGTACGAGTTGGCTTACACGGAGGCAAAGGGTCGGGTCGGGAAGGGAGATCGGGTCTGGCAGATTGCGTTCGGTTCGGGTTTTAAGTGTAACAGTGCGGTGTGGAGGGCCGTCCGGAACGTTCAGGTGGGAGACTGGCGGGGAAACCCCTGGGATGACTCGGTGGATAGGTACCCGGTAAAAGTCCCCACTGCGTGAATTGCCACGTGGAATGATGTTATTTGTGTTGGGGTTTCACGTGGATGTTAATGTTTGCATCTTTTTCTATTTTCTAAATAGTTATTGCTTGTTAATTACATTATTAATAAAAGCCTAAATAAGTTTTTTACATGATTCTTCTAATTAATTCATGATTGATAAAATTACTCTGGTCCACTTTTGAGGTATGAGTAACCACTAAGAATCCAGAAAAAATCATCATTGATAATCTTTTTTAAGATGTGACACCAATTCTTTTATCATTTTAGACTTGACATAAGCCTGAATTATAATTAAAAAGTAATATAATTTTTTACTTTATAGACTAAGAGCACAATTGGAAAAACAGTATTAGAATATATTTTTTTACAGCAACACCAAATGAAAAATTAATTAGAATTAGTATTAAAATTGAAGTCACATATTCCATTCCTAAAACTTAATTTTTGTGACCAATAAGATCTCAACACAGTTGGTAGAAAGATTAATTCTTTAAGTATGTTGCTTTGTTATTGATCTCTAATCATGCATATAAAAAAAGTCTGCCTTAAAAAAATAAAATACATTTTAATAATTTTTATAAGAAAAAGATCAATTTTTAGTTATCAGTTGAAAATATTTTAGTATTAATAAAAAAAATTCAATTTCTGCTGAGGAAATTGTTGGTCATGTGGGAGCAATTATTATAAATAATAACATAAATTGTTGTTGTTATTAGAAAAAAAAAAGCTCTAGATTGAACTTTCAATTAAATTTAAATTCAATTAAAATAAGTATTTGGTATTGATCGACACTATAATTGTGGAACGTAATTGGAATCCGCACAATGTTCTTTGTGTGTAAACCCTTCTTATTCTTGTTTATTCTTCAATCATCCATTCTTTTAAGACAAAAACAAAGATGAAATCTTTCCATTTATTTCAAGCTGAAAAGTTTCTATTTAAACGAGTTTGACAAGATTGAAACTATTGGCCACAAATGTGGTCCTCAGACAATACTGGGAAAGAGAGATAATGACTCCCACAATTGCATCTGTGTTATTTGCTCTTTTGGGAGCTCATATTTAGATTATTTCAAGCCATCATTCTTACTCTCTTATTAAAGTTTAATTTTCTTTTTAATCCCATATAAATATGGAATTTTGAAAATTTGTGATTTCTTCGAGGAGCTTCCATAGCTAGGTTACCTGAATATTGAGCGTTAGAAGAAATCGAGAAACAGAAACCCAAAAACGATAACACGACATGAGGTCTTCTACCTTCCTCGTTGCCCCATCTCGTCCTCCCCACCTTCTGATTTCCTATCCCGAACAACGAATCGTCTTTGCCGCCACTCAACCCAATCGCCGCCACTCTCTGACACTTCAGAATGACGGCGTCTCCGCTGGCCAAGTCAGCCAATTGGGTCGCACTCTCATCATGGCTGTTCAATCGAATCCACGACGGCGCGAGCAAGAAGGAGAGGGATCTCAAATCAGTGGGTCGGATGTGCTTTGGGCGTTGCAGAGAGCGAGTGAGCGTAAGAAGAAGAAGAAGAAGCAAAGGAGGGAGGAGGAGTCATCGTCTGTGAGCAGTCGCAGGGAAGATAGCGATGTGGACTATGCCAATGTTCGTCCACTGCGTGTCAGGAGTGAGTGGGGTGATAAATTGGATGAGCTGGAGAAGCGTCTTGGTGAGCTTTCTGAAATCATCTGAATCTGAGCTCAAGCAAGCTCGTAAATTTCTTACATTTCAACTGTAAATATAATATATGTTTTGGAAGCCTCATTTTTGTTGAATTTTTTAGTACCTCAATGTAAGTACTCAAGAGAATTAGTTCATTTGGTACAAAGAGATACTAATTTCTTTTAACAATCTGTATTTGATTCCTTGACTGAGGAAAAGATTTGGCTGGAACAAGTTTGGAACTGTGCAGTACTTGGGGAAAACAAGTAGAATTACATGCTTCTCATGCTCTTATATCACATACATATGAACTTTTATGAAGAATATATTTATCTGTCTTCTGGACATCATACCTTGTGATAACCATGGAGTACTGACTAATAAACCATATAATACTGACTAATCTAGATTCAAACTTTGCTCGGCTCCAAATGGAAGGTAATTCTTTGAAGTGCGATTTTTCTTATTCATGTGATTCGAACCTTTGACCCCACTTAAAGAATATTGAGTCCCTCTCACTCACTCGATCAATACAGTTCACTGTTCAGCTCACCTGTTTCTTCATATGAATGCTTGTTCTATTCTAGTCTTTTGGGTGAATTTTGGTCCTAAAGATTCTAATTCAAAATGGAATTCTTTCTGGTGAGTCCAGCTCTCTGTTGGTTTAGGTCTTTGCAGGTTTCAATGTTCATTTCTTTTAGTTGTCTGTTCATTTTGTAGCATGATATTACCAAAGAAAAGACGAAAAAGAAAAGGTTTTTCATTTGCTGACAAATCCATGTATTGCTTCTTCATATCGTAATGTTTTCCTGCACTTATATAATTGCGGATTGCATTCTGAACAATTTAAATTATTTACTTCTGCAATTAACCAATGTTAGATTAAACCACACACAATCAAAATTTAGAGACGATGAACGTACCTTGTGTTCGAAGAAAAGAAGTTAGATTTTGAAATGGCTATATATTGTAGTTTATACAATAATATATGCGTATTAAAATACATGGTAGTGTAGTGTTGACCAAACAAATGACCAGGCCCAAAAAAACCAAACAAATGACGAAGTAACAAAACATTAACTTCTTCCAGAACACTACAATTACTAGGTATTGTAAATAATATACCAGCTTGTATCCACGACTAGCTCTTTGTAACAAGTTTCATGGGCAGAAGAATAGGGCCTGTTTTGTTTTGTTTTGCATATGTTTTGAAAACAGTTTATTTGTTTCTAAAAGTAAAAAAATTAAAAAACTTGTTTGATAAATTTATTTTTTATAAATTATTCTGAAAAATAAAACAAAAAATTCAGAACATTTTTAAAATATTTTGTAATTTTTATTCTGAAAAACACAAGAAAAAATGAAAAACATCCATCTCATTGATGATAAAGTTATAAATCTTAAATAATTCATATACCACTCACTAATTATGATTTTGAGAAAAATTATTTAAATAAATTTTTTTATTTTTTTATTTTCAAAACTTATTCTCAAAAATAATTTTATAAAACTGTTTTAAGAACAAGAAAACAGCAAACACCAC
Organism: Adenanthera pavonina; assembly: GCA_026686845.1. NCBI lineage: Eukaryota > Viridiplantae > Streptophyta > Magnoliopsida > Fabales > Fabaceae > Adenanthera > Adenanthera pavonina. The sequence goes on from JAIVEN010000006.1 coordinate 35,283,879, forward strand.
CAAATAAGCCCATAATCACTTTGAACAACTAAATTAGAATATAAAAAACTGAGAGATCATCATTATACCTAAGCTACGAACTCATTCAAATTTCCCAACAATGTACAGGATTTCTTCCTATACATCTCACCAAATACTTTTAGGGCATGCACAAACTGATAAGATGTAGAGTTGTCCATGAAAAATTAAATAATAATAATCATAGGTTATTGAGACCAAACTTCTATTAAACTTAACTGGTCATAAATAAAAATAGCCAGGAAGGATTACGGAGCAGAAAAGATCAAGAATTGCTCAGCTGACTCATCTTACAGCAGAAGACACCAACCACAACCTAAAGAGATTACCAGTGAACCTAATCCCTAACTTTATTTTTATATTCTTTTTCTTCTTTTCCACCCTTTTAGTAATGAGAAGGGGTTGAGAGGAAATCTTCTCAATGCGTCTAGCAAAGCAATACAAGTATCTGGTCCCTAAAACCCCTTTGACAACCAACCAAACAGCAGGTGCCTCAAGAAACATCTGTGTCTCCGCCTTGTACCTTAATAAGGCCGGAACCTTCTACTACGATTGCCCTCATCATTGCTGCTACCTCCCCCTCGGCCCGGCTGACTGCTTGGACCATTGTTCCGATCAATTCTACGGGGTCGGGGAGCTGGCATCTGTGCACCAGGCTGTTGACTGCAGAATACGCCCAATATTTAAAAATTAAGGATTTTGGTAAGATAGAATGAGAAAATAAATCCATGCCCATGAATTGTAACAACTTACAGGACGTAGCCAATACGACCATCGGGTAATACCATTGGGACCATCTGCATTCCTGCTGGCATTGGACCCCTACCATATATGACCGGCTGTTCATATGCCAAAAATCCACAAGTTGCAGAAAGATTAGAAAACAGAATGAATCAAGCAGAAAAAACAATGATTTTATGTATTTGTAGTAAGTTATTACCTGTTGATAACCACCAGTAACACCATATCCAGGTCGCACATTATATAGATTTCCCGAAAAGCCACCATACCCAGGATGTGGATGAAGCCCAGGATTGTAGGCATAACCACCATCAGACTTTTTCTCCGTTTGAGGCTTTGCTAGAACAACTTCCAACGTTTGGCCTGCAGTTCAAATCCATTAAGCATATTTAAGTAAGCATAATAACATGTTTCACAGATAAGATCACAAAACTGCGACTAGTGACAGTTTCAATTTAAATATTAATTTCCTCAAGTTAAAAAAAAAAAAAAAACACACACACACACACATTGAATTAAGTGATAGTATTCCACTTGTACAAGAAAGATCAAATAGAAAATCAGAAGACGGACTTGCATAGATACAGATCAACATATATTGTGCATTAAGGGTTACCATCTATTTCATATTTTTCTGTATCTTTTACTGCCTTCAATGCACTTGACCTCTCCGCATAATGAATGAAACCAAAGTCACGTTTCCCTCCAGCTTTCCCAGGAGGCATGACCACTTTTGTTACTTCCCCATGGCGACAGAACAGTTCCTTCAGTTGTTCAATAGTAGTATTCTCAGGTATGTTTTTCACATAAAGAGCTTTAACCTGAAAATGCCAAAAAAATTACAAATAAAAAAGTTGCACAGTAAATATTAAGAACTACTGAAATGCAAAATTAATCTGTATATCTATATATAAAAAATAAAATAAAATAAAATATAAGATCTACATTTACTATTCTTAACAACTCATCAATCTACAATATCAACAAATAATATTTTTTACTTTTCATATTATATATTGATATATATACAATAAAATTCTAGGAAGCCACACTATTCACAAATCATGAATAGTACAAATCCTCTCACAAACACACTGTTTTGGACTCAATGTAAGGCATGGGATCCACATTTAGTTATATATATATAGGTAAGGATGATGATGATTAATACTATTCATTACTGAAGATTATTGTTATTAAGATCACATCAAACAACAATGCTTTAAACATCATCATCACTTTTTTATTTTACTTTAATGTGCATCTTTGATTTCCGTTTTTTTTTTAAGTTTAAATATCCCTCTACGATGCCAAGGGCAAGTTATCTATAACTATATATCTATAAAATCTCACACAAGCTACATTACACATAAATCATAAATAGTGAAGCCTATCTCTGCCTCTCTTTATTCTAATATTATTTTATTTCTATCTCCTCTCTCTACTTTTATACTATTTGAATTTAAATTTTAAATTTCCGACCTAAAATTTTGTTTCAAATTAATATATCCTGCCATCAAAATTTCTATCAGGTTATATATTTCATACATTGCAGTTGCACAGGGAAAAAATAAAATTCTAGTTCTAGTTCTGGTTAATCATAAATGAATACCACACAAGAAGATTTTAAAAGAAAACAAATACATTATACAATCTCAAATCACATCAGTAGAAGCAGCCTTCATCTTAAATTCTGCATCCAGTGTTTTAGCAACTTTGGTCTAAAATCTACGCCAATGATATTTCACAACAGATATGACTTTGAAAACGCAAACCAGCCACGATCAAAACTGAAAAACCCAATCCAAATTAGTTTGGTGTCTATGCCTATTTGGGTTGGTTTAGTCCAGATTCAAGTTGACAAATTTTATGACAAATTAATCCACACAACCCAGTCATATTAAACCCACAATACATTGATTCTTGTTATCAGAAATTGTATATAATAGATATTCTAGAACATATCAATAGAAGCTGAACCATTTTATCCCTTATCAACCTATATCAATAAAAGCTGAATAGCGCAGCTGTATCAATCCTCCTTATCAGTCACATCTTCAACAGACTCTACTCTCTGTCAAGTCTCAAACCCTCTCATTCTTAGGCATGACATAGTTTCTCTCTAATATTAATGATGCAGAACAACAATAAAAGGGTAAAGACAAAGGAGAAAGTGGGAGAAACAGCAGGGGGGGGGGGTGTGGAGAAAGTGACAGGGATGTTGGTAGAGAAAATCAAAGAAATTAGGAGAGCCTGAAAACAGTGACTGGTCTCACATTCAAGTTGGTCAAATCTGAAGTCTTACACTATACTAAGTCTAATTATAGGAAGCCCAAGCATAACTTTAAAATATAGACATTATTTAAATAAAACAAAATAAATAAAAATACTAAATTCTATTCCTCATTAATTCTTGATTAAAATACTTCTAATCTTATTTTAAATCCTATTTTCTACATTTATTTATTATTCCTAATTTATCAATAATTAATATCTTTTCTGACTACTTCCCATCCTTCATCAATTAGTCTGCCTCAATCTATCCTCTTCTTCTATGGCCCATAATTTCACCAAGAGAGCAAGGTTTATTCTTCAGAAGCAGTGTTTTCAACCCCAGTATCTTGTGATTTTGATTTGTTCAACTTAATCAATCTCATCACAGACATTCTTTCCCCTTTAATTATGCAGTGGCTTAGTACAATTTTTACTGCAGGCAGAAAAATCTTCTGATATTTGACTTTACTTATCAAATGGTCTAGTAAATTTAAAACGCAGGTGACTAAAGAATACATAAGGGCGCAAACCAAGGAAATAACCCAACCCAAACAGATTTGTCTGTCAGGTTAATCACCTTTTGGTTTGGGCTAGAGGATGTAAGAAAATTACTGGGTTAGAATGGGTCACATAAAACATATCAGAACTCTGTTCATCGGAAATTTTCACTTTTGTCAACAACCACAATAGCCTTATTCCACTAAATGAGATTAGCTATATAGATCATAGTATCATACGACGCCATTATACTATATAATAAACCAAGTCTTCAGATATATTATTCACCATGAGATCCCGTTTTATTACACTTCCTTAAGTGTCTTTTTTAGTCTCCATCTATATCTTATAGGACTAAAAGCCATCTAACCAGCTCTTCTCATTTGTGCTTCTAGCAACCTTCTTTGCACATATCCAAACCTCTATGAAACTATTATAACTTTCCTAGTATACAATTATTTCAAATCTTGTCTTTTCTTACATGTCCACAGATCCATCTTAACTTCTCATATTTGTTATCCCGATTCTTTGCTTTTCTTGTCCATTCAATAGCCAACATTCACTACCATATAGCATTAATAGTCTTATAATAGTTTCGTAGAACTTTCCTTTAAGCTTGGTGGGTACTTTACTTCCCTTCAAGTGAAGGAAATTTTCATTTTTTATATTAAAAAAAAGATGGAGAATTAACAGAAATATATGCTCCATGGATGTACTTCTGTTTGATATCCAAAAGGGAAGTACTAAGTACCTCAATCATGTCAAAAGGATAAAGCATTATGATAATGAATAAATAGAATTAGTAAAAGTACTAGGTCTTGTTATTGTATTTAGTTTTTTCACTGGTTCCTATGACTATTCCTGTTCTTCATCACGTGGGTTTATCCTTAAATATTCCCTTTGCTGTCAAATTAATATAATTAAGATTAAAACTAAAATAGACAGTTATCAACAGGTGATCTCCTTCACTTGCTACTTTCTCTCTTAAATTTCATTTCTCCCTTGGAAACAATTATTGTCAACATGCATCTTAGAAACATTGATCTTTTAATGAAAGCTTGTTTATATTAGTATGTCCACCTCAACCACAAATTTATCAATGTTTAATCCGAGATGTTTCAGCAATTTTGCCTGAAACATAATAATATTTGTTCCTTAGAGAATGAAGCTGTTAACACCACGGAATATAGGCAATATAGAAAACCAAAGATGAAAATCCATAAGACTTTCAGTTTCAACAACCATCAATACTTTTGGTAATGCCTTTCTTAAACAACATAATTGTTCCACAAAAGTCTTACTGCCCGTTTGAATTGCCTTTTTGTAAAAGGTCTTTTAGTATAACCACAGTTTACAAAAATGAAGTTCGGATAAGAAGAGAAGTTAATTATAAATCTGTTTGGATAAAAAAGAAAAAAATGATGGTTAGAAACTACGATTTGGTTTGCATTTTACAGGCACTTAGTTATTTCACCAATACAGTCAATATAATAAATGTGATATATATAAAAACAAAATCATTGGTTGCTATTGCTATTCATTTACCATTCATATAGACATGCGTCCTTTATTAACGGGCTGCTATTTCATTGGGATGAAAATTTCTTTCAAATTTAAATATCCTTGTGCAGATGCACAATGGGACTTTACTAGTTAGACCAACAAAGGAAATTTAAGTGGGTTTCCAATTGGTCCCACTTCCCTGCCATGAAAACATGCTAAAAGATGGTCAACATCAAGCACCATAGAAAGGCTAAACATCAACCAATCTTTCTCAATTTTCAACACATTCCTCTCTTTCTTAATGATAAGTCAGACATATAAATTCATGTAGCTGTCAACAATCTAGAGACTAATTATGACAAATGAACTCATGATTTGATTTCTCCCCATAAAATCCACGATAACAACACAAATATGATTATGACAAATGGGAAGACTTGAACACCCACTTGTCTCATCATGCCAGGCCTCTCTTCTCTTATTTACAATACTTTGAAGTTAAAGGTTAATGACAAGATAAACTCCAAAAATTAAGTCTACAAATCCCAAACAATGATAAACTCTGAGGATCAAGATAAGCATAAACTCCTAATCCATCAAGAATACTACTTAGATAGGTTTTTCACCACTTCCCTTGTTATCCAAACTACTGCACTCAACTGAAAAGCATCAACCAATTCTATATCACCATATATCTTGGGCTCCTAGAAAAAATCCTCACAACACCTCTAGTGAATAGCAATCAAGCATATCTACCTTCCAGTAAGAAGAATGTGACGACGGCAATGACAACAATAATAATAAGCCTTATCCCACTAAGTGAGGTTGGCTACATATATATCATACAAAATCATTGTGATTATATAATTCACCATGAGACCCCGTTTTATTACTTCTTTAAATGTTCCTTTTGGTCTCCCTCTGCACTCTCATAAGGGTAAAACCTTCCAATAAGAAGACATCAATCTTAACTGTGCAACCTTGTATGTGCCTATTTCATCTCCATTATTACCTTCAGACCTTCCAATAAGACAAAAATTAACTTTAAACTGTTAAACTTCTACATTACAGTTTTATCTCCATCATCAAACTTCACAGACATGTTGGGAAACTGAGTCCAACTTATCGTTGATTCTTACTAATTACTAAGATTATTTATTCATAAGCTTTATACTAGTTTGTGAAATCAAGTTGAAAGCATAGGAGTAGTTATAGGTCTTTTGTATTTTTTATCTAAAGTTTTGTCTACTGAAGGCTAATGCATAGTCAAGAAGAGACAGTTGCCTCCATCTATTCATCTGGAAGAAAAAGACATTTGCAGAGTTCGCAGTTCTAAAATGAAACCCAGAAAATCTTAACACCTGACCTGATTAACTTTTTCATAGATCTACAGGTTTCATATCGTTTGAGCTTTGTTTCAGAAGCAAAAAGAAACTATCACATACCCATGAGATTCGGCTAAGCAGAGTGAGAAGAGAAAAGAGAAAAAGAAAACAGGATGCGAATAAGCAGGGATTGTCCACTATAAATATCATATCAAACACAAATGTAAAAATGATACGTAAACAACTTTTAAACCTATTTTAACAACTATGTTCCATCATCTGGTAGAAAATTACCTGTGAAGAAGCAGAATGATCAGATGAGTTCTTTGGATCTGCCCACGTGACAGTGGGGGTATTACCATCCAGCTTAAAGTTTACATTTGACATCTTTTTCCGAGAATAATCAGCACAGGCATTATTATAATACAAAACAAATGCAAACCCACGATTCCTGCTCGCATTTTGAGGGTCCTGTAATAAACAATATGAAATGACACTAAGAAGGTGGGCCTTATACACGTTAATCTGAGCTACTAGCACAAATTAATTCAAGACCACACCTTTATTAGCTCAATGTTTTCAACTCCAGGACCAACGCCCATGATGACTTTCTTAAATTCATCCTCCGTCCAGTTTTTTGGAACATTACCAATGAACAATCTGTGTTTTGTTTCAGACACAGAACATCTTAAAGTTTTACCCTGACATCATGAAAAAATAAAATATAATCAATAACCAAACACTGAAAATTTCATTGCCGTTAAGGACAATATGGTTTTCAAATAACCACTACAAATACCTTAAATTCCTTGTTATGTAACTCTTCAATGGCCTTTTGTGCAACCTCTTTTGTTTTAAATGCCACAAAAGCATAGCCCTTGACATCTCCTGTGTCCCTATCCTTCATAAGTCTCACCTGCAAAGCAACAACAAAATCAAATTATTAATGATGATCAAACTTTCTCTCCTACTTGCCAACCAGAAAGATAAAATTATTACTATCATAAGTGAATATGCCAGAGTTCTGACCTCAAGAATATCACCAATTGGCTCACACATTTCTCTCAAATCATCTTCGCATGTATCCCGAGGAAGTCCACCAATAAAGACTTCAGAACCATGAGGAGGAAGGGCAAGAAGTTCATCATGCTTCTCCTTCTCATCTTCATCAATGGAAGATGGCTTTTGCTCATTTTCTGCAGATTCAGTCACAATGTCACTTTCATCTGCTTCAGGATATTGGTCTTTCCCACAAGTTTCTACTAGTGAATCTTCATATTCATGGTCCTCAACATTCCCTTCATCATTTTCATCACCACCTCCATCCACTCCATCATCATATATTTGTTCTTCCACATCATCGTCCATCTCTTCCATGTAGTTTTCCTCATCAAAGTCCACACGCTCATCAACTTCTGCACCTTCTGACATGATTGACTCAGGATCTGGGCTTTGTCATTAACACCTGAATACCTGCGGGTTCAAACAATAATCATGGAAATTAACACACAGACATTAGTAGACAATAAGAGACTTGTAAGGCTACCAGATCTTAAGATGAAAAACTGAAAACAAACTTCATTGTAATAGAAAATGTACAGCGAAATTAAGACACGGAGGACATGGTCAGAAATGCTTTTCAGAGACATCCCAATAACAAAACCTCAATCCCAGATGTCACATTTGGTTATTAGGCATCTCTATTTGAACCCTAAGGGGACACTTAAACTCACTTAAATAGTCACGCTCAAGTTTTATTCTCCTTCTCACCGAGTATAAACATTCAAATGAAGCATGACCAATTAGTCTCAGCTAAATTTTCAAGATATCAATAAAGTGCAAAAGCTATAATAAAACTATTGGAATTGACATGAAGCAAGATTAGCCCAAGGTAGTCAGGGTAGTTATGTGGGTAGAACAAATATATATAGAGAGAGGGAATTTCAAAGTAATCGTTTCCTCATTTCAAAAGTTGTACCACTCAACAGAGGAATGTCAACAAGGGGCCACTGTTGATTTGGGGGAAAAGAAAGAAAAAGCAATAATCCCACAGAAATACAAATCTGCAAAATAGAAAGCCCCAGAAAGAGTGATCAATGAAACCCTTGAATCTAACTGGGCGAAGAGAAACAATGGAAGAAAAACCCAATTAATAATTTAAGCATTAATAACCGAGAAATATCAGAGAAACAACGCAGAAAAGAATAAAATAGAGAACCAGAACCGGTAAAAGTAACATACCAAAAAGAAATATCTTTTTTGCTATATGGGGTCAATTTCAGTTATGAGAAAGCCTAGAAGTGAATCCAAAGTACAAGGGGACAACTCTTGGGGCAAATTTTGAGAGCAGCCCTTCTCACCACTCCGAATAAATGAAAGAAAAGGAGGCATGGAGAATAAAGGAAAAGGCATACCAGTAGCATAAATGGGGGATTTTGAGATTTGCTTCTTAATGGGCTTTTTTTGGCTCTCAGTAATTCCACTGTAGAGAGAGAGAGATAGAGAGATAGAGAGAGGAAGAAGGAAGGGTGGGTGAGATATCCGGCCAACCCAGACACGAAAGAAGCCTCCTTTCTTTGTTTCTCGCCTTCTTTGTTTCTGAGAAGCCCCAAATCGAGACAGCGAGATAGTATACTGAGCGAGCGATTTCACTGCGAGTAAAGAGGAGATTCTAATAGAACTTTGCCACGTTTCAAACCTAATTTTTTCCCCAACAATTGTCCTAAGTCCATACTCCCTCTTGTCCTTGACAACCATTTTGTTGCTCGTTGTGAAATTCAAATGAATAATTTTATTTTTTTAATATTTAATTGATTTTTTTATCATATAAATATAATTATTCATAAAATCTGATATCTCATAAAAAATTATTTATTTTAATTATTATAATATTTTTTTAATAAATAAGAATATATTTAAAATTTTGAATATATTTTAAAATATTTTTAATTTTTTAATAAATATAAAAATAAATCTCATATCTTATAATATAAATAAAAAAAAGTATCGTTTTTCTCCCCCTACGAAAACTAGCGGGTTGAGTCCCGAGTAATTATTTGTTCCACAGTTGTTTTTATCATCTTTACTTCATTTTCTTCTTGTCTCATCACATTAATCTCCCTCCCAAAAGTCTTTTTTTTTTCCCGCAAACTAGCATCGTTACCCCAAAAAGAAACAACATTTAACCTTAATTCTTCTGTTTTGTTCTATTTAACAAAAAGTTTAAAAAATAATTTTAAAGATACATAATTTTTATTTTTTAGAAAACATAAAAAGTAGATAATTACCAGTTATCAATTATTATAAATATTGCATAGAAAATAAAAAGAGAATAATTTTTTCATATCGATTATCAAGCATGTCCTAAAACCAAGGGGCTCACGCTAGTTTTGTTGTTGATCTCTCTCTGTCTATTTTTTTGGTAGAGAGTTTTGTTGTTGAGTTTATCATGATCTACCCTGCATATTTGCCACGTCAACGACTTCATGGCACCATCTCCATCTTCTGTGAAACAAATCGATTAAGAAAGCACAAAAATAATATTATTATTCATCATATTTTATTTGATAAATCTTACAGCAAATATATAACAAGTTACATATAAATTTTCTAAATCTCCAACAAAAAAAAAGAGTCACATATTATTGGCAAAACAACCACTTTTTAGGATGTTCTTCTCCTACAAATTCTCCTAAACCCTAAATAGAATGGTATGTTACTCTTTCCTGATTTCGCTTATTGGCATATATTATTCTTTCACAAAGTGGAACTTGGATTTTCTATATTTGTTTAATATTCATTGGAATCAACTCCTCTAAGTGATCAGAATCGTATATTTAAAAAAAAATCTTCCATGCACAATGTATATTTCCATTTTTTTTTTAGAAAATTTCTTTTTCTAGTAGCATATTCCATAGGCATCACCCAAAGAAAAATGGAAGAGTATGCCAAACTTGTGGCCGTCTCAAAAAAAAAAAAAAAGAAAGAAAGAAAGTTTGCATATTACTTTACACTGAAGCTAATTTTAATAATTAAATATGAAATGGCCAGCTGTTTGGCATTTAAAATGTATACATGTGGACCCTGGTATCGTCTGATTAAGCAGTTGTGTACATGCCACAATGTGCTAACTAATTAATATTATTTTTATATAATATATTATCTTTTTTCTATACTATGTGTAAATTTTGATATTAATAATAAGATATCTTTCATATAAATATGAATTATATACTTGCGAGATAATTTTCTCCTTGAAGGAAAACTTTATTTTATAATCAACATTCATCTCCAGCTAAAATTCTCCCTTTATCACTGTTGTTTAGTGTGCTCAATTTATTAATAATAATACACTATGAGAATAATATTTTAAATGCATTCAAATGATACCAAAGAGCGTACCTTTAAAATCAATGAAAATTTTCAAAACAACCATATATCACCGTCTCCTCTGTGTTCTTTGTTGCTTTCGAAGTGTTGGAATTGTTGTTTCTTCAGAGTTTTACACAATACATGAAAAACACGTTTTTTCTTCAATCCTAAATATTTCATGGCAATGTTTATCGTGTTCTTATCGCCATGATTAAATGAAGATGTGTATATATTTGAGATGTAATGCTTTGCAGCAGGTTAATTTTAAGAATTATGAACATATCCCACATGCATTATACAAAGTCTGAAAATTGAGTCACAATATTTATGGCTTATAATATTATATAAAGATATAGATAACAAATGTTTAAATTATATCATTTAGATATGCATCATAAACAACAAACAGCAGTTAGGTTAAATGGAATGGATTTGACTCCCTAAAACAAAAACAAGGTTGAAGATTTAAATTTTGTGGATGGAAAAAATTTACACTGAGAGAACTATTTCAATTGAACCTAATATTATTCGAGTCTTATCTAATAATATTGGAAACTAGATTGCTGTATATATATATATATAAGAAAATCTAATAATATTGGAAACTAGATGGCTGTATATATATATATATATATAAGAAAAACTTAAGTAAAGTCAAGGGGTTCAAACATTGTAGATAAAAAAAAATCACATTGGAGAAACATCTGAATTAGACTTTGGCTCATAAACTAGGAAAAGAAAAGGAGAGTAAACTCTCAACTTAGAGAAAAATGAAATTCTTATTGCCCGAATAATGATTTAACACAATGAGTGAGGTCCTATTTATACTAGTTTAGGGATGAGACATGGGTTTGATTCTAAGGAAAGGGTTTATGAGAGTTATAATACTAATTATGGTGTTATGAGGTTACACAAGCTTTATTGTGGGGTTATATCGTAACTGAAGGGAGTTGCTAAGAAAGGATTTATGGATTGGAGTTACATGAGAATTAAGGGTCAATTCCATCCTTCATTTCATCCTCCTCAGGTTGAACACGACTCACCCTCGAGTCAAACTCAACATCATCGTCATTAATATATGGTGAAAAATCAGCAACATGAAAAGTAGCAGAAACTCTATAAGCTCTAGGTAACTCTACTTTGTAGGCATTGTTGTTGATCTTCTGCATAATCTTGAACAATCCATCAGCTCTAGGGGACAACTTGGCATTTAGTTGCTTGGGAAAACGTTTTTCCTCAAATGTATCCAAACCAAGTCTCCTATGTTAAAAGTCTGCTGGCTTTGATGCTTGTCACACTGAGACTTGTATCTCAAGTTCTGCTTCTGAATTCGTTCACAAACTTGCTCATGTAGCTTCTTGATTTCCTTGGCCTTTTGATCTGCATCAGCACTATAAAATTGCTTGTCAAATGACAGGGTCAAGTCTAATGGGCTGAGTGGACGAACACCATATACCACTTCAAATGGACACTTTCTCATAGCTTGATTGACAGAATTATTATAGGCAAATTCAACTTGGGCAAGTACAAGATTCCACTGTTTCGAATTCTTCCCAACAAAACTTCGAAGAAGATTTCCCAAAATCCTATTAATTGCCATGCTTTAATCGTCTATATGAGGATGGCTAGCACTGCTAAACTGGAGTTTAGTCCCCATCTTTTTCCACATCATTCTCTAAAAGTGGCTAAGGAACTTGATGTCACGATCAGATGTGATGGTCTTGGGAATGCCATGTAAACGAACAATCTCTTTGAAGTATAAATTTGTAACTTGAACTACATCATTGGTCTTTTGGCATGGAATGAAATGAGCCATCTTTGAAAATCTGTCTATAATAACCATGATGGAATCTTTTTGTCTTTATGTCCTAGGCAATCCAAGGACAAAGTCCATACTCACATCTTCCCAAGGTGCTACTGGTATTGGAAAATGCATGTATAACCCAGTGTTTTGATTTTTAGACTTAGCAAAATAACAAGTTTTGCATCTCTGTATATGTTTGTTGATATCCCTTTCAAGCCTTGGCCAATAGAAAATTTCTTTGACTAAGGCCACTATTTTATCTCGGCCAGAATGACTTGCCAATCCTCCATTGTGGGCTTCCCAGATCATTACCTCTCACAATGAGCATTGAGAAATGCATAAGGCCCTCCCCCGAAATAAGAATGCTTCATGTTTGTAGTGTTTCTGGAAAGGTTAAGTTTCGGTGGCATTCCATGCTTCATGGAAATCAAGATCATCTTGGTACAACTCCTTGATAGTCTCAAAGCCATCAACTTTGGCTTGAATGGTAGATAGCAAAGTATGATGACGACTGTGACATCTGGGCGCTGATGAGGGCGGGAAGTGATCACCAATGCAAGAAAGGGGCTGTGAGATAAAAAGTGATGAGGCACGGACAAGGAACGGCTCCTGGCAGGCTTCTATGAGGGAGGGACATATGAATGAATCGAATACATACCGGAACGAGAGGGATCCAGAGACTGTATAGGTATGGGACAATATGGTTAAGGATAGCTTAAAGGAATTGATAGGTACTACTTATACTAACAAGGTGCACCTATCTTTTCGGTAGCCTATCCCTTAAGAACTTCTTATTTTAGCGTGCTTGACTTGGAGCAATTCTGGGATGGATGACCTCTTGGAAAGAAGGTATGTGAGTGAGGATAAAGCATACCGAATTGGCTTATATTAGTTTATGGGAACAGTCATCAATTCCAAAGAAGTGGCCGGACGTTACAGCCGGTATTAGAGCCCGGCCTTTCTCAGTATGGTATGGTTCGAGGATGAACCACACGGAAACTGGTGGATATGTGACATCCGGGCGCTAATGACAGCGGGGAGTGATAGCCAATGTAAGAAGGGGGCTATGAGATAAAAAGTGATGAGGCACAGACAAGGAACGACTCCTGGCAGGCTTCTAAGCGGGAGGAGCATATGAATGAATCGAATACATACCGGAACAAGAGGGATCCCGAGACTGTATAGGTATGGGACTATATGGTTAATGATAGCTTAAAGAAATTGATAGGTACTACCTATACCAACAAGGTGCACCTACTTTTTAGTAGCATATCCTTAAGAACTCCTCAGTTAAGCGTGCTTGACTTGGAGCAATTCTGGGATGGGTGACCTCCTAGGAAGAATGTGTGTGGTGAGGACAAAACACACTGAAATGGCTTGTGTTGGTTTATGGGGATAGTCGTCAATTCCAAAGAAGTGGTCGAATGTTACAATGGCTAAGTGCATCTACTACTGAATTCAATGTCCCCGCCTTATCCTTAAGCAGGAATGGATAAGCCTGCAAGGTTTCACTCCAAGTGGCATGTCTGTGGTCGATCTTCTGTTGGGAATTCAAATGCTTGAGGGCCTCATGGTCAGAATAAATGATGAATTCCTTATTCAACAGATAGTGACTTTAATGTTGCAAAGCTTGAACAATGGCATAGAATTCCTTATCGTAGATAGAATATTTGAGCCTGACATCATTGAGTTTCTTACTAAAAAAGACAATTGGATGTCCATCTTAGCTCAAGACAGCACCAATTCCAATGTTGGAGGCATCACAGATGACTTCGAACACTTGGTCAAAATTAGGAAGGGCTAATACTAGTACTTCTATTAGGCGCTCCTTCAATTCTTCAAAACTTTTCTGAGCTTGCTTTGTCCACTGAAATTTGTCTTCTTTGACACAGTCTGTGAAACGTGTAGTAATAGAGCTAAAATTTCAAATGAACCTCCTGTAGAAAGAAACTAATCCGTGAAAACTTTAAACTTTTTAGATAGATCTCAGAGTTGGCCAACTGTTAATGGCCTCAACTTTGCTGAGGTCTACCTGAACATCTTCGAGAGTGATGATATAGCCCAAGAAAACAACTTAATCAGTCAAGAAAGTGCACTTCTTCAAATTGGCATAAAGTTTTTTCCTTGCAGAGCTTGCACGACTTGTTGTAGGTGCTCTAAGTGCTCCACTTGATTCTTACTGTAAATAAGAATGTCGTCAAAGTAAACAACAACAAACTTGCTGATGAAGGGGTAAAGTACCTGATTCATTAGATGCATGAATGTGTTGGGAGCATTGGACAAACCGAAAGGCATCACAACCCACTCGTATAGTCCATCTCTAGTTTTAAAAGCAGTCTTCCACTCATCTCCCAATCGAATTCTGATTTGGTGGTATCCACTTCGAAGGTCAATCTTGGAAAAGGTAGTGACTCCATGCAACTGGTCTAACATGTCATCCAGCCTAGAAATCGGAAATGGATACTTGATAGTAATCTTATTGATTGCTCGACAATCAATATACATTCTCCAGCTCACATCCTTCTTAGGTATTAAGAGTATAGGTACAATACAGGGACTGGCACTTTCATGAATCAACCCTTTCTTAAACAACTCCTCAACTTGATGTTGAGCCTTAGCATATTCTTGTGAACTCATCCTATAAACAGGCTTATTAGGAATTACTGTTCCTAGGACAAAGTCCATGGCATGTTAGATGTCTCGCATGGGCGGCAATCCTGAAGGAATTACATCTGGAATCACATCTGAAAACTTAATTAACAACCTTTCAACTTCTCCCGGAATAGTGGATCCATTATTTGATTCGAACAATAAAACAAGACCTAGGGTCTGGGCTTTCACCTCCGATACTTTGAGCTGCTTCTTGGTGACTAAGGAAACTAATGGCTTGGATTCCTTTCTGCTTTGGTTGTATGCACTAGGCGGCAATGGAGCTAGCTTAATCATTACCTAATCCTTCACAAAGGAATAGGTATTTACATGGCCATCATATAGAGCATGATGATTATATTGCTAATGTCTTCCCAAAAGAAGATGAGAAGTATCCATGGCAACAACTTCATACCAAACTTCATCTTGGTACTTCTTGCCAATTGAAAAGGAAATAAGACATTGCTTAGAGACTTTTACCTCGCTTCTCTTGTTGAGCCACTACAACTTGTATGGATGTGGATGAGCCTGAGTAGTCAAGTTTAGTTTCTTCACAAAAATAGTTGGACACTACATTTTTACAGCTTCCATTGTCAATGATGACATCACAAACTTTTCCCTGAGTCGTGTAATGAGTATGAAAGATATTATGTCGAAGCCATGGTTCCTCTTTTACTTGTATTGCATGCAAACTTCGCCTAATCACCAATGATTTTCCATGATTAGCAGAAAAAATTCTTCATCATACATCGGCTCTTTCTCTTCAAGTATTGGCTTTTCCTCATCAAAGACAACCTCTTTTTCTTCATTAGATGCTGCATAAGCTTCCTTTTCAACAATGGTAATAACCTTGCGGTTGGGACAATCTGAAGCAATGTGACTAAACCCTTGGCATTTGAAACACTTAGGCACTTTGGAGCTAGATTCCCTAATAGTCTTAGGTAAAGGCTTGCTTGAGGAACTAGGTTACTAAACTTGTGTGTTATGGCCATCAAAAAAACTTCTGGTAAAGGAACCCAGTTGATAAGAGAACTTTTTGGGCAACTACTTTTCGATTAAGATAGCTAAATGGATGACATCATCTAGAGTCTAATATTGCTAAAGCTAGACTAGATGTGCGATGTTAGTGTTCAACCCTCCAAGATAATGGGCTATCGTTTGCTCTTTCTTTTCTTGAATATCACACTTGTTAGTCAGGCTGACTTCCCAAGAAGAGGGGTAAATTGGGAGGATTAAAAATTTTCTGCACAAAGTAAAATAAGTGAAGAAAGCAAAGTATATGATTTAACAGAGAATTTTGGTAAATCAAAATTTATCTGTCAGAGAAGAATCTCTTCAGACTTATTCAGTTTCATCTCGATATTCGAATTTCCAAAGGCAAAGTTCGAATTTCCAACATGACAGTTCAATATAACTTTTCAAAGTTCGTCTGTTGGTGGGTATTTTTCAAATAGTTCATGATTTAACATAAAATCAACATTTTAAAATATCTTTTCATCAAATCAAAGTCTTTTACCCATTCCTGAACATAACTAAGGATCAAACAACAATTCTAGCATGGATAACTTAAAATTTCTTCACTACTTTGAGCTCCTTTGATATCTTCAATCCAAGCTCTTGAGAGTTGATTTGGAATCATCAAAACTTTTTGATTCAACATTCTCCCCCTTTTTGATGATGACAAAACAACTTACAAACTGGATTAGTACTTGGGTTTGTTTTAGCAAGCTCCCCCTCAACATATGCATTATATTTCAAAAGATATCATATATAACATATCAGTGAAGAGATTCAGGAAGTGATAATTACAAATCATTGCAACCAAGAAATTCATTCATTTAAACAAATATTGCTAAACAAAAGCCAATTAAAGTTTGGTTCTTCAAGGATTAATTTTAAAACACTAAGTACAAACATCAAACAACCATCTAAAACATTATACAGCACAATAAGAGTACTCAAGCCTAATTTCTAAAACAAATCTTCAATCATTTCTTCTTGGGCTTGGTTTTCTTGCTGTATGTCTTCCCTTTCCCAGATAGCTCAGCAGATTTTCCAGTAGCAGACCTTCCAGTTTGCTCAGTCTTCTCCCCCTTTTTGGCATCATCAGGAAGGCCAACAAAATCAGCAGGAGGAGGGATCTGAGAGATAGGAATAGCTCGAAGTGGCACGGGAGCAAAAGGAATTTCTGGCTGGACTGGTGCAGGAGGCTCAGGACTTGGTTCATCCTCATCATCATCAAAGACCTCAAGCAACTCCTGCATTGCCTATCTTGAAAGAGCCAACTGAGCTCTTTGTTCCTCTGAGAGACCATAAGCAGCAAGAGAGGGAGGAGCTGGTTCATCAGGACGAAACATTTCTTCCAGCCTTCTCCTCTGAGCTTGCAGCAGAGCACTGTGAGCAATAGCTACATAATCAACAACAGGTACAATGCTTCTCTCTTCATTGCTCACACCCTCCTGCATAGAAGAGGTTGAAATGGCTGCAACCAGTCTTTCAACTTGCTCTGATTCTTGAATGGACAGAATTGAACCCTGAGCATCTTCTTGTATAAGCTCATGAGGGCTTGTTTCTTGAAGTCCTTCTTCTTCCAAACCATAGTCCAAGGGTGGACCAGGACTTGGTATCCTCATTGTTCCAACAGGCTCATCCCCATCTATATCATCATCATGGTCAGAGGAGGCAATCTCGAAGGGGCTTGGAGGCTCAGGGGTTGGAGATTGGACAGGCACAGAGAACCCTGGCTGAGGTGGAGCTGAAGTGGTAGGGATTGCACTTCTGATATCTTCATAAGCATCAGCAACCACTTTCATGTTCTTTGCCAATCGATGTATCTGATCTTGCAGATGAGTAAATTTAGCATTTTCCTCATCTCTGATGCTAAGAATGAGTGTAGACAGGCTATCATACAACTCAGTGATCTTGGTTGGCTTGGCATGAGAGGAGGGAGTGGATGGAATTTGTGTAGGCTTGGAGGGAGATGGGATAGGCACAGAGGGCTGAGGAGTAGGTCTGACAGGAGCCTCAGAAGTACCCTCTTGCTGTAGGGAGGCACCTTCAACAAAGAACAAATCCTCAGTTCTTCCTGCTCCCTTTCCAACCCATCTCCCTTCATCTCTTTCAATGCCCATTCTTTGCAGTTCTTCCTCTTTGAAGATCTCAGTGGGCTTGCCCTTCCCCTTCTCAAGATGCTGAATTCTGGCATACTGCAGAATTCTGGAAATGATAGCAGCATAGGGGAGTGTGGAGTCCTTCCTCTGATCTCTAGCCTTGATCATGCGTTGGAGAATGATGTGTCTCATATTAATCAGTTTCCCACGCATGATTGTAGCCATGACATGTGCCTCTGCCCTTGTTATCAGATTAAAGCTGCCTCCTTTGTTGAATATGATCCTGGACACTATATAGTACAGGATCCTCATTTGAGCACTGAGGTCTGTGGGCTTCAATATATTTATGGATGGCCAGTTTTCCCTCCTTCTGAACAATGTGCTCAGATTAGTACTCTCCTTGTAGTTCAGAAAGGGACCACCTTCTTCATCAGCAGTTTCTGCCTCATCCATATATCCAGAGGCAGTGATATCAATCTTGAGTCCATCTTGCCCAGGGATCTCCAACACCTCATTAAATGTCTCATCAGTAAGACAGATGGTCCTAGATCTTAGATTGACTGCCCACTTCTTCTTCTTGCTATAGTACTTCAAGGAAGCATACCAGGACTTCACTACCTTATCATCATATCTCTCTAATACTTCCAACAGATTATTGTATCTCATCATCCATATACCAGCATCAAAACTATTGGAGACCAAGAAATCTTCCAAGTTTACACAATGTGGTTTGATTACCTTCTTGTTGGCAAACTTGGTGGAGTATTCCTCTTGAATCTGTGGAGTGCTCCATAATGGCAGTGTGGTAAGCTCATATTCCCCAGATTCAGTACTTGAGGAAGAAGTAGAAGCAACAGGTTCAGCAGCAACAGGAACAGGGACCGAAGGTTCTGCTACCTTTGAGGAAGAGGGTCCAGCCTTCTTTGATTCTCCCTTGGGTGTAGTTTTCTGGCATTTGGAGGGAGTTGCCTTACTGGATTCGGCTTTTCTCTTTGATTTTTCTCCTTCCTTTGTGGCATATTGGGATTTTACAGAACGTTTTGACCGAGCCTCTCCTTTGCCAGCTTCGGGATTCTTGACTCTTGCCATTTTTACGGATGAATGATTTAGAATGAGGTTGAGATTGGGTTTATAGGGTGCGAAAATCAGTTTAAACGGTGGGAGATGAAGATTTTCGGTTAGAATTTGCGTCTGTTCAAGTGAAAATTGTCAGTTTTAACGTATGTAACCGTCTGACAGATGAATTTTGAGGGGTCAAAATTCGAACTTCGGGCAGTTACAAGTTAAACAGTTTAGCAAAGCTTACTGACAGACGAATTTTCGTCTGAAAGTTCGTCTGACAGAGGCTTGGATAAGATAAAACAAGATCAACAGACGAACTTTATTTCAACAAAGTTCAAATTTTCAAAGGCAAATACCAAGCAGCCAACAAACCATCAAGCAACAGACGAATTAAGCATACAAAACTTCATCTTTCAAAGATTCAACATTGAGGAGCTTGTTTTAATAGATGAATTTTGAGTCACAAATTCGAATTTCTTAATTTTGTGAAAGTTGTCCAACATTCGTATGTTAAGAGATAAGCATTAGTATAATCATCATGTTGGACATTCATAACTTTGAAATTTTGTTCTTGAAAATTCAAATTTTGAAGGATCAACAAACAAATTTTGAGGCATCACGAGAACTGTTCCTTTTAATAACAGGCCGAAGTTCGTCTGTTATATATGCAAAATTCGAATGTTGACCATGCTAACTTCCTCAGAAACTTAATTTTTCTTAGAAATTTGTCTAACACATAATCAATATACGAATTTCAACTTTAAAAACTTACAGAATGGATTCAGAAGCTTAGATTTTCTTCCATTTTCTTCATTCTTTGATTGTTTCATTCTGGTAAGCTCCATTTTTCAGATTTATCAGCATTGAACCTCATGAGGAGCACCTGCAACTTAAATTAAACACTCTCCGATGCTAAAGTTAGAATTAATTCAATGTTGAAAGATTTAAAACCAAAATTACACAAGGATTTGCTTACAGTTCATTGGGATTTACCATACCCAATTCTCTTCTGATTTTGCAATATCTATCTTCTGACAGAGGCTTTGTCAGGATATCTGTAACTTGATCTTCAGTTGGGATGTACTCTAATATGATTTCTCCTTTCAAAACATGATCCCTTATGAAGTGGTGCCTAACTTCAATATGTTTTGTCCTTGAGTGCATGACAGGATTCTTTATGATATTGATAGTACTTTGGTTGTTACACATGATTGGTATTTCTTTCAACTCAACCTCAAGATCTTCCAGTTGCTGTTTCATCCAGATAACTTGGGCACAACAGCTTCCAGCTGCAACATACTCAGCCTCTGCAGTGGATAAGGCTACACTGTTCTGCTTTTTGCTAAACCATGAAACTAAGGATCCTCCAAGAAACTGACATGTTCCACTTGTGCTTTTTCTGTCAGTTTTGGATCCTACAAAATCAGCATCAGTGTATCCTTTGAGATCTTCTCCATTGCCCTTTGGATACTAAAGACCCATCTGTGATGTTCCAATAAGATATCTGAAGATTCTCTTCACAGCAATAGCATGGGTTTCTTTGGGACATGATTGGAACCTTGCACACATATAAACACTAAACATAATGTCAGGTCTGTTGGCAGTGAAGTACAGCAGAGATCCAATCATTCTCCTATACTGAGTTATGTCAAACAATTTCCCTTTCCATCCATGTCCAGTTTAGTTGCAGTAGCCATAGGTGTCCCCATTGGCTTAGCATTTTCCATTCCAAACTTCTTCAGCAATTTCTTCAGATACTTGGATTGATTGAGGAAGATACCACTGTCTAATTTGCAATCCAAAGAAGAAGTTGAGTTCACCTATCATTGACATTTCGAATTCCCCCTGCATTAGCTTAGAAAAATTCTTGCAAAGAGATTCATTAGTAGCACCAAATATAATATCATCAACATAGATTTGAACAATCAGTAAATCTTTGTTTTCTTTCTTAGTGAACAAAGTTGTATATACTTTTTCTCTGTTAAACCCTTTATCAATTAGAAAGTTACTCAATTTATCATACCATGCTCTAGGGGCTTGCTTTAAACCGTAAAGAGCTTTCTTCAGTTTATAAACATGGTTTGGTTTTGTAGAATCCTTAAAACCTGGAGGTTGATCTACATAAACTTCTTCCATGATATATCCATTCAGAAAAGCACTCTTTACATCCATTTGATATAACAAAATATTTTTCATGCATGCATATGCTAATAGAATTCTAATTACTTCTAATCTAGCTACTGAAGCAAAGGTTTCCTCAAAATCAATGCCCTCTTCTTGATTATAACCTTTAGCAACCAGTCTTGCTTTGTTTCTGATGATTGATCCTGATTCATCAAGTTTATTTCTAAAAACCCATTTGGTACCTATGACAGGATGATTTTTGGGTCTAGGCACTAAATCCCAGACTTGATTTCTTTCAAACTGATTTAATTCATCCTGCATAGCTAGAATCCAGTACTCATCAGTTAAGGCTTCCTCAGTACATTTAGGTTCAATTTGGAAATGAATGCACAATTAATCATTTGATCCCTTAACTGTTTTCTGGTTCTAACTCTCTCTTGAACATTCCCTATCACTTGATCAACAGGATGATTCCTTTGATATCTCCAAACTCTAGGGAGTTCTTGGGATGTTTCTTCATTATTTTCTTCTTCAAAAACTCTCTCATGAATATCTTCCTCTATATCAACAGATTCAGATATTTTTGGAGGCTCAATTACATCTTCATTAGATATATCTAACTTTTTAAGATTTGAAACAAGATCATCCTCATCAGTAACATGTTTAGAAGCAATTTCATTTTCAATGAATACTATATGCACAGATTCTTCTATTAATGAAGACTTTTTATTAAAAACCCTATATGCTTTACTCCTACTAGAATAGCCCAGAAATATATCTTCATCGGATTTGGGATCAAACTTACCCAGATTTTCTTTCCCATTGTTGTGAATGAAGCATTTGCACCCGAACACATGGAGATATGACAGATTTGGCTTTCTTCCCTTGTACAGCTCGCATGGAGTCTTTCCAAGGATTGGTCTGATATAGGCTCTGTTTATAATATAGCTTACTGTGTTTACTGCATCAGCCCAAAACACTTGAGATAGCTCCTTTTCATTTAGCATTGCTCTAGCCATCTCTCCAATGGTTTTGTTCTTCCTTTCTACTACTCCATTCTGTTGAGGAGTTCTTGGAGCTGAGAAGTTGTGATCAATCCCATGCTCATTGTAGTACTCCAGGAAATATGAGTTTTCAAACTCTCATCCATGATCTGACCTGATAGACACAATGGAAATACCTTTCTCATTTTGCATTTTCTTAGCTAAGGTTATAAATGCATCAAAGGTATCACCTTTAGAGGAAAGAAATAATGTCCATGTAAATCTAGAATAATCGTCCACAATTACAAGCACATACAGATTACCACCAATGCTTTTTACCCTAGATGAACCAATTAAATCCATATGTAGTAGTTCTAGTGGTCTAGATGTGGTTACTACATTTTTAGGTTTAAAAGAAGATTTAGTTTGCTTTCCTCTTAAGCATGCATCACATTCTTTGTCTTTTTCAAAAGCAATTTTTGGCAGGCCAGTGACTAGCTCATTTTTAACCAGTTTTGACAGTTGATTCATGTTAACATGAGCTAACCTTCTAGGCCATAGCCAACTATCATTGTCCTGACTGATTAAGCAAACAGAATCTAAGGGAGGAAGTTCATCAAGATCAATAGTATAGCAGTTACCATCCCTTTGAGCTTTGAGGATTACTTTGTGATCACTTTTTCTAATGACTAAGCAGAATTTTGAGTCAAACAGCACTCAATTTCCTTTATCACATGTTTGACTCACGCTCAGTAGATTGTGGTTAAGGCCTATCACAAACAGCACATCTTCGATGGATGTTTCAGGATTTTTGCCCACAATGCCAATGCGAACTATTCTGCCATACTGATCACCTCCAAAGGTCACCTTTCCTCCTTTCTTGTCTCTAAGGGTGATGAACTTCTCCTTGTCACCAGTCATGTGACTTGAGTAGGCACTGTCCATGTACCATTTGTTGTTCCTTTTAGCTTTGAGACAGACCTGTAAAATAAAGTTCAAGTTTTCTTCTTAGGTACCCAAATCTGCTTGGGTCCTTTTCTGTCAGTAGTCTTTTCCCTAGATACAGATGTACCTTTGGGAACCCATTTAACTTTCTTGTCAAGTCCATTTTTCTTTATAACACAAGAACTGGAAATATGTCCCTTTTTGTTACAGAAATG